>JADHKQ010000012.1:0-600000 GCA_019925375.1 Sporothrix euskadiensis | reverse complement strand
ACGACCACGACTGAGGGCTCCCTCTTCCCGTTATTCACCTAAAAACCGCTCCAAATTGGTTTCGTCATATGTGAGCGATCACTTTTTGCTTCCTTTGTGCGAATTTTGATAGACGTCCAACGTGTTCTAGAACCGCCACCTCCGTTATTATGACAAGGGAACTCCAATGACGTACAACATGATGTGTATATGACGGGACTAACATGAAGGTGAGAAATGTGAGAAATGAGGGAGTGGCCCATGGTGCGGTGTATCTTTGTTGAAAATGGGTGATGTGAGGGATAGAGAGGCTGCTGGTGTGTCAAAGATACCGTAGGAAAATACGAGTTTGTGGTCGCACAAGCTGACTTTACCGAGGAGAAAATAAAAATAACAGCGAGATACGAGATATGGAATTTATCGCTTGAAGTACAGGCGAACTGTAGCTGCCACACCAACACTTTAAAATTGAACAGAACCACAGCTTCGCTTTTTGGGTTTTTTTTTTTCAAGTGTGAAGAGACCTGCTTTTAACAAGATCTAACCAGAATCAGACGCCGTTCGACCTTGTTGACCGATGTGGGAAGCATACTATGCAATCGTTGTTTCCGGAGTGGTTGCCAAAAATCTAACCAAAAAAGGGCATCCATTTGCCAAGGGAGCATCGTGAAAAGGTGCATATGTTGTGCAATGCAGCCTCTTGCAGTTCCAGCCCCATGCTTTCTTCCAGCCTTGCGGGTAATATATAGAGAAACAAAAATGAGACAGACCCGAGCCCAAGGTCGCCAGGCTGGATTGTCAAGTTATCAGCGTTATATGGCCGTGGCCAAGACTTGGTATTTTATCACAACACCTTTATAAGAGACGGATGGTATATGGTCAGTTCATAAGCATGAAGACACTTGGATAGCTGCCCCAGAAGAAAACACTGCAAGTCTTTTTTATAAGCTCTCCCGCAATTGGGCATTATCGCATAATATTACTAAAGCTTCAAAAACGCTGCCTATCGGGGCAGACCGCCTTGGTTGCAAAGAGATGCCCAACGAAGCACAACGGAAGGAGGGGTGTTGTGATGACTGCCGACAAACATTATGATTTGACCAACACTGCCGAGAAAATTACGAGGAGGGGAAGACGAAAAGCAACGGATTTTGGAATCACGAATAGCGACAAGTGCTCGCTTGGTGACCGGTGAGCATGTTTGCATCACGAAAATTACAAGGAGACATCGGCGGGTAAGAAACATTGCATGGCGGGCCGCCGACCGTAACAAAACCCAAGGGCGCGGTTCCAAAATATGGGTGCGGGAGAAGGACCGAAAATGAAGACGGCCAGCACATGCTTTCACAATAAACCAAAGGGATGGATAATCCGTGATCCTAGGGAGTAGAATGGCATCCAATCCCGCTTGCACGGATATGAAAAGAGGTCAAACGATGTCCCATTATTGCCGACAGTGTCGGCTAGTCGTCGCATCGGGGACATTTTATATACAACCAAAACGGGACAAAACAAATGATTAGTCCGGCCGCGCCCGGGGTACCAAGGCGCAGAGCAAAACAAAGATGAAGATGCAGGAGAGAAGTGACGGAAACTAAAAAAAATGTCAAAAAAGCCGCAAAATCAAAGACGGAAAGGGGGAGTTATCCGAAAAGGGAAGAGAATAATGCGGGCACAAAGGGGAAGAGCCGGAAAGGTAAAATTACAGAGGCAGGGCAGAGAGGGGAAGGGGACATCGGGGGGCAAGAGGAAAGGGGAAGAGGAGGAGAAGCCGTTCATCGACTATGGCTGCAACACATCTGCATATGTACGGAGCATCCGAGAAGCACACCGGCACCAAGCAAAAACGGTGAGAGCACGCTTGGGCGGAAAGGAGGCGGCACAGAAAATATGCCAGAAAATCAAGTGCGCAAATGGTAACGCGACCAAGCACACGGCCTGGCCTGTCTTTGGGCTGGTACGTATATCCTGTTCCCATGTTTTGTGCACGAAATATAATATGCAGCATACATTACAAAGAAAATCTTTGAACCTAGAAGCATCGTATCGCGGAGCAGACATGTGTACAAGGCGAACATACGGTGTAATAGATGGATGCAGATATTAGCCCCTTGTTTCTGTGTCCGACCTACCTCGTTGGGTCCGCCTGTCAGGCCAGAGTTAGGGTCGTTCAGATAAAAAGGTGAGAGATAGGATATCAGGCAAAGGTGAAGGGGCCCAAATACCAAAGGAAGAGATAGAAAAGAAAAAGAGAGAGAAAAGAGAGAGAAAAGAGAGAGAAAAAAGAGAGAGACATAGGGACCGCCAGCAATAAGTTGGCCATTGACTTGGCCATGCTAAATGACTTGTGCCACGTTGCTCGTCAGATGTGCAGCCCTTTGGCTGGACGTTGCAGCCACCTACAAAGAAGCCAGCCCAAGGCGACAGGGGCGCTCGCTTCGTCCCGCGCACGCGTGCTGTTTCTTGATTTTACGATGACACCAAGCAGCAGTATGGCAGCCGTTAACCTTTCTCCCTTTGTACAACTTGTACACTTTACCGCCGGCCTCTCTGTTTCTTGGTTTTTGTACATCTGGTCTCGGCCTTTGGCTGTCCATCCCATATGCCTCGCTTCCTTCTCCGCCAGTGTTTGATGATTGAATTCTCTAGCCTCATATTCGAACCTGACCACCGGCCCTCCTCCCCGAGACGCATGTTTGGGACGGCTATACAACGATCGGCAGGCAACTTGCCCTCGTTTTTGATTGAGTAGCGGGATTCCCACTTGGGCGTGTGCTGTCTTACACCAGTTGCCCTAGTCTGCCGCTGCCTTGCATATTTGGCTCCCTCTTCTCTCTTTTTTTTTTTTTCTTTTCTATTTTTCAGACCCCTTATTTTTTTGCCCTCTTATTTTTATGCCATTTTTTCCTAACAGTTTTTGGGCTTGGCCCTTCCTTATCATAACGTGGAGCCGGCCAACACCGACAGATGCACGGGGAACAGGGAGGAGAGATACCAGAGAAAACAAAAGGTTGTCTTTCTTCGTCAAGGTTCCAGAACGGGAAAAGTGTGGAGCTTCACGGTTCGGATTGGCTGGCATCTACGCGGAAACGGGCTCTATAGACCTGCGGTGGTACACGCTGTGGTCTGGCCATATGCAGATGCTCCGTCGAGTGGTATGCGATGGTAGGCGGTGGGCTAAATGTATCAGAAGAGGCGTGGAATGGCGTGGAAAGCCCGATGGAAGGCCCCTGTTTGAGGACACCCGGCCGGCTGGAAATGGCCAAAGACAAAGGCGACCGAAAAAAGAAAGAAGATAGAAAAGCAACGTAGAAAGGGGGACGGGAGACGGGAGACGGGCCAGAATGAGACACACATGTCAAGGGTGTCGGCTGGCCATCGGGCGGCGAGCAAGCTGAGATGCATCGCGGCGACGGCGGTGTGCTGGTGTGCTGGCAGTAACTACTGTAACTGGTCTTGCTGTCCAGAAAATGACAAGGGTTGACGAAACGGGCGGCAAAGGGGATGGGTGAGAGAGGATGGGAGAGAGAGAGATAGCTGCAGGTAGGCTGTCATTGTTCAAAACTCATGAGCCATGGCCCATGTCCCATGCTCGTGCCCGCGATTCAGTTGTGACGGGATATAAGAAACGACGACCGCCTCGGGAACCAGGCAAGGGCCGAGAGGAAGGGTTTCTGACCTAGACTACCCGACGAGCGGCACGCTGCCGGGCCAGGGCACCGGCATTAGCTCACCGCGGCGCCCGTTCCCACACTTCTCCACCCTCGAACCTTCTGGCCTTTGGAGGCCAGAACCGCATCGTCGTCCGGGCCAGGCTAGCTGTCACTGTTCTCTGTCGTATTATTTTGGGTATCTTTGTCATGTTCACCGTGCCCTCTCTTCAGATGAGTTGACACTTTTCTTCTTCTTCTTTTTCTGCACAGATTATGAGTATGTGTCTTGCTGTATGTGTACAGCTGTACGGAGTAGATATCTGTGGTCTACCCAAAAAACTCCCCGGCCCGTTGTTTTGTCGCCGTCTTGGTCGACGCAAAGTGTATTTGTACTTCCGGCTCACCGCCTTGCGAGTGTGACGGGTTTGAAGGTTGCAGGGGGTGGATGCACACTGCGCTCATGCAGCTGATGAGTCCACTTCCAGTGGCTGGTTCCCGTTGGGCTGGGCTGGGTCCGCTCGAGTGAAGGAGGTGTGGAGGAGGGGCCCGGCCTGTGCAGACCTGGCTCATCGGCAGCCAACAACCCTCCCACGCCTGTCTGTTGGAGTGATCCTGTATTCTTGAATGCCACCGGCCTCGTCCTTGTCGTACACTGCGCGTGCAACAGCAGCAATGGTAGGAAGAGGAGGCATGGAAAGAGAGCGGTGCGCGTGCGGCGGAAGCGGTACCATGGTACAAGACAATGGCTTTCTCATCTTCCCCGTCGTTTCAGTCTTCTTTTGTTTTTCGCATTCTTCATGTCTTTGGCTCGTCTTCCCAGCTTGTCTTTCCAGCTCGTCTTTCCAGCCAGTGCCCAGACGAAGAAAAGGCGACTCAGCATTTCGGCCAGGCGGCATGCGTGGGCCAGGCCCAGAAGAAACTTCAGACAGTGGATCTGGAGCGAGGTCGCAACAACATGCCTGCCAGCAGCCGACTCGCAGGCACCTAGAACGCGGGAGTGACCACACCTGGGAGGCCCGCGGCGTAATGCAGACAGACAGGAGGGAGACTAGGCCAACCGGGCGTCCCAGCAAGGGAAACAAGAAGAAGGAGAAGAGGTAAAGTCAGGTGGCCGCAGCGGCAGACACCTAGGGCTAGTAGAAGCATTTGATGTACGTCGTAATCCATGCCAGGAAGGGAGCTGGGTGGGGCATTTTGAGTGCGAACAAATGTACGACCGCATGTCCTCGCAGAAGCGGCAAACTTAAACCGGCTGTACAGGAAGACCAAAGGTGTGGGAACAGCAGGGGCCTTGGTGATGTTTTAAGCGTATGGTTGTTCGATAGGCAGTCGGTGTGGTTAACGGGGCTGTTGGGTGGCCGTCAAGACAATCTATGAGCGATATAGGGTCAGGGGAGGACGGATGGTGATGGACAGAATACCCAAGAATACTCATATAAAAAGAGAAAAATAAGAAGGGAAAGAGCCCCAAATCTAAAATACCGGTGGGTGGGGGCCTTCAACTGTGTATGCAGAATTGAATACTCGGTGGGAGGAAGGCGCGAACCAACAGACACCCGGCTGGCTCAACGGCGAACAGAAAAGGCAACCTTCCGGAGCGTGCCAGCAAGACAGGCCCCCAAGGACGGCCATGTACACCCCTGCCAGCGCACTTACACCTTCGCTCCTTCCCCGGTCACGCCCGCGCTCCCGGTCGTTCTTTTGTTTCTCTCCTTCCACCGCTCCTTCGATGGAAATGCCTTTTTCGCTCTTCGTTGCTCTGGCCGCCTTCATTCTGCAGTCGGACCTCCTCCCCTCCTTCCTGCCCTCGCTCTCGCCGCCACCTCCCACGCTCCCCACTCAAAGAATACAAGTACATGCAACGCTCTTTCCCAAATGCAGGCCCCCCTCGCATGCTCTCCTGCCTCATGACCTGGGGCGCGTCCGTCATGGGGGTAATTGTGGCCATGAATGAGTACCCGTCCTCGTGTGCATACTTCGGGAAGGTACAAAGAACACTCTATGTCAATAGCGTATGTGTAGAGCCCTCGAGATCAGCTCCTGCCCTGACCAGTCGGCTTCCTGCATCAGGCTTTACGCCTCTTCATTGGCTCACATTCCTCAACCAGTGCACCATTTTTTTTAGACCCGTCGGGGATGGGTACCGGCGGCGGTAACGCTTTCTGAACCCGTCTGTGGTTAAGCTTCTGGTTTGGCTTTATATGATTTGTGTGACAGATGCTGCGTATATGCGTGTGCGCTGTGTCCAGAGTAGGCTCTGGTATATTGCCCAGCCCGTTACGGGAAATAAGAAGAATAAAGGAATATAAAAATAAAACGAGAAATATACCGAATAGATCAGCCAAACGGTCAATCAGTTCACTGAATAAATTATTTTATTTTATCGTTCTTTATCTTTATTTTGGCCAAAGGCTTGACATCCGTGATTTGTGCCATACTGTGGCATTTATGGCATTCATTTTCTTTCCTTCCACCTTCATTTCTTTTCATCTTCGTGCTCCCTGCACTCATTCATGTTGGCTCACGAGAGTAGGACAGTGCTTTCTGTTGGTGACCATTCGCTGTGCTCCTCAAGTGACAAGTAAAACTCCAAACAGATTTCGTTTTGGACGATTTGCGGGCCTCAGGCCTCTTTCCATTTGTTTGAAGCTGCTTGCTCCTGCCTTTTTAACTTGCTTCGTTCTTATTAGTCTGCCCGCCGCTTCTGCTTCGTGGTCGCTCTTTCCCTTTTTATTTTATTCCGCTCCTTCTTCTCTTGCTTCTTTCTGACCTCCCCCTCCTTCTCTCTGTGCTCACCGTGTCCCCCCTTTTCCCTCCTATCTTTTTTCCTGAAAAATCATTCTCCCTCTTCCCTCTAAATAATTTTTCCCTCCCTCCTCAGCTTCAAATCGCCACTGTTGGGCAGTTTCACGATCATATTTTTATTTTTCAAACCGGCACCCTCCACAACCTCGTTTGGAGCTCGTTGTGAGCACATCCCCCGTCATACCACCCCACCTCAGCCGGAAGCTCCATTACTGCTCCTCACCGTCTGGCCTCGTCGCGTCGTTTTTGCTTTGTCTTCTGCCCATTCTCGTGACAGTCTCCTCTCTCATCCTCTTTGATTCTCTCTGGTAAGCTCACCTCTTCGTTCATTTTCTCTCATACACTCTGAGCTTGTTGCTTGCACCCGCTCCACAAAATAGCTACCCAAGCAGTATCTAACAATAGTACCTGCCGCCAGTTTAGCCAACGACACAGCCTCGTGCTCCATACGGAGACCATCGTCACAGCATCGTCGCCACTTTTTTTCACTGCACAAACGTCGCCTCCTTCGTCGACGTCGTGTCTTTTGCAGCTCCCCAACACAAACACGCACGCACACACGCACACATCAGCAGTGCCTCGACGTTCTGTCCCAAGAGCCGCGCTAGCTTGGCATCTGCCCTAAAGCCGAGTGTCAAAAGGGTCTGGTGTCTCTCCCTGGTGTCTCGGTCTCCGTCGTGCTAAACCACATTGTTTACACGGCTAGGCCTAGACAAGGTCTTTTAAAGAAAGTGGGTTTTGCCACTGCTGGCCCGTCACCTGCCCCACCAATCGACCAGCAGCCATTTCTCGAGGGGAGGCAGCGAGAACTCGATGTGCTGCCTCTCTGATTTTTCTGAATGCCTTTGTCTGTCTGTCCCTGCTAACCTCGCGTCTTTACTTCTAGGTGTCGTCCCACCAATTGCCGCTCCTGGAAAGACAGAGTCGCAGGAGAGACATGCTCTTTCTCTAAAGGTGCTTGCCGCCTCTTTCTATGTTTCTATTCTCTTGCCTTTTGTTTTCCAGCCTTCTTGCACTCCGTCTCGCCTCGCGCAGACTTCCGATCGCTTCACCCTCTCCGCCGAATCTCTCCTCCCACCTCCCTCCTCTCTACATTTCGCCCTCCCTCCGACCCCTCCTATCCTCCCGCTTCTTCCTCTCCGTGCCTGTCACCATCTATCTTTACGACCTTTGCCGTTGCAATTTGGAGGGTTGTGTGACAATGCCCTGTCCGGCATCGTCTCGGACACTCTCTTAATACCCTAGAGCACCCTTGTCTGAACGACGAGGTTCTGCTGTGCTGGGGCGAGGTTAGACAACATCACGCCCAGGGCTTTTACTTACCTTCGCAATCCAAGCACCATGCGAACTGTTTCATCTGGGCATCAGCTAACAGTCGTCCTTCTTTGCTAGACCTCGAGGGCCTTTCATAACCTGTCAGTCCGTCTTACTTCCCAGCGTGCCGACTCCTCGTCAACATGGCCCCATCAACGGTCCGATCCTGGCCGGAGGCCATTGTATACGGCATCGAGCTTTGGTACGGAGCTTTGCTCCTCGTGGTTTTCGTCATCTCCATTGCTCTCAACAGCATTCTCGACTCTCGCCGTGCCGCACAACTTGTCCGACCTGCAGCAACAGGCCCCGGTGGCCGCCCCCTCCCTGCTACGCGTCGACGATCACAAGATTCTGGAAAACTCACCTTCACACCCGACCCTGAAATCAGCACAGCCGCCAAGCGCGTCTATGGGTACGGGTATGCGTTGTTCGTCCTCTCGTTCGTTGCCAACTTCGCCAGCGTCATTATGCACACAGTCTACGAAACAAAAAACCCCGAGATTAAGTTTGGATGGTGGTGTGGTGAAGAAACATCTGTAAGTCGCATATTGCTTAATCATTTATCCAAACCGCCGGATATATATTCGCTATGCAATCAGGTGTATGAGGCGTTATTATCGGATTTTATATTCATTTTGCTGGTTTCAAGGCTGACATTCTGTTCATCTATAGGTGTATTATATTTCCGGCCTTTTCATGCACCTTTACGCCTTCATCTACCTCATCGAAGGCGACCTGGTACCAAATCGACCTGTCATCTTTTTCTGGGCTACCACACTGGCTTTCGAAGTCACGATTTTTACCGTCAACATCATCCGCCTTACGGGTCGCCACCAAGTGCTTCGCAGCATTGTTCTAGATGTATGGACAATCGCATATGGACCCGACAAGTGGGACTACCTCGACATTTCGATTGGCGCATTCAGGCTGATTGTTCTTGTGTTCCTCCTCGGCGTCTATATTTTTATCAACCATTCGCGAAACTCCGTCCGTGAAAAGATCGAAGATGACGATTTGGCAGCATCATATGCGGTCGAGACAGACCGACTCGATGAGTCGACACCTTTGCTGAGCAATGGTGGTGCAAGTCGTGTATCTTACAATACCACTCGCTCGAGGGCAAAGAATGGCACTGCTCATCGTTCGGAAGACAACGTCGAGAACGGTAATACAACCGGTACTTGCACCGGGCATGCCAATGTTGCAACCAAAAAGCCGTCCAATGGATCGACCAACGGCTCAGCCAATGGCATACACAGGGCGACGACTGGTAGTCCCTCTTTCCCAAACGACTCTACCCCGAACGGTCAGGCTCGCCCTAATGAGGCTGAGGAGACCGCTTTTTATCGACCACGGAAACTACCACACAAGACTTGGTGGGAGTATCTGACCAGCTACTCATTGTTCTTCCCATATCTGTGGCCGAGAGACTCACCGAGGCTGAAACTTGTCGTCGTTGTCTGTTTCTTGATTCTTGTTGTCCAGCGAATTGTGAACTTTTTGGTCCCTAATCAAATTGGCCACATCACGGATGCCTTTGAGGCTGGAACTGGGCTGCCGTGGGTCGAGATTTTGATTTTCATCTTCTACAAAGTCTTGCAAGGTCAATCTGGTGTGCTGGGATCGGCACGTGCTCTGCTTTGGATCCCGGTGTCCCAGTATTCATACCTGGCTCTTACCACGGCAGCCTTCGAACATGTGCATTCCCTTTCTCTGGACTTCCATCTCGGCAAAAGGACAGGAGAGGTGCTTTCCGCACTCAACAAAGGTGCCGCTATCAATTCATTCCTGGAGCAAGTTACCTTCCAGGTGTTCCCAATGCTCGTCGATCTTTTTGTCGCAGTCATCTACTTCCTGTTCCGGTTCGGCGCTATCTACGCAACCATTGCGGCTGTCATCACCGTTTTCTACCTCCACATGACCGTGAAGATGGCTTCCACCCGCGCCGATCTACGACGAGACATGGTGAACGCCGACAGAGAAGAAGAGGCTGTGAAGAATGACTCAATAATGAGTTACGAAACGGTTAAATATTTCAACGCCGAGGCCTTTGAATTCAACCGCTACAGGAATGCCATCAAGAGCTTCCAAGCTGCTGAAGCCAAGGTGACATGGGGCATGAATAACATGAACATTTGCCAAGCACTTGTATTTATGTGCGGCATTCTCATCATGTTGATGGTCGCTGCCGTCGAGGTCACACAAGGCATGAGATCCATCGGTGACTTCGTTGTCATGATTACATACTTGGGCCAACTTCAAGGTCCACTTCAATTTTTCGGCTCTTTCTATCGAACTGTTCAGCAGGCTATGATTTCCGGAGAACGTCTTCTCGAACTGTTCAAGATCCAGCCTACGGTTGTTGATTTGCCCGACGTGAAACCTTTGACTGAATGCCGAGGACACATTCGTTGGTCAAACGTGAAGTTTTCCTACCTACAAGAGCGCACAGCGCTGCACGACCTCTCCCTTGATTGCATACCGGGAACGACAACCGCTTTTGTCGGCGAGTCCGGCGGCGGAAAATCGACCATCTTCCGTCTCATGTTCCGCTACTACAATTGTGATGATGGCACTATCGAGATTGATGGGCACGATGTCAAAGATCTTTCTATCGACTCTGTCCGGCGTCACATTGGTGTGGTCCCTCAGGACACTATCTTGTTCAACGAAACGATCATGTACAACTTGAAATACGCAAACCCCGGAGCTTCTGATGAAGAGGTCTACGAAGCGTGTCGAGCCGCAAGTATCCACGACCGGATCCTTTCCTTCGTTAACGGCTATGACACCAAGGTCGGCGATCGCGGCACGCGTCTGAGCGGCGGCGAGAAACAACGTGTTGCCATCGCACGTACGATCCTGAAGAACCCGAAAATCATCATGCTTGATGAAGCGACGTCCGCTCTGGACAGCGAGACTGAGCAACAAATCCAAGCAAAACTTATCCGTGGCGGCAGCCTTGGCCAGGACCGCACTCTCTTAATCATTGCGTATGTTTGCAGCTATGCCATAGCCTTCCACCATAAGTTACCTTTACTAACATAATATTTACTTTAGCCACCGCCTGTCGACCATCACGCATGCCGATCAGATCATCGTTCTTCACGCCGGTGCCATCATAGAAAGAGGCACACACAACGAACTGCTTGCGATGAAGGGCCGTTACGCCTCTATGTGGGAAAGCCAATCCCAGGCCGAGCAGGCCGCTGTTGCGGCACGCAACGCCACTGCTCATGCAAAGAAGCTGCTGCGCAAAGCACACATCGGTAACAGCACAAGCCAGACGCGAGGCTCGGAAGAGAACTCTGACGGTTACAACAGCCTCACGTCATCCACTATCCTGGGTCCGGCTGGCATGGCCACACCGCGGCAAGGAAGTGTTGAAAATGCCGATGAGTCTTCAGACGATGACAGACAGCAACAGTCTTCCAAACCGAAGTGATGGCCTTGATTTAATTCCCCCAAGCCATGGAGAAGGGACTTGTCTTTTGAGTAAAGGACGTGCCTTTTCTTCATGGTTCGGAAGACACGCCCTTTCTCCCTCCACTGGCTTCTTTCTCTTTTCTGATTTGGCGAGACCATAGCGTTTGCTCCTCATTTTCTGATCTTTGTTCGCCGTTTGGCGATCTTGCCCTCTATTTTTGCTCTTAAGTTTTGTCATTTTTCTCTCTTGATGATGCATGTTTGACGCTTTGCTCTATATTTGTTTTTGCTTTCCATCTCCCACCCATTCGATTCGGTGTGGGAGTTTGCTTGACGACTTTTCTATCCAACCCCCACAAACCCTATTCTTATCATATATATATACCCAAGCATCCAAGAAAACAGCACAAAGCGCATTGTTTATTAATCTTGCTTACTTTTACTACACCTTAATTTCAAAACTCTATGGGCGGGCAGTCTCGCACCTGATCACGAGCTTTCCTCTTTATGTTTATTTTTCCCCTTAATTTTTCACGACTTTTTTTTTCAAACGTGTTGTTTCTAATATTATTGTCTATTTCCTAAATGCTCAATCTACTTTTCTCTCTTTCTCTCTCCGTGTGTGTGTTTTTTTCTTATACTGTCTGAGGCTCTGCTTGATTTCCTTTATCTCTACTTACTTCCTTGCCCTTCGGTATCAATTTATTTTCGTGGTGGAAAGATGAAGCCTCATGGCGGACGGCGTTTTGCGGATGGCCAGGACGGGGGTTGACGGGAGGACGGTACTGTTTTCTCAGGTTACGGATCTGGTGGTATGGTCAGGCAAGGAATTGAACGAGCATGGAAATGCTCAAGGGCCGTCATTATGTTGGTATGGTCTATGGTTTCTATGATAGGATTGGGATGCAATTAAGGGCGAAGCGATACTCCTGGTACCCGATCCGAAAGGACAGGGGCAGCAAGTGGGCACAACAAAAAATAGGCGGGAAAGGGGGTATCTGGGTGGCAAGGTATAGCCAGGCAAAGGAACTTGTTTTGTGTGTTTTTGTTTGTTTTCGTTTTCATAGTCGTAACATCACGTTATCAATTTTTTTGATTGCATCAAATGAGTCCACCCCTGTGACAGTGAAAGCCGGCTGTCGTCGCGCAGAATATGTTATGTGAATGTGGCATTTTGTTTGGTATAATTCACTCTTATTAAAATTATTACAAGGTGGTAAAGGATGCAGGCTAAGTACATATGGGCAGAAAGAACAACATTAAAAGAAACAGTAATTATATAAGTGATGGAAGGGGCGGAAGCGAAAAAGATGCAAAAAAGAGTCCCTGTCAACGGAAAACGAAAGAAGAGATGACGGGCAAGACAAGACTAGGAAGAGTAGCCAGCATATCCGACAAAAGATACATGCAAGCCACTCCCAAGCCCGTTCGTTGCTCCTCCCTGTGTTCCTGCTGCACCGGCAAAGGAGCCAGGTGTTGGGAGACAACGAAAGAAGAAAAGAGAAGAGAAAAAGGAAAAGAAAGGGAGGAGTCCCACAACATCAGGGGGAGAGAAAGCGAGGTAGAAACGTTTCAAGTGAATATTGTCGTATACCCCACGATCATCACAAAACACAAACCTTCCGTCCGGTATAAACGCCAGAATGCAATGCCATCTCTCGAAGAGAACTCGAAGAGAGACGAAATGAAGGAGATGGAAAGGGGGGCAGAAATAAAAGACAAGGCAAAACTAAGCCGAAGCAGAGCATGCCCCCTGTCTTGTGTTTCTGCCTATTTTATCCAGAGCCTCTTTTTGTTCGATTTTTCTTTCTCCAGAAGAAAGTTTAATGTGCAACCCCGTTGCTCTTGGCCGACTTGCCGTTGACGGTGACGGCGCCGTTGACGGTGACGGCGCCGTTGCCGTTGGACAGCTGGGCGGCAAGCAGAGACGCGGAGTCGTCGATGGCGGCGGTGTCCTTAGTGGCCTCGTCGACCTCGGTGTCGTCCTCTCCATCACTGCGATCGTCCTTGGCAACGTTATGCACAACGAAACGATAGGCAATCCGAATGATGAAGAAGAGCCAGAAGAGGTTGAGTGCCTGAAGTGCGGAGAGCAACCCACATGTGATCACAAAGGCAAGCGGGCACTTAAATTGCTCGCCGGCCCAGTCCATCTCGTAGGGTCCAACTGTCTTGAACTCTGTGAAGAGGCTGTAGATGATGCGCAAATTGAGGTAGTGGCGGAGGTAAATCCACACGCACATAAAGACAAAGTAGAAGGGGCCCATGAAGGGGCCGTCGATGTAGTTGAGCGACTTGGAAGTCTGCAAGCTGTCAGTGGCTGGGCCGACAAGAAAAACCGACAAAAGACTGGCAAAAACTGCAATGGGGACAAAGAAAACTTACAGCAAGGAAGAAATCGCTGATATCATGGGTAATGTAGACGGCTAGGCCAATGTAGGTGAAGTGGAAGCGGTAGCTCAGGGCGATCAGCGAGAGCGACACGATGTGGTGGCCGACGAGCTCCTTGAAGTCCTTGCGGGGCTTCTCCATGCCGAGCAGGAGAACAATGGCCTGCTGCGCCCAGTACGAGGCCTGGAACAGGTAGTAGAACTTGAAGTAGGCCTCGTGCGTCCAATGGGGCGAGTTCTCGTACATGCCGCGGGTGTTGAAGAACCAGACGGGGGTGCGGGACATGACGAAGACACCGGCAGGGCCGAGAATACCAAAGTACAGAGCCGTGTACATCTGCTCCATGAACCGTGCCTGCTTGGAACGGGAGCGAAGACCACAGTACCGTGCAAGGGGACGCAGCAGCTCCTGCATGATGAGCTCACGCGTGAAGGATAGGACAACGGTGTAGAACGTGACAAAGGCAATATCCCAGAGGCCCTTGCCGTATTGTGCGGGGGTACCGGGCGCGGCGTCGGCAGGAATCGGCAGCTTGTAGGACAGGAAGATGAAGTGGTGCAGTGGGTTGGCCTCGTTCGGGGAGACGGCATAGCCGGTCAGGACAGCGACAAGGATAGCCAGCGGCAGAGCCCATGTGTGACGGACGGCATACTGCTTGACGCGGCGGGCCAGAGACCGGGCCTTGCGCCGTTTTGACACGCGCTTCTCCCGGGAAAGATCCTGCCTCTGTAGCAAAAGAAGTTTGGTTAGCAAATAAAAAAGGCATATACACGTACACACGTATACACGACGTACCTTGCCATTAGCAATAGAGTCGACGCCGCTCATATGGGCCAAGCTCGTAGCCAGGTTGCCATTTTCGCCAGACTGCTTTCTGCGGCGGGCACCGTTGGCTTTGCCGTTAGCAAGCGACCCTGAGGCCGCAGCGCCGTTGCTCTGTGCGATGTCCGCATCGACATTCAGGAGCGGAAACGGCTCCTTTGCGGAAGACGATGCGGGAGCCATGGTATGTGTTTTGATAATGGTCGGGATAGGGGGGCGGATAGAAGGGAAAGAGGAGGGGATGGTCGGTGCCGCTCAATTGCCCTCGCTCTGGATGTTTGGACGACGCTCTTCTCCTTTTCTTCCGTTGCTGTGTATGGGATAACAATGTTCGAGGACAGCGAAGCGGTCCAAGTCGTCAAAGAGGAGAAGGATTGGTCGTCAATGTCGAGATGGAATTGGGAGGACGAATACTGGTCGATTGATAGGCCAGGTTTGAGGAAGGTCGAGAGTGACGTTGGGCGCCGTTATATATTAATGCTTTTTCAATGTATTCTCCACGCGGCGTCGGCTCGAGTAAAGGATGCGACTGGAGGTGGACGAGGTCAGTGGAAAGGATGTCGTTGTCGAGGCAAGTCGTTGTTGGCAGGGAGAGATGAAAAGGGATTGGGGAGGGGAAAGGAAGAACCAAAAAAGTAAGGAACGGAAGGTGGTATAGGAGCCAAAAAAGTCGTCGATGGGAAAGAAGGAGGGAGTCGGTTAAAGGATAAGAAAATCTACGCGCGACAAAAGAAAAATAGGGATGATCGCTCTGGGTGGATCTAGTCGCAACGCCTGGCGTGGTCGCGGTAGAGGAAGGAGCTGGCGCGGCTAGGGAAAGAGCAAGCCGCGGTGTTGTACGGAGTTTTGAAGGAAGGCGCGAATGGATGCAGTGTACGCAGTGTATACCAAAAGGGGGTTCTATCGTGAGAAGCGAGAATTAATAAGAATGATAAAAAATGCGAAAAACGTGGAAGAAGGAAGGACAAAAAGCTAACCGTCTCATGTGTAAAAGAATGTTCTGTGGCGGTTCGCGCATAGGGTCCAGTGATGACGGTTCGCGTTTTTCTTTACTTTTTTTTCTGCGTCTTTCCCCCCACGGTTGGTCCTTCCCCCTTTTCATTTTCGTTGCTTTGCTCTCATACGTCGTACGGAGTACACAGTAATATTACTTTCTAGGGGGGCTCCCGGCTAGGCTTAAAAATTTTGAACCACTAAACTGCCCCCAGCCGAAATCTGTCCCAGGCCTTACGGAGTACAGATACTTACCCTCTTCCCGTTCCAATTCTACAAGCACTTCTCACAATCCCACCCCAGTCGTCTGAACTGCCAAATTGTGGTCCACAAGAAAGGCGGCACTAGTGCCCATCGGTTTCGTCAAAAGGGGTAGTCCACTGACAAGATGTCTTCGATGAAAGGTCTTCCTTGCGACGCTGTCGTGGGCTGTTGAGAGCACTGAAAGCCTCGGAGCCTGGCTCGCTGGCCGGAGGAAGCCGCGAGCGAGGACTCTGCGTCGCGCCTTCCGTCATACACGCCCGGAGGCAAAATAGAAAAAGAAGAAAAAGAAGAAAAGACAAAGACTGAGAACCACTATGCCGGAAGCTACGGGGCTTGGCTCTTTTTGACGAGGATTGGGTCAATCAGGGCAGCCGCGGCCGCAGGCACTAAGGCAGGCCTTGCCGTTGCCACCACAGGCGTCGCCGACAAGCATTTGGGATTGACTCCGGTTGACTGCCAGTGTCCTGGGCTCGTGATCGCGGTATGGGCTTTATCTAAGCGCAATCACCCACTGTGGCAGGTGGGTCGACAAGCCCTATGGTAGCTCATCTTTGAGGAAGTCGCTGCCCAAGTACGTCGTAATTAAGACGTTGCAACTGACAGGAAGGCACGACGTAATACGTCGTACACAGAGGGGAAGAGCGGCTCTGACGTTTGGCATTGGCATTTCCAACACGGGAGAGGCTGCTGACTCTCGCTTTCCCCCCCATTTTCTTCTTCTTTTATTATCTTGTTCTCTCGCTCCCCGTGCTCTTGAATCCACCGATATCTTTGCAGCCACGATTTGGCTGTTTTGCTCTTTGGCCAATCTGGCACCACCCCCACAGGTCCTTTTTGTTCATGCAGGACGTCATGCGTGCAGGCAAGCGCATCTGACAAGCCTCCCCCGAGTGCCCGGCAGCTGCGGCGTCCTGCCTCTCGCCCAAAAAGCCAAGACCACGAGGCAGCCCTTTTTCTTGAACTCTGCTATTCCACAGCCTCCGATACGCTGCAGCATGCAGGTCGATCGTTTCTGCATCACACGATGGAAACAAAACTGCCGTTTCCGTCCGTCTCTTGGGAGTGCATCTGCTTTGGGCAGGAATGATAAGTAGGTACATGGGCATCTTCCATCACTTGGATTTTAAAAAAAAAAAAAAAAGAATTGTCATAATATAGTTCATGTCAATATATACGCCATATTTATAATCGCAATATTGCGAAAGACCGAATATACAAAGATTGTGAGAGATCAATCCCTTGGTAGCGGGAGAAAAAAAAACAAAGTAAAATGCCAGATGCGGTCGTCGCTAATATGAACAAAGGTCGAGAAGGACAAAACAGTAATAAAAGACACAAGCAATGCAGAAAATGTAGAAAATGTAGAAAATGCAGAAAATGCAGAAATATAGCTATCCCACCTTTTGGGTATCACGGCCGCCCCGATAGAATTGAATGTTGTGCCGTACCTTTTGTGAACGGTCGAAAAATAATATACCCAGGAGAAGTGTTCCAAAAATTACTCCCCCATGAAACTCCTTTTTTGCGACACCAGTCAACATATATAAACTTGCTCACGACAATCTGCCGTGGCCGGAAGAAGACGAAGCTTGTGATCCACTTCGCGACAGAGCGGCTGCAACAGCAGCCGGCGGTGCGTTGCGCAACTGGGGCCTTGATTTGCTGTCCCTGCTTGAGGTGCTGGCGCCCGTCGTGACATGGCTGATGAGAGAGGCCGAAGCATCACTGTTCGTCCGCCAAAAGTTCGGTTGACACGGTGGCGGCGCGCCTGATCCGGTGTGCTGGCTGCTGCTGTTGCCGTTCCGAGGCTAATGCGGCGAGTCAAACCGGCTATAGTCTTGTTGCTGCGGCTGTTGTGCGCCAGACTCTTCTTCTTCCAGCACACGAGCAAGCATCGCGCCCTGTCGTTGTGGTGCCGGGATGACCATGACTGGTAGGCCGGTTGTGTCGACGGTCGGTCGTATCCTTTCACGCAACTTCTCGGCTTGTGTCACCGCAAACTCCTCCAGTCGAGAACGGATATCCCACCGGCTGCCTTCCTCGTGCTGTAGGCGCTCGTCGTCTTGAGACGACGACGCACCCCCGAGGGATCGGCTAAAGGATGACCGCGAAACCTCGCCATCTCCCTGGGCCGATGATGCGGCTCCACGACGGAACGGCAATGAGCTGGCCAAAGTCCTCCAGCGCTTTGTTGGGTTGCCAGCGCCTGCAGCCCCTGCATCCTCTGAAGCAGAGCTGTTGCCATCCCGTGGTGGTGGGGACGCAGACGCAAAAGCGCTGGCACTCTCACTTTGTGAGCTCATAAAGGACATTGTTGTTGTCCTTGGCAGCTGCCCGTGGCCTGAAGAGCTCGCCGTACTTGTGCTGTTGCTGCGCGATAACGAGACTGCGACTGCTTGCTGGTGGTTGCCCATTGCGGAACTCGGGTTGCTGTCTGTCACAGGGTGGTACCGCATCACGTACACAGTACTATCGGCGCTGGCGGTATCGGTTCGGCTAACAGGTGTGGCTGCCGGTGGTGGTCGCGCAGGCCACAATGGCGGCTGAAGTCGTCGTGCAACTCCTGTTGCAGTGTCGTCTGTTGCATATGCATCGCCGGATTCGATATCGCTGCCGTTTCCGCCAACATTGCTCCGTGGTATACTCGTCAGCTCGCCCAAAACGGTATCTTGGTGCGATGTGACGGCCTCTGGGTCTTTGGCCCATGGCCGTATGCGGTATCGGCTTGCAAATGTGGACATTGATGGCCATATCCGGACAGTGGGCCGAGTGCCATTCTTGTCGGCACTGCCGCCGCTTTCCTGGCGATTATGAATGTCGTCATCGCCGTCCTCGCTTCCGTCTTTGGGGTCTTTGGGATCTTTGCCGCCATTTTTGGATCCTGCTTTGCTTCGTCGGCGGGGCCATGAAAAGTCGGAAGGCATAATGTCCAGCATCTCGTCGCCATCAAACACCTCGCGACCAAGAATGCCGTCCTTCTTCTCTTCACGTTCGAGCGCTTCTATGCGCTCCACCCATTCCCAGACGATCACGCTTGCGGCGGCTGCACCAACCCACAAGACGTAGTCGCCCCAACCAGTAAAGTCTGGTTTGCAGATGTCGAGAACAAAGAAAACAACAGGCACAAGAATAGCCAGCAATGATAATGCGGCCACTAGGCAAATGTTGCGCATGCGTGGGTGATAATACGCATAGCGTTTCTTCATCAAAGAATAGTAGATGACCCATGCGGCGTATAGCACGCCGAGGGCAAGTTCGAAGAGGTAGCTTAGAGCAGGTATCGCTTCGGTGAAAGAATGGCTTGTGCCAGCATAAAGGAAACTATTGAGACAGTCAAAGATGACGTCGAGCGTGATGAGTGAAAAGGCCGTCCACTTGATGATGACCTTTTCTCTTTGGCGGGGGAAGAGACGGATAAGGGTCTGTGCCTGGGCCAGCCACAGGAAGGTGTCTGAGATAATGCGGATCACTTTGAGTTCGGTGCCGCCCAGAACCTCGTCCTGCATCTCCTTGGCATTCTGTATGCCCCAGGAGTACTGGTTCTCCGCAACACGGAATGTGTCTGCCGTGGCAATGGTCAGCGAGATGGCCACAGTCAGAGCGGCCACCTTTTGCAGCCATGGGCGGCCACCAATGTTCTTGCCGCCAGAGCCGCCGTTGGTGAATCCACGGCGGCCAAGAACCACGACGCCGCCGTCAAGGAAGGATCGTGGCGTGATAAAGAGCATGATAACAAGAGTGTACGCAATGACGGTTGTTGAGGCCAATGCGTAACATTGTGGGAAAGATGAGGCGTAAAATGGGTCGCGGAAATCAGAGTATTGTGGTGTCGAGTCGGCCTCGTCCACGTTGACGCTTGTGATGTTGGAACCATTGTCGGCTGACAGACTGCTCGTCGACGTCATGTCGCTCGGGTCCGCAGCCGCTGTGCCGGCACCCGTGCCGGCGATAATGTTGGGCGTGTCTGTGGGTAAGCATGTTGGCTTGTATGCGGCAGCTGCTGTGAGTGTGACCGGATCGGCGCCGGGTATGTAGAGAATGCCGCCTGCCGGTAGGTTGAGTGCCTGGCAGTTGTACTTTGCGGAGGCAGAGGTACGCGTTGCAATGGTGCCGTCCGCCGTCGTAATAATTGACGGCGACACCACGATTTCGCGAGCGTCCATGGCGGCGCTTAGACCCCGTCCGCAGCGGCGGCCATCCAAAGGCGCAGGGCCTAGAGGTGAGAAAAGGGAGTCACAATTGCTTCCCTCTCCGTAGAGACAAACTATCCGCCGAGTCCTATGTTTCTGTCGCCATGAAGTGGGATGTGCACGGAGAGATGTGTGATCGTGTGCGCTGTCGAGGGGAGGTACTCTGGATGAGGGTGTGCCCCAATCAATCGAATTTGAGGCGCAGCACGGGCGTCGCACGCGATATCCTCTTTGTGTCCGAGATCGTGGTCGTTACAAGTCGTCGCTAACGTCGCTATCGTGAGACACGTTGCCGTCGTTTTTCGTCGTCTGTAGTTGTTCTTCGTCGTCAACGTCGCTGTGTCGGGTTCAAGGCCACAAGTAGCAGTCTTTTCTTCTTCTTCTTCCCCCCCACGTTGGCTGACTCTATTACTCTATTTGCCACAGTTGTCGACGGCCAATCTTGTTCCTGGTGTTCCTGTCGTTGTTGTCGTGGTTGATCCAAATGGTCGCGTAACGCCGCAGTCGCTGGCTCGGTAGTTGGCCTAATCGTCTACTGATTTGAAAGGCTTCGTTCAAACGCCTGTTGTCGTCTGATCCGTTGACACGATCGAGAAGTCGCTTGCGCTCGATGAAGTGACTGCCGGTAACGATTGCGTGGCTCGGCGGCGAGGGACGCGCAGTACAAAGGGGGAGTGTCTGTCCAGTTGAGTCCGGGGCTGGGCGCCGAGAAAAGAATCGCAGGCACTTAGCGTGGCGTGCAGACGGGTGGTATAGGCGGCCGGGAACAAATAAAAGAACGTCGAAGATTGGAGTAGGTCGTATATTGAGAGCGCGAAAGAAAGAGGGAATGCGAATGAAAAACAGAGTCGAGTATTGAGAAAAGAAAGAGAGTCGGGAAAGGAGAGAATGGAGGCAGTGATCAAACCACCGACTGAGCGCTACTACGACGAAGGGTGTGGGTTGAGGAGCGGGAAGGAGGGAAGGGGGGAAGTGGTCAGGCCCATTGAGGAAAGCGCATATGAATGGCAGGAACGGTGGGAGATACTGCCGTAGATCGAGTACGGACAAGGCGAGTGAGGGCAATACTCGATAGAACGCTTTTGCAGGTGGGTCGCTCTTTCTTCTCTTTCTTTTTCGCAGTGGGTGGCGCTGTTTATCCGTCTCGAGTGTGTTTGAAATTGGGCAGGACAAAGCAAAATCTTTGCTGGAAATGGGAACCAGGCGGAGCCCCAGGTCGATTTCAGCAGGGCACCTTCCCCCGTAATTGGTTCCCAAAAGGGGCCTGGGTGGCCGGCCTGGTCTGGAAAACCTACTAGCCCCGCCAGGGAACGTTGAGAGACAGCAGGAGCGATGGAGAAAGGGGGAGAAAAGGCACAAATTAGGGAAGAAGCATCTACTAGGCGCCGCTAGCAAAAGTTAAAAGCACCTGCATACCGTATGTGTACTGTGCTTTGACGTACGGCAGGTACGCTTTGCGTGGCACCTCGTGCTCTATTTAACAAGATTCTTCGTCGTCATTTACTCAATATGATCACTCTCTTATGTTGACTACAAATGGAGTACGGAGCACTTTGGTGTGTATCTCCCGTACAAAAAAATCAATGCACACTCGATTAAGTCCAACAAAAAGTGGTTTTGCACAAATAAAGCACTCCACGAGCACGCGGCGAGCCAGAGTCCGATTCCTAGTCGTTGGAAAACGCGCGTTGCCCCCTCCCGCCTTCTATTAATTACGGCAATCTAACATGAGATCCCGGCAAGCGGATGAACAGGGACCGAGGGGAAAACTGTATTGACCTGACATAAACGGTGGCCATGTTCCCGTGGTGGGCAGTCGAGGCAGCAATTACTATCTCTTTCTATTTAATAGTACACAGCACCGGAGGACATGATTGCTATCTGCTCGCACAGTTAGACACATTGTATCGGCACTGTATTGGCTTGCTTGCAGGCAAACCGCGTTTTAGCGGCTGAAAGCCCGAAAGAGACTGCTACGTTCGTACGTCGTAGTGAGAGTGACTTTGCCTGTGGCGGCGTGGCCGTCGTTGTTTCCTCGTCGATTTTTTTTCTCACTCCAGGCCGCAGGGATCTAATCTAGTCTGTGACTTTTGATACGAAATAGATAGCAAAAGCGGTTGTCAGCGTAAGGCACTGGAAAGCTGGAAGTCATTTGGGCTGAATCCACAGTACGATGTACAGTTGAAGGCCTGGGTCGGTGGTGCCTTCCCTTTCATCGAAGAGGCTCGTAATAACGGCAGGAGCCCGACATGCCATGTCATCGCCGACCCTTCCTTCCCTTGTTCACAGCCATTTGCAGGCCCTTGACGTAGCCATTGTCGTCTCACCCCATGGTTCTGCCCTCGTCCCCGCTCCCTTTCTCTTAGGCCCTCGCCAACCCACCCGAAATGCTTGTGCCTCTTGTTTTTTATTTCGTGCATTTCGTTTCCCGCTCTCTTTGGGTTCTCCTCATATTATTCCATCTTCAAAGCTAGAAAAAGAGACTGCGGAAATAGAATGCTTATGGCTGATGCCAAGGAGTTGGAAAAGGAAGGAGCAACGGGAAGGAAGGCTGTTCTTATTTTGCATACAACTGCTCAAATGAGAAGTTGCGACACTCCTGTTGCGCACTTGCCTTCTCTCATCGAGCCGCCAAAGTTGCTCTTTCTCTCTCAGTGCCCGGCGCGGCCATCCTTCTTTCCTCCTTTCCCTTCCATTTGTTTGGTTGGTTGGTTGTCTGTTTGGACGAAAGGGGACTTGTGCATGAAGGACGAGAAGGAAACCGTGAAAGGAAAGAGAGACGCAGGGAAGCTGGCTCGGCTGGGTGGTTTCGGGGTCGTTGTTTCCAACAGGACGGGCTGTGCCACTGGCAGCCACTAATGCCGTGCACATCAAACAGCAGCCACCGATAAGCGATAAGCCTTGTCGGGCAGGCACAGATTCGCGTCATTGGCGAAACACACTTTTGTGTTTCTTCCCAAACACTCAACACCCGTTTACTGTGTACATCTCGAACATCCCCCCCCCTCCCGCCATGGACGAACTAGACGAGTCCGTCCGCGCACCGATGCGGGCACACATTCTGGCATCCATCAACCCTTTTGACGGCAGCTCGACCAATGGAGGAGACCGCGATGGACCCGAACACAGAAAACGATCGAGTCGACGGCGACGGCGACACTCACCAGAGAGGGGAGCTAGCGACGACGACCGTCACCGGCCACGCATCTCCAAGATACGGTTTAAATCAACGAAGCGATCAGAAAAGAAGCCCGACATCAACTACGAGACAGACAGCGACAAGGGACGTGACCCCGTTGTCGACCGAGATACAAGAGGCCGAAGCCATGCCAGCCAGGCAGCCGAGGACGACGACGAGGCGACCCCAAAACACTCGCCCAAAGAGACCATAAAACATGGCGTGCCTTCTGCAGCAGAAGACAGCTCTCGGCGGCGCCACCACCACCGACGGCGCCGACACCACCATGGCCGGCATCGTACGAGGTCAGAGCGATCGCGTAGCCGGTCTAGGACTCGTTCCCGCAGTCCCACTTCAGCAGACGGGCATAGCGACAAGAAGAGGAGGCGCCACAGATCAAGTCGACGAGGCGAGAAAAACGGCGAACAAGAGGAGGAAAACCCGTACGCAGATCCTCCACTAGACCCAGATGCTGCGTTTCGGCAGTCCCTGTTTGATGCCATGGCCGACGATGAGGGAGCCGAATACTGGGAAGCCGTGTACGGCCAACCCATACACGAATACGCGGAGGAGGCCAAGACACGCCAGCAGCAATCAGGGGCCGGCGGCAAGGCTGATCCAAACGGCCTGTCTGCCATGAACGACGAGGAGTATGCCGACTACGTCCGTCGT
The DNA here is from genome assembly GCA_019925375.1 of Sporothrix euskadiensis. Classification (NCBI taxonomy): domain Eukaryota; kingdom Fungi; phylum Ascomycota; class Sordariomycetes; order Ophiostomatales; family Ophiostomataceae; genus Sporothrix; species Sporothrix euskadiensis. The sequence goes on along the minus strand of JADHKQ010000012.1, from coordinate 576,313 downwards.
CGGATGTGGGAGCGCTCCGAAGAGGGCCGCCGCGAGACTCGCGAGCAGCAGAAGAGGCAGAAAGCGGCAGCCGAAGCGGCAGAAAAAGAGCGCATCCGTTCGAAGCAGCGTGCCTTTGAACGGGACCGGCGGCATTGGGCCGAAGTGGAACGGAGTCTGCGGCGCGGTGAGGCGCGGCGGAAACGGAAGCGGTGGCAGGACCGGTGGCAGACATACACGGCTGCTTGGGCCACTTGGGAGGCCAGCCCGTCACCCGCGACTATCCCCTGGCCAGTCGAAAGACCAAAGGAGACGGAAGAAAAGGACGGTAAAGCCCAGGAGGAGGACTTTGTCAGGGAGGTCCGCGCCTTCTTTACTGGTGGCCCCCAAGACGACGACCAATACGACGACGCAGAAAAGCATGAGCCCACGACAGAAAAGAGTCTGTTGGCCCGTCTGCGTGACGAGCGCGTTCGCTGGCATCCGGACAAGATGCAGCAGCGGCTGGGTGGCAGTGTAGACGCAGTGGTAATGCGTGACATCACAGCCATTTTCCAGGTTGTCGACCGTCTCTGGGGCGAGCTACGTGGGAAGAAGTAAAGCGTGTTTCGGAATATTCACAGCATTTTTGGTTTAGGCGTGCATTTTATGCGTTAGATACCCTTGAGCGGCATATACAGCTCTCTAGTTTGGAAAGTTAAATTTATCTTATTTTTCACATAATACGCGCTAGATAGACAATCCCGTGATCCCGTTCTATACTCCTATATTGGTATCATGCACCAAATAAATTCAAACAGATCAACATATATGTGACAAAAAAAAAAAAAGTGCACCTAGGTATTGCTGTACGGTGACATGGCCTTCTTCAGTTCACCAACAATCTCCGTGGCTTCGTCGGCCGTCTTGGCCTCAAAGTCGTAACGCTTGCTCTCGGTGGCCTTGTAGACAATGAGCTTGAAGTGCGTCGGGTGCCGCAGCGATACCTTGCAACCCACAACATTGCTAAAGTGCACCGTCGTGATCTTGCCCTGGCCGCTGGCGCCGACGGTGCCCATTGTGTTGGCGGCGTGCGAGATGTGCACGTACTCGCCGTCAATGGTCAGGACGCGCTCGCTGGAGCCCATAATCTTAAGACCCTGGCGGCGCCAAACCGTGTACTTCTTGTAGTTGGCATCGCTGACCTGGTCCAGGCCGCCACCGCTGCCAGGACCGCCAGCGCGCAGTGCTTCTCTTGCCAGCGGGTGCGATCCGGGCGTGGTGCCGGCAGTCTTGCGGAACCGGCGCGAGGCGGCAGCGGCGGCAGACGAGGAGCCCATACCGACGGCAGATCCACCGAGACCTTCCGACGATAGCTTGGGCGAACCGCCACTGCTGGGCGAGTAGCCGCCACCCGCACCAGGCGTGTCAGAGGCGAAGCGTTTTCGGTAGAGATCCAAGTCACTGACATTGCCAATGGATGCCACGGCACGGTCGGTCAACACAACAGCTCCAGAGCCAGGCAGCTTAAGCACATGGCTGCCCTTGTCGAGCCGGCGCCGCTTGCAGACGAGGTCGAGCACTTCCTCGAGATAGGTGTCGGTCGTCACGTCAACAGTCACCATCTGGCCAGGCGCAGCATCGATGGAGTGGATGTGCACACGCAGCAGCTTCTTGCGTCCGCGGGCCATGTTTGGTGCTGCCGCTGGCGCAGGCGTATCGGCGTGGTTGATGTCGTTTCGGAAGATGGTCGTTAGAATGGGGTTCCTGCGCGGCTGGTCGAGGGGTGCAAGCTGCTTGTCGCGCAGGCTGATCGAACCCATGAGATTCGAAGTCATCTTTTGCTGCTGTGGCCTGAGGGATGCAGACGACACGGCACCGGGCTGCGGTGTCATGTTTCGGGGCGTCCGTTCGCCGTCCTCGTCGAGGGGTGCACCGCCAGCAGCGTCCTTATCCTCGGCGTCGGATGTGGCCTCCTCAGTCGGCTGTGGTGTAGCAACCTGATTGTTGGCAAACTCGGATGCTGAGGCCTCGACAAGACCAAAGTCATCATAGACTTTGGAGTTTGAGCGGAAGCGCATACCCTTGTTGTTGTTGGCCGTTGTGAAGGACACCAGGGCCTTTGTGCGTTCGAGCGGTGGGAAGTCGTCGTCGACCTCACCGCCTTCTTCAACCATGCGCAGTGTCCACCAGTTGATGTTTAGTCGGTTGGCGGGCAATGGGGGCTCGCGTTTCTCCTCAATGTACCGCCACAGACTCAGGCCAATTAGGTCGGCCACAGTGACGGCACGGTCGTTGCTGTTCTCCTGGTGCACCGACGGCCGGATGGCCACCTCGAAAGGCTTTGACGGCTGCTTTGACGAGGGCGCATAGATGCGTACCATGATGGGATTCTGCTCGCCCTGGCCAGACAGTGCGGCAAAGCGATCAAAGGGCATTGACGACGTCTTCTTGGCTTGGAGGGCCGCCGACAGCAGACTCCGTGGTGGTGCCATACTGACAGGCCGGATGGTGCTCATAGGGCGGGGTGGTGGCAGGTCGCCAATGGGCAAATGTGGCGCCGGGTGCTGTGACCGGCGGACGGTGGATGTGCGCGTGAACTCCCGTGGTGGCGTGCCAATGATAGCTCCGTCAGTCGCCGGAGGAGGCCGGTTGAGTGGGTTCTCGACGACAGACTGCAACATGGAGGCCGGGTCCAGACTGCCTGCAAAAGTAGATGACATATCCGAGTTGTCCGAGTCATCGCTGGGATCGAGGTGCTCGGCTTCGCGTTCCTCTTCAAGCAGATCGCTCTCCTGCCGTTTGAGGCTGAGAGATGTGTCGTCCTCGGCAATGGTCCCGCCGCCTGCAGAACTGCCGCCGAGGCTGCCACTCCGGGCTTTGTTCAGAGCGGTGTTGCCGCCGTTGGAGGACTGTAGACGAGACGAGGCGGCTCTGGCCCGTGCACTTCCTCGGCTGGACGCTTGCTCCCGTTCCCGCTCCCGGTCACGTTGCTGGTGGAAACCAGACGCGTCAAACTCGCTTTCAGACGACATCTCGCTGCTAGTGACCGTGTCTCGCCGAGCGTGCTCCTTGACGACTTCAAGCGCAGACTGTGACCCTCTCCGTGGCGGTGCACCTCGTCCTGGTGAGGCCGTCACTCCTCCCGAAGCTGCCGCTGCCGCTGCTGCTGACACTGCTGCCGTTGCAGCCGCCGTCGCTGTCGACATGGGCCCGATTGGTGGGTTCCGCAGGTTCGAGGACTGCAGCGGCGACGAGCCCGATCGATGGCGGATGGGCATCTTGGCAAACTTTATCTGCTGTGCCGCCCGCTGGTCGATGATTCCTTCGTCGTCGCTTTCGTCACTGAGGTCGCTGCTGTCTTCGTCTTCTTCCAGCTGTTCACGCCGCCGCCGCCGTTTTGTGGCTGCCGCGACTGCTCCGTGTGTGTCTGGTCCACCAGCGCCGCCTCCCCCACTGATAACACTCCCGGCGCCGCCATTCCTTCCGCCACGGCCACCTCCCATACCGCTTCCTCCTCCGCCTAGTACGCCGCCACCCTCATCTGGCTCATCATCGAGTGTGAATCCGAGGGTCCGCGGTGCGCGAAAGTATTCTGAAGCAACGGCAGTCGGGATTGGAGGCGAGTGTGTGCGCTTGATGAGGCCCGGGTTGGCGCGCCATCCGGCAGCTTTGAAGGGGGCGGAGTTGACAATGGTCTCGTTAAGGGTGATGAGGCGCTCACCTACGCCGTCGGCGACATCGTTGAGGTAGGCAGTTCGGAGTTGATACGACACGAGGCTGTGACGGAGAGTGGAGGAGGCCAGTTAGCAGGACGACCAGCAAGAGCAAACACGGACAAGGAAAAGGACAAGAAAAAGGACACTTACTCTTCAACTTGAAGCACAGACATCGTGGCGATCGCGGGGAGGGTCTTTCGGCCACCCCCGATTCAGTCGAGTAAGGGGCAGTAGTCGTAATGTTTCGTCGTATAGGTATGGCCGTAATTAGTATAGAAAGGGTCAAAGATGGCGTTATATAGGCAAACGAATTCAAAAAGACCAAATGCAGTCAAATCGCGAATCGTCCAGATGTCAGCCTCCTATCGCAGAGCGGTGGGATATATTTGAGTAATCAGAAACGGGTAATCGATACACCAGCCGAGTGTCGGAGATGGCCAGCCACCGCCATGAAGGAAGAAGAAAAGGGAAAGGTGTCGAATGGGGGAGGCCCGGGTGTTGCGGTGTCGGTGTTGGTGTCCGACGGAATGCGATGATAATGGAGAGAGAAGCTTCAACAACTGCTGGAATGGAAGCACGATGTGGTTTAGTGGCCTTGCGGGGAACGCGGGCTGTTTCATGCGCAGGCAATTGCTAGGGGCTCTTTTTACCAGTGGCGGAAGGTACGTCCAGCACGCTGATGTAATCTTTCCTTCAGTGAAGTTTTGGGACGGCAGGCGCTATCGATAACGACGACAGACTGTTTTCTCCCAAGATCCACAGTCGCAGCCTTGCGTTTCTTGCAATCGTCACGTTCTACTAGTACTTTTCGCGACCACCTCAACCACCTTGAGCTCTACAAACGATACCACTTAACTCTGCACCACACAAGAGACAACTAGAACGACAATATGGGCCTCGTCGACTACGACTCTGACGGGTCGGGGTCCTCCGACGGCGAGACAGCACCCCCTGCAAAGACGACGACGACGACGACAACGACAACAACGATCACAACCGGCGGCAAGAAACCGTTCCAGAAGCTCGTCGACCGCGCCAACCCGGGCAGGATTCTTGTGAACCTGCCATCAGCGGTCGATACGAAGGGCGACGACGACGACGGCCGGCCAGCAAAGCGTGCCAAGGTCGGTGCTGGTGGCAGTCGCTTCAGCGGTTTCGGCTCGTTTCTGCCACCACCCAAGAAGACGGGAGCAACTGTGGCGGCGGCGGCGACACCGGCCTCCTCTTCGTCCAACGCCGAGTCCCCGTCGACATCGTCTGCCTCTCCCTCTTCCACTCCTGCGACATCAAGACCGGGTGTCAACCTAAAGACAAGCTCCGAAGCAGCCTTTAGCCGACGAGACCACAGCGACAGCGATACTCTGCCTGGCTCCGAGAACAACACGACAACGACGTCGTCCTCTTCCTTTTCCTCTTCCTCCTCTCGAATGGCCCTCCCGCCACCAAAGGTACCTTCGATACCAAAAGACCAAAAGGCGGCTGAAGACGTCAAGCTGGTGGGCAATCCGTTGATGTTTATGCCGCTGTCGGTGTCGCGCAAGCCCGGCGGAAAGAAGAAGAAGCCAGTTGGCGCTGCACCAGTATCGGCGGCAAGCGCGAAGCAGTCGCCCGTAGATGGTGCTCCAAACAGCAGCAGAAGCAGTGCAGCACCGCCAGCAGCACCGCCGCCAAAGAAGAAGGTGTCGCTGTTCTCTCTGGGCGCCGATGACCAGGCCGAGGCCGAGAAGGCATCGGCAGCAGAGCGGGCAGCCGAAGAAGCGGCAGCGGCAGCAGCAGCCGCCGCCGCCGAGTCGGCAGCAACCGATGACTACCAATCGGTCGACTACTCGAGTACATACCAGGCACCCAACTTGGGCTACGGCCACGCCGGGCAGCAGGGTTATTATGGCGAAGATCCAGCTGCTTCATCATCATCGGCGGGCGCCGACACTACCTCTCTCAACGCGTTCGCCGACAACATGCACCTGTCGGCCAAGGAACGGCGCGAGCTGTTTGGACGCACAGGTTCGGCGGCAGCATCTGCTCAAATCGCAGCGACGTTCAACATGGACCAAGAGTACCGACACAACGAGCAGCTGCGGCAGGCCGAAGAGAGTGCAGCTCAGAATGGTGGCCAACAGCAGTCGCACAACCCTGTGCGCACGCTGATGCCCGGCAAGCACAGTCTGCGCCAGCTGGTGAACCAGGTACAGAGCCAGCAGGATGCGTTCGAAGAAACCTTTGCCAAGAATCGGCAGTCACAACGGGAGGCTGGTGGAAAGTACGGATGGAGGTAGAGAATAGTAGTACGCGAAAAGATATCACATGCTAGACAGCGTTGTATTTTCAGGAGCACATTTCGCAAATGAATTAGATATGCACAATTGATGAAATAAATTGGTATAATGAGGAAATAAAGCACTGGCTCCGATGCAAAATGAGTGATCAAGCCTTCTATATAAAGGTATACAATGTCTTTAGAATGTCGTGACAGTCACTTGGCGACCACTTTGGTCGCCCATCAAGAAGCCCCATTCGCTGCGCGTAATGGGCGAGATATCGTCGTAGTCCTTGGGCGGCTGGGGTGCGCCGGCCACAACGGGAGAAAGAAGAATGGAGGCACGCGAAAAGCGAGGAAGGCGGAACGGCTCGGCATTCTCCTCTGGGGACAACAAGGCAGTCGAGTCTCCAGCATCCTGCAGCATCTCGCCGATGCTGGCGGCGCCGAAAAAAATGCTTGCACCACCATTATTGCGGGTATTGCCGATCGGGCGTGCTGTGAGCTGCTCCTCCTCTTCCTCTTCCTCCTTGTCGTTCTTCTGGTCATATCTTGCCAGTGAGATTGTTGTGCTGGTTGGTTTGCTGGCGAACGAGGTCTGCAACGTCAACACGGGCAGCAACCTGTTTGGTGACAATGGGGCCTTGCTCGGTGAGGAGGCAAAAGGCCGGGTCGATTGCGGCCGGAGAATAGCGACTGGCGAGGCGTCATTGGTGCATATCTCTGGAACACTCGATTTCACCTCTCCGAGGATAGCCGACTCCGAGTCCTCAATGACAATGCTGAGACTCTTGGGGCTACGGATGGTGGGCAACTCCTCTTCGTCGGAAAGGACCGAGAGTAGTGAAGACGAAAGGGACGGAAGCGAAGACACTGTGGTGGATGTTTCTGACAGAACATCTGATGCATTATCATACTCATCCTCGCCAAGCTTGTCTTCTTCCTTTTCTTCTTCCTCCTCCATATTGCGGCGGAACCGATTGCGGCGTTCGGTGGTAGCACCGAGAAGGGGAAGCATCAGTGGTGAGTCGGAGGGTGAGATGTTGAGGAACGATGTCCAGGCGAGGGTTTCAGGGATAGTCGTCTTCTCTGCAGAGGCGGCCGTTGGCGTATCTTGTTCCTCTTCAGCTTCTAATACACTGGTGATACTGGCACATGTTATATCTAGGGCTAGCTGTGGCAGCTTGCTAGCAGTAGGCTGGGCATCGTTCACAGGAGCTATCGGTGTACTCCAGACAACGGGCGGACTCGAGCTCAGACCATCAGTCTCAATGCCGCACTCGAGCTCAGGACCACCATAGGCACGGCGGTACATGCGGTTGACATCGGCCAGATGTGTCTCAGAGAAGGTTGAAAGCGTCGGGTATTGGCGGAGAAGCTCACGTTTCGACAGAAGCTGCTGGCGATGGCGCTGCGAACCACCGTGAGCCTGTGCCAGGATATAGCGGCGCAACTCATCGACGGCATCCTCGAGGCGGTAGTGGCTACCAGACTGGGCGTAACTGCAAAGAGCAGCCTTGAAGGTGTAGAGGTGGTCAAGCGACCGGAGGACCAAGCTGGGCGAGGAGGAGGAGCCTGGTGCTGAAGTCGATGTGGTTGCAAACAGAATTTGATTTTGTTCGCGGGAGCGCTGGACAAGGCTGGCAGGCAGTCCGAGTGCCGAAGCATCAACGGAAGGGGCGAGCCAGTTGGGTCTTGTATTGTTAGTAATAAAGTTCGTGTGATCACGAAAGAGGAGTACCAAAAATCTGTAGACTCACCCAAGATGGAATTTCCGTGCTGCCTTTTCCAAGGTGTGGCACAGGACCCTCTTGTGGGTGTGAGGAAGGTCATCAGCGTGGACAAGGCGAATGCCAAAGGATGACTGTGATGAAGAGGAGGAGGACGAGCTGGTGAAGTGCGTTGCTGGTGTGGCCGGGGTTGCAGGAGTGGCCGGAGTGGCCGGAGTGGCCGGAGTGGCCGGAGTGGCTGGCGTAGAAGGAGCGGAAGAGGCCACAGACGCCGATGAAGGTGTGCGGATGGGCGTGAAGGGCCAGCGGCTGCCACGGCCACCATTGCCACGTGTGCGGTCTTTGTTTGCGTTGGAAGTTGTGTTGGAAGTTGTGGAGGCAGAAGAGAAAGAGACGGACGAAAAAGTCGGTGACACTGCCGCAGATGGTGAAGGATATGAAGTAGAGTATGACGACGAGGCCGAGTGTGATGGGGTCAAGCTAGGGAGTGTATTGGACCGGACGAGGCTCTTGATGGCAGATGTGAAGCGGAATGATGATCCTGATGAGGCCGGTGGTGATGGGACTAAAGAGGATGTGGTTGAGGACGAGGATGAAGCCGACAAAGATGGCAGAGGACGCAGCGGGATAGACCGGAGAAGTGCATCTGTCGAGACGTGTGAGAAGGTCTCTGACTCTGCAGGTGAGGGAGCAGCAGACAAGTAAGGAAGCTGGTAGTCCCGACGAACAACGACGAGGTCGATGCTCAGGGCCTTGCGGGCGAGACGGCGAGCTGTGTACTCAAGAGCAGCATCCAGGTGAGAGGGTAGACGGTGGGCATCAAGGACTGACTGGCCAGCCTCGAGGGGCGACGAGATGAGGTTCTTGAGAGGCATGGCTGTGATTGGTCGGGAGACGATGTGTGTAAGAGAGTGGGGAGTATATGAAGAAGAAGAAAAGGAGGAGAGGAGAGGAATCAAAAACCAAATATGACTTCCTTCAGGAAAAGGTGTTTGTGAACACAACCTCTGTTGGATAGAAGTCTGTATTAGGAACGAAGAGGCATCATGAAAGAATATAAAGACAAAATAGTGAAGGGCACACGACAGAGACAGAGATGTGACGTTGCTGGTCTTTAAGCTTCCGAAACAAAAAGATCAACAAGATGGAGAGGTGAGAGGAAGAGACGAAGATCAAATAGGAAACGGGAAGTAGTAGAGAACAAATGGGGAAAGAACAAATTGAAACAAGACCGTCCTGAAACACGGCCCCACGAAACGAAGGGAAGGAGCGAGTTCGAGGGAAAAGAGGAAAGAACAAACGACGGCTGGCCAAACCTGAAAATAGACTTTGTCGTCACCGCGTGGGTTGTAGCATTCTGCAGCTAAAGTTTGGAGCTAAGGTAGCATTGCCGGGTCTGTCAGACGAGGGCACACCGTCACTTCAGCACCATACTGTGTTCTTGCGTGGGATGTGATGAATTTCTGACGGGGGACAAAAAATAGAAACATCAGACACATGGAGATCGTCCAATCGGGACATGGAAAGGGCGGGCCAAAAACATGAAACAACGTTCAGAAAGTTGGGAAAGAGCGAGTGTGCAGCTGAGGGGGGGAGGCGAGAGAAGGAAAGAACGGGGAAGCTATGGCAAAAGGAAAGAACGATGCATGTCGTCCCGAAGATGGCCACGCTAAAAGAGGCCACACCAGGAACAATAAACATGCCCCCAACCCGATGAAACGAGGTATTTGATATCGAAGAGGGTCCCCTTCATGATTTCGGAAATAGTAACAATGCAAACAAGGCTAAGGCAGATTTGCGGGTTGTGATGGCAATGCTGGGACGGAAAATAGCAAGAGAAGATGTAGATAGCATCAATTTCCAGATTTAGAAGGCGCGTATCAACAACAGACCATTTCACTCTTTCCAACTCTAACGTAAGATTTAAAAATGCTTAATGAATAACATTAACTGCTTCAAATGATGGGAATGGAGCTGAGCAGAAACATATACACAGCAGACATCTTTTCCGGCAAGGCTACGCGAAGCAAGACCTGTGGCAGGCAAGAAAATACAACGACACACACGCATACAGTAAGCAATGCGTCGATGGCAAGACAGGGAATAAGACATGCAAAAAGTGGCGGCGAGAAATTCACGCAATTCGCTTTGACGAAAAGAGGCCCAAAGCCCAAAAAAAAGTGGTGACTGAGATTCACGGCTTGCAGTTCTGTTTACGTCTGCAGGCTCTTTTCCCAGGGCCTTGTGCCAAGGTACGTCGTGCGGTCTGGTCTGTTGGCGCAAAGAGAAGAGGGGAAGACTGGGGATGGATGATGGATGCGCATTGCATCGTCGTGGGCGCGTAAATTCTTACACCTGATTGGCTGCGTGGCTCCTGCCCGCTTCCTCTTTGGGCCGTCCGTCAGTGGTCGCCCGTCAGTGGCCCAACGTTGGTGAGCCGTGTGGGTGGCCTTTCGCTGGGGCTCGCGTGTTTTTCCTTTTCTTTATTTTTAGATTTTGGCATGCGATTTCTTCCCCCTCTTTTTCATCAACGACAGTGACGACAGTACTTTACTTTCCGTGGCCCGCTGGAGATGGCCAGTCTGGCGGGACGAACCCACACCCACGCAAAGATTGAAAAGGCAAACAAGGGGAGAGAAGAAAATGGCGGGAACGCACGCAAGAAAGAGACAAGGGCGCTCTTATTTTCTGTATTATTTATGCCGTGGCAGCACCATCAGCCAATGACTTTGCTGGATTTCCTCGGCCCTCCCAACCACCCCTGGCCCTGGACGGAAGCCATGCAGGTGACGAAATCGAAAGCGCTTACCGGGGAACATTACGCCGCAGAAAGGGAGAAAGAATGGCAGGGTCTACTCCGTACATATACAAACGTGAAGAAATGAGAATTGTGAGGCCGTAACAAATGTTGCAAATATCCTGATGATATGGTGGCAATCCTAGTCACTGGTAAGAGAATAGTCGATACGCAGATAAGGCCAAATGACTGTCTCCTCAGTCGTTTGATAGAGACCTATTTTGAATTCGAAAAGGTCTATTTTCGGAATGCTCTCCTGACGGAATCAGAAATAGGAAAGCGTCTATTCAAACGGCCCAACTTCGTTGTAGCTTGAAGATATTTTAAGACGTCTAATCAGAAGGCTAACTTGCGTGAAAACAAAGATATCACGACCCTAAAAAGAGATGGCGAATCTGCATATTCCAAAATAAGACATCTCGGGTTTCATTACTCTAATTTTACGGTGAAAATGTCGGCGAGCTGCCCACGAGCTTGTTTAGTGCGACCTGAGATGCCAGGAACAGTGACCGGATGAGACAAGCTCATCTTGCCTTTTCTCTTCTCTTATTTTTGACAGCTCTATACTATAAGCTTGTCCTTGTCATTCGCTTGAGTCAATCCATGCTTGATGCGACTAGATGGACCAGGCACACCTACCGAGACTTTTAAGCTGTCCTCGGAGCTGCCGTGCTACGTTCAATGCACATTGAGAGTGAGTGGGCATGTGATTTGTCGTGAAAGCAAGAGGGCCCCTTGCCTCCTCAACGATTTTTTATTTCTATTTTGGTATAACGAGACCATGCAAGAAGAAAAAAATTACTAGTTTTAATCCCTAAACGCCGCCGCTTGCCTTCAAAGGAGATCATCGAGTGCCTTCAAAAAAGGCAGTAAAGAGACAAAAATAAAACAGAAACAGTAAAAACACTTTCCCAGACAGATATAGAAACATGAAAAAAGGCAGTAGACAAGAAAACCACAAGGCCGCCGGCCCAATACGCCAGAGACCACGGCCGCTCCATCGTGTGAAACATGCCCTCAGCTCGCATCAGGTCCTCAGGGGAAGCCTCATAGACAGGAAGCAGACCGAGTAAGCAGAGCAGACACAACTGGACAGGAGACACCGAACCAGGCGTGCACCCTCACAATCTGGAACATGAGTCGTTGGGTAAGGCGCCAATTACTCCAAAGCAATGATGGAAAAAGTAGCAAAAAATGAACGCCAACGCAGAAGAGCAAAAACAAAAAAAAGCAGCGCAAATCTCAAAAAGATACCAAAAAAAAAGAAGAAGAAAAGGCACCAATTCACCAGGGCCTCATTGGCTATGGCCAGTTAAGTCGCCTTTGAGCTTGTAGAGTTTGGTGGGTGGCAGAACCATGCTCGGTTTCGTCTCAAATGCCATCGTACAAGAGCGCCATGGCGAGATTTATGGCATGTCGACATCGTTCATCTCGCCTGCAGTCTGCATGCTGGTGTCGCCGATACTGTCTAGCGGATCGGGCGCGTCCAGCACATCGGATGAGCAACGTGAGCTGTTCCAGTCTGCATCGTCAAAACCTCCACCGGTTAGTTTCTTCATTCTGCCTGCTTTGTAACAGAATTCTAGAATAGTAAACGTGGAATCATACCGGAACCGTCTTCCTCAATGTCATCAATGATAAGCCTGTTGATCATGTCTGGTATCGCTGCCAAAAAGTCAGTACATGTTGCTTTCAAATAAAACCCGAATAACCCGAAAAAGTGGTGGATGACGTACTTGCGCTGAGCTGGACGAACTGCATAGACAGCTCGTCCGCAGACTCGTCATCCGTCTGAGAATAGTACAGACTGCATTCGGATATCACGCGCTGGACAGCACCGACGACCGTACCGCCGATTGGAGAGTCACGCCGGATGAAGGCGAGCTCAATGTACTGGTACAGCTCGACACCGAGTTGCTTTGCTGCCAGTGTCAGGGCAGCTGCTCGTTCTTGGCCGCCCTCTTCCTCGTCAAACTCCGGATTCGGTCCGTAGAAGAAGATGATGTCTTGCAAGAACGCCTCAACATTGCTGATAAGTGTAGTGTCAAAGCTGCACAACAGACCAGGCACCCATATGGGTATGTAGCGCAGATGACCGATGTTGGCTACCAAATCGACTTGACCCGGTGCAGAAGCCCTACCACGGTAGAGCACACGCAATGTCTCAAAGTACGCCCGGCCCTCCCCGTGCGCCACCCCACGGCATTGTTGACAGAGATGTGTCATCATTTCAGCCGCCAAAGACGCCGACTTGGCATTTTGCATAAACACAATCATTGCTCGCAAGAAAGGGCTCTGTGGGACCGCGGCCGCGTTGGACGAGATACTGGCCTTGAGCGTGGTGTAGACCTTGTTCTCCATGGCCGGGTGCGTTGCCATGAGCTGCGCGATAATGGCATTCGTGGCTTGTAAGTTTTGGTCAATGGAAATCAACTTGTCGACAAACACATTGCCAAAGTCGCCGTTCCAGTCTCGACCCATGAGGATGTACTCGGTGCGGGACATGGGGATATCACCATCTGGGTTGTTTAGAGCCAGCTGGAGTCGGTTCACATTGTCGCCAACGTACATAGCGGCCTCTGAACGACTAGTCGGGCGGATAGGGTACATTCCGACCAGCAGCGTGTGGAACAGAGCAATGACGGTCTCAAACGAAGGCGGGCGGGTGCGTCGTTGCAGCATAACAACCATACGAGAGTACTGCGGATCGAGAGGGAAGGCGGAGTCGGCGGACAATGCCAAGATGGTGCGTCGGAAGCCTCCAACGTCGAGGAAGGCGGCAACCTCTTCGCGGCCCATGCTGGTAAATGCCTGCATGAAGCCGAAGACTTCATTCCACGATCTCGATATGAGGTGGAAAACCTCCCAAAGCGTTTGCATCATGTGGCCTGCACTTTGAATGATAGCCGAGGGGCGCTTTAACTCTGTGCGTGTACCACGTGGAACAACTTGGGTCTCTTCGTCTTCGTCTGTGTCCATCTCGGGATCCTCTTCGAACGAGAAATAACTTATCGGGAAAGCTTCCTTGATGTTCTTGAGAGATGCAATGATCAATTGCGCCATCTCAATTCGCACATCAGGGTTCAGGCACCGCTGCACCATTTGCTTGAGAATTTCATGCCGGGCGTCGAAATAGTCAAAGACGGCCAAGGAGCAGAACGCGCATTTCTGGGCCATTGCTGCGACGCCATTGTACAGTGTCTGGAAGTCGGGCGTATCCTTCGTCCGCGATGCGACTTGATCCAGATGGCTGAGTGCCATTTGAATGGCCACATTCTCCAACCGGTGGTTCATCGAGCATTCACCACCTGGCATGACGAACTGCACCTGGTTGAGCATCTTACTGACAAATGGCAGGTGCTGCGGATCGTACAATGCATGCCGGCGCACAAGCGACGTGTTCTCGCTATGGATATGGTCGGAAAGGGCCGAGGGAATCTCGGCCTTGGCGGGGCTGGACATGCCTGACTGAGCCAACGCTTCTTGCTCCTTTGCCAACGACGAAGACCGCTGGTAGAAGAGCATGTACGCACTGTAGACTTTCTCTGTCGGCAGTCCATTGTTGCCATCGACGCTGAACTGATTTGGCGCCCGCTCAACGGTGCCGCCAAAGCACATCGACTCCATCAAAGAGTGGTCCCAGTTGCTGACCGTGTCATCATTGAACTCGACCCAGCTCTCGTCTTCCTTGGAAGTAGGTCGTTCACGGATGTAGGAGTAATAATGTCCAGACTCTGCAGTGCCAGAGTGGACCAGAACACCAACAAGCTCAAACATATCGGCCGGTTGCTCCTCATCAGGGTTGCTGAGCTGATCAATTGTGTAGGGCCGCATGTTCAGCTCATGGGGGAATGCAAAGTGGTCGTTGATCTTGCTGCGCTGGAGAGTCCGCAAATTGAAGTCAAAGCGCTTGAGGTGGAAAATGAGGTGATCTGGAATATCCTTCAAGCATGCCCTAGATTGAAATGCATGTTAGAATCGGTTCTTCATTCATAATGAAAACACAGCAAAGTTGAAGCCGGCAGCTTACCTCTTGATGGCGTCAACATGGCGATCACAACTAGAGCAGTTGTACTTGTTGTCGCCTTCCATGATCTCGCCTTCCACATATGCCCGTAGGCTTTCCTGTAGGCTTGATTTTCCCTTGATGTCGCATTGGATTGCCGAGAAGGGCTCGAGTCTCTCCGAAACATGCTCGCACTCCTTCGACCGCACTTGCTGGACAATCTGGCCACCAAAAAAGGACCGGAAGGCTTTTTTGTCCACTTCAGACAGAATTTGCCCTTCCCACCGATCAAAGAGGAGATTATAGAACTCGTCCACATCCATCTGGTTGTGGATATCGATTGGGGTGTCATCGTACGTCTTGACGCTGCCAACGCAAATTTGCGTATCCACAAACCGCCGGATGCTATCCTGCAGGAAACCAAACAAGACGCGAGTCTGGAAAAGCAAGTTCTGCGTGTCGCTTTCGTCGCGGACGTCGACGTTCATCATAAATTTCCGGAACGGAACATTCATAAACAACTGTGTAAACAAAGAGTTGAAGTAACACGTGTTGGACAAATTCCGGAGGCCGACGTAGCCGCATGGAGCACGGAGCGCCTTGTCCCGTTCAAACATCGCAGTCAGTTCGTAATGGTACGGCTCTTCGTCTTCAGACTTCTCGCAGGGAACAAGTTGGTCGAGATTTCGTATCATGTTTGGGAGAAGGTTCGGGTTGTCGTCGATGAGATCACAGATGACTTTCATCAAAAGCGTCCTCGTTTGCGAGCTGACGACAATACGAGGATACGAGGGCCGAGTGACAACAGAGTCATCCACAATCGCGGCATTGTTGCGCCAGGGTGGGAACAGGTGCTTCCAGAAAAGCTTGTTCATAAAATTGCTGTAAAAAGCAAAGGTCAGTCAACGGGCAATGCGAGAATCACTGCAAAAAAAAAGGGATAAACTTACGAAGGAATGACGCCAGGCAAGTCAACATTCTGCGAAGCACGGTACACCGAGTTGAATAGCCGTGTCAGCCCAAACATGGCATAGTCGGCGCACTCCGGCTGCGTGACATCCTAATGAGACACAAAAAGTTAGTCGACTAGTTCTCACAAAAAGTAGATTTTGTTTTCTTGTTCTGATTGCCGTACCTCTGAGGTTGTGCATGACAAGAGAAGATCACCGGTCATGGCCAGCACCGCAGCAATGTCAAGTGCAGGGGAGCTGGCCTCGAGCAAGTCGTTGAATAGGCGGTCGGCCAGGTTAAAGACGCCCTCGCATTTTGCCGGCTCGAGGATGGCCTTGGGCACAATGGCCAGGACAACCGGCCAGAAGAACTCCCGAAACTCGGAAGGACTCACAGCTGCCAGAGCGTATCGGGATCCAATCTTGTCGCCAATTTGGGCTGTCGCAAGCTGGCGGATATCCAGGCGGCCATTGAAAAGAAGAAGGCGCTCAATCAGCGCAGTCGATTTTTCATGGCTCCGAAAAGCGTCCCAGAACTCACGGCTCAGTACGCAAGAATTCATGACGACATTGAATGCAAGGCCAACAAGTCGAACTGAGCCTTCCAGGCGGCCCTGGAACTCAAGCGAAAGTATCTCCATGAGCCGGTTCAGAAGCTTGGCGTCAAGGCTCTTAGCCGCCGCGTCACCTTGCTGGGTGTTGGTCAAAGCAAAATTGAGCATATGCAAGAGTTTGGCATTGAGCTCAACTTGCAAGCTTGCATTTGCAGACAGCTCCGTGACGCTGGGGTCGCAGAGAGCCGCTGTAATGAGCCTGATCGCCACAATGAGAGCATTTTGGTAAGACAATGCCGGCGTCGCTTTACTGGCGGCTTCCGGTGGCTTGTCTTGTGCTTCGTTGTCCTTGGGAACAGAAGCCTGGGGATCATCGGTGGTCGTCGTCTCAGCAAATTGTGGCGGAGCATCCGCCGACTCTGGTGTCCGCATCTGGGCTTCCGCGTCATCGGATTCACCAGAGCTCGAAACAACAGTCGTGTTCTCCGTATCGCTTCGGTTGCGAAGCATAAGATACTCGCGTAGTGCATGCAGTGTGTACAGGGACTTGTACGGCTGCCCGATGTAGAAAACATCCGTGTACGACAGACCTTCTGTATCAAAACGGCGCAAGAAATCTTCGCCGATGGTGAGCTGAACAAGGAACTCGTGGACCTCGCTTGAAAGCTGCTCTTCCATGCTGAGGTAACCCCACAACTCTTGGAAATGGTTGAGGATCTCGGTCTCGACAGGTGAGCCACCAATATAAGACTCCTCGGTGTCGTCGTCCGGATCGGCATCGCGCTTGACCAAAATGAGGCCGTTGTGGATGCGCAGGTCCTCGAGTGACCGGCAGATATCAACCCCTTTAGGTATGAAAGCCTGGCCGCGATAGTACATACGGTAGTTGTCAAAGCCAGTGGCTTCTTTGAGGCTTGCAAGTAGGGATGCCGCAGTATTTTGCCGACCAATGTCCAGAGGCCTGATCTCTGTTTGGTTGTCGCCGTCAAATGACTGGTACTTAAGCTCCGCTGATTCACCCGCCACACTGTTAAGGTTGTCTGTGATGAATGGGCGCAGGTCGGGAGTGGAGAACTGCGGACTGGTGCGGTAGAGGCCAAGAAACTCGTGCAAAACCTTGAGAGAGCGAATAAACAAAAGTTCTTGTTCGTAGACAAACGACGCCGAGTTCGTGGGTTCTGCGTGGCTGTTGTCAACTTCACCAGAGCGTGCCAACTGCTCGCTGGCCACGCTTTTGAGGTTCTTCGCTGCAAACGACAGCTGCTCCAAACACCGGCTCACCAGTGCCAAGTGAATCTTCCGTGACCTATACAGCGGGAAGGCTCGTATGCACCGGCTCTCGATATACACTTCCTTGACCAGAAAGAGCGTAGCATTACGCTCAATAGTGCTAGGTGGTGCGGTCAAAACAATGCGCCACAGCTGCTCCAGAGTGATCCGGTCAAGACTCTTATCCTCGTCCAGCACGACCTTGTTTTGCTGCCCCTTGGTCGACGCAGCATCGAAGAGGCTGCAGCCAACGTCGTTAAGCGAAGGAAGAAGCCTTTCACGAAGAAATTCCAGTAATGCCTCGCAGAAGTAACTAGGGGGCAGGCTTGGGAGGTACTCGCTGAGGCACTGTGTCAAAAACGGATTGTTGTCCCGAGAACGCCTGGCACACGCATTGAGGATGTTCCAGGATGCATTCCGGTCTTCTTTGCAAGAAGCTTTTGCGCCAGCCATCATGTCGAAGAGGCGAGAGCTAAGTTCGGGCGTCAACGTGAAGGAATGGCCAAGCAGGACGGAGAAAATCAGATCACGGCGAGGTGTGTTCGTGGTTCCACTGATCACAGCCGGGATAGCCAACTTCTGTGCCTTTTCGATGGCATCTTCAAGCTCGTCAACAACGAGTTTCGTCAGATCGTGCTCCGTTGTCAAGAACGACAGGTCGTGGCTTCCGTAGTGCCTATTCATGATCGTGATAGCACACAAACTGCCCAAGGTCGTCCGTGTTTTTTGTGTGAGATCCAGCAAACTTGTCTGATAAAGGCTCTGACGCTGCTCGAGGTCGAGCGGCACGGTGCGCAAGCACTCCCTGAGTTTCTCGATAGCAAAGCTCTGGACTTCTGGGTACGCTACCGGACCAGTTGCGCTCGGAACGGACGATTCGCGTAACAGTTGAAGACAAACATCAAAGGGAATAATGCTGTCCATAGAGGCCGCCAACTCTTGCGGGGCCTTGCTGCACACATTGCGGAGGAAGGCTTCGCACAGCTCGCGCATGGGCGGAGTGAACGCCGCAATAGGCACATCCAGGAACCCTTTGCAGAAGTACACTGCGGCTTCGTACGAAAAAAGAGTGACAATCCTGCTTGCGGTGCGGATCAGAGCCTCGCAAATACGGGGGTCTTGAGAGTTCGTAACGGTCTGCCAAAAGAGGTCGGTGTGCGAGTTCGTGTATGTCCGAGTCACGGCCAAGAAGCCGATAATGTTACTGCTTTCGGCCGTAATTTCAGGGTGGCATGTAGGGCCGAGCATGTAGGACACCACACCGGTATCCACGAGAACATCCGTCACGTACCGCAAAAGATGCTCGTCCTGCAGGTGTTCCTGAGCCTGATCCCCATACCGCCTCCAGCAGCCAACCAGCTCTTGGCACAGGTTTGTGACGGCCATGAGCCGAAGCTGCATCTGGCTGTTCTTGATCAAGCGACAGAACATGGTAAATCGCCACTTCATAGCAATGGCGTCCGGGATGCAGTCGAGCGACATTGGGTAGCGCTCCTCGATGCTGGCGGCAAGTCGAGCAGCTTCCTGTTCATCAACTTTAAGGTTGATATAAATCAGGTCGCCGAGTGCTGCAATGCAAGTGCTGGCATTGTCTTGGCTCACAAAAGAAATGTGATTTGTGATGGCGGTGTCGAAAGTTGCGGAGGCGGTCTTGAGAATCTTTTGCCCCAGTGCCAATGTATCCTTCTCGGCATCAACAGCGAAGGGGGTGTGTCCCTGGCGGGCAATGTTGCGGTAGGCCTCGCGAACAACAAGGGCAGCCACAACACACACCTGGGTAAAGTTGTCGATGATCTTGGGGTACGTTGGCATGATCATGACATGGAGTTCCAGAAGCCGGTACAGGAGACGAAGCGTACCACCTCGTTGTGCTTGGTGGAACGAGGAAAACTGCTCGATGATGGCGGAATTGTCATCATTACGGAAAGCTCCATCCATGCGGTCCTCGTCCTTCAGGAGAATGTCCCGCTTGGTCAGGGTCACAAGAGCCAGTAGGTAGAACGTCGAGATGTGCTCCCGCGACTGCAGGTTTTCTGGTGAGCTTGAACGCTGCAGCAGGTTGACCTCGAACTCGACAAAAAACGCCGTCAGCCGCGCAAAGGCTGCACAGAACTGCAGAATTTTGATGCGAGTCTCCATGTCCGTAGTTCCGAAGCCCTGCACCCGCAAGTTAGGAGAGCCCCATATCAATTCTGGGAGCGCAATCCACAGCGCGCGATGCAATGTGTAGGATTCGTAAACTCGTTCAAATGGCGATGTCTTGGCAAAGAGCAGGTACTGGTCGATCCATACTCGGAGCTGGTGAGGGACGGATGGTTCTAGAGAGGTGTCAGTCAGTAACTGGGTTATGCACAGGCTCTAACTCTAACTATAAGAGAGAGAGAGAGATGTTTAAGGTGGCATACCTTGCGTGAGCGGGACCATTAAAACCGTCATGACCTCGGATGGCGCATCGCCCTGACTCAAGTACGGGAAGCTGTCGGACGGGTCTGGCAGCAGCGTGTTGGGTGGCAAGCCAGGAGTTTCCGAGATCAAGGTCACATCCGGTTCCGCGGGACCAAAGCCAGCATCTTCGTCGTCCGACACTATATCGACGATTTCTATTTGCGGGCTTGCAGTTCTTGAGCTGTCAGTGGCAGGAGCTGTGGTGTCTGCTACGGCATGAGCCCCACTGCCTCCTGTCTGGGCCTTGGGAGATGCCATGGGGCTATCATCGAGGACCTCTACGGTGGACGTTGCGGTGTCCCGGTCGCTTGGCCGGGCGGAGGGTGTCGGGCTTGCTGGAGGAGACGAGGGTATTGTGTCGAGCGTCCGGGGAGCAGAGTTCCGCAAGCTAAGCGTCACGCGGGGAGATGGGCCAGTAGATTGGCGAGCAGCGTTCTCGAGCCCTGGTGGCGGCCGAATGTCACCGTTGGCGGTGTGTGTGACGGGATTGTTTTCGGGGGTGTGGGGGGACGAAGGAGCGGGAGCGGAATCCATGATCATAAGAGAGCCGTCGAGCTCGTCTTCGTTGGCCGGTGGAGAGGAGGAGGAGGAAAGGTCGATGGTGTCGACGTTGGGTGTGTCGTGGGGAGATTGTGTGGGAGACTCGACGGACCGGCTCCGAGAATCAACTTGGAGGGACGTTCGCCGCCTCTTGCGTGAGCTCTCGTCGCCGTCTTTAAATGGATTGGGCCGTGTGCTGCTTGCTTCGGGAGAGCCGGCACCTTCATTCAACTCGGTCTCGGGGGATCTGGATTCGCGTTCCATCTGGCTCTGGCTTCCAGGCTGGACCAAAGCCGGGATCGAAGAGCGGAGGGTTGTCTCTTGAGCTGGGCTGGGCGGGTTGGACGGGTAAGGGCTCCGCAAAGCTGACTTGTGCGTAAGTGGGCTGTGCTGGGGGATGGTTTGCCTGTCGTCATTCACGAGCCCGTTAGCAAAATAAAATCAAAAAAGAAGAAGAAAAAAGAAAGCAGAAACAAATACTACCTAGAAACTCGGAATCGAATCTAGGAGTGGGATGGAACAGTGAAGCGAACCTCTACACAGCTGTACCGTCTCGCGCTCGAGGCCTGATGAGGCCCTTGTCGATCCGCCTTGATCTAGTTGTCTTCTGATCTTTTTTTTGTACAAACGTATCGAAAGCTCAAAAGCGCTTTTCCTTCTTTGGTCAGCTTCGTCGTCTTCGCTTCACACACGCTCGCTCTCAACTCGAGTACAGCTGGAGAGCAAGACGCGACATAGGTGCAGGACGTGCCGTTCGGCAGGGGTGTAGTGAAGCCGGAGGGCAGGGTAGGGAATATGGCAGGAAAGCGGTGGTGATGAAGTGAAGGAAAAGACACAAGGCTGTTGCTTTTGGCCGGCGGCAAGGCAGACTTCAAGGCTAGCAAGGAAGCGCTAGAAGGAGGGGATAAGAAAGCCAACGATAACAGTGAAGATGGAGCAAGAGGATACACGAGAAGACGGAACAGCTTCGAGAATGCAATACAAGAATGTGTGGGGGCGGGATGGGGGGTTCTTGTTCGGATGGAGAAGCAGGTTCAGAATTCTGTGGCGGTTGGATCGGAGTTGGTGCAAGGCGAATGGACAGAACAAAAGTGGTGAGCGGAGGGAAGAGCTGTCGAGGCTGCAGTGTTTAGAGACAGCTTAGTGCGGCAGTGGCGCGGGTGGTGGAAGGTGGGAAAGAACGAAGCAGGCGACAAGAGACCTGTTACCGACAGAGCAGGCGATAGGCAACACAGCAAGCAGCAAGCAGCAGGGGCAGTCCCCAGCGAGGTGCGTTGGGTGCGTTCTGAGTGCGGGGCACTTGCCTCGAACGTGATGCGTGAATGGGTACTTATTTCTTCACCAAGTCGTCGAGGACAGACAAGTACTTTGTTTGGCAGCTGCAGGTGTGACGGCACCGTATCTTGCCTCTTGCCTATGAGCCTATCTTATCGACGGGCGGTTAAGGGGATCAATGAGGGGGAGCTTTTCTACACAGTAGTGCTAGTGTGCCACAAATACGACGTAATACGGAGTAACTACTCCGTAGAGTTGAGATACCGCCTAGCACGCCAATTTTTGGCGCAAGGCAACAGTGGGAGATGGGAAGATGGGTCGCACTTGCCCGCCGAATGACCGCCTCTAGGCAATGTCCCTGGGCACTTGCCCGCTAAGTAAGCCCCTAAGACACGGCAAGCTGTGCGGCGGCGTACGGGACGCGGATCTCCCTAAAAAGAAGGGACCACGCACTGCGGATGGCAAAGGACGGGATGAAAGACCAGGGGTGGACCGGTGCAGGGGCGTACAAGACTGCAAAAAGGACCCGAGAATGCAAACTTGGCAGCTGAAATGGGGAAAAAGATGAAAGTGAATGGACGTGGTTGCAAACGTGAAGAGAAGTTGAGAACAGAGAAGCAAAAAGCCAAGAGATGCCTGGGCAATACATACCTAAAATTGAATATACGAATGCCGTCGGTCAAGCTGGCGAGTGACTGTGCGCCTGAACTTTAGCCACTGAAAGGCACCACAGGCAATTTTGTGCAGACGGCGTGTTGGCTCAGTGAACGGCGGCCGTTCCGTTTCAAGCTGGATATCGATGTCGTGAAAGGGGGAGAAGGTAAAGACAAGAATGGACAAAACCGGCTGACTTGGCTTGTCGTTGCGATTGGTGAACAGAACAGGGCTTTGTCAGGAAGATAGAGCAGCGAATGAACGGCCAGAACACTGAACGGGTTACTTATGGGCTATGGGATGAAAGTCATGTGCCTGAGTGACAAATAGAAAGAATAAGGAATCGCGCTTCCAGTTCGACGGGAAGACAGCTTCGATGCGGGCAGTCATATAACATCATTATTGAATAAAGGCAAGAGCAAGCCGGCTGAAGGAGACACAAAACGAGACACAAAATGCTCAGGTATACCGGCTTGAGCGATACGGCACTATGTGCAAGTAACAAACAGCAAGACGCACAAAAGGTTGTTCCACTCTGCCCAGCTCGGCAGGCATACCACTTGGTCCTAACACAGCGTCAGGCAATATCAAAGAGCCGCGTTGCATCACCAGCTCCAGTAGGGCTTCCATCGTAAAAGTATCATAGAATATATAATATGCTTAAATAAACCACAAAACGTTGGAAAGGAAGGGGCGAATGGCAAGGCTCTACGGAGTATGAGGCCGTCCTTTGCGGGAGGATCCCCTCAGTCACCAAAACTCGACCCACTCTTTGGAGCTCGGGGCGTGAATTTGGGGTCCGGTCCAGCATAGCTCCTGGTTTTCAGACCGCCCTTGGGGCGCCTTGTGCTGCTCCTCTTTTTTCTTCTAGAAGCCACAAAATGATACAGCCATTGGCGCTAAAAGAATGCCAATGGGCAGGCGGGATAGAGCAATAGGCCAATGAAATGCGCAGAAAATATATATTAAAAAATGAAGCCCCAAAGTGACGGACGAATGCGACTGCCAATACGAATGCGAGCGTTGGTAGCATCACCGTTTGATAATACAAGCCCGAATCTGCTTCACAACGATCAAACAGCGTGCTGCAAACAAAAATAACTCCTCGCCAGCATATTTCTCTGTTTATACTTCTCCAGACGCATCAATATCTGATTAATACGCGAGATATCCTACAATCTCACCATGAGCCGTCGAAAGGTCCCCGAGCTGGACACGCCTTTTTCCAGTGTTGAGTGGTAGGTTGTTCCTTTTCCTGTGTTTTCTTGGCTTTTTCATCCAATAACCACGGTTTCTAACTGTCCTTGAAGGCCCATCATCTCTCAAGAAGACCAGGACACCATCCTTGAGCTCCTCTGCAAGTATGTATTCACTCCAACGAGCAGGCATCATGCACGCACACTCCACTTCCGGTCCTGGTCAAATGCTAACACGGCTACGCTCGATAAGTCTTCTTGCACCACTTGGCCAACACCGCCGTAACCATGTCGAGTCATCCAAGGGCAAACGCAGTCGGAGGCGGTCTCGTCAACGGGCCAAAGAGAACGGCGCCAGTGGCGGTGAACCCGACGGGGGTGTCTCCTTGAAGGCAGAAGTGAAGGAAGACAAGACGTCGGTGAAGCCAGAAGCCAAGCAGACCAAGGACGATGTGCCGCCATTGCCTGAGCTGGCACGCTTTCTCGATGTCGGGCTGGTCAGCATCACTCGTGAGCTGGCTAAAAACGCAGCACCAGGCGCCCCTATTCCCATCTCCAACTCGGATCCAGAGTTAACATCTCTACCTTCTTCAACAACCCCTTCCTCCACTCAATCTCCTTCAACTACTCCATACTCAACTACTCCATACTCTGCCATCTTTATTGTCCGGTCCGGGCACCCTTCGGCATTCTACTCCCACTTTCCGCAGATGGTGGCCGTGGCTTCACAAAAAGGGGCTGCGTCAACACCGCCGTCTCCGCCCATCCGCCTCGTCGGGTTTTCCAAGGCGTGCGAAGACCGTCTGAGTGAAAGCTTGGGCATTCCACGTGTGTCAAGTATTGCCATTCGTGCCGGTGCACCGCAATCACAAGGCTTGCTCGCGTTCTTGGAGGAAACTGTTCCAGCCGTCGATGTTCGCTGGCTCGACGAAGCACAGGCCGGCCAGTATCGCGAGACGCAGATCCAAGTGACCGAAGTCAGCGTCGGCCCCAAACGGAAGAAAAAGGTATAGATGAACTCGTTCGTAACGGTATTCGAAAGAAGAGATGAGGAGAGGGGTGTTGTCGTTATATTTTTTTGGCCTTTCTTTCTCATTTCTTGTCAGCTCTTTCTCGCGATAACAGCGTTTTGTTCCAACCGCTTCTTAACATAGTTACCCCATCTTTTCCAGCCTTTCTTCCTCATTTCTGCATCGATCCCGGAGGATAAATTTTTGTGCCCATCTCTCAGCTGTCCTTTTGATGTGACGGCACGCGTGAAGGCGTGCGGTAACGTTCTTGCTAAATTTCGGCGGTGTAGGGGTATCGTATGATCGTTTGTATTGGACTCGAGCCCGCTTCTTGATTCTGCTTTTCTTCTTGTCAACATAAAACAAGAACAGAAGATGCATTTGCCTTCTTGAAGACTCGAAATAGTAGAAAAAGCCTTCAGAAAGCATCTAACAAAAATTGCTTGACCAAAAAACGACTATCTAAGGAAAACTATTGGCGATTTCTGGTAGCCCGTTAGAGCAGAAAGGGGCCAGGACAACCACCGCAGAAAGTCACTTTGCCAGACTTGGCCCCTTCCTTTTATTTTTGCATAGGTCAGGAGCGACAGTAAGAGAGCACATTTACACCACGCAGTATGGCACTCGACGCGCCTGCATCCTCTCGTTTGTGTGCAAGGCCAGGGAGCCCAAATAGCTCTACCAAGGGGGAAAGGGCTACTAGGCAACGAAGCTGCCAACGAGCTCTTCCTGTGCTTGTCCTTTGCTCCTTCCTTGCATTGTATGACTTTGCTTGGGGACAGTGAAGCAGTCCAAGTCGCTCTTTCCCTCCTTGGAAAATAAAAATCAAAACAATGCGCACCTTCCCGGTGCTCGGCGTGACTTCCCTATTTAATCGTAGGGAGCGTCCTTGTTGCCTCATTGTCCTCTTTCCGTAAAGTTCTCTTGGCATTGTCTTGTTTTGATCAAGACAAGGCCAAAAATTGACCCTCATCCACCGAAAAGGTTGGTGCTCTCTCCCGCCTTTGGTATCACGAATATCTACTTGCGCCTCTCCTTTCTGACTATCTCCTTGACCATCTCCTTTCTTTCTTCTCGTACCCCTTATCAAGGAAATTAATCTGACCTACTATCGCAGACCATCCGTCAATTTTGCCAACGGTTCACAAAAAGGCAGCAAAGATGGGCGACGGCGGCTTCACAAAGGAGCAGCTGGCGATCGCCAAACAGTTGCAGGCCAGCTATTGTTCGAGCGGCACGTTTAAAGCGTCGTCGTCCTCGAACAGTACGGGTCCCCGCCAGCAGGTTGGTCGCCAGTCTGCACCTCCGGTTCGCATGCCTCCCTCCGGGACGCAGACGCGCTCACAAACCGGATCAATGCTTCGCTCGAGCAACGGCCTGGTTCGTCCGCTTCCGTCAGGAGGTTAGTATTTCACTGTCGGGTTCTCTTCTCGCTTCACTTCGTGCATATCTGGTCATTCATTCCGTTCCGTTTGCCTTTTTCTTCTACTTGAACCCTATCCATTCCCTTTATCCTCTTTCTATACATCATGCAAGATTCTCGTCATATAAGCATACTCATACTGGACTACCATGTTTCCTGCCCATTTAGCCATGTCCTGCCTATGTATATCCGTCTTCTAACACGAATGAAAACATATCCAGCTCACCCTGCCCCTGCTTCTCGCAACGATCCTGGTCCTACCTTCAGTCCGAATATCATTCAGCCTACCTCTGTTCAAAAGTCAAAGTCGGTGAAAAGCGTTCCTCAGTCAGCTCCGAAGCCTACCCAGTCTCCGTCCGCCCCGGCCACTGGTGCACAGAAAACTCCGATGCAGCCGGCTCCCAAACCAGCTAGTCAGCCTGCTCCTCAGCCGGTTGTCAAGCCTGCTGCTGCCCCGCCTGCTTCCCAGCCCACTGCCGCACCTGCTCATAGACCTCCCCCCCTGAACCGGGATCTCTTGTCCATGGAGCCGCTTCCGATCATCTCTACACCGACGATGGTGGCTACACCGGTCTCCCAGGATACAGAGATGGCGAACAGCGGTTTCGGCACGGCCCCAGCTCCGGCTCCGGCTTCCGCTCAGGCTCAGGCTCAGGCTCAGGCTCCGGTTCAGGCTTCGGCTAAGGCTGCTCCTGTGGCTCCTTCCGGCCCAAATGTTCCCGCCACCGATCTTGTGCTCAATGCCCCTGCGGCCGTACGCGAAGCCATTAAGATCAACCAGTCGGGGAAGCCGGTCCTGTGGAACTATATGACCGAGGCTCCATCTGTTCGAGAGCTCAGCAAGGCTGAAAAGGAGGGCATGGAAACCTTGCCGCCTCCGGGTCCGGTAGACAGACTCCCCTGGGTTCGTGCCTGGCATCCAAGGGACCAGCCTGTTCGAATTGGACCGAATGGAGAGATCATTGATGAAGAGTTCGTGTCTACCGTCCTCAACGAGTCATTCACATGTCATAACAGCATTGTCAAAAGCTAACACATCATCACCTAGTACCATGCCCACGAAACCCGTCATTGGCTTGATGGGCTCCCGCCACGCTTAGATGGTTGCATGCTTTCCCTGTGGACCTGTCGATGTGCAGCTATTCTGTGCAAATCATGACAAGGATCGCATAAAGAAGTGCAAGCAAAAAGGTGAGTCGGCTACATTGGCCAGGATATAAAGGCGAAACGAGTCTAAGTGAAGGGGTTACCGGAAGCGAAGAAAGGTCACAATGAGACCTTACTTGTACAAGTGTTATTGGGCAAAGTCCTCGGGTGTGGCATTCTGTGTCACCAGCGTTCAATCACAGCTTACACTCATTATGCTGGATGTGTCTGTCGCATGGTTCACTATATATCGACACGCGCAAATCTACTGAGATTTGTCAGATGTATTAGGATTAGCTGCCGTACGGACTATTGAATTGATCACCAAGATTTCTTGAAAGTGAATGTTTAAAGCAGAGCACATCATGAAAGGAAGCGCATTTACGACCAGCATGTACAAGTCTCTTTGTTCATTTATACTATCTAAAATGCAAGAAAACAACAAATGCCATGGCCCGATTTTTGCTCTCCGTTACTCCAATATGGTTTTAGAAATGGCAAGAAATGACAAAAGAAAAGAAAGAAAAGTAATAGCAAAGCGAAACAAAGAGACAGAAAAGAGTCTCCAGGCCGCAACAAAAAACCAGCTTTTTAATATACAACAAAAACACATCAACGCCTCCTTTACTGGAGCATGGCATCCAGGCTCTCACCAAGCACCTCCTCGATCTTGTGGATCCACTTGGTCGTCTCACGGTCGATGGCCTCGTCGCTATCCTCCTGCAGCTCGCTGATGAGCGGCAGCATCTCCGGCAGCATCGCCAGCCACTCCTCGCCAACCTCCTCAGCCAACGCCTGCTGGCACTGCACCAGTGCAAGACGCTCGGCCGTGTTGGTCGAGTGCTGCAGGCGCTTCAGGAGCAGGCCGTTGAGTTCCTTCTGGTGGTCGGCAGCATGGGCAGCCTTGGCCAGCTCCACAACAGCGGGCACCAGGTACTCGACGGCAAAGCCAGGGGCGCCGTTGTTGTGCAGTTCCTTGGCCTTGGCAAACTGCTCGACCAGAGCGGGCGCCACTGCCGAGAAGTGCGTCGGCACCTGCCAGAAACCACCGCCGCTACCGCTGCCGTGGCCGTTGACAGCACCAGCAGCATTGGCGTTGCCGCTGTTGCCCTCATCGTGCTCGAAAGCAGCCGTCAGGGTCTGCAGAATGCGGGCCCACAGGTTACGCTCCTCGATGTTGGTGCCGATATGGGCAGCGCACAGGGCCACAGCGGCGCCGTCGACCATGTATGCGGCGTAGGACGTGACGGCCGACTTGAGGCGGTCAAAGAACAAGTACAGGAAGCCGTAGACGCTCTGCTGGCGCATGCAGCGGCCCAGGACATCGAGCTGCGGCAGGCCGTGGTCGCTCCACTGCATAAGATCGGCGAAAACGGGGCGGAAGGCACTATCGTTGAGCTTGAAGACCATGTGTAGAGCCGCCGTGTTGACAGCAGCCTCGATCTCGGCCAGGCGCTGCTCAGAGGGCTGGCCCGGCTTTGCGTTTTTCACCACCCTCTTTGACGCGTTCGCAGGGAGAATCTGGCCGCTAATACGAGACTCGCGACGAAGGTCAAAGGCGTTCTGGAGAATGTCGGAAAGCAGGGGCAGGTTCTTGACAATGGCCGACTTGCCGTTCTTGTCGATAACGGCAGTCAGGACCTGAACAAACTCAAGAGTGGCCTGAAGAAACGGCTATTGTTAGCATTATAGTCAACCAAAAAAGGGATGGTGATGCCAAAAAAAAAAAAAAAAAAAGCAAAGAAACCAAAGGATAGAGAGAGGTAACGTACCGATTGGCCAGCCGTGACGGCGTTGGGCCAGTTACGACGCAGGACATCAAGCATCGCCTTGGCGTCAATCTGCTTCGCGAGCAGCAGCAGGCAGGTCAGGCGGCTGGTGTTGGCATCGTTGTCCTCATCGTCCTCAAGACCGGCCTCGGCCGAGTCAAAGGAGATTTCGACCAGGCGATCGAGGTTAGCGCTCGTGATCATGAAGGGCAGGTGCTGGGCCAGGGCCATCATCAAGGCGTAGGCGGCGTTGTGCAGAGCAATGTTGTCGGGGTCGGTCGCCTTGCCCGCCAAGCTCTCCTCGAGGTACTTGAGGGCAAGAGGAATGGCCGTAGGCAGGATGGGGACGATAGCATCATGCAGGACATCGACCAGGGAAGCCAAGCACAGCAGGGCCATGACACGCAGGCGCGCATCATCCTGGCCCAGGCAGGCCTCGCCAGCAATGGCCGCGGCGGCAGCAGTAACCGCCTCGAGGTCGCGCGAGCCGTACTTCTCGGCAATCTTGTCAACGCAGGTAATGGCAGTGTGCTTGTAGGCAATGTCGCTGGAGTCGCGGATAACGGCAGTCAGCTGTGGCAGGAAAGCCAGCAGGGCCACACGGGACTGGACGCTGGCAACGCGCTCTTCATCGACACGCATCTCGAGGGCGCGGAGAACCTTTTGGCGGACGCTCATGTTGGGGCGGTCCAACAGAGACTCGACGGCCTTGATGAACTCGCCAATAGACTGCAGGTTGAGCAGCTGTGCCAGCGCATCGCCGACACGGTTGTGCAGGGTCTGCTTCTTGCCAACGCTGCCGTGGGTCTTGACAGTATCGGCCAGAATAAGGATGTCCTCAAGCAGCTGGGTGAACAGCTCGCGAATCTTGGCCGACTCCATGTCGTCATCGGCCTCCTCAAGACGCGAGATGCCCTCCTTGAGGCGGCGGTTGGACAGCAGCTGGGGCAGGAGGGCCAGCTCCTTGACAGCCGACTTTTGCAGGTCGACCTCGCCGTCGTCCTCACGCTTGCCGAGGAGAGTGGCAGAGAGAGTGGGCTTGGGCTTGAAGATGTCGCCCGTCAGCGAGACAAACTTGATCAGCGAGTTCAGCTGCGTCTCGACAGGGAACGAGCCGATGAGCTCCGTCAGGAAAGCACAGGTGCTGTCGGCAGTACCGTAGCGGTCGGCAAACATGGCAACGATGGCGAACAAAAAGTCGTCGGGGCCGAGGTTCTCAATAAGCGAGATGAACAGGTCGTGCTTGCGGTGCGAGGGGATGTGCTCGTAGGCAATAACGAAGCTGGACAGCAGATCCGAGGCGCTGGCGACAATGTTGCGCTTGCCCTTCTTGAAGGTATCGATGAGCGGCGGAATGACCTCCTTGATGGTCTGGTTGACGACGTGGGCAGAGTAGTCGTCGCTCTGGCGCAGCACAGAGGTACCCATGAGTGTAAAGATGGGCATCACACTGTGCAGGACGACATCGGGCGCGGTCTTGGCCAGGCTGGCCACCAGCAGCAGCGCTGTGTTCTGGACAGCGGGGCTTGAGGACTTGTGGATGCAATTGACGAGGACGTCGCCGTGGCCAACGGTGGTGTCGATCTTGAGGTTCTTGTTGCTCTGGTACGCAGGCATCATGGCCAGCAGGCAGCTGAGCACGACGTTCTGCAGGTAGCCCAGCTCGGAGCCGACGTACGAGCGCAGGATCTGGAGGTCGGACAGGACAACAAAGAGGCCAGGGAGCAGCTCCGGATGCTCGGCCGGCTTGGAGCCCTGCACAAGCTGGAGGATGAAGGTGGCGCGGTTGACCAGCAGGCGCAGCTCACTGTTGGCCTGGATGCGCTGGCCGCGGTTGTGCTCGGACGAGCTCGTTCTCCGTCTCTTATTCGGAGGCGCGTCGGTCGCCATCTTTGCACTCTGCTGCAGGGTCTCGAGGAAGCTAGCCAGGATCTGGGTGCTCAGCTCGACGTTGAACAGCAGGTCGGTGGCCTCCTCGGCGCCAATGTCCAGATCGTCCGAGGACGCGCCAGCCGCAGGGGTCTTCTGCACCTGCTCAAGCATGAACTGGGCAATGACGTTGCGGAAGTCTTCCTTCATGACTGGCCACATCTTGCGGATTCTCTTAAAGACGCAGCTGACCAGGTTGGGGCGGGTGGAGCTCAGGGGGTTC
The DNA here is from genome assembly GCA_019925375.1 of Sporothrix euskadiensis. Taxonomy (NCBI): domain Eukaryota; kingdom Fungi; phylum Ascomycota; class Sordariomycetes; order Ophiostomatales; family Ophiostomataceae; genus Sporothrix; species Sporothrix euskadiensis. The sequence continues at coordinate 545,463 of JADHKQ010000012.1, read as the reverse complement.
TGGATGATGCCAAACAGAGTCTCGAGAGCCGAGGTGTCGTTGGGGATAACAACGTCGACGCTGCGGGCATCGAAAACAGACTCGTCCAAAGACTCCTTGGCGACGAGGGCATTAGCCTCCTCGGCGGTGAGAGCGGCCCAGCTGTTGAGCAAGGGCAGAAGGAGCTGTGTGCGGGATGTGCCGGAAACGCCGCGCACCTCGTTGAGAGCCTTGAGCAGGCGAATCTTGATGTTGATGATGGGGGTGAGGACGGTGTGGCTGGAAAGGAACTGCAGAATCGACAGCCGCACACTGTGCGACAAACGAACCTGCGCACCGCCGCTGCTCGACACATCGGCCTTGCTAGACTTGTCGAGGACATCGGCAAGCACGGCAGGAACATGGTCCTCGTGCAGGATGGCCTCCTCGGACGAGCCAATAAGCACATCAATCAAGCTGGCCCTCGCGTCAAAGGTCAGCCACGACAGGTCAGCCTGCTCGGCGTACAGCTCTGTAGCACCCCAGCGGTTCTTGCCCGCGGCGCTCTTGGTCTCCTTAACAGGGGACACGCGCTTCACCTCAGCCAGGAGGCCGGCAGCAGCGCGGCGCACCTTCTTGGCCGGGTCACTCAGAGCAGCAACAATGTAAGGCAGGGTGGCCTGGAAGTCGACGCCGAAGCAGTCGTCCAGACGCAGGCGTGCAGCAGCCATGTCGAGAGCGGCCACACGTGCCAGAGTTGGGTAGGGGCCGGACCAAATGCGGACGAAAAATGTAAAGTAGAAGTGGTCGGACACGGCGTCGGCGCGGCCAAGAAGAGGAGCGGCATCGAGCTTCTCGAGCTCGGCCTTGTCGTAGGAAGCAGTGGCCAGGAACAGCTGGCAGAACTGGTCGAAAACTCCCTCGGGGTCTTGGGCGAGGCAGGACGCAGGGCGAGTCAGAGCCGAAAGACGCTCGGCCGTCGCATCAAGATCCTCCTTGGTGATGGAAGTCCGAGTCTCCTCGGTACCGTCGGCCATGGCGGTATCGGCGTCGTTGGCGGCGGCGGCAGAGTCGAGCAGCAGCTTGGGGCGAATCGTGGCGTCCAGCTTCAGCTCGAGCTCCTCGATATCAAAGTCAACCTCCTCAATGACCTTGCGGATGACAAGGCCACCAGCGTTCTCGGGCGCCTGGGACAGGACAATCAGGGTCGTGCCCAGCTCTTTGCGGACACTGCCGTCGGGGTCGGTCTCGTCGTTGATGTCGTGGGCAGCCAGGAGCAGCGACTTGAAGGCAACGACAAGCTGCTTGTCCTGCAGGATGCCGCCGAGGATGATTGACTTGATAATGGGCAGACTGCGGACAGCGGCCTTCTTAGCCAGACGGTCTGTCAGGGCCAGGACCAGGCCGTTGGCCAGCTTGTCGATGCGGCGCTGCTTGCCAATCTCAACGAGCAGCAGGGGCAGGTCCTGCACTTTGATCACAGCCTTGGCAACCTTGCGGGACAGCTGCTTGGCCGAGCGCTGCTGGGCAAGAATCGACAGACACACCAGACCGGGCTTGGCCGTCTCTGAAGTCCAGCCGAGGACCACCTGCTCCATGAAAGCAGCAATGGCCGGATCAGTCAAATGAGCCTTGGACACAAAGACGGACACGGCCATGTAGGCGGCAATCTGGACACCAGGCGCGTTCCGGATCATAAGAGCATCACCAAGAATGGGGCCGACCTTTTGCAGGACCGCCTGGTCGTTGTCGACCTGGACGCTTCTGCGGCCAGACTTGAGGTTGTCCAGCATGCCGTTGATAGACTCAGTCATGACGCCACCCCAGAAGGTGACGAGGCCGGGGTAGTGCTGCTGGGCATGGCAAGCCTCGAGTGTGTAGGTAGACAGTGTCGTAAGGAAGTCGAAGTGCGAAGTGGCGTGCTGTACAATGGCGGCGCGCGGCGGGGCCGTCAGCGAGCGGATGTAGGGGCTCAGGAAGCGGTACTCGTGCGGCAGGGTAGCGGGCAGGATGGACATGAGCGTCACAAACGCCGGGATAGAGTGGTAGGGAAGGAATGTTGTGATGAGTGTCGATGTGTTGAACTCGTGGATGCTGAGTTGTTAGTACATAGTACAATGCCATTCTCGTTTATGTCTCGTTTATGTCTGTCTGCACGTCACCAGAGGCTGTGTTGACCTACCGGAATCTCCGAATCAGCCACTCAATCGACTTGATGGCCGGCAGCAGCCGCAGCCTGCTGCCACTCAGACGCAGAAACGCCTCAATCTTGCGGTCCAGCTCCTTGTTCTCAGCCTCGTCCATCATCGTCCGGTCCTCGTCCTGGCTCAGCTCGCTGAAGAGCGTGTTGCCGAACGGGACAAAGCGCTCGTCCAGCTGGCACAGCTCGTCGAAGCCATCGCGGCAGATCACGTAGACGGACTGGAAGCTCTGGGCAGCAGCGATGCGTGGCTCAAACAGCAGCGACTTGGAATGGGCAGCCTTTTGCGCCTTGACGTCGAGCGAGACCTTGGACTTGACGGCGATCTGCGCCAACTGCGCCGCGAGAGACGACGTCATGGTCGGCCGTTCCTCTCTGGTGCGATGCTGTGTGTCGCGGGTATATAGAGGGCCAGCGGACGGCCTGTTGTGGGGGGGTGAAAAAGTGGTGATGCGTGACGAAATGCGGCGTCGTCGTCTCGCAAACAGTCGTGCTGGGGAGGAGAGGAATTGAGGACGGTCGCTCTTTCCTGAGTGGTGATTTTTTCTTAGCCAAAACTTTTCTTCATTCACTCTTCGGGGCGCCGTAAACTTTTTTTTTGCGGGTCACCGATAAGCAGCTTTGTCCAATCAGAGGGAAAGGATAGTGAGGACCCACTGCCATTTACGACTGCACGCCAAAGAGCAGTGTATTTAGACAGTTTGTAACGTGCCTATCTTCAACAAGGCCGCCATGGGCGACGAAGAAGTGTTATTTTGAGCGCAAATTGGATAGTAGAGAAGTTGAAATGACAGTGACACTTGGTCGCTGCTATCATCACCTGAAAGTGATATAGTAACGGCTTTCCCCTGACTATTCAGGGCAGATTCTGATGTTTATTGGCACTGACAGTACCACCTTTTAGTAGGAGCCATACTTGGGTGAATAACTAAAAAAAGTCTGCCATTTTTACAATCATAAAATCAAGCATAATTCCAGCTTTGATTCAGTCTAGTTCGAGCCAAAACACATACTCAAATATGTCCCAACGAGAGCCTCTCTTCAACAAGCAGACAAATACTAATCGCACTGAGAGCGGTGAAGCCTCTCACATATAAATCCAAAAGGAGCTAGTCCCAATTTGGCGTTCCTGGTTTTCTGCCGGTCTTTGCTGCCATTTTTTCTGCGGCCGCTAAATTTTTTACAGGCAGGAACGAACGTCTGAACTGGTTTTGCCCTTCCCACGCAGAGCAGCAAAGGCCAAGATTCTTTTCTGACCCCTTTTCACCTCTCTCGTCCACACTTCAAGGCCAATACGTTCACTCGACGACACACCACACACAATGGACTCACGAGGCCCCAAGAGACGGAGGGTCAGCCCTACCCGCAGCGGCGGCAGCGGCGGCGACGACACAAAGAACGGCATCGACAAGTCGTACCTCAAGAATGCCTCCAACTGGAGTCTGGAAGAAAACTATGCCGAGCGGTCACGGAAACGGAGCAAGAAGGCCGCCAAGGCCGAGAAAGTTAGCGACCGGCTGCCGATTCGGGCGGCGGACGGCGTGATGCGGCCGTCAGCACAGAAGCCCACGGACAACGATGAGGCCAGCGACGATGACCCGTTTGCGGACAGTGGCGACGACAAGGAAGCAGAAGATGCCAAACCAAAACCCAAGAATGACGGCTCAGGTGCTCGGAAAGCGGCGGCTCGGATACAGGAGCAGAACTCGCGGCTGCCTGAGCGCCAGCAAATACAAAACGCCAAGGAGGAGCTGTCCAGGATTGCGCTGAAGCTCAACGAGAACCCCGAGGAGAACGGCGGTGCCTTCAAGCAGCTGGCCCAGGTGTCGCAGCAGTACACTTCGATCACAGTGCAGAAGATGTGCCTGGCCACGCAGCTGTCGGTCTACAAGGACGTGATTCCCGGCTACCGGATACGTGCCTTTGGCGAGGAGGGTGCGGTGCCGACGGGCGAGAAGCTGTCGTCAGATGTGCGTCGCATTCGTGCGTACGAGCAGAGCTTGCTGGCCGGCTACCAGGGCTACCTGCGTGAGCTCATGCGTCTGTCAAAGCTGCGGCCGAGCGAGGCAGCTGCCAAGAACGGTGCCGGCAAGCGCTCCAAGGTTGCCAAGAACGCCAACAGCCTGGCAGATGCTGCGCTGGCATGCGCCTGCTCGCTGCTCAACGCCGTGCCGCACTTCAACTTCCGCGAAGACCTGCTCAAGATCATCGTCGGCAAGCTGAGCACACGCCGCGTCGATGCGTCCTTTGTCAAGTGCCGCCTGGCGCTCGAGACGCTGTTCCGCGAAGACGACGAGGGCCGGCCGTCGATGGAGGCCGTGGCCATGCTGTCCAAGATGATGAAGGCGCGCGACTACTGGATCGACGAGAGCGTGCCCAACACATTCTTGCACCTGCGCCTGCTCACTGAGTTCTCCGGCAAGGGCTCGCAAGACAGTGTCGAGCGCTCGTCTGACGAACCGAAGAACAAGAAGAAGGAGTTCCGCACAAAGCGCACGCGCAAGCTGATGAAGGAGCAAAAGGCGCTCGACCGCGACATGGCGCAGGCTGATGCGCTTGTGGCGCACGAGGAGCGCGAGCGCATGCAGTCGGAGACGCTGAAGCTCGTGTTTGCGACCTACTTCCGCATCCTCAAGCTGCGCACATCCCACCTGATGGGCGCCATTCTCGAGGGCCTGGCCAAGTACGCACACTTGATCAACCAGAACTTCTTCGGTGACGTGTTGGAGGCGCTCAAGGATTTGATCCGCTACAGCGAAGAGGATGCTACTCGTGAGGCGCGAACCGTCGAGGGCGAGGACGAAGATGGAGTGGCTGACGAGGAGGACGATTTCGCCGTCGCTCGCAATCCCAGCCGCGAGGCACTTTTGTGCACCGTGACTGCTTACGCGCTGCTGGCCGGCCAGGATGCGCATAACGCCGCCAGCGATCTCCATCTCGACCTGTCCTTCTTCACCACCAACCTCTTCCGCAGTCTGTACCCTCTTGGCCTGTCGGCCGACATTGAGAAGCGCGCCAACTCGCTGCAGCAGCGTCTGGCTGACGCACAGGAAGCGGCCAACTCGGAGGCGGCTGCTGCTACCGCCGCTGCGGCTCTGAATCAGAAGAACGGCGTCAAGGTCAACCTGCAAACGACCACCGTCCTGCTAATCCGTTGCTTGTCGGCCGTCCTTCTTCCAAACTACAACATCCGGTCCGTGCCGCCCTTGCGTCTTGCTGCCTTCACCAAGCAGCTCATGTCAACGTCGCTGCACGTGCCGGAAAAGTCCAGCCAAGCCCTGTTGGCCCTGCTCTACGATGTGGCACACACGCACAGCAAGAAGATTAGTGCACTGTGGAATACGGAGGAGCGCAAGGGCGATGGCTCTTTCAACCCGTTGAGCGAGACGGTCGAGGGCAGCAACCCGTTCGCGGCCACCGTCTGGGAGGGCGAGCTGCTGCGGCGGCACTACTGCCCCAAGGTGCGCGAGGGCATCAAGGCCCTGGAAAAGAATCTGACAAATTAAAAATTTCGGAGAGAGAGTTGAAAAGCAATAGCATATACTGGGTCACGGGTAGCATTTGTTTTTTTTTCTCTATATAAATTTACTTCATCTTTCATTTCTTGTGGGGGGCTGCCTTCTCGTGGTAAAATCACAGGCTTCAGTCTACACTTTTCAAATGCCGTTACAGCGCATAAAGAAGGGTCCATTGTTTGCTTTGTTCTGCCCCGTATATGAGAAGATCGTAAGAACACAGAGCATATCCAAAGACATGACAACCACGATTTTGATATCATATTCACCACATTAAGAGTCATGAGATACCACGTCCCGGAAACAGCAAAACTTTGGTTCAACAAAGAGATGGGAAACGCGGACAGGGAAACGTGGTGATGAACGCATAAACACAAAAGTCGGCAGGTCCGTCTATGAGATTGCTATACGCCGTAAATGTAATATTTTGATTATATATTGGTGCGCGTTCAAATAAGATGTTTCGTAGTCGGCTCCAACCCTTATAGGCTGTGTTTATATCTCATGTCCATATCTTGTCATGACCAGATATCAAAATCACAGGCCATTTAGAAGATGTGAAATATAAAATGACGGACAACAAAATTATGTGCATCATACCAGATACAGACCATGCAATCTCTTCTTTAATTTTAACCCTTGTGTACTGAATTATCAGGGTCTACGCAACGGCGAATGACAAAAGCCTTACCAAAGAATATGCATTTACGTCGACGCCGCACACGCCGCCCTTGGGCACACCGATCTACGTCTCTCGCATGGTAGACCCTACCCATCTTCTTCCTTCTTCCTTTCTTCTTTCTCCTTCTGCCCTCAAAGCAAAAAGCCATGGGATCTGCAAGTTTCAGATTTGGGCATGGAAGGGCGATCATACCGTCAGTCTGTCCGTCTTATTGCAGACACGCACGGGATGTCACAGGGAAGCGCGGACAATTAGGCACCTGGGCTGGACATCCAAGGTGTTGGTGTCGCTGTAATATCGTTTAAATCGTGTTCGTTGTTGTGTGGTCGTCAACTTCTTTCTTCGGATATTGCTTTATGTTTTTCCACAAAGAGTCAGTCACGACTATGACTACATAACATCAGCCGGGAGCTAGCTTGATAAGGTTCAAGACTTGAGCACATTTGTGCTTTTAGTATCCCAGATTATGAGGAGAAAATGTACATCATGGACGGGAAAGCAAGGCCAGCCGGCCCAGCAGACCGAACCCTGGACGGCGAGGCAAAGGAGTCTTTCCAAGGCGATCCCTCGATTCCATTGTTTGCCTGCAATCCAAGGAAAAGGTGAGTTGGGCTGGCTGCAGCGGTCATTGCCAATGCTGCCTTCTCTGTGACAACATGCTCAACGTCTGCTACGATTTACCTTGCGCGGGCTTTGCTACACAACATTGTTGAAAGTCGTCGACTACCCATGGGTCTTCCATGAGGTGATGTATGGCATTTCTGACATTGCCCCTGCACGCACTTTTGATTTTCCATCAAAGCGTTGACTGGACCCAAGTTCCGTACGAGTAGGGCGAGCACGAGCACTCCAATAGAATGCACTCTGTTTAACGCAAGCCCTTCAGATGCATCTTCAGGTACATGTGGTCCTCGATCGGAGCAATGTTCTCTCGGGATACTAGTCGGCTGAATTGGAACTCGTTTGTCATGCTTTCCCACTAAGACAACAAAATACTGGACCAGAAAAAAGGCAACCCTCAGGGGTATCAAGATGCCAATGCCAAGGGTCGAGCGGACGCGCCGGCGTCACTCGGGGAGGGGGGAACATGTACACCCATGTAGTCATGGAGTCATGGACGTAATCCGTACATCGCCGCCATGCACAATGCACAAGCAGAGACTTTTGCCTCTTCGCTTGTCTGACCATTCCTACCATTCTTGCCCACCTTTGCCTTCGAGAGGCCCCCCATTTTTCTTCCTTCCTTGCCCTTCCGCTCACTCGTTTCAGATTCTTCAGGCTGGTTCAAAATACAGTGTGCCTTATTCTGTGACTAGGGAGGGGCAAAATGAAGGAAGAGGAGGGAGATTCCAGGTGGCCTTGGTGCATCCAGCCCAGTGTCTGGTCTTTTTCTCTTCTTTTCCCTTGCCTTTTGTCGCCCTGATCCTTGTTTGGCGTATGTGGACTACAGTCAGCCAGTCAGGCGAACATGGCTGTTTGCATGAACGGGACCTTTTTCTTTTCTTTCTTTTTCCCTTCCATCTTTTTGCCCCTCTCTTTCCACTCGCACGCATACTGCATACACTTCCACCGGGATATGGGCCGCTCTCGAGGATGCCGTATTTCGTAGTCTAGCCAAGGAATCACGTTCAACTTGGTGGTCTGTTCTTCTTTTCCACTTTTCAGCTTGTACTTACACATACTTGTAAATATCCCGGTGGCTTGTGCTCTCCTCGGCTGTCCCATGCAGTCTTCGTACTTTAACTTCCCCTATTATCCGTAACTTCCGTTCAGGGAGGGCAGAGAAAGTGCCAAAAGGCGCTTCCACAGACAACCATTCAATGGGTGGATTGAGCCGGCATTCCATGGTTGACAACATCAAGGACGCTGTTCGAAAGGAAATAAGCATGAAACCTCTATTTACTGGCTTTAATCTGTTTTATTATCAGTTTAACTGAACCACTGTTTTTGTTACAGCGCTTGATGATGGTTTTTTTTTTATATAAAAAAAACCTGTTCATTTTCCCAAGTAAAAACAACAGAAAAAAGTCACTCAAATAATGAATAAACAAGAAAACCAAACCGAACCAAAAAACCAAAGTACTATTCTCTCGATCGACGTGCTTTCTGATTGGATGGCCAATCGAAGTTATGCAAACAACCCACATTGGTGAAGTAAGAGCACAAAAACGGCCAGCAAACAGACATCTACGGAGTAAAAGGGAGATAATATGCTGTAGCACTGAGCATCACTGTCCGAAAAGAACACCAAAATACGACGTACGACGTATACCGTCGTATGCGATCAAGTGACAAGTGACAAAACGCCGGGTTTCTCTTCCTGTCTCTCAGCTACCGCCATGGTCGTCAATGATCACAGCTTGCTGTTGCCTGCCCCCTCCGTCCCCCGTTCGTACCTTTTTGCCCTTGCATGTCGCTACGACGCTCGCACGTCCCACCGGCGGATCTATTTGTACTTGAAGCACCTGAAAAGGGAAAGGGAACTATCAAAAGCAATGTCGCAATTGGCATTCCCCTCCTTACCTCGCTTAAACGATATGCAGGTACATATACGAACAAGCACAGGCCAACCAGAAAGGCAACCATATTGGTCAATTGAGAAGGAAGGATACTTTTCAAGACAATGGGCCCTCGCACCTCACTACAAATGGCCATGCGGCCGCTCTGATTCTTGCTGGGGAAAATATTTAAATATATCCTGAAACACAGCACCTCCGTAGATAAGATTCTTGGGACCAGGGGGGGGGGGGAGGGGTTGGTGGTCTGGGCAACATAGCGGCTACGACGCTGGCGTACGGGGAATAAGAGGTCAACGGACATCTCGACTTTTGAAACAGGTGAATAGCATGCAGCAAGGCCGAGGCAAATGTCTGGGAAAATCAGGAAAAAATAACCAGACAAAGTAGACAAATAAAGAAAAGAAGAGGCCGGTATGGCATTAGGCAAATCTGTTATGAGAGGCTCGTTTTACGAGTGTCTTTTCAGATAAAGTGGCCTGGTCGTGGTCTGTGAAAGGCGGCTCTGAAGACCGACCCGGGGAAGAATAGATGGAAGAATACGTCGTAGAGTGGCACCGTAAACAAGAGCAGACAATAGTACAGAAAATAAGACGTCAAAGAACATGTAGTAAATAATAACATGCCAAAAATGAGGCATCGTGACATAGACGCCCATTGAAAATAATTTATCAAATGTTTGTTGATAAATTATTTTCAATGTTTGCCGGCGCGTGGACTTTGACGAACGGATGAACAATAAATGCCAAGATATAAAAGCGCCTTTGTCCTCTCTGAAGAGTTGAACAATGCTCTGGACAACGTTTGTCCTCCAATGATGGTCCTTGGACTGCTGTTGTGCAAATATAGCCTTCGATGCCAGCATGGCATGGCCCTTTATGCGGCCTGCCTGGCCTGCCGCCGGGCTTCATCGGGCCTTGCGAACCGCCCATTTCTTGTAGGATATTGGAGTATACGGAGTACAGGCTCGTCACATTGTATTTGGGCATACTCGTGTTGAGTAAAAAAAAATCTCAAATGCCCATTCTTGCACATCAATGGCTGACTGTTGTTGATTTTCGAAACAAATCGAGAGTGATGAAAACAAAGGCCTGTCGAGTTCTGATTTCAGTAGGCGCCGACGACGGTTTCGAGGCTGGAGGAAAGCTACGCATGGATATAATGATTCAAGGCTATTCATCCGAAGCGGGACGTCAAGAAAGTAACAGCAATAGCATCCCTAATAATCGAGTTCAAGATGCCTTACCCGACTCGTGTGCCTTGAGCTCTTGTCTGCTCAGTAAAGTGCTCTGTGCACCGGCGGGAATCAAGTCCAAAACACACGCCGGACTCAATCTACACAAAACAATCGCATCGCCAACCAAGCCTGGGGGCGGTTGTGCCTTCTCGTGTGAGCTGGTGAAAGCTCTCGCGGCTGGATTCAGTATATCGTCCAGTGACATCGTCCAGGGAACGTGCTTGCACATACTCCGTACGCGAGTAGGGAATACATTGCAAAGACGGGGTCACGATTACACAAGTCTACTCCTTACATATATCGTAACTTTCTCTCATTCTTTCCCATACGTCGTACTCATTCACTCATTCTTATTTTCGGACGGCGGCCGAGTCCGGAGTCGGTGTTCTAGAAAAACATGCGACAAGAGCTGAGAGCTGAGAGACAGGAAAAGGACAAAAAAGGAAGAAAAGAGGGGACTTTCTGTGAGGCATGACCCCCAAGAGGAGATCCGTGCTCACTCTCACACGGCCGGCGTGGAAAACAAAGGCGACCAAAGGGTCCCACTCCTCCCTCGTCTGTTGTTGCTGTTAGGCCAAAACACCACCAAAAGAGAGATAAAAAATGCAAAAGAACGCCCTTTTGGGAAGCTTTCGGCGCTACGTTTCATGTTGTTGAATTGGGGGTGGACTTGGGGGCACTTGAGGGGGAATGGGACCAGCCCATGCATGCTCTGTGCTTTGTCGTATTTTTCTTGCCTCTTGTCTTTTTTGTCTCTTGCCTGTTCCGCCATTGTGCATATCGTATGGCGTCTTGGCTACGGATCAGTCGGTCTGTTCGTCGGCGTCGAGCCTCTTTGGGTCTAGAGAGGATGCCAAGAGGGAGAAAAGACGACACGAGCTGATGGAGACGAAGGATAGGAAGGGATGGTGACGAGAGCAAGGATGATCTGTCAAGGCATTCCGTACTTTTCGTTAGTTTTTTTCTTCTTTTTTTTTTGTCCAACGTCCTGGATGCCGCTTTTGTTGCCGAGCAGGGGAGCTCGGTCTCGGCTCTTGGGAGTTGACATTGACGTGAACGAAGGCAGTAGAAAGGGTTCGAATAAAAGAATAAAAAAAACCGCAAACTTTCGGGCTCCATAACTTATTCCAACGTGTACTCAGTATGGTAGGATGAAGACGTGAAAAAAGCCTGTCAGCCGATCTCGATTGTGAGCCCACATCGCAGAGTCTAGAGCCTCTTCGACGGTGGAGATGCACGGCGTCTGGAAGGGAGACGTCTGCGAAATGAGGTGTCGTCCCTTTGTAGGCAGTCACTTTAAAGTAGAGCCCGTGGAGAACGAAAAATAACGTGGACCTCTTGCCCTTTCTTCATGTTTTGTGTCTCGCCCATGGCTCTTTCCTTCTTTTCTTGTCTTGCTCTCCCACTTGTACCTGGCACTAGCCTGCCCGTAGTACGGGACTACAGTGGTTAGAGTGGCAGACCAGCCGTCAAAGCACGCTAAATTCAGGTACACCAATCAGCGCAGACGCCTGTTCGACGGGAGACCCGCGGCGATCGGAGGGGAGGGGCCCAGCCTGAACAAAATTGTCGATTGCAGCAACGCAAGGGGGCGCCATCTCATTACCATCGCGGAGAGAAGGTGCGCATCCCTCGGTCGAGCCTTTTAGGAAAGAGCAACCAGACATAAACATTGGCATCAAAAATAAACCAAAATAAAAAAGCTCGAGCACACAGATAAGTGAGCACAGATGCAGCGTGCGCATTACAGAATCTTCCATCTAAAAAAGCCTCGTGATGTACAGTGATTTTCGTTTTCGTATGGTTGCACTCTGCGTCCACCGTTTGCGTTGTTTCACCGATCGCATGAAACGAGGACGGACGACCGCCTGCCCCCCTCTGCTGCGCTGTTTCAGACTCCCTGCTCGAATCTGTGATCATAATCTCTGGTTACGGCGTCTTACACGATGTTGAGGAGTCACTACGAGGTATCTAAGGCAACTCTGTGAGCGAAATACTACCTTGATAGCCCAGGGAGCGATGAGAACGGACGTGTTCGTTTCGTTTCGTTTGCCACTTTTTCTGCGATGCCTCGTTCCTTCCTGTTTTGCCGGATGTCGACACATGGCGATCGGTGGCTCCTTCCCTCCCTCGCCGGGCTGGCAAACTGCCTAATCTGGACGCACTCCGTGTTGATGGTGGGACAAGAACAAACAAGCAAAGGGAAGGCACGGGGGTGAAGGGGTCTCATCTCGTGATGCATCATGCTCCTCTTCACCATCCCTTTTCGGTGTCTTACCGCTGGCAGTGTCTCATACATCGACGATAGCTTGAGTCTATTTTTGTGTTTCTGGGAGATTTGGCATGTTCCTTCATGTTCCCTTTCATGAGTTCTTTCCGTCTCTCTTTCTCTCTGTCTCTCCTCTTCCTATGTGACGCATCTCGGAAGCCTGGCCCTGTTACTCCGACCATCGCCGTCACCTCATGGTGTTCATGCGGCATGTACGCGCCGGGGCGGGACGCATCGTCTTACTGCATCTCTGTGCTCTCGTCTTTTGTGTTTTTATGCAAGACAGGCCATGGACACGCGAGTACAGGCATACAACATATGACAATGTGAAGAACAGGCTCAGAGGCCAAGTCTGCAGCCACATCCGCCCTCAAAGTGAACAACGAAAGGAGTAGCGAATGAAAAAAGCAGAAAGTGAATACCGGCACCCGCATCGAATATCGACGGCAGCAAATCGCAGACCGGCACACGACTCAACGGCGCGTGGAATTCTATTTCTGATTCTCTTTGCGCCACAAGAAACCGGGGAAAAAAGTGAAAGCAATTAAAAACCGGGGTTTCTTTCTCTCATTACAAGTCGAGATAGCTCAGGCACATCACCAGCCACAGGGACAATGGGGACAATAGGCCTCGAATGGTGAGGCCATACGCGACCGTGGCCGCGACCACAGAAAGCAATTCTCACGCCCCCAATTTAACTTGTGGGATAAGGGGGCAAAAGAGAGAAAGAGACCGGCAAGTCAGCAAAGCAAGAAGCACAGCGGCAAGGGCAAGCGGGCAGCGGCAGCCGCAAATAGTAACACAGCACACTAAACATCGACACGAGAGCCAACCAGCATCGACCTGCCACCGAAATCCACCAAATCTACCCCAAATCGCTTCCTGCGCGTTCCCGCCGGCCTGGTGCAAGTCATACCACACCCAAAAGTCTGAGGGGACCAATCAGCGGCCTGAAGAGCTCTCTCTCCCCTTTCCCGCCCTTGTTTTACATTTTGCTTTTTTTAAGTTCTGTTCTGAAAAGCAGACTTTGCCGTGTGTGCGTATCGCCGGGAAAGCGTGGTCAAGAAGGGTAAAAAAAAGGGAAAGGGGCCACCGAATAAACACGAGACAAGCGACGAGAGTGGAGGAAAGCTCAGATATTACCAAAAACTAAAATAAGAAACCGGCCTAGCCTTCAGGCTGGTGATTGGTGCCGCGGGTGGTGGAAAGGAGCTTCCTCGGCGCACCAGCCAGGGGAGAAAGAAGAGAAGATGGCAAGGAGATAATGCAAATGTGCGAGCACAAATGGCGATTCACAGTTTGTCGTGGACAGGGTCTTTGATGGAAAAGCCTGTGCGAGATCACCAAGAAGAACACGGCCAGACCCGAAAAGGAAAGAATGCGGGCAGCCTGCACTCTGTATGTCCATGATACGTAGATGGGATGGTTTCAAGAACGCGAGGAAGCTTTCCATGAAACGAAAAGAAGAAGAGGAAACGGCCTAACATTTGGGGGCAGGCAGGTTTCGACGGACCGCAGTTTTGGATCTCAACGTCTAGATTGTAATACATGCCAACTTTGTTTCTACGGTTGTTGACGGTGAACCGCAACTGCGATATTCAAACAATACTATTATGCATCGCTGGTAGCAATTTATGTGTGCAGAATATACGGAGTATTGCGTTTCCCTTCATAAAGCAGAGCAAGGGCGTTACGCTTCTCGCAGACCGTCTTTTGTACTGTGTGAATCGGAAGTCGGTGTGCAGCACAACATCCCAAGAGGCTCCCAACGCCAGAGACACTTTTTGTGGGCGGATGCTATTTTCAGCAATGGACCCGCTGTCGTCAATGTGCTACAGTGCTATGGGGTATTTTATCTTAACTGACATGGAGGAAAACAATAGTTGTAAATATCTGGCTTGACGTTTCTTTGACGTTCGCTTGTCTTTCTTGAAAATGCCGATCCAAAAATAAAAAAGTGCCAAAAAGTGCATCGCATCGGCAGGCATTGGGAGGAGAAACCAAAAAAAAAGCAAACATTTTGGTTTTCGAACCTCGTAAGAGTGACGAGGTCGGTCAAGAAACGAAACGAGATGAGCAAAGGGGCCTTGCAGGGTGACGACGTGCAGAGGACGCTCGGGAGGATCTGTGAGCAACTGTGATGGACAGTACTACACAGTAATACGACGAACGTCGCATTGAAGCGGAACAAAAATGAGGCCCGGCCTATCGTCAGCGCGACAGACAGACTTACCGAGTAATGTACACATGCTCCGTAGAGAAGAGAGAAAAGAGAAAAGAGAAAACAAACAGGTCCAAACAGAAGAGACGGCCCAGCCCAGTGGAAGTGGACACTGGCCGGTCGGTCCTTCCCAGTGGGCAAATCCAAGGCACAAAAGGAAAGAGCAGAAGAACGAAAAAGGCAAGATGCCACCGGAACGATCGTGCAAAGCGAAGCGAACGGAGAGAAAGACGAGGAAGGAGAGGAGGGGAAAAGAGAAAGAGGAAAGAGCCCACTCCAGCCGATCCTTTCCGTTCCAAGAAACAGGCAAAAACGGTGGGTTACTTGTCGAGGGAGCGACCACTCTTTTTCTCTCTTCCCTTGTCCCATCGCTCGCACGGGCCGTTTTTTTGCTTTGCTTCTCGCTCCCTCGTTCTCTTTGCTCCCTCCCCCACCTCGTTTCAGCTCTCAGAATGCGGGTAGGTGGCGAAGATCAAACAGCCCGCTTGTCCTGTTTCGGCCTGGAAGAAAAGAAGCAAAAGAAAACGAGGGACGTCTACTTCGTAAATTGACAAAAGAAAGGAAATAAAACAACAAAGACGGGACACGGTAGAGATAGACGTCGAGATGCAGAGAAAAGGCTGAGCCACTCGGCCCCAACGGACGACTCAGTCTGCCTCTTTGATGCTGTCTTCCGCCTTCCTCTGCTCATGCACTGGGCCACGACGGCTCTTGCGGTCCTGCATGCCCACATGGCGAACGCAGTCCGTCATGCAGGCTTCGCAGATGGGAAATAACAAAGGAAAAGAAGAGAGCGGAATGAGAAAGAAAACGACTCATCTAGCTTTCACGCTTGAGTTCCCATTCATGGGAGGCAAGTTCGGACCCTGCTATATCGCCTCTGTTATTACACCAGCCCGAACCGATGTGCTGTACTCCGTACAGTGCAGTGCTGTGCTATGCTTTTCGGCCGCCGCTGTTGGCTATTTGTTGAAGTGAAAAAAGAAAAGGAAGTGGTGGCTGCCACCTGGTCCAATTCTGCCTTTGTTATTGGTCCGCCCAAGCAAGAGAGCCCGTAAATGCGCCCCAAGTCAATGACACCCAATCCTTTGCTCTTTTTCGTCCTTCCTCCCTTGCACAAAAATAATGGGAAAGGACTGGTTGGTACGAGGTTGCATTTGGATTGATCTTTTGCACGAGGCACATCATATTTTGATTTTTTTCCTTTTGTCTTTTCACGAGTTGGGTTGCACACAAGAACACAGCCCGGATGGATTTGAAAGGGTAGGACGGCGTCGTAGCCACGTTGTAAAAGGGACTGAAGAATCGAAGAATTGAAGAAAGAGAATGCCAGTCAAAGCCACTGAAAGCCACTGCATGTTCTCGCAGCTCTTCCCTTTCGACCACCGCTTCTTCTGTGTAGCGTTGGTGCCTGAATCGAGCACAGCAAAAAGTGCAAGGTTAGTCCAGTCGCATGGAGGGATGCCATGGCCTGGTCCAGCTTGCACGCCCACACCGTGCCTCTTGACTTTGTTCAAAGGGCGGTGGCACATGAAATACGAATACGCCAGAAAAGAAAAGATACGGTGTGTATCCTCACCTTCTCTCAGAACGCTCTGTCCCAGGCTATATCACCTGTTTTATATCTTACAATGGACTCCAACAGACGACTTATTCAGAATATGATAAGCCAACCAGAGGAGGAAGAGGGGGAACTGTCAAAGAGGGGCCGGGGCAGAGAGGATCTCCAGCAAGGTAACGGAGAAGAGCCGAAGTGTCCATGGGCAGAAGAGACCATCCGAGAGAGTGTTGTTATGCTGTCAATCGTCACAAAACAACACGAAAAAGAAAATCAAAGAGAGACAAACCAACTAAAAGGCCGCTCTGATTCGCGGCATCATGCAAAAAAAAAATAACAAAAAAGACGTGTGAATGCTGACTCTGAGAAGACTCAAGGACGGCGGAGGTACGGATTTGTGAAGGAGGCATGGCCGGCCCTTTTCCCTTACCACCCTGAGGCCACCCCTCCAGCGGTAGCCCCTACCATTCCCCACTTTTCTATTCGTGCTCAGTTCTGAAGCATTGCGCCAGGCGCGTTTCAAGTTGACAAGGGTGGCCGCTTTTTCGTCTTTCTTCCTATTTTCAGATTTTCAGTCTTTTTCTGAGGGAGCGTAGGGGGGCGCCAGGGAAGTGGGTTCTTCCTTTGCTTCTGTTTCTTCGGACTGGAACGTGCAAGCCCACAGTCTGCCGGAAAAATGCACTGTGGTTGAGAGTCGCGTAACTTCCCACAACGGCAATGCCGTCGTGGGTTGTGAGTTGGACGGCGCTCTGAGTCGTTAAGTACCAGCAGATTTTAGGGGACTTGTAGAGGGTACATGGTATATTGGCACAGCAGGTAGTGACATCGAGTAGCTAGTACATGGCCACGCGTTTTGTTAATTCTCACCTGTCAACTCGGCACGACAGACGTTGAGTTCAATGTTCAAAAGGGCCAGCAACATTGAATCTAGAACATCGCGATCGTGGAGCACAAGTACCTGTACAGAGTACGAACGTACGATAAAAAGACAATAAACGCGTCGCGTCTCTATCAGGTTCTTTTCTGCCCTCTGTCTTTGCGTCTTTCCTTTCTGTGTTCGGTGGAAATTTCTTCCTCGAAATAAGGCCCGCAGATGTGGAGAGGGTAATTTCTCTGCCAGAAGCGCACTGGGAAGTACCTCGTACTCGAGGAAATCAAAGACATGCAATAGCAATCCCAGCAAACTTTGGGCCCCTTCCGGAGTACTCCATACACGAATCTCGACAATCTTCTCAAATCTTCGGGACGCTGGGAGGACATGTCTGGCAGCACCGGTACGACGGATGGGGATGCCCAGAAGACGCCAGAAGCCAAAACGGCATCGCTGTTGTTCCTCTCGTGGATTGTTACCCCTTTCCCTCTTCCGCGTGCTTGTTGCTCGGATGCCCTCAATCTCGCTGGCGCTGCACCGGTCAGGAGAGCGGAAATTATCAGCGGAGACGCCCTATTTTTTCGAGGTCTTCTTCTAAACCTCTCTTTTTGGTTTCCTTCTTTGCTTTCTTTTGGCGAAGAGTTCCACGGGGAATGCAACGTTATTTGTCTTGCTGCCAAAAGGAAAGACATGCAGTAAAATAGCGGCCTTGGTTGCTTTTTGCTCCTCTGGAGACAAAAGTCCCCAAAATGTCTTACACTGTAATTACGTCGTATTGCATATCTCTTCTCTTCTGCCCCGGGGAGACTGGAAGGCTGAACCTTCTACTCCGTATTGACTTTGAGGCACAGATTGGTCGTTATTATTATTACTCGCTATTTCTTATTGTTTCTCACTTCCTGTACTCGGTAATGAGGAGGCTTTGGAGCAGACTATTTCGGTTCGCGTGTGAATCGATGGCCTCTCCTTTCTTTTTCTGTTCTGGTCGAAATGAAGCATGGTGATCTTCTAACGAAGAACGACATAGTGAATTGTCATCAACAGCCTGTGGTCTGCAGCTCCTTTCTTTTCTTATCTTCTCCATCGTGGACGCGACGAAAGAAAAATCTTGTGCTTCCCGTTCTGGGCAAGCCACAAACAATAATAAGACCGTAATATCCCGTACTTCGTACTCGTACGGAGTAATAATACTTCGTAAACATGAAAAAGTTCCATGAACAGGTGGTCATGCCCGCGCACTTCCTACGAGGCAATAGTTCCATTGCTCTTTTCTCATAATGGAATGGAACATGGAGAACGGGCCACTCCACTCGTGCTGATTGTCAAGCTGGCACTTCCCTTGCTCTTTTCCTTCCTCGCCATCCTTTGGAACAATTTCTCGTTTCTGGCCTCCTCTTGCCCCAGTTCAAGGTTAGCCATCTGCGTTGCAATGAACGCTGTCGTATTCTATCTCAGCACTTCTTTGGGGCAAGGGATGATGGCCCACAGTGTCATTTCCATATTTCGTTTCCGGACGCAAAACAAAAAACTGTCTTTATTTCCCTTCGTCTCGCTTCTTTCAAAGGACGCTGAGACCTGTGACCTGTCTTTGCCTTGTCTCTGCACCTTATTGCCTCGACTTTCGGGGGACTAGGACTTGCCTTGACAGAACGCTGCGGAGAATTTATAAAGGCCACTTTATAAAAGCAAGATGATGGCAAGATACTCAGTATTACAGGCACCTTCTGCTCTCTCTCCCTGGTTCCCTGGTATTATTTGTGCCATGTTGAGACATCTTACTGCCCTGCATATATGCCTGGGTGATTTGATTATGGTGCCAGCTACTTGTTGATGTGTGCCCCTTTTCGCCTACGACGCTGCACCGACTCCCTCCCCACGATAGCTCGCTGCGACATAAACATGCACATACCAAAACGGGGCCCTTTTGGAGTAAGATACCTCCTCACCTCCTCGTGGGAGACTATCGTCGGACACGCCCGTGGGCAACAACAAAAATGGGCAAAAAAGCAAATTAGTCGACGGAACGCCCACGCAGAAGCTGTCCACTAGCCTTCTGGGTTTGGTGTCTGTTGGTGGCCGTTTTCGTCCTGTTGTCTTTGGCGGGCATTGGCTGCTCGTTTGGCGTGTTGGTGCTGTCTTTTATGTCTTTTCCTTGGTTCCAGTATTAATTACTCCGTACCTATCCATCGCCGTTCTTTGGCAGCTTTGGTCCCCTTTTTGCCCACCTTTTCTTTCCTCCTTTCGCCTTTCTTCCAGGGGCGCCTTGCCGTATTTGAACAGCTATCCTTTGGCGTTGTCGTCCACTCTCCCCATTCTCCCTTTCTTCACCACTTTGCCCGTGCCTTCCACCGGGCTTTAATTTGCGATTTGCAACTGGCCCTTTTGGTTTTCTTGCTTTCTTTTCCCTCTAGGTTTAGACCGTCCGCTGGTGGACTGCTCGCTACGCCAGAAAAGGGAAGAAACAGACAGGAACAACGGTAGGGCCAAGGTACACACATACGGATAGACTACGTTTACTCCGTAGGGACTACGGTGTGCTGTAAATTACTCAGTAAATGCTCCTCCATGACTCCGCAAGAGGAGATTGAATTTCACTATTTTACCGTGTATTACTATTTTCATTAGTGCCGTCCCTCGACCGCCGCTGGGGAGGCTTTCTGCATTGCAGAACAGCTGGTCGTGGTTTCTACATCAGGCAACGCGGCGGGCGCAAAAAATGACAACAGATGGAAAGAGCGAGGCGCAAGACGCAAAGCTCAGCACCCAAGAAGCACTAACGCACCTTCCTCTTTTCTTTTGTGTAGGACAATGCATCATCCCATCTGCACCTTCTGAACCGGTCGTGACAAGGACAAAGTGTTTTTTTTTCTTTTCTTTAACGTATTGGGAAGGGGCGAATCGCATGTGCATCATCCTTATGCGCGCCACTGTCATAGCATGCATTCTAGACAGTAGATGCATGCCTCCGTTTTTCGAACTTGCATATCTGGAGACGGGACTGGATGCGATATCCCACTTGTTTAAAATATGGTATGTACATATACACAAAATAATACGGAGTACAATGCATGTCGTACTTTTGGGTATTGAACGGAGCATGCGCTATGGCCTCATCGGACGCCTGGCCTTCAGAAACGGCAGTCTTTCGGCAGAGTCGATACGCCTGCCTCATCTGCATTCTTACACTCTTGGACGACCGCCCTCTGTCGCTCCGTTTTGCTCTGTCGTTGTCTCCTAAGGCGACCGTTATGGTGAGCCACTGTTTTACACACTTCGTACACATACACCACACAGGCACTTTACTTCTTGACAGGCGTGTCTCTGCTGTTCTGTGCATTCCTCACTCTCCCTTTTTCGATTTGTATCGGCAACGTGCGGATAGCTTGCTCTGTTTGAATCCATGCCCATTTCTTCGACTCTATTTTGCAAACCCATACACAGTACGGAGTATGCATACAATCTCAACGCCAACGCTTGACGTCTTAGCAGTATTGCGATAGCTGGAGGTCCTTTGATACTGTTATTGTGCATTGTGCGCTCCTGCCCTTTTGCTGACTTTTCTCGCCGCCTGCTCCTGCCCTTTTTTGCTCGTATCGTGCCTTCTGCTGCCCAGTTCAGTCCTCGTACCTTTGCCGCTCCCGCACAGGCGCCAGACTCCTCTTGCCCAACCCTTGTCCGTCCACCCCACCCACACGCCCACCCACCCACTCCTCTTTTTTCTCTAACCACACCCACCAGTAAGTAGTTAGCACAGGTCATCGGCCATCTGCACGTCTGCACGTCTGCACGTCCTGCTCTCGCTCTCTCTCTCCCTCTCTGGCTGGCCATCGCATACCCTGGTCGCTTCGCCCTGGGGGGCTTCCTTTTTAGCCAGTCGTGCTTGCCCCCTGGTCACCTCTCGCGCCCATCCATACGTCCACTCCCCGATCGTTTTTACCTTTCACTCTGGGTCGCGCTTTCTCTCTGTCTCTCTTGTTCCCTCCCTCTTCCCTGTCGCTTTCTTGCCTTGTCTTTCCTCTTTCCCCCTCTTGCGCTCGCGCTTTCCCTCTCACTCACACACATCTCCGTTCTACCTCCCACTCGCTCCTCCTCTCCCACCGTCCACCTACCCACCTCGTACCTGCCGTGGTCAACCCTGTCGTCTTTTGGCTTTTCCCGCCCAGCCTCTGGAAATCATAAACCCACCCATCTGCTCCTTCCACAATCGACCAAAAGAGCCCTCTTCGTCCTAGAAAGCCCTTTTCTTCTTTAACATCCCCCTTCCTCCTCCTATTCTCTTACTCTCTTCTCCTTCTTTTTCTCCCTTTTCTCGTCATCGCGTGTAAGGAGGTCCCTCTCTATTACCTCAAACCCTCCCCTTCCCTTTTCTCTCTTTTCACCTGCCCATCATTTAACTTTCTTGTGTCTTTTTCTTTTTCTGTTGTTCTTTCGAGGGTCTGTGACAGAAAACCCCCTTTTCGATTCTTCAATCCCCAACCCTTCGCTTTTCGAAACAAAGCCGGATTCTTTCTATCCCACCAAGCTTCCATACAGTGTTTTCCTGAATTCTTCTTGATCTCTCTCCACTTCCAGAAGCACATCATCCAGCCTTCTCGACGACAGGCCCTGGATTGAACGAGCCGCAAGACGACGCTCACCCACAATACATTTTCTGACGCGCATCGTCGCACGTCTGGACCATCATCGAGCGAGCCTCCACGACTGCCTTCTGCCTGTTTGATCAGCATCCGTTTTCGGGAATTCCTGTTCAACTCTTTTATGATTTCGTTCTCTTCTTGACTTTCGACTGCCAACCGTCCTTTGCGCTTGGTGATCCGTCTTGTTCGACAACCCGTTGTTTCTCGCACATCGGCACATCCTTTTTCTCGCATTGCCTTTCACCGGCTCTCGGCCAGCATCGCAAAACGACAAGGGCAACCTAATCATCACAGCTTGCTATCCCGCTCGCTTTCTCTCTCTCTCTCTCTGTCCTTACCCCTGGTCAGTGTGCCTTGACGGTCCACTCCTCGGAATAATTCTCTCTTTCCAGTCGCGTCGTTCGCTTGAAGCACCAGACCGCAACGCATTTCCCAGAATCCCTCACTCATTCGGGCTGGACTCGATTCTCATATCAACAACACTGCGCTAGGTATATTACACTTTCGCGTCATATATCTCAACAACCGCAACAAAAAAATCACACAAGACAGGGGCAGAGCCTTCATACAAACACATCGCAACCTATTTTGGCATTTTCTTTTCTTCATTTCTTTTGTTCCCTATTCCTCTCTCCACCGCCCGACAATCGCTGATCGATCTGTCCGGCCTCGATATTATTTCTCTCACCACTATCCACCACCTTGGATCCCAACAGCTGGTTTGTCCACAACGATTTCAAGACACCTCTTTTTTTTTTTCCCCAACGGAGTGTCTAGACCCGTGTCAACTTGGGAACCAGAACGACCTCACACACCGAAACCGAACACCCTTCTCCAAATCACCACTTCTTTAGGTGCTCATGATGTATGCCCAGCATGCAGGCATGGCGCCTCAAAAGCCAGAGACTTTTATGCTCAGCACAGAAGCCCAGCAGGCATTGCCACATGATGCCCAAGTCGCTCTGCAGCAGGTTGACAACCTGAAGTACTTCCTCATTTCCGCCCCGGTCGACTGGCCACCAGAGCACTACATTCGCCGTTTCCTTTTACCGACCGGCGAGTACGTGTCCTGCGTGCTCTGGAACGGGCTTTTCCACATCTCCGGCACCGACATTGTCCGGTGTCTT
Organism: Sporothrix euskadiensis; assembly: GCA_019925375.1. Lineage (NCBI taxonomy): Eukaryota > Fungi > Ascomycota > Sordariomycetes > Ophiostomatales > Ophiostomataceae > Sporothrix > Sporothrix euskadiensis. The sequence goes on along the minus strand of JADHKQ010000012.1, from coordinate 522,672 downwards.
TCTTTCAGATTCCAGGCTTTTGGCCGTCCCGTCAAGAACTCGAAGAAATTTGAGGAGGGTATCTTTTCTGACCTGCGGAATCTGAAGTCTGGTACCGATGCCTCGCTCGAGGAGCCCAAGAGCCCCTTTCTGGATTTCCTGTACAAGAACAACTGCATCCGCACACAAAAGAAGCAGAAAGTTTTTTACTGGTACAGCGTCCCGCACGATCGCCTGTTCCTCGATGCGCTCGAGCGCGACCTGAAGCGCGAGAAGATGGGCCAGGAGGCCACCACCGTTGCTGTCAGCGAGCCCGCGCTGTCTTTCCAGTACGACTCGTCGCAGTCGCTGTATGACCAGCTCACCAAAGCCCAGCAGGCGAACTCCTCTTCCTTCAGCGCACAGCAGGTGTCCTTCCCCCAGTCACAGACGGCTTCCCCCGTCATGCGTGCGATGGACTCCATGCCTCCTCCCCAGATGCCTCAGATGCCCCAAATGATCCCCCAGACCATGGCCCCTTTAGCGGATGGCATGGACGCGATGGTCCCCTACACGACGGCAGCAGCAATGCAGATGGCCCCCCCGCTGGCGCAGCAGGTGGTCAAGAGGGAACCTGACTTTGCTCGCGTCCAATACAACCAAAACGGCGTCCCGGTGGCTGCCGGCCACCAGCGCCATGCGTCCATGCCTGCCTACGCTCTTGAATACTCTCCGGCACCCTCATTTGTCTCGTCCCAGTACGACGACTACGGCAACCGTGGCATCTCTTTCGAGCCCCTTACCCCGCCACAACTCGCAACCGGCATCACCTCCGAGCCGGCCTACATTGCCAACGAGGAGACGGGTCTGTACACTGCCATTCCCGACCACCTCAACGCTGGCATGAACGGCCTCAACGGCATGGTCCAGCTGCCCCCCTCCAACCTCGCGGGCCCACAGTTCTCGCGTGGTTACAACAACAACAATGTCTACTCGCCTGTCATTGAGGGTTCTCCCACGTACAAGCAGCGTAGACGCCGCTCGTCGATTCCTCCTGGCATGTCCGCCATTGTTGCTGCTACCGCTGCCACGGCTGCTGCTGTGCACCGCCCGTCTGATCTGCGCCGCTCGGTGTCGGTTTCCGTCGGCCCGGTCGCTGAGGGTGACGAGTCGCTGGACAACTCGCCGCCAGGCCTGACATACAGCAACTCGGGTATTTCCCTGACCAGCCTGCAGCACAAGGAGCTGCTCGACCTCTCCCGCCACGGCACCCCGCTGTCGACGGTTGAGGGCAGCCCCGGTCTGAATCCCATGGCCCTGCAGCAGCAGGACTACCCCAGCATGAATGGCGAGGAGCTCCCGGCAGCAAACGCCAACGTTACTGTCCCTGAGGAGCAGCGTCGGCCCATGGCCAACGGTGGTGCCAACGTGATCCGTCGGGCTCGCTCGGCCACGGTCATGGAGCTTGGTCCCTACCCGCAGAAGTCTCACTCCTGCCCCATCCCTACGTGTGGTCGTCTCTTCAAGCGGCTCGAGCACCTGAAGCGGTAAGATTTTTTGTTTTTCTTTTGCGTGACCCGAGTGGTGTGACGAGATATGAGGATTAATAAAGAACGAGAGCGAGAGAAACGAAGCACAAGCACGAGTGCGAATCCCCCCTACACCGATCGTTTATCTGACCTTAACTTTCCAGACACGTGAGAACCCATACCCAAGAAAGACCCTACATTTGCCCTTATTGTAGCAAGGCATTCTCCAGATCAGACAACCTAGCACAGTATGGCCTCCCCTTTTTTTATGTTTTTCTCTATTCATGTTTGTCGCGAAAGAACTTGCATTGTTGTTTGTGTATACGCATTGTTTCCGAAAAGCAAGACCGACAAGGCGGAGAACTTTTTTTTACCACCGAGCCAACAAACATCACGCAACCCCAAAATAAGATCAAAGCACAAACTGCACTCCAGTCCGAACAGGCGCAGCATCCGCAAAGTCTTATAAAGACAGCATCATCCAAAACAGGATATCGGACATTCGACAACGCTTCGCTAGGGATTACGAGTGGATTCTACGCGCGCTTGTCTTGCCGAGCCTACCAACTACCAACGCAACACAGCCCGGAACTGCTACACACACTGCAATCAAGTGAACTTTTGTCGACGCATTTTTTCCGAGGACAAAGACTGACCAGGTTTTCTCTTTCTTTAGGCACAAGCGGACACATGACCGCAGTGATGGTGGTGACGGCAACTTCCCTCTGTCCGGGGAGGAAGAGGAGGAGTACTCTGGCGAAGACCAGCTTGGCTCCGTCGAGGAAGCTTCGCCGACGTCCGAGGGCGGTTACGTCACCACGTCTCTCAACTCCGTCGTCAACAGCGGCATGACTCCCACGTCATCTGCTCATGCTGTGAACGCTTTCAACAGCCTGCAGACTCTTAGCATGCCCATGACCATCAGCCAACCACACGCCATCAACACCGGCTCGATGATGTGAGCAAATCTGCTTTGACGAAGCAACAACCCCAGGCATAACGACTGCCAATTGTACTACTACCATGTTTTGCATTTTTCCGTTTCTGTCGACCTGCTTATGTTTTATGTTTTTTAACTTTGCCCCCTCATTTTTCTTTTACTGCTTTTTTTCATTTTGCTTCTCTCTCCGGAACTTCAAGTCCTTCGTCACGGGGCTATGAACTTTGTGAGCATTTTGGTTTAGCCTCACACATGTTTGCGGCCAGCTTCTTTTTTCTTGGATCACCATCTGGCAGCCATTTTTTTCACTTTCGACCTTGTGCATTTGCCGACTCGTTTTGCTATTTCTTTTTTGCGGTCCTATCATCTTTTACGGACGCAATGTTTTTCTTTGTTTTACTTTTTGTTTCCTCCAAAACCTATAGACTTGGGAAACAAACGGCTAGGGTGGGAATGGCTACAAAGCGGCAAAGAGGGGAGCGGGAAGTAACATCTTCGTTTCTTCTTTTGCCTGCTCCGTTCTGTTCTGGCGGGCATTTCTTGTGCATAAGAGTATGAAACACACGACCGAGTACGTGGGAAGGAATGGCGGAGGAGGGCAGGCTTTTGCATCTGTATATATATATTACTAGCTATTTTTTCTTTTCTTTTCAGGATAGGTGTCAACGACCACAAAAAAGCAACGGTTTTGAATATACAAACTGAAATTACAATGTGTGGCCAAACCGCGAGTGTGTCGATCAGCAATCTCGACTAATGCTAATGCTGTACGGGCGTGTACGAAATTGACTTGCAATTAATCATTGGTATCATTATGAAGGATATGATGTGTACGTGTAGCTCTACGTAGATGGAGACGGTGCTCTTTTATAAGGCGAATTGTTTACCGCCGCTTCTTCTTCTTCTTGCCCATGCTCTTCTTGGGACCTTCGATTTCGCGCACATCTCTGTCGCGCAGCTTCAGCTCGGAGCCCCGTAGACGACCGACTGCCGGTGCATCCACAGCACGCATCCGTTTGGCTGCCGATTTGCTGGGCTTCAGCACAGGTCGCTCCAGCACAATACCGGCCTCCTTGGCCTCCTGTCGCCGCTTCTTCTCGCGCGACGCTGCAGCCGCAGCAATACCCTTGCGCATCGCCATGGGCATCTTGGCCTGCGTAAAGATGCTCTCGCTGGCCTGGCTGACCGTCACAGTGCCCGTTTTGCCCCCAGCATCGCCCTTGGCCTTGTTGGCCACAGCCTGGATGCGCAGATCGGTCGCCTTTTGGCGCAGACGGCCGGCAGCAAAGGGTTGGCTGCTTTTGTGGTTGGCGAGGTTGGCCGTGCCGGCGGCGCCGGCGGCGCCAAAAGTCGAGGCAGCACCGGACGAGGTGGAAAAGGTCGAGGGCAGGGCAAAGGCACCTGAGAGGAGGTGAGATTCGGAGATGAGTCGTTGGAGCTCGAGGTCGTTGGCGAGCAGTTCGGGGGCGTCCTTGTACTGTTTCTCGCCCTCTTCCTTCTTCTTGTTTTTCTTGCTGTTGGCGGCGCGGATGGCGTCTTCGTCAAACGAGGTAGGCGGACGTTTTGACTGGAGAAGGATGTTAGCTAGGATCAAGGTGAAAGAGGGGACAGGAAAAGTGTGCCTACCAAATACAGTTTGCGCTCATGTTTGGTCATGGTCGCCTCGGGAGCTCCTTTTGTCGGGTCGACACTGTAGTCGACAACCTCGATCGCTGGAGTGTCGTCTTCTACTTCATTGTCGTCTTCGTCTTCGTCCAACCCTGACCAAGTTTCTGACTCGTCGTCGTCATCTTCATCTTCATCTTCGTCGTCGTCGTCTTCGTCCTGGTCGTCCGACTCCTCGTCGCTCTCATTCTCGTTGATAACGACCGTCGTGCTGTTCTTCAGCTTCTTGCTGCTGCTGCTGCTGCTGGGTGTATCTGTCGTCGCCTTGGCCTTCTTCGCCTTCTTGTCGGCCTTCTTTGCGATGGGTGCGAGAGGCTTGAACTGTGCCTCAAAGTGTCGCCGGAAAATGTCCTGAATGGCGTCTTCACCGGTGGGTTCTTTTGTCACCGACGACTTTTTCCGCTTGCCGAGAACAGTCGCCATTGTGTGTGTGGGCGAGGAGAATGGTAGGAAAGAATGCAAGTTGTCGCAAATGTTGAAGATCGTAAAACGTCGATTTTGACGGGCGGTGAAACTTTTTTTGGTGTTGCAGAAGCCCAGCCTTTTGCTTTTGGTACAGCAGAAAGCGGGCCGCTGATTGGTCAAAAGTAGAACGTAGCTCTTTGTAGTTCGTACCTGCCCACGTTCTGTCAGAAGGCTCCGAACGCTATTCAGCACGTTGTTAGGCCATGCGAACCCCGCTAGAAAGAAGCGACGAAAGACGGCAAGAACGTCCCAGCTTGACGTCGGCCTTTCCTCGACTCTCGACTACACATAAATCTACGACAGCCACTTTGATTCTCACGACATCCCGCCCTCCACTCACCCACACTCGCTTATACTATGACCCGCTTCCGCCCTTGCATTGACCTCCATGCGGGGCAGGTCAAGCAGATTGTCGGCGGCACCCTCGACTCGACCTCGGCCGCCCTCCAGACCAACTTTGTCGCCAGCCAGCCGCCCGCACACTTTGCCCAGCTCTACCGCGACAACAACCTGACGGGTGCCCATGTGATTATGCTGGGCAGCGGGCCGGACAACCAGGCGGCAGCGCGTGAGGCGGTGGGTGAATGGCCCAATGGCTTGCAGCTGGGCGGCGGCATCAAGGACACAAACGCTCAGGAGTGGATCGAGGCGGGCGCATCCAAAGTCATAGTGACGTCGTACCTGTTCGAAAAGGAGACAGACGGCAGCGACAAGTACAAATTCAGCCAGGCGAAGCTGGATGCGGTGCTGGCGGCATTGGGCGGCGACAAGGAGCGGCTGGTGATTGATCTGAGCTGCCGGCGCGTGGCCGCACCCTCCGGTGGTCCTTCTTGGGCGGTCGCGATCAACAAGTGGCAGACGATGACGGACATGTACCTGTCGGCCGAGACGATTGCCCAGCTGGCGCCGTACTGCAGCGAGTTCCTGGTGCACGCAGCCGACGTTGAGGGTCTGCAAAGAGGCATTGATGCAGAGCTGGTCGAGCAGCTGGCTGCATGGTGCGGTGCCGTGAACACACCCGTGACTTATGCTGGCGGCGCAAGGCATGTGGACGACCTGGCGCTGGTTGAGAGGCTGAGTGGTGGCCGTGTGGACTTGACGATTGGCAGTGCTTTGGACTGCTTTGGTGGCTCGGGTGCGAAGCTCGACGACTGCATTGCGTGGAACACAAAGAAGGACCAAGAAGCGGCAAGTGAGACTCGAGCAACATAACCGCACGTCAACAAGAAATCAAACCAAAAGAATAGAAAATAGAAACCAGAAACCAAAAACCAAAGCATAGAACAAAAGATATACCCATTACACCGTTTGCAAACAGCTTTGCCAAATCCAATTACATCCAATGAAGTCAAAAAAAATAATGCGGTCCATTGTCCTGTCCTGGAAAAAAACTAAAACGAATAATACAATCCAAATGAGCGGCCGCATGAGACAGCCCAAAACAAACCCAGGCCCCGAGCTCCAGGCTTCAGTGCACACAGCACACGACCTAGGCAATTATCTCCAGGCGCCTCCCTGCAAGCCTTTGTCCATCATGAACTTTTTGAAAAGCAAAAAATGACAAGACGAACAAAAAAGAGAGACAAGAAGAGAATGAAAGAAGAAAAAAATAGAAAATGAAAATGAAAAATGAGAAATGAGAGGTCAAAGCAAAATAACTCCAAAGCCGTTGAACAGCTCAACCGTTCAGACATGTCTTCTTTCGCATCAAAAAAAAAGAAGAAAAAAAGAGAAATTCGCAACCTCATGACGCTTTGTCTTGCAACAGAGCCAACCCACACACCCATACACGCCTAGACGTGCATGCTCTTTGTCCGGGAGTGGACACGGCGGCCGCCCTCTGACCGGCCTTCGGCACGCCGGCGCAGAGCCTCTTCCCGCTTAAGCACCAGCTCGCACCACTTGGTCTTGGCCCGCGACGCCGTCAGATCATCTTCGCTGCCATAGCTGTCCCGTGCCGTCACCTCAGACAGCACCTTCATCCATGCATCCTTGTCGGCGGCTGTGTCTGCGTAAAAGTCAATCACTTCACCGTTGTTGAAGCGAATCCGGAAACCCTCTTCTACAAACATGTAGCCCTCCTCTTCCTCAGCAAAGGCTGACCGGCGACGTCTACCGTTCTTGCCGGTCGTCTCCTTCTCGGTCAATGCCCGACGGTCGTCGATAAGTCGCTTGGCGTTTGCCAGGTTGATTGTTGCACGCGGCTGCCGTGTGGCCTCATGGTAGGCAGTCAGCTTGGTACCGACAAGCTTGAAGTAGCGGCGACGCCAGTACTGTTTTGATGTGTTAGCGACAATTGTCTTACGTGCCTACAGGCTGCAATGCGTAACGAGTTACTTACCGGACAATCACCACCCTGTTGACTAAGATGGCCCTCCCAGTTCTGGGACTGGCGCTCCTCTGCAGCCTTCATCTCACGGATGCAAGAGTTCATGCTCTTGGGCATGTCGTCGTTCGAGATACCCTTGGGGCGCGGGACAAACAGCAGCTGCAGCTCCAGCTTGCCAATCTTGTACGGTGCACGGCGCACAACCGCCATGTTACCGCGCTTGCTCTTCACGCTCGACGCGAAGCCGGCCTCCTCAGTGGCCCATTCGTTGAAGCAGGCAATCTCAACAATGCCAGGACGACCGTAGCAGCGGGACTCGTGCTCCTTCAGGCAGACATAAGCACGGGCAAAGCTGCCGTCCTCGGCAACGATAGGAGACAGCAGATCGTATGCCGTCGGTGCTGTGTTTCTGAGCTTGGCCTGTGCCTCCCGCTGCTCGCGAGCAACGCGCTCGTCCTCGTCCTTCATGCGCTGCTCCATCTCCTTGCGCTTCTTGGGGGACGCGAACACGCGACTAAATGTCGACGCCTTGGGGCGAACGACCTTGGCGGGAGAAGGCTGCACAACCTTGCGCTGCACCGGCTTCTCCAGCTTGACGTTCAGTGTGAGCTGGAATTCCAGGTCGTTCGGAACAAGGAGCTCAAACTCCTGGCCAATGGGTGCGTTTCTTGCCAACTCGAGCCAGGCTGTCGTCACACAGTGGACACCGTTGTCCAAAGTAAGGCTGAACCAAGTTCTCTCAGCTAAACATGGTTAGAACACACATTGAAAACAGTGAAAGGAAGACGGGGGGAAAGGACAACATACTTCTGGAGATAGGCAGGTCAAGGTCCTTGACGCCCATGACCTTTACAAACAGGCGGCCTCGTTCGGCACCTTCGTCAGTGGTAGTCTCGGTGACATACTCCTCCTCAGCCAGCGGGTTCAGTGCGGTGGCATTGCTCTCTTGGCCAGGCATAGGAGGAACGGGGCCCGATGGGGGCACGCCGTGCTTCCGCGCGCTCTTTCTCCGTTCACCGTTCCACGGCTCCACGGTCCATGACTGGGGGCGCTCCTTCTTCACTGGAGAGTTGCCAGCAGACCGGGCGCCACGGAAGGTCTCGCCATGCTCTTTGTCGCTTGCGGCAACAAGCTTAGTGTTCTGGCGCATGAGGTAACCGCGCTATTTGAAGAGAGCGTCGTTAGTATCAAGGAAAAAAAATGATGATAGCCGTCGGCGGCAAAGTAAAGGAAGAGGGGTGTATACTAACCTTTTGGCCTTCGATGACGCGCTCAAAGTCCTTGTCCAGACTCAGACCCAAGTCCAGGTCAAGAGTCAAACTACGCTTCTTGAAGCTGGGGTGGCGCTCAAGGAAGTCATCTCCTGTTCCCTCAACATCCTCTGTGCCCACGTCTCGAGACAGGCGGTTACGGTGACGTTCGGGGATAGCAGGGACATCAGGAACTTCGCGGCTGACTTGGCGGCGTGCTTCGCGCATTGCGACGAGGTCCGAGGGCGTTGCAGATGGCCGCGTCTTGAGCTTGGAGCCAGACGCCTTAATTGTAGCCTTCTGGTCAGGAACAGCAGGAGACTCATAAGCCTCCTGCTCTTCCTCCTCCTCATCCTGCTCGTCCTCAAAGATGTCGTCCTCGTCGTCCTGAACAGGGTGATGAATGACAGAATCCGGAGTACCGGGTTCGTCAAACTCCTCATCGTCGCCCCAGCCAGAGCCGTCGTACTCCGGCTTCGACAGATGCTTGTGCCGGATGACCTTACGCTCCGGAGTCTGTGGCCGAGCAGCCTCGGCTTCAGCGCTGTGTGGATACATGTGATCGGAGTTGGCATTGCCGTCGTCCGTCTTGGGCATCAAGGGCAGGCGAGTCTCGCCAAGAGAAATGCGGCCCTCTTGCGCGATAGCTGGAAGGTCGGAGCGGTGGATATCGTTGACAGTGACAGTGTGCGAGGAGATCTCTTGAACTGGAGTTGCAGCACGAGGCGTAGAAGCACCATCGACATTTGTGGGTTGCGCAACGTCCTCAGCCGGCTCCTCGCTATAGTTGCTCTCGTAGTCGTCGGCGTCATCATCCACGTCGTCATTATCATCATACATGTCGGGGATATCATAAGCCTCGTTATGCTTGTCACTAGCCTCATCATCGTCACGCTCTGTGCTGGGGATGGGGACATCCGGGTCCAGAGGAAGACGACGCTCGGGGCTGGAGGTCGGCGCAGGAGATGAGAAGTTATAATCGGACTCGCGCTCGTGGCTGACAGCGCCGTTAACGCGACGGAGAATGGACTCTCTAGAGATACGAGGTGGAAGGCGGTACTCCTCAAGGCCGGAGAGATCGCCGATTGTGTCCTCCTCCTCACCGTGCTCAGAAGCTGCATCACGCTGCGACGAGTCAGGCTCGGGGGTCTGGCTGTTAGCACGATCCTTGGGGCCTCCCCGGCGCATGCGTCTCTCTCTCTGGAGCTCTGCTGCAGACTTTCCATCGTCAGACAGCATCATAAGCTTGAGACGCTCCTCAAGTGTCATTTTGCTGTTGCCAATGTTCTGCATCTCAGACTTGGAAACTGCAGCGGGCGGAGGCGATGGCAGGCCACGGGGGCTGCCGCCCAACATCCGCTCGGCGGTGGCGGAAAGGCTGGGAGAGGTGGCCGAGTTAATACGGGCATGGCCCATACCAGGCAGGGGAGGAAGAGGGCGGTGATCGCCGCTGGAGCCCAGCGACGACTTAGCCTCCTGGTGACCGACAGCGGATGACGGAACTGCATCAGGCATAGGACTGCTTTCATACATGTTGTGGCCACGGCGAGCATCGGGGCTATCTTGGCGCCAGTCATCGGGGCCAACGACAGGAGTCTTGTCGGTGTCTTCGAGTGAAGCATCGAAGCTATCGTCGGGATTACCGTGGTCGTGTGCAGAGTACCGATAGTCATCATAGTCGTCCTCGTCATCCTGCGACTCATAGCTACCCTCACGAGAGTTGCTGCCAACGGATGAAAGATCGGGCGTAGCCATCTCATACTCATTTACCTGCGGCGGTGCCGCATCAAAAGTAACACTCTTTGCATGGCGGTGGAGAGCGCGACCAAGAGGGAGGTCATACTCGCTCATGGAGGCATCCAGAGAGAAGTCGCCATGTTCATCGTAGCTACTCTTGAACCGGCTGGAGAGAGATGATTTCATCGGAGAGCCGGGCTCCTTGCTAGCCATGACGGGTGTGCTGTCGGCAGCGAGGGCGGCCGGTGTGTCTGACTTGTCTGATTGGATGCTTGCCGAGAGCTGGCCCGGGATGTGCGGTGGCGAATCAATGTCGGCAACCGACGGCGGTGTCTTTGCCGGGTCGTACAGGGGAATGTTTGTCTTGCTCTCTTTGCGCTGGTGGCCCTTCGCTTCGTTGCCTTCAAGGGCGGCTGCAAAGCTCAATGAATTAAAGGAGTTGGACTGGACCTTTGACAGAGGGCGCTCAACTCTGGGTATCTTTGTCGGGTCGTACTCGTTCTTCTGCTCTTGGGCGAGGATACTGCTGTTCTTGACGCGAGATGCCTTCTGCAGACGCTCAATGGAAGAACGGCGCGTGGGCGAGGGGGAGCCGCCAAGGCCACCACCATACAGGTTTTCGGTGTTGAAGCCGTTGCGGGTTTGCCAGAAGAGGCGAGGGGATGTGGTGCTGTCAAGGGGCGAGGACTGGAAAGGCGACGAGTCGGCATTCAAACCCAGCTTCTGGTGATGATGAAAGAAGAATTAGTGTTCCGGTTCAGATTGCGTCGCATACATAACAACTTTTCCAAAAGGAGCAGCCAAATATAGCGGGCTTACCTTGTTTGTTTGGTTCCAGCTTGGCGAGTTGCGGCGTTTTTCCGAAGGGGAGATTTCAGAAAGCGGGCGAGGGATTGCACTGGCCTTTTTCGCAGGCGAGGACATTGGTGTGTTGTTCTTGGAAATGCGCAAAGGATGCACCTAAACAAAGATTAGTCTTGTGATCCAAAGTACTTTTGCGCAAGCGCATCGAGAGAACAGTAGAAAGTTAAACCGCGAGAGAGAAAAAACAAAAGAAACAAAAGGTGAGACTCACAGGCTCGGAGGACGCCATTGTGGCAACAGGCGACGCAAAGGGCGTCAGAGACAGAGATGCCCTGAAGTGGCCGAGTCAATAAAGGAGACGGACACACCGTTGATGCGGCGGTCAAGTCTCTTTGTCGTCCCGAAATAGACGGACGGTTGTTGCTGGAATGCTGGAATGGGCGCCAGATGCAGACGCCCAAGATGGCAGCTTTTCTTCTGGGAAACTTGCAAAAGCAAGGAAAACGGGAGCGATTCACAGAAAGAAGCAAACGAAGAGAGTAGACACTCGAAAGGCAAAACCGAGCCGCTCGAGAAAGTCGACGGCGGATTTTGCTGCTTTCAGTGTCGAGGCTTTCCTCGATGTCGTCTGGCGGGTTTGTTGACTTCTCTCCACTCGATGTGCTCTGCGCGGCGCGACTAAGTAGGGTAATGCTGTAAGATGAAATGGATGAATGCAAAGAGGCGTTGGACAAAGAATGAAGAAGAAAAGGGATCAGAATTCCAGAGGATAGATGAGCCGAGCTATAGCATGAAGAAATATCGAGCCTTTCCAGCCGAGAGAGAAAAGAATGTGTGTTGTCTGGCGAGAGCCGTCTTTTGGCCAGAACGAGAAGTGGTGGCGTGGAGGGGAAGAGCGAGCCTCTTAAAAAATGTAAACACGGCAAGAGTGCTGGAGCGGTCCTGCCTCGCCAAACACAGCCCCTCCCCCTGCAGTGTCTACATGTGTTGTCCGGGGCAACAGCGCAAGCAGGCACTTTAGGTGTGGTGCACGGTCCCACTTGCCACATGAAGCCAACAAAAGTCCCGTGACGCTGTACCACTAGAGTGCCACTATTGGAGAGAAAGCAAGCGCAGGGTTTATTGACCATCGATCATCGAGACGACGGGCCAGATAGAGGGCGTTTATGGTGACTGTATCGTATTGCTCTGGGATAGCCAGAGGCAGGATATACGAACGTATGTGCGACGCAATCAATATGAACTCGGCAGCTCTGAAAGGAAACGATCTTTTGGACCAAACTTTTTCCCTGTGGTTTGGGGTTTCATCACGAGATCAGGAAGCCTTCTGTGTGATTAGGAGAATATTGATACAACTGCGCCGTTGATCTTAAACTGAGTAATGCAAAGTACTCAAGTCTCTTTACATCGCAACTGGAGGCCAACCGTATGAGTCTTGTGCCTCTGGTACAACTTGGCCAGCAGCGACCTGGCACCTGCCAAACGAAAAACAAGTACGAGTACGGAGGATGTCGCGCAGAGCTAGCCTCGCCCCTGCAGCTTCCTGCATGTTCAGTAACAGAACACCGCGGCAACCGCGAACGAGCAGGGGAGGAAGTAACGACCGAGAACAAAAATACACACAAAGACAATCATAACAATACGGAAAACTACTGATCGATATGGACACACGGCTGTCCACATGTCCAGTAGCACAGTGCTCCGTATGCGGCTCACAGAACGAGAAGATCTCAACGAAAAAGAACTGCATCTGAAAATACACAGGAAAAGACGGCTCGAGGACAAGGGGACAATCAATCGTATGGCGACCGACGACAGGAACCGAAGGGAAGCGACAGAAACGACAGAAGCGACAGAAGTATTTACATAATGGGCGCGTGTTTGTTTGTGTCCTGAAACGGGGCTAGCGTGTTGCCAGGAAAGGAAAGACCCACCCGCGCCAACGCGATCGAGCCGTACCACGTGACAGGCACTTAGACTGGTTCTGAAAAGCGGTAAGGCCGATAAGAGACTTGATAACAATTTTTTTTGCAACCAGAGGGACGGAGGCTGGCAAAATGAAGCAAAATCTGAGAGGCAAAGCGGCCGCAGAAAAGAACGTCCAGGCCAACATCCATTACCGCCTCAACAGACAACCGGAGATTTTCTACCAGACCGGCGACAACAATCCTATACATTTGACAGACCATATCACATCCAAAATGAAGCGGAAGCTCGATCAGAACGACACTCCGGCGGTTGTCGACCAAGAAGACGCCGTCGTCAAGACACCGGCTGCCGAGACTCCTGCCGCTCCCGCTGCCGCCGCTCCGGCGCCGATCCTGACCTTCACCGAACTCGGTCTCGACCCACGACTCATCCAGGGCGTTGCACAACAGAAGTTCGAGAAGCCGACTCTTGTCCAGCAAAGGGCCATTCCCCTGGCTCTTAATGGCCAGGATGTTCTCGCCAAGGCAAAGACCGGCTCCGGCAAGACGGCCGCATACCTTCTGCCCGTTCTGCAAGCCATTCTGAAGCGGAAACAGGTTTGTATTTACTGTGCGAGTGCCCCATGTATAGCTTTGTTCGTATATGCTGACAGACATCTTCTCCCAGTCCGACCAGTCTGCGTTCACATCCGTCCTCATCCTCGTCCCGACTCGCGAGCTTGCCGACCAGGTCGCCAAGGGCATTGCCCAGTTCTCATCCTTCTGCGCCAAGGATATCGCTGCTGTCAAGCTGACAGACAAGGTATCCGACGCCGTCCTGCGCTCCCTCCTCTCCAACACACCCGACATTGTTGTTTCGACGCCAGCCAGAGCATGGCATGCCGCCAGCAACGACTTCCTCTCCCTCTCGAAGCTCACGCACCTTGTCCTCGACGAGGCCGACCTTGTTCTCTCCTACGGCTACAATGAGGATCTGGAGCAGATTGCGGGCTCGCTGCCCAAGGGCGTCCAGACGATCCTGATGAGCGCGACTCTCTCGACAGAGGTTGACACACTAAAGGGCATGCTCTGCAGAGACCCTGTCGTTCTCAATCTGGAGGAGAAGGAGGCCGAGGGCGAGGGCGTCTCGCAATACGTTGTCAAGTGCGCCGAGGATGAGAAGTTCTTGCTGGCCTACATCATCTTCAAGCTGAAGCTTGTCACTGGAAAGTGCCTGGTGTTTGTTTCTGATGTCGACCGCTGCTACCGCCTGAAGCTGTTCTTTGAGCAGTTTGGCATTCGCAGCTGTATTCTGAACTCGGAGCTGCCTGTCAACTCACGGATCCACTGCATCGAGGAGTTCAACCGCAACGTGTACGACATTATTATTGCATCCGACGAGCACGAGCTGCTAGGTGACGAGGACCAGCCTGCCGACGAAGCTGACGCCGGCAGCAGCGAGTCTGCACCCAAGAAGAAGAAGCGCCGGACCACCAAGCGCGACAAGGAGTTTGGTGTCTCGCGTGGTATCGACTTCAAGAACGTCCGTGCCGTCATCAACTTTGATCTTCCCACCTCGTCCAAGTCCTATACCCACCGTATCGGCCGCACAGCCCGCGCTGGCCAGACCGGTATGGCGCTGTCCTTTGTGGTTCCCCACGAGCTGTACCGCAAGCACATGCCGACGACGGTCGAGACCGCCGAGAAGGACGAGAAGGTCATGTCGCGCATCATGCGCCAGCAGGCCAAGGTCGGCAAGGAGGTGAAGCCGTACGACTTTGACATGAAGCAGGTCGAGGCGTTCCGGTACCGTATGAACGATGCTCTGCGGTCGGTCACCAAGGTTGCTGTGCGCGAGGCACGTATGCGTGAAATTCGGCAGGAGCTGCTCAAGAGCGAGAAGCTGAAGCGCCATTTCGAGGAGAACCCCGACGAGCTGCACCACCTTACACGACACGACACCGAGCTGCGCACGATGCGCACACAGACGCACCTGAAACACGTTCCCGAGTACCTGCTGCCGCGCGATGGCAAGAACGCGCTGACGGCCGCCCAGGTTGGCTTCGTGCCGCTGCGGCGGACGGACGGCAAGGACCGTCGCAAGTCCAAGTACTACAAGAACAGCAAGGGCAGCAAGACGTTCAAGGTCGGCGGCAGCAAGGGACGGAATCCGCTGCGGACATTCAAGGGCAAGTCCAAGAAATAGGTGGCGACTGTAGTGAAAGAAAAGCGAGTGTTTTTCGGGCTTATAGGCCGACCATTGTAGCATTTTTAGGCGTTTTTTTATTCACTTTCCATTGGGATGCTTTCTCATATTTATATTTTTGCATGTAACATTGTTAGTTTATTTTACTTATCGCGGTATGTCATACACAGAAATGTGTTTATGTTACTGTCATTGTTTATATATGTTGAAGTAGTAACTTCATACACGGGACAAAATAATTCAGAATATGATGACAACTGCTTGGGAGAAATATGTGCCACAGTAATTATGGCATGACTTAAAATGGTATCTAATGCTTGTACGTAGCGCGATTGGCGGCTATCACGAAGTTGACCTAAAGTTTCGGTCACAAATGTTTACACCTGTATACGACGTACGGAGAACACAATCGGTCGTTACGCCCCTAGCTCAGTTGTCAAACGGCCACCGTATGTCACGCCATGAGTACACGAAGAATGCACTATGAGATCCACTGGTTGTGTGGTAATGATAGTGACATCTTCCTGGCGTACGCCACGAGCCAACAGAGTCCGGCCGTAGAAAGGGCGCACGTGTGCTCTCAATGATGTCGGCATAAAGTCGGACCTTGGCCAAGCCCACAATGCTCCCGTATGGCGGACGGGAAGATGGGCATCATCTCGGTCAGAGTCTTTGACCCATCTGGTCCACAGGTCTCTGCCATGGACAAAACAGACTGTACGGCAGCTCTAACCGGCTGGGCTAGACTGCGCAACGGCGGCAAGACTGCCAAGCTCTTCCAATATATTTTGCATCTTGTCCTGAGCTCATGAGCTCATCCCCTACCGCTTCTTGCGGCTACTCTTACTCGGCGCTGCTGGACAACTGGCAGCCTTGTGGCCCGGACGACCACACTTGTGGCACTTCATTGTGGATGACGAGCTCTGGCCGCCCTGGGACGACAGAGATGTCAGGTGTTTCAGCTTCGTCGTCTCCTTCTTCTTGCTGGAACCGGCGTCGGATCGTGACCGTTTCAGTGACTTTTTGTTGCCGCCTTGTGTCGAGTCGTCGTCTTCGTCGCCGGATTCGTCTTCTTTGCCCGGAGCCTGGGAGGAGAACGTTAGTACAAACTCACAAGAAGTCTCGTCTTATCGCGGCGAACCCACCTTTTTCATGTTGAAGCGCATAATGTTGGGCTTCGCGCTGCCTGCCGCCAGACTGCTTGTGGTTGGTGTCGTGGGACTGCTGTTGCCCGTGTTGTCGGACTCTGCTCTCTCGTCGATTTCGGCGAACCCAACGCGCACGACAGCGTACGGCAGTTTGGATTTCACCGAGTTTGTGCTGGCTGCCAGCTTGGCCGCGACATGTGGTGGCAGTGGCGCGTTCCACGTCCAGTGCTCGTCGCCCAGCTCGGCCGCACGCCGCTTGATGGCCACCTGGCGCCTCCGCTCCTCCTCGTCCATGGACGCGCGCATGGTCGCCTCCATCTCTGCCACAGTCACGCCTGCCGCGGCCGCGACAATGGCCGTTGGAGAGTCTGCTGCTGCGGCATCGCCTGCCGCTGAGACCTTGCGGCGCTTTGCAGATGGCCGGTCGCCGCCGTCGCCATTGTCATCGTCTGAGGAGGAGCCGATGTCGGTCTTGTTGAATGCGGGTGTTGACGGTGCCGACGCTAATGGGGAGGAAGTTGTTGGTGCAGAGTCTGAGGGACCAATGCGGTTCATAAACTTCATCGCCAACAGACGCGACGTTCCCGCTCGAGGCGGCGTCGCTTTTGGTGATTGTTGAGGCGGCATTTTGTGGTTTGGGTGTATTATGCAATGGTATATAGTATGAACAGTCTTCCAGCATATGCAAAAGAAAATGAAGTCGCTATGCGAAATGAAAATGCGCAATGAGTGTTCAAAGTACTCCGTATTGTCTTGAAGAAAACATGCCAAAAAAATCCACTGCCTGCTGCGATGCGACTCGTTTGGGCGCTCTATCGATAAGACACGATCGAGAAACTTTAAGTGGGTCATCCAGGCGCCTAACCAGAAGGGAAGTAGCGACCAAGCAGAGCTCCGGAAGATGGACTTATCGTTAATCCGGCAGTACCTTTCAGTGGCTCCACTTTATGAGCCAGGCCGGCCAACCGCAAGCCAGGGAATTGGGCTTTTCGCTCTGAGCGAGCAACGGCAGGAGCCAGCAAGGACCAGAGGAAAGGTCCGCTTTTACGCATTACGCTGCAGCGGCCAATTCGGAAAAAGAACCTCATCACGATATCGACGACCGACGACGAACCTTGCCCGCCCACGACCTCCGTCGACTCGATTGCATACCACACGCATCTCTTTCGATCCGGAAGAGAGTTACACACCCCACCACAGCACAATGATGTCATTACGGGCCGGCAGCCGGCTGGTTTCCCAGCGCTTGGCCGGCGGCGCTCGTGTGGCCGCCCGCCGGTCTTTTGCCGTGACGGCTCGTGTTGGCCAGGACGCCACCACTGCCGCTCCTGCGCAGACCGACCTGACTCCCCAGTCGACCAACGAGGCCGGTGCCCCCACAACGACCGACCTGCAGCAGGCGCCCAACCGGAGCGGGGTGTGGACGCGGAACCAGCAGCCGCGTGAGAAGGCCATGACTGGCCCGCGTTTCGAGCAGACCGACTTCTCCCTGCAGCCCCAGCCGTACTCGGCCATGGAGCTGATCCACCAGGAGCCTGTGCGGTGGACCCACGACCGCATTGTGGCGTGTGACGGTGGCGGCGGTGCGGCCGGCCACCCGCGGGTGTTTATCAACACCGACAAGCCCCAGATTTGCGTCTGCGGCTACTGCGGCCTGCCTTTTGTGCGTCTTTCCCGCTTCTGGATCTTATTGGACTATGGAAGTGCTTTGCTAATCGTGTCTCTTTTTTTAGGCCAACGAGCACCACCGGAAACACCTCGAGTCGCTTCCCCAGACGTCGTACCCCCTATAAACGACACACGAATCCGGCTTGCTTTTCATTTGCCAGCGTAGTCTTAACACAGATGCGCTCGTTTCTCATCTTTACCATGTTTCTGGGCGTCTGCGACGACGATGGATACTACCCCACCAGTCGTGGAATATGTACATAACACTTATCAAACAATTAAAACGCATTAAACAACGTTGGTCATTAGTGGCTGTCCTTTCAATAAACTCTATCTCTAGAAGGGCCCGTACATTATAACTGAAATCATCGGATGGTCACAAATCGCCGGCCACCAGAAATACCATGGTCTCACTCCTTTTCCATCTGTTCTATCTAACCTTGCAGGCCTGTAATGTTGGCTAGAAGGGGACCCGCTGCATAGTAGTTCATGGCCAGGTCGGTGCTGTCTTGCAGCGAAAGATTCAAGACGGGCATAGCCCATGTCTGGGCATAGAGATACGGTGCTCCCCAGAGGCTGTTGGGGTTAGAAAATGCCCAGTCATCGGCAGGATTACCTGATAGCATAACTTACGTGCTGTCTTTGTAAAAGTGGCTCATGAAGAGGGTCAAGTTTGATGGCCCTGCGAAGGAGTTGATGCGCATCTCAAAAACCGACGGGTATTTGTTGGTGCAAACAAGAAAGTTCACGCTGTCGTATGTGTTGTTCTCGCCCTGGGTCGTTGTCTGTCCGTCCCATTCCCACGTGTATGAGCAATAGCAAGAGGTGACATTGTTTTCTTTGACAGAGTTGGGATCAAACCAGCTGTCTGAAAAGAGTCATCAGGATTATGATATTTACGATATCCAAAAGATGTTGGAGAAAAGTAATAGCACTCACAGTTGACATTGCATGAAAACAAGGTGGAAGCGTTTGGCCGTGTGCAATCGAGGCACGCCTCTCTGAGTTGGTACGGCAGAAAGTTGAACTGGGCCTCATCAAGAGGTGGGAGGAAAGCAGACGTCGGTCCCAGAAAAGGTGGTGCCGTTTGAGATGAAAGGGCTGTGCCGCAAAATAGCATCAAGCCGGCGATGTGGGCAAAAGAGAGCCAGAGCATCTTGGACAAGTCACACTGTGCATGAGAGTTTGTGAGGAAGTGGCCACTGATTCGTGCAAAATGTGAATGAGATTGTTAATGTGAGGTGAGGCCACCGGCCATAGCTTACATATTTAAACCTCTATATGGGGGCCTTCTCCCTGCAAGTTTTTACTTGTAGTCTTTCTCGTTTCCTACTTTCTTCCCGTCGTCATTTCCGTACCCTGTTCTTCTCATTCTGTCTCACGGGATAACCTTCACCCACGCAGCTACTTATATCACCGTTGACCACCTTTCTTCTTTTACCCGATCTCATCCAATTTTCCATGGTGAAAGAAAGATTAAGCGCGCTATGTGGTGTACAGACTTTGGAGTACTGTCGCAAATGGCGGAAAAGCGTGGATCTTGAGAAGGACGAGAGCCGGGTGTTCCCGTAATGAACTCATTTGGTAATATCCTGTACACATTGAGCACATAAACTAGGTGTTTACAGTGATTCTGTGCTTGTTTGATTTTCAATGGGGTGCTTCTGCTTGGATGTTTTAAAACCCTCACATACATGCAGTTTTATCTCGGTTTCAATCTGTCCAGACATTCTCATTTGCTATCTAATGCTATATGCATCAAGAAGCACGATTCCAATGTCCGTAATAAAAGATTGCATAAAATCCAACGCAACAAGCACACCTGAAATCTCTCAAAACCAAAACGGACTAAACAGACAAAAACTGACATCCGCCCTCAATACCGGTGCTTCAAAAGCACATTGTCTAACCCTGCCTCTCACGAATATGCGCCCGTAAGGTCGAGCGGACCTTGCATCTCGCTCTTCACCACAACCACGTTAATAGCTTCATACTCGTACCGGTATTCGGGACATGGCTCCCATGAAATCTCAGCCTCTCGGACGACTTCCCGTGTGTCCTGTTCCTCGTGAAACTGGCGCCGCAGTTGGTTGATTAATGGTTGTAGCACGTCACGATAGTACTCGAATGCCTCTATGCGGGCGGGTGGTTGCGGCCGTGTCTCTTTGGCAAAGGCATCAAGTGCTTTGCGGTTGGCGAGGGCAAGCGTCGTATATGAGCCTTCAAACTTGGGTTGGAAGTGTGAGCCCAAAGTATTGTGATAGTCGCCTGCGGGCCGTCTCTCGTTCTTGTTGTGCTCGCCATCCTCATTACCTCGCTCAAAGTTGTCTTGGCCACAGTTTGCATCCTGTACTGGCTCGTTTATGGCGTCATCGTTGTCATTGTCCGCCGTAGCATCCTCGATCTCGTTTTTGTGGCCCTCTTGGGATTCGTCGGCTTCATTCTGTTTCGCATCCGCTGCAAATCCGTCAGCACTGTCACCGTTGTCATTGACCGCCAGATTATCACCATCGTTTTCATCTACTAAATGGTCTTGTGCACGGCCCTCAGGTGAGCCAATCTCGATAATGTCGCGCTCAGCAATGTCCTCATGGCCGCTGTCAGCATCGCTTTCATCGTCGTCACTCTCTTCCACCACCGGTTCGGGCCTTGGTTCTTCGACGTACTCGTATACAGTGGCCTCTCGCTTTGCCAGTGGCTTCCGGAGGAAGACAAACACGTCGTACCGTGGCGACAGGCACAACTGCTTGTACATGGGGTTCATGTGCTTCCCGTCATACTCGGATGGGTCAATCTTGCCAAACTGCTGGTACTCACAGTCCACATAGACATAGACAAAGGTACCGTTTTTGTACTCAACTCGTCCGAAGAACATACCGTTGCGGGACGAGCCTTCTTCGCCGTAGTCGAGCTCCATTCTGGCGACGGCTGGGCTGGGCGATGGCAGAAGGGCCTCGGCCCGCTTGTTGGCAGTGACCTTGTCCAGAAATGAGCCGGATCGGACGATTTTGCCAGTGAGATTGCCATCAAAGGCTTCGGTAAGCGGTGAATGAGTCCGGAAAACGGTGAATTGCATGACAACGCGATGCTCTTCAACGGGAGGAGGAGACGCTGATCGTCGAGGCGGAGCTGGGAGAGGGAACGGGCAATCTCCGTATCTTGCATCTTGTTCGTGGTGATGCTTCGTGTGATCCACGGCTCTTTTGCTCCCACCATCCCCTCCCCGTCCTGTATTTTCTAGCTGGAAAACTGTGCTGTCCCTGCGGATGTCTTCTCTTGTCTGTCTCTTGGCTGCTGGGACCACACGGTCTGCCCATACCTTGCGCTTGTGAGAAGGGCGTTTCTGCCAATTCTCAAACGAAGTCTTTGTGGCCGAACGAAGCTGAGATGGCTCTGGTAGCCGAGACTTGAACACTGTGCTTGGTTTCGGCGCAGAGCTGCTGGAGTTGGCTTTGATGGATTCGAATAGGCAGATGTCTTCTTTGAGGCTTGTCCGCTTCACATCGGGTCGCTGCCATTCCTGGGACGACGGAGGAGTTGCTAGAGAGAACTCTGGGAGCTGTTGTATGTTGGACTTCCAGCTGCTAAATGACCTTGGCTCTCTCACAGACTTTGGATCGTGGTCTCGAAGCAGTGGAAACACAGACGCCGCGTCCGCTGGCGATAACTTCATTAGCGCGCGCGCAGGTGGACTAGTATCCTGCCTTCTCTGAAGTGGCTGTTGGCTGGGATCCTCCTCCCCGATATCGTCATCGACTCCATCTCCGTAGTCATACTCTCCATAGCCATTGCCGTCTTTGTCATCCTCACCGTCCTCGTCTTCGTCCGCGTCTTCATCGTCCTCATCCGCGTCGTCCTCATCCTCGTCGTCTTCATCCTCGTCGTCTTCTTCATCGTCCTCGTCCTCCCCCTCATCCTCCCCCTCTTCTTCTTCTTCGTCTTCGCTCTCGCTTGAGAGATTGACAGTTTCGTGGGTGGTGGTGCCATTGGCCTTGCTTTTGGTTTGATAAATGGGAAATGGTTTGCTTTTTGCGGGAACAGTTGAGGGGTATGACGAGCTCTTGCCGCCATCAATGAAGCCGCTCGCCGACCAGTGGGAGTTGCTTGAGGACCCTGCACCGAGGGTAAAGGGTGTAGCTCGGGATGCTGAGGTGTACCGGCTCGACGGACCTGAGGCTGTGAGTAGCTTTGGTGGTGCCGCTATGGAGACGTTCGGCTTCGTCTGAAGGTATGTTGATCCGTTTGTGACTTTGACTCCTGGCCTCACTTGAGGCGGCCGAACGGCCAAGCTCTTTGCAGGAGTGGCCTTCTTGGGGGCACTGTTGGAAAAGCTCCCTCCGAGAGAGAGATTTGGCACCTTCTTGGAGAACTCTTTCATATCAGTCAGAAACGAGGTAAAAGTACTGCTCCTTTTTCCTTTGACGCCACCGCCAGCACCGAGACCGGCGCCAGGGCCGGGGTCGGGGCGGCTCACGCCGATACTGCTGCCGCTACTCATTGTGTCGCATATCGTCGCATTAGCGGCCGTTTGCGTATGTTGTTCCTGTCACTTTAGCCTCACTCGGCTGTTGCTGTGGTGATGTTATGAAGTGTGCGATAGCCGTCTCCGGTCTGGTAGGTGTGTGAACGTTGCGGTTGGGATGCTACTTGGAGATGTGCAAGTGACAGAGAGTAGGGAGAAAGCCCAATATTGGGAGTAAAACTTTACAATTTGCATACAGAAGGTGCGAATAACATATGCTGTCACAGATTTTTAGCAAAAAGTGAGGACCTCACCAAGTTGTTTGAAGGAAGGAAGGAGCGACCACCAAAATTGGCGATCTCTTTCTGAAATCCTTTTATGGAAGGCACAGCTGTCGGCCTGCTGGCGGCCTTTTTACTGGAGTGAACAAGAAAAGAGATAAAAAAGAAGCCCCCTATTTTTTCGCAATTAATGAAAGCCTTCTCTCATTGTTTCTTGACCCCTTTTTGGAACTCTATTCTTCTTGGTTTCCATCTGGCGTAGCCATCAATCCGAACCAAATGCGTATCATATATCATATGCCGTCTCCATATCCTTTTTAAATCAACTCCACGCTCAAGTTTTCATATCATCCCTGACTATGCCGCCCGACTCCGGCTCAGATCAAGACGCTCCATGGTATTCTCGACAACGGGCAGAAGGTCCGCCACTTGGTTCGCATCCCGCAGAGTCACCATGACGGCATCGGGGCGCAGGCCACGCGAAGCTAGGGTTCGCTGGACGTTGGCAAACGAGTCTTCGCGGGCAGTGTACTCGCGCAGAACCTCGTCGGTCTCAAAGTCGACGTAGACACGTGTGTCGCGAACCCGAACCAGGACATTATCGAGGCGCAGGTAGAAGCGGCTCAGCAACAGTAGGCGCTGGGGCATGACACGGATCTTGACGCGCAGCACCGAGATCCCGTTGTCGTCGAGTTCGCTTTCGTAGAGGATAACGTCGTCGTGGAAGACAATGGGGTCGCGACGGCGGAGGAGGTCGAGAGGAAGGGAGGTGACGGAAGTCGTGGGTGTAAGGCGGGCGGAGGAGGAGGAAGAAGCGGAGGTCGAAGAACTCGCTGGTAGTGGTGGTGGCGGTGGGAGGATTGTGTTTGCGGTCGTGCTTTCTAATGTTGTGCCGTTGACAGTCGGCGCTGGCGCTCCTGTTGTGGAAGCTGTCGTCGTCGGCGGCGCTGTTGTACTCTCGCTCTCTTCCTGTCCGGCCACTGGTTTCTCTGTGCCCTTGTACGGCGTTGTGTAGCTCCAGTCGTATGCCCGCACGTCCTGAATGCCCTCCACCGAGCTCATCTCTCGGCTGCTCGCCCAGTCGCTCGCGTACGCCACCTGCAAACGGCCCTGGCCCGTTTTGTCGACCTGGTCCAGCGCATCCCCCGCATCAAACCAGATCGTCCACCCAGACGGCAGGTGCTTAATGGCCACTTGGTTGTCGCCAAAGATCATTTCGGGGACGGGGATAGAGATGCGATTTGTCAAGTCATCGATGGCGCCGGCGCGCGAAATGGGTAGCTTACGCGAGCTGATCTGCCACCGGCCCTGGATATGTGTACGCGTGGCTTGAGCAAGGCCGGCAGGCGACAAGAAAGGCTCGTTGACAGAGGTAATGTCGTTCATTGGAGCAGCAGCCATGGTGACTGTTGGTAGGAGGGGGACACTGAAGCAATTGACACTGTGTAGACGGAATGGCTTCGTAAGGGTCGGAGTGTAGGCTGGGCTTCGTAGTATGGAGCAGTCGTCGTTCAAATCGAGGTTGGGTGCGAATTTCGGTTTGTTTGTCGACCGATCTTATCCGATGTTGGTTGATGAATGGAGAGCTTGCCAGCTTTAGTTTGTAGATGGAAAGGTCTTTGGATGAAAGGGAGCTTGGAGAAGGTGCGGGGCCGTTTGGCGGGAGCTGCACACAGTATGGAAGGAGGACCCGCCAGAGCCTCGTCTTATCTAATCGGGAAAGTGCGGCTTACCAAGGTCAATTTCAACTTTCAACGTCACCAGTCGCAAGGCTGTGTCGACAACCAACAATAACAATAATATAGAGTTCATTGTACTCTATAAATTAACGAAAAGCCATATTTATTTCTCAATTTTTTGTTTGTGTTATTGCCACAGGGCGCACACTCATACATGCACGCGAACGTAATCACAAGGCCAACAGCAACTTGATATTGGTCCAGATGAAGATGACTTCCGCGCGCATTTCTTACAAGAAGTTTGAGTTCACGCAGTAAATTATTCTATAAGACTCAAGTTAAAAGGAGAAAATCAGAAAATGGAAATGTGACAAAAATCTTCTTCGTCGCTGGATATCATATGCTTTCCAAACTTCACAAACCCATTTCTTCTTCTTTTTTTCTCTTCCTTTTCCTCTACTTTGAAGAACAAGCTGTTTATTTTTTCTGATTTTTTCCCCAACAATTCACACCCACGATGTTTGGCACTCTGAAAAATTGCGTCCCGGGACTGGCCCGGCGCTTTGAGAGGCTCTCCGACGAGGCGGGACAATACATATATGATGCCGCAGAAATGTCTGGATATTCTTTCCAGAGCCTTGTGAACGACCCATATCGTGCACCCAACCGACTCGAGCAACAACTTGACCGAGCCCGTCGCACAGTCATAGGGACAGTCCAGCCTTGGGCCCGGAATTCCGGTAATTGGCTGGCTTCGATGGTCAATACGAGAATCGCAGCAGGCCCTCGCCGTAACGGCAACAATGCAACTCAACAGCCCGCCGAGTCCTTGCCTGAAGAGTCTCTGTTCGCCGCATGTCTGCCCGATGACCCACTGCCCGCTGCTCAGCAGCAGAACGACCCTGAGCCTCCTGATGACGGCAGAAACGGAGAAGAGTTTGACTTGGTCTCGCTCCTGTCGTCCGAGCCGCCTTTTGATCGGGAACCAGCTCCGGCGAACTGGGACGAGGTCAACAATGAGCTCGACGATGAGCCCAGCGAGCTCGACATCTCTGCGGCCAATGAGCATGAGAGCATGCTCACTGAGCAGAGCCTGAGCCGTTTTCTGGGGTTTTCTGACTTTCTCGATGGGAGCTATATGCACTCGTCCGTCGAAGATTACGTCCTCAATGTCGACGATCAGAACAACTATGCATCCGCCGATTTTGCTGCCGTCGCCGAGAACAGTGTCGTCGAGGGCAAATCTGTCAACAGTAACGTCGCCGAGAGCAACGTCGTTGAAAGTATCGTCACTACATCCTGTGCCAACAGGCAGCCAGCGGGCATCCCAAACATTTTGCCGCCACGGTCTCTGATGAGCGCAAGGACCTGCTCGCAGGCGACGACCGAGGTCGACTCGCACGCCGGTTCAAGTGAAACGACTCGGTGCTCTTCAGTTCATTCGCTTGGTTCAGTATTTACCCTGGTCGGTGAGTCTGATGCCGATACTGAAGAGGAGTATAGCTACTTTGTCATCTAGATGAAGGAGGGCATTGAAGACGACAGACTTGTTGTCTTTTTCGGGTGTATTCTGGACAGTATATCAGTGTTAAAGTCATTTTGGATAGCATAGCATGCGACGGCCTCTGGAGCTTGGAGTCTGGAGTTTTTGGATTTTAATTTTGATTTTGATTTTGGGATGAAAGTTGGGGACATCCTGATTTGTATTATTTTGTCTTCGGCCATATGTCAATTGTTTCGATAGTGGAGGAGATGATCGCGATACTTTTCTCGGTCGTGCACCGATTAGCATAATCGTCTGTGTATCGTCGTCGCATCGTCGGTAGCAATATGCAGATGGATGAGATCAAAGCGGTGTGTGGAAAAAAAAAGTCAAGCTTTGTACGGTAGTGTTGAGTTAATTCCCTTTTGGGAAACACCTCAGCTGAAGCAGTAACACAGCCGTGTCAATGTGTGTTGCATTTGTGTGTGCACTAACAGAAAGTGCGGGGAGTGCCACCCAATCCTGTTAACGCCGCCGAGCAGAAGGTGCGACCGTTGCCCCAGCGACGTCGGTCGGCGGCTTCCCAAAATACACAGCACTCAAAGTGGAGACACTCGCATCGTCGAAACCGCCCCACCGCTGCCGCTGGGGCGACCAGGGAATTGCTGTCTGTGTCTGTGTATTGTTGTATTTTTGCGCTTTTCTCTCAATGTCTCTCCAGTCTTCTATGTGCAGACCTGCTTTTGTAATCGAACGAGAGAAGCACTGAGCATAACAAGACACCGATAGCTTGTCTCCGATCGACAATCGAGTCCGTTTCCTTCTTTCTCTCTTCATCGCCCAGCTCTCCGTCGACAACCTTTTTTCTGTTTTTTCTTTTCTTTTTTTTCACTGGTTTTTTCTGTCTTCTTTTTGTTGCCTCTCCGAGCAGCGTCTCTCTTTCCCTCTCTCCTCATCCCCCTCCTCCTCACCTCCATCACATCAACAATGGCGGCCACCCGCGTCCTGGAATCTCGCTTCGAGCGGATGTCGGTCAACGACGAGAACGGCGAAGGCGGTCGCATGTATCCCAAAGCAAAGGCGAGTCCTCAAAAACAACAGAATCTACTTCATCATCACCATCAAACGATACTAACATCACAACAGGGCATGACGGCGCCGTCCGGCCAGAGCACAAACCGAAACCTCTTCAAGGTTGCCCTGCAAGCCCAGAGCGCCAACACAGCCACCACTTCCTCATCACAATCTACATCACACTGGAAGGGCACCGCTGCGTCCACAACAACAGTTACAACAACAGCCGGCAACAGCAAAGACTACCACCCGACCTCGCCGACCGGGAAGAGCCGCGGCGTCGTCACAACAACAGTCGCCGTGGCATCAGACGAGACGACAGTATCAACAGAAACACCCGAGCATGACAAGAGGACTGCAAGCGGCGACGCTGCTTCGTCTGATCTGTCAGCACCGCTCTACAACCAGCCGCGCCAGTTCCACCTCGGCATGTTCGAGATTGGCCGGCCACTCGGCAAGGGCAAGTTTGGCCGTGTCTACCTGGCCCGTGAACGCAGCAGCGGCTTCATCTGCGCCCTCAAGGTGCTCTACAAGGCCGAGCTGCAGCACGGTTCGGGCGTCGAGAAGCAGGTCCGCCGTGAGGTCGAGATCCAGAGCAACCTGCGCCACCCCAACATCCTCAAGATGTACGGCCACTTCCACGACAGCAAGCGCATCTTCTTAATTCTCGAGTTTGCCGGCCGCGGTGAACTGTACAAGCACTTGCGCAAGGAGAACCGTTTCCCTGAGTGGAAGGCCGCGCAGTATGTCGCACAGATGGCGTCGGCCCTGCGCTACCTGCACCGCAAGCACGTTATCCACCGTGATATCAAGCCCGAGAACATCCTGGTCGGCATCCACGGCGAGCTCAAGATTTCCGATTTTGGCTGGAGTGTGCACGCACCCAACCACCGCCGCACAACACTGTGCGGTACCCTCGACTACCTGCCGCCAGAGATGGTGCGTCCGCACGGCAGCGGCAACGACAACTCATACGACGAAAAGGTGGACCTGTGGAGTTTGGGTGTGTTGACGTACGAGTTCCTGGTCGGTGAGGCGCCGTTTGAGGACACCATGGTCATGACGCACCGCCGCATTGCCCGTGCCGACATGACCATTCCCTCGTTTGTCAGTCCTGAAGCACGAGATCTCATCAAGAAGGTAGGTCCCCCGTCGGCGACGCTTTTATTGACTGCTTCTGCTTTGCTCTCTATTTCCATTTCCGTTTATACTAACTGTGTGTTTAGCTCCTTGTTCTCGACCCGGCAAAGAGACTGCCGCTCGATGCTGTCCAGCAGCACCCTTGGATCATCAAGCACTGTGTCAAGGGCGAGCGGGCAACCAACCGGGAAAAGACAAAGGGTGGCGAGTAAAGTTGTCGACGGAGAGAAAGAGGAACTGAAGAGAGAGAGAGAGAAAGAGAGACATGATGAGATCTATTTGTCTCGGCGAAACGGCAGAGGTGCAACGAGCTGAAACCATGCATATGAGGGATCTGATACACGGCGTTTTTTACTTTGCTTTTGGTTTTCACATTGGCTTTTTTGGCTTCTTTTTGTGGCATCTTTCTTATCATTGGTATTTTTTATATTGTTGGTACATGGCTTAATACAGGAAATGGGGATATTGACCTTCAAAATTCGTGTTCATCGCGTTTCTATACAGGTGCAATGCGAGCATGCAGTCCTCTGACTCTCTTCTACCACAGCATCTCAAACCGTCTCTCTACAGCCTCTCTACTCTCTTCCGGCCACCCTCGTCTACTTGTAGATGTCGTCAAAGGGCCGTGTATCGCTGAAGCACGAGTCCCAGACCTCATTGACCACCTTGGTTGCGTGCACGTCGTCCTTGCACCGCGGCCGTGCCGTCAATGACTGGATTGCCCGCATACGTACGCACCGCTGGAACTGTTGTGTCAGAGTCCAATTGCCGCGTGTCATCGCCTCTCGCGTCCACCGGCACTCGCCGCTCAGCATCGATGCCCGGATCTCTGAGCACGCCGCGTGCCTCAGGTCGTCCCAGTCCACCTTCCACCGCAGGTGGTCGTAGGCGTGCACCATCTCGTGCGCCAGGTTGTCTTCCAGATGCTTCTTGTCGCGCATCTCGTTGGCACACAGCAAGATACCGAATCCAGGGTGGAATCCACCGCCCTGCCGCACGATCCGCATCTCGCCATCAGGCGTCTCCGTCACGCGCGCCGGGCACCGTGCGCACACAATGTTGCTGCTGTCCAGCTTGTGACCGCCCAGTTGGGCCGTCTTTTCCGCCATGAACCGCACAATCGGCGAGTACTTGAGCATGTAGTCGCGGGCGTCTTCGCAGCGCTTGCAGTCGCGCGCCTCGTTTTCCCGGTAGCGCCACTCGCGGTAGTGGTGGATGCCCTCGGGCGTGACCTGGCCGCTCAAAATGCGGAAATAGTTCATCCACCAGCTGGTGGCTGGGTCGAAGCCTGTGCGAGCCGGGTCATTTTCGAGGAACTTTTGGAGGCGTTCGTTTGGTGATGTTGAAGAAGAAGAGACGGAAGATGATGGCGGCGGGGTCGATATGGATTCGGTAGAGTGAGCGACTGCTGGCGACGCAGCAGCGGCTGCTGGTCGTGGTGGCGTTGATGTCGACATGTTGTATGTATGTGGTTGTGTGTGGTTGTGTGGAGGGTCACAGGAAAGAGAGTGGTCGTTGTCGATCTTCACGATGCTTGACGTTTCTCCTCACTTTGCCTCCTTGCAATTCCAGTAGTACTCGATTCTGCCGTCTATTGATAAACAGCAGCAGCAGCAGCAGAAAATATCGCGATTTGGGCGGTGAGTGACGCTGATCACGTGACATCCCGCGAAACTGATAAACGCCTGTATCTCGTCCCCTTTCCACCAAACAGAGCGCCGGCATAGGCCATTATGGCCACTGTAACTTGTAACTCCATCTACCGTAGCGCGCCAGCGCACCTAGCGTGTAGCCGGACGCCCTGTACGTCGTAACTGTGTAACAGCAGCTCCTGTGCCCCTGTGCTCTGTTCCTTCTCCCCCATATTGCTGTTACCCGACATCGGGGCTAGTGGTGGAGGGGAAGACTAAAAAAAAAAAAAAAAAAAAAAAGATCAGAGTAGACACAAATCGCGGCAAGAACGACTGAGTCGATGGACAGCCCCTCGTACCTTCCCCGATGACTCCAATTGACTAACCGCGCCCTTTGCTGCTTCTTGGTCACGCCCTATCCTAAGAAACTAGAAACCAATTTTTCCTTGTCCCAGGGCCTGTCTCGGCGCATGTACTGAACAGAAGGAGCAGTGCATCGATTGTCGTTCGCACCTGCCCTCTCGGCTGCTCTTGCGATCCCGAGTGAGCAACACCCACTTTCCAATTCGACGACACATCTCCAAGCCTCCAGTTTCCAAGCCTTTCTGTCTCTATTTCTCCAGTCTTCTGCGGGAACCGGCCACTTTCGCTCAGAGTTTTTTTTTATTCCCTCCTCCTTCTCACCATTCCCCCTGTCAATACTCTGCGCAAACGTCCACACACCCCCCCGTTGAGCATCCCGGCAATGGATCCACACAGCATTCTCTTGCAGCAGAGCATCCATCACTCGTGTAAGAACTCCCCCGAGCCTTTTTCTTGTTCATTTTTCACGCCCTTCTGCTTGTTCTCTCTTCTTCGTTTTACTTCGTCTCGTTTCGTTCATTGCTTTTCACGTGTCTTGGTCGTCCGGCTGGTCTCCAATCTTCTCTTCTTCCTTACGCCCTAGCCGTTGGGGAGAGAAAAAGAAAGAAAGAAAAAGGGAAAAGCGGCACGTCGTGCGGCGTCGAGGACGTTCTAACGACATCAGCACATGAGAGAGCAATATACACGACGTCCACAGTCACACACACCTCGCAACTACATATATATGCAGCTGCTACCTTTATCCACATGTTCTCTTCGGCCGCTGTCTTGAGCTTTCTCTCTACTTTTCCTTATTCTCTTTCCTTCATTCCTCCATCTAACATCCAATCCTCCAGCCATGAAGGGTCAACGGCCTTTGGGCATCGTCATCAAGCTCGGTAAGTCAAGTCACTCCAACGAATTTATTTTATATGACCTTGCCCTTCTAACAACCCCAGGAACGAGCTCCATTATCGACGCAACAAGCCATGAGCCGCTCATCGCAACGCTCTCGCTGATCGTCGAGACTGCCGTACGTCTTCGCAAAGATGGCCACCGCGTCGTCATCGTCTCGTCCGGTGCCATTGGTGTCGGGCTGCGGCGGATGGACGTCGAGCACCGTCCCAAGCACCTGGCCAAGCTGCAGGCTCTTGCTGCCATTGGTCAGTGCCGGCTTATTGGTCTCTGGGACTCGCTGTTCAGCCATCTGCGGCAGCCGATTGCACAGATTCTCTTGACACGAAACGATATAGCAGATGTGAGCTTTCTTTACCGTTGTCTCATACAATACAATCAACATAGCCAAACAGTCTCGATACTAACAACCCAGCGCACCCAATACCTTCGGGCACAAAACACCTTTGCGGAGCTGTTTGATATGGGCGTCATCCCCATTGTCAACGAGAACGACACGCTGGCCGTCGAAGAAATCCGCTTCGGCGACAACGACACACTGTCGGCCATCACTGCCGCCATGATCCACGCCGATCTGCTGTTCCTCATGACGGATGTGGACTGCTTGTACACCAAGAACCCTCGTCAACACCCGGATGCCGAGCCCATTGAGGTTGTCGAGGACATCAACGCTCTGGAGGCAGACAGTACGTATAACCCTATAACACGAGAGCCTCTATACACAACACACATTTCATATACTAACCATTTACAGTCTCTACCCCTGGGTCTTCATTGGGAACGGGCGGCATGTCTACCAAGATCGTGGCTGCCCGGTTGGCAACCTCTGCCGGTGTCACAACCGTCATTACTCGGTCATCGACTCCCGATAACCTTGTCCAGATCCTGGCCCACATCCAGGCCACGCAGGGCGTCTCCCTCCTACAAAAGTCATCCTCCTTTGCGTCATTACCAGCCGCATATACCCCTTCAGCTACCACTACGGCTGCTCCCTCTCTCTCCAACAGCACCACCCTCACCAAGCCCCCTCTTCACACTCGCTTCCTGCCATGGCCCGAGCCGGTTCGCGACCGCTCGTTCTGGATTCTCCACGGCCTCGCCCCGCACGGAACCATCTTTGTCGACCAGGGCGCATACCAGGCTCTGATCGAGCATGCTGGCCTGTTGCCAGTCGGCGTTGTCGATGTTGAGGGCCCTTTCACCGAGAACGACGCAGTCCGGATTGTCGTTGTCGACCGCAAACCAGCCGTGAACGCAGATGGGTCGACTCCGGCCATTGCGACCCCGAGCCTCGTGGCATCCGGCACCGAAGTTGGTCGTGCTCTCGTCAAGTACTCGTCGACCGAGATTGCTCGTATCAAGGGCCACCGCAGTCGTGATATCCAGGGCATCCTGGGCTACCAGACGAGCGAGTATGTCGCGCAGCGCGAGTATATCAGTTTGTTCCGGCGCAAGGACAGCCGTCCAGCATCGCCCAGTCTGCGTGACAGAGACCACTCCCATCGTGTCTCGCCAAACCAGAAGGCGTCGACAGTGGCTGCCGAGTCGCCGCTGCACAAGGTGGAAGGCCTGACACTGAACTTGGAGTCGGAATCAGCCACCAAGAACAAGTGAACTCTTCCTTTGTTTCATTTCTCCGTTACGATATCAAAAAAGTCACATACATACCACATACATCCTATGTACTTATACACCCAAACTTTATACTACATTCTGCATGTTGTTCCTTATCAAAGCACAAATAGAACTTTATTAGTCTACATTGAGACTACGACATTGCATAGAGAGAAGTGAGCTGTTTCAATTTGGATTTATATACTTGAATGCTGCGCTATATTACTTGAAGATCCATTACTGTTTCCCCTTCCCCAATGCTCATTTACCTCAAACCATGGGATAAGACACACAAAGGAAGGAACAGCAAGTTGGTAAAATAATAACATAATAATTCAATGGTACTGATCGGTAAAAGGGCATAACGAGATAAAAAAGCAGGAAGAAAGCCAAACTCCCTTTTAAAAAAAAAGACACATGCAAAAACAAAGATAGAAACATCAAAGAAAACGCGCTGGCAATAAAAGACAGCGCAAATACTTTTGTAGGTTCTCTTCGTCCCCGGCCCGTTTTTTACTGCCATGACAAAACAGGAAAAACGGCCGCTTTGCTTTCCCTTTCGTTCCCGCGCTACCGAGCATGCATTTTTCTTTTTTAAAAAACCTTCTCTAAAGGCAGCATCAAACACGCGCTTGCCTCAACCCTATCACGTACGTCATTTTCCCTTCCCCGGGTCTTGCGTCGCGTTGCTGCTGCTGGAAAAAAACAAACACGTCCTGCAGAATTACTCACGACGGAACTTGGGCACGTACTTGCCAGGAGCACCCGACGCAGTCAGGGACTCCTTGGGAGGAGCAGGCGACTCCTCGCGGCCCTCGCGGGGAGCCTTGTCGCCACGGCCGTTTTCACGGCTGATGTCGCGGCTGACATCGCGGCTCGGGCCGTCACCACGGGGGGTACCTGTCCGGGCCGGCGGGGGACCACGGCCAGAGAATGTCCGCGGCGCTGGGCTGTCTCTGGAGCTGGCGCTGGAGGCACTGGGGGCATCACCAGAGGCCTTGGCGGCCTCACGGTCACGCCACGAGGGCTTGCCGCCGGCCAGGTTCAGGCGCGGCGGGCCCGACGGGCGGTCGCTGGAGTCGGTGCGCTCCATCGGGGTGCTGGTGCGCTCGGGGCGAGCAGACGGAGCAGCCGCAGCCGGAGCAGCAGCAGCAGGTGCAGAAGCACCCTCACCGCCAGCAGCGTTCTTAGACGCTTCCCGATCACGCCAGCTGCGGGCACCGGGCAGGTTAAGCACAGGCCGGCGCTCCGAGGACGGTGCGTCGCCAGTAGGCTCGCGGCGTGTTGGGCCGGCAGAGGCACTGAGCTTCTCGGCCTTGCGTCTTGCCAGGGCCTCCTCCTCGCGGCGGGCCTGGAGGGCGGCCTTCTCAAGAGCCTCCTGGTGCTCCTGCTCGCGCTGGGCCTTGAGGCGGATCATCTCCTCTCTCCGGAGCTCGTCGCGCTTCTTCTGCTCCTCCTTCTCCTGGGCGGCCTTCTCCTCAGCCTCGCGCAGCTGGCGCTCCTGCTCCTCGCGCTCGCGCTTCTCGCGGAGCTTCCGCTCGCGGTACTCCTTCTTGCGCTGGGTAATCTGCTTCTCCAGCTCGCGCTCTGCCTCACGGCGGCGGCGGTCGAACTCATCGCGGCGACGGTCGATGATCTCGTCACGGAACTGCTCAAAGTTGGACACCAGGCGGCTCAGGCGGTTCTTGAGCTCGACGTTGGCCTCGTGCTTGCGCTTCGACTCCTTGAGAGTCTCAGCCTTGGTGGCCTCGTAATTGGCCCGATCGCGCTTCTGCTGCTCGGCGTAGTCGTCGGCCAACTTCTTGACCTCCTCCTTACGGTAGGCACGCTCCAGATGGTCGATACGCTTGCCGGTCACGCGCAGGCGCTCGTTGACGTCGTTCTTCTCACGCTCGAGCTGCTGCAGCTTGATAGCACGCAGTCTCTGGGGGTCCAGGTTGGCCAGGTCCTCGCCGTTAATGTCGAGAGCCTTCGGTCCAATCTTGAGCTCCTTGATCATGTTCTCGACCTCGGTCTGGCGGATCTGCTCGCGCTCGCGCTCCATACGCTTCTGCTCACGCTCCTTCTGCTCCTGCTGCTGGCGCTGCTGCTCAGCCTCGAGGATGGCCAGCTCGCGCATCTTCTTGATCTTGGCGTTCTCCTTCTCGCGCTTGGCCTGCAGCTCGGAAGCCTCCTCCTTGCGCTTCTGGATAACGTCCTTGCGGGCAAGGGTGTCTGCATGCTCCTGCTCGGCACCAGCCTTGGCGCGGGCCAGGGCCTCGTTGCGGGCATCGATGCGGGTCTGGTTGAACGAGGGGTCGATGTAGTAGCAGGTGGTGTAGAGGGACTTGGCGAGGCGGCTCAGCTGCGAGCGGACAATCTCCGAGGGGGTGCTCTGCAGGCGCTGGACAGACTTGGCCTCGGTCTCGGCCGAGCCAGCGGCAGAACCGGCGTGGACAGCCTTGGCGGACGAGAAGATGTCAGAGTCGAAGCTCAGGACACCGGTGGCGTGGTTCATCCGGATGGCGAGATCGCCCTTCTTGTTGCCGTTCATGATGAACTTCTCGACAGTGGCACGAGTGACCTGGTACGCCTCGGGGAACTGGGCCAGGCTCTCGACGAACTCCAGGTCGACAGTCTCGTACACCTGCGACAGCTGCTGGAACAGACGGGTCAGGATGACTTGCTGCAGGGGCAGGATGTACTTCTGCATCTCAGCGTCCTCGCCAATCTTGGTCAGGATGGGCGAGATCTTCTTGCAGATTGACAGCGGGTGGAAGTCAACCTCAAGGATGTTGTACAGGTCGCGGATCTCGGGGCGGGCGCGGCGCAGAAGAGCCTTGGACAGAGCATCACGGAAGAGGCCAGCACGGGTGGGAGCAGAGTTCATGCTCAGCAGGTGCGTCAGGCGGGAGTTCTTGTTCTTACGGGCCTCGTCAAAGTCAACCATGGCACCGCGCGAGCGGGTGGTGCTGATGACGGGGATGGACAGAGCCGACAGCAGAACGAACGAGGCAGCACGCTCGAGGTCGGAGTCCGTGGTAGGCGGGTTGTCCGACTTCTTGCCCTGGCCGTTGGCAACCAGGATGGAGGACTGGCGCAGCAGGTGGTAGTACCGCGACCAGGCGGCGGCGTGGAAGAGGTAGTTCTCGCCGACGAGGAAGATACGAGTGAGCTTCTCGTAGTAGTTGGCCATCATGATGTTCTTGGGCGGGCGCTTGCTGAGGCTCAGCAGGGTGTGGATGTCCTCGACACTGCGGAAAGCCTCCTGCCACAGCTCAAGCTCGACAGCGACATTGAGCTGCTGGAAACGGGTTTCCAGGTGGCGCTGCAGGGTGTCCGGATCGCTCAGGTTGATGGCGTGCATCTGGGTCGAGTACTTGGCGGCGGTCTGAACGTGGTTGCGGAGCAGCTCGCAGAGACGGCGGAACTCGGTCTTGCGGGCGTACTTAAGGCAGAAGTCGAAAGCCTGCATGGCGGTGCTCTGGTACATGAGCTCGAGACGGGCGTTGTTCCGGAGGATGTCAAGAACGGTGCGGTAGGCCTCCCAGAGGAACTTGAGCCAGGGTGTGACAATGGCACGGTCGGTGCGGTCGCGGGACTGCTCGCCCGAGACGGTGGCCAGCAGGATCGACTCGGGGGTCTCGGACGCCTCGAGATCGTCGATGCTGGTGGTGCCATCGGCCTGGGTGGTGGTGGCCTCGAGGCTGGTCTGGACATCGTCGGCCTTCTTCTGGGCGGCGTTGACCTTCTCGGCGGCCTGCTCGATAAAGTCCTTGAGGACGAGCTCGATGGTGGCAACGTTGGTGTTCTGGGCGATGTTCTTGTACTGGTACAGGGCGTCCTTGGCCAGCTTGCCCTTCTTCTGTTCGACGGAAAGGTTGACGAGGAGGAGCATCACAGGCTCCAGCGAGGCGATGGGGACATTGCGGGAGCGCTTCGAGGTGATGTGCTCGTGCAGCAGGGTCAGAGCCGCCGGCGCCTGGTTGACGCCGATGAGCTCGTTGGCCCGCTTCAGCACATTTTCGGGTTTTTGATGCGGCGGGGGAGGCTGTATTCGTCGGAAGAGAAAAGAAAAAAGGAGGACAAGGTTAGCGATAGACCATACTACAAAACAACCAAGAGGCCAGCCGACGGCCGGGCAGCAATTCGACGTCCATCTGACGCGAAATGAGGGGGTATGGTGGGATGTGCAGCCAGCGAGGAGGGGGATGTGGTGGGATGTGGTCGGAAAGGGGGCTAAAAAAAAGGAAGAGGAAAACAAAGGGGTTTCGGTGAAGTCTCGCGTGTTGGATCGTTTCGATGTCGATAATTAGAACATACCATGATGGGCAACCTTCTCTGCGGTACAGATGTTGTGAAGGGTGCAGTGTTCTTCGTGCCAGTTCCCGGTGATGTGTGTGGTGGGCGGGAAAAGACAGGTGAAGGAGGCCAGCTAAGTGGTGATAATCTTGTTATTTTTCGCAGGAGGACGGGTGGAGCGTCGCGAAAAGATTTTTTGTTGCCTGAAGGAAAGTCTGTGGGCGGAGGGCGGGGCTCGTTTGATTCACGTGACGCCCGCTTTTGGAAACTTAGTCATCAAGACGTGTGTGGAAAAGGAGTGAGAGAGTGAAGTACCCTGGTGCTCCTGGTTGCGCCTTACGGAGGACTACGGGGAGGTTACGGCGGCTGCTAGTGGGCTAGCGCCTGGACTCGAGGAGGAAAGAGCCCTGTGAGATGATCCACGGGCACCTTCCCGGCCGTATTACTTTGTATCCTCAGTACACAATTCACCTCAATGTAGTTCGTATTACTATCGGACTGACTCTCAACTGCGTGCATAAGAAGACGCCGTACGATTGTAGCCATTGCACAGAATGAGGCCGGACTCAGCTGGGTAACCTGATCGAAGAAAAACAGAAGCGCAAAGGGCGGATAAGAGCGATGACGAAGACAGCGCAGAGACAATAGCAAGTCTCCGTGCGACAAATGCGCACACAACAATGGGGTGGCAGACTTAAGACCCGATTGAGAAGGAACACAAACGATGTATCAATGGTCTGGGAACGACGTCTTTGGGAAAGAGCGATCTGAAAACAACCGTCCGGCGTCCACATATACGGAGTATCTTACGATTCAAGATGGACAGGAAAGCGAGACAAAGAAGCGGGTCTGGCGTGCAGCTGGCTGCAAGGGAGGCTTCTAGACTGTCACTCTCACATCGTAGAGCCCTATGGCGGATGGCAACGACGGCAACATGCAAACCCCTTCCCCCCTTTTCGTGCTTCCTCCATGGCACCTGTTGACGGGTGTGATACCTTGATATAGGATTCGGATGACCGCCCTTGCCTCGCAGATATCTAGATATGCTATGTTGTGAGGCCAGAAGGCTGCCGAGGACTCTTGGTGTCTATATACTTCCCGTATTCTGCCACATCCTGAATTGGCCTGGCACTTAAATTGCAAGTCTTGGTGTTTTCCGGCTGATTCCTCCGTGTTGTTCGGTTGCCACCACCGTTGGCAGAGTTGGCTGGGTTGCTGTCTACTATTTATCGTACTAATCTAGCCTGCAGTTGCGTGAATACTGGGTAAGTGCTTCCCTGTCTCGGGTTGCTTCTTCAGAAACGATCCTCCAATTCTTGAGACGCAATCCGGCAGATCGGCTGGGGCATCAGCAGCATAGCTTGTTATTCAAATCAGCCGTGTCGTGCAGAGCAATGAAGAGATGGGATTTCATATTCAGCGAGGAATACGTCGTAATACTCCGTACATCGTAATTTCAGGAGCCATTCACTGCACGTAAAAGCCAGCCCCTGGCAAAAGGATCAAAGACAGTTGCCCTGTGCTGTGCCTTGTCCAGCCTGTCTGTGTCTGTCGCCTGTCTCCTGCACGGCACGCCCTTTTGGGGGAATCCCTTGCCCTGGGCAGATCATGAGCGCCGCCTGTCCAGTGCGCATGCAGTTCATTCCTGTGCAGCTGTGCTCCTCCAGAGGATTTTCGTTGTGATACGCCGCCCGTCCACGGTTCCCGGGGCGTTGTAGGCACACGGACCACCTTGATGGATTTGGAGGACCTTGAGAGAAGAAGGATTGGCAGAGGGTGGACTTGACTTGATTTGGCTTGGCTGCCGGGCTGGTTTTTCGCTTTTCCTGTGTGTCTTGCCCTCCCTTTCTGTCCTGTTGCACGAAGGAAGCCGTATTGTATTGCAGCGTGCAGCAAGCCGGTAGGAAGAGGATGAGGGGCTGAGAAAAGGAGGATAAGGAAAAACTCACAAAGAAAAAAGACGAAAGAAAGCATCGACAAGCTGATGACACGAAAGGACGCAGGAAAGGGAAGCTTCGCCCAGGGGCCAGGAGCCAGACGAAAGGAGATTGGACAGTCTGGACAGACGGACAGACGAACAGACGAACAACACGCCCAAACAACACTGGTGCAAGGCCAGAAAGCAGCAAGAAAGCAACTGAGTTACCAGCGTGACCAGAACGAAGAGAGGCCAGAAAGGCCACAAGAGCGAAAGGAACGGAGCATTACTTGCGGGCCTGCTGCTCGCTGCTGCGAGGCTTGTGCGCCTGCCGTAATACGCCGCCAAACTCAAAAGGCATTCGTCAAGTTGAAAAGAAGAGTCGCAACGGAAACAAACTGCAGCTTGCTCCGTTTCTATAGGTTCCTCAGTCGCAATAACGACCAGGAGTGAAAAAGGGGCACAGCCAATTTGGAAAAGGATCCACTATACTGGTCGCTCCAGCCAATGAACGCCCGTCGATTCGCGGAACTACCTCCACTTCGCTTGTAGAGTTCTCTTTCCCTACGAGTATTTTGCTGGGCCAGTCAGCCTGCGGAGCCACTGCTCTCCTTCCCTCCTTCCCTGTGCAGCTCACTTGCCCAGCTGCTGGTCAACGGCGGGTACTTCGTGCGACCATAGCACCACTATGGGCAGGGCAGGTATCTCAGCGGGCCCCCAGCGAGGGAAAGAGGGGGAATAGGCCAGCTCGGCCGCTAAAAGGTTTCATTTAGTGCTTGTCGTTGCATAGGTCGGGCCTTTGGGGGAAGAGCGACCCGCACCGTCGTAACGTTCAACGCACCTTCCGCCCCTCTCTCCCCTATGAGTACGGAGTACGGAGTACCTTACCTTATTACTCCGTACGGGGCAGCAGTTTTCCTTCCTCCCCCCCTGCAAAACAAAACAGGCTACTTGGTGGACGGCGCCCTTCGATTTTCGTTCGCTCGCTCTTTCTTTGCTCTCGTGCATTTCTGGCCTTCCCCTTTTAGTCCCAACACTCCCGTTTGTTCCTGCCGTTATTCTCTGTCTAGTTTGACCTGCTTCCTTCGGGGCTTTTTCTTGCTTTTTCTTCTTCCCCTTCTCTCTCACCATCTCTCCGAAACTCGACAATTGTCACGATCACGATTTTTGGGTGCATCTCAATCACCCTCTCCCATACACGACGACATCTTGCATCTGTCTTAACTGATCAGATTCGTAAGTACTGATGCTCCCATCTCCTCCATTTTCCCCCCTTTCCTCGGTCGCGTGGAATCTGCTCGCGGTCAGCTGCATGTGCGACAAAAAGGGGACAAGTTGAACGACAACGCGAAAACTCGGAAAACGGCCCACGACATCAGTCGGCAACTTCTCGACTCTCGCCTTCACGATCTCGCTCGCGCTATTCTTCTTCGGTTCCTATCGACGACCATTGCAATTCGACGCTTCGATCATCGCGTTCCCAATGGTGCGCAGCACTTCTTGGTCAGGGCATCGAACGACAAAATAATTCGGCCTGGAAAACGACAGACAACCCGCAAAGCCACGACAAAAGGGGGACAATTGGCTCGATGCAGCACGCCGAGACGCACGCCAGAATCTGCCTGCAGCTGTCGTCCCATGCCAGCTTCCAATTCTCGCCGTTTTCTACCCAGATCAACAATTTCCTTGCCTCTTATTGAGGAAGCAGCCCAAAAACCATACAGCGACACGCGACGAGAGCTCCAGCCAACACCTGCACCTGCATCACAGTCCCTCCAGACTTGCAGTCTTCTCCACCTGCCTTTTTTTTGGACCAATCGCGACTGACAGTTTTTATCTTGCATCATCTACAGAACCAGGGAGAGCATTGCCAGCTATTGACGATTCGTGATCCGTGACTTTTCCTTTTCGCGAATCCCCACGACTTTCGTCCTCGCCTCCTTTCTCATCTCCATCTCACAACCATCCACGTCTTTCCACGATGCCTCAGTACACCTCCCGCGATGTCGGCGACCCGTCGCAGGTCCGGAGAACAAAGCAGAGCATGGCCGACCTCAAGCTGCGGCGGTTAACAGAGCTCAACAGCCGGTTGCGGGAAGACCTGGAGCGTGAGCGGATCCCCGTCAGCCAGGCATCGAAAAGGTTCGTTCAATTGTTCTTTTTCCAACTCCACAACACTGTCCTCAACATCCCGCTAACATCATTGCAGCATCATCGCATACTGCAACAGCACGCGCGACTACATGGTGCCCTCCGTGTGGGGTGTCGTGCCCAAGAGCGAAGACCCGTACGCACCGCAGCAGAGCGGCGGATGCTGTGTTGTGATGTAAGGTGGTTCCGTCGACTCGATCCTGCGAGCGGGCGACGCACTTGTAGCTACACGATGAATACTTGATACGCAACGGCCACAACCTAGCGAAGAGTATCTCGACAAGCTCGCACGCATGCACATCCCGTCCGCTCATATCGTCGAAGTACCGGAAGACGAAGTGTATGGGTTAAGAAGGCGATGATGATGACCCAACAAACACCAAAAACTACAACAAACCCTAAAAATACAACAGCACAAACCCACGATCTCCTCACACGCCTCGCCCATCTACTACCAGCTGGGTGTCCAGCGATCAAACGGCGAGTTTTCCATCAAGAGCCAACAGATTCAGACCACCGAAAGAAACGTGCAAAACAGGCGTCATCGAATGTTTTAGTCACTGATGTGTCTTGAACGGCAACCGGCGACCGGCGACCCAACCTTTATTTGTTCTTCGTTCAACTGTTTTTATTAGCCCCGATGGTTTCTTCTTCCTTTTTTTTATTTCTTCCCCCTTTTCCCCTCTTCCTTCATCTCGCCGGTCGTCTGCTTGACCATCGTACGTTCAAGTGTACTCTATTTGCGGCGTCTCTTTCACCACCTCTTTTCGGCCTGCGTCCCATCACTCCCACACGCCCTCACAACTATTCTCTTAATTCTCTCGGCCCCTTGACATACTCACCGGTTTTCCTTTACTCCTTACTTTCTATTTTTCCGTCTGGGGCTTGTCACTTACTATGGCTCTCTTATGTCTGTTATTTTTCTTGTCTCCTTTACGTCGCTTTTCTCTTTATTTTCTTTTTCCAAGTATCCTCCTATGCGTTTTCCACGCTTGCCATATATACCTCCTGGGATCTCATGTAGTAGTTAGTTCCGCGTCTTATTCTTTAAAAACCTGGAGAAAACAACTTATTAAAATTAAAACTACCCTCAATGGCATATCGCGTAGTCATATCCGTGCGTGCTTGATGAAGATGGCATGCTGTGGTATTTGCTTGCAACTTGTCTGATTTCGTGCAAGATCCCATGAGATAGAGTACTGCGCAATTGTTTTTTTTTAGTAAATATAATTCAGTTAAAAATGAGTACTGAATAAACTTGAGAAAACATGACCACACGAGAAAAGAATAGAAAAAAACCGGAATAATCCACAACAACTGTTCAAGAAGATATTGAAAAGGGCTCGGGTCTTTGCCGTTGATGCAGCCAGGCCTTCTTTGTTGACGAGAGGCGAAAAAAAGACGACGAGCAAATCCCGTAGCACGCCTTTTGCTTGGAGCTATCAAACCCCACACAAAATCGGCAAACTGCTGACATACGGAGTACACTACGCGAATTGCGACTCAACGTCACTCCATTGATGGCTCCACCCTTTCGCTTCACAACGAATACTCAAATCCACGTCACCGAACTCACAAACATGGCATCTGCAAACACAGGCACCTCTGCAACGGAGCAGCCATCAGCGGCTGTCCCAACGAGCGCCCCAGTGCGGCTGCCCCGCGTTGCGATTCAGTTTTGCACACAGGTGAGATTGAGACGTCACACTGTCGGTTCTTGAGATTATATTGGCATACTCCGTACTGACCACCACAAACGCAACAGTGCAAATGGATGCTCCGGGCAGCATATGTATGTGTCACCCCCCTTTCTTCTCGTATACCTTTTTTTATTTGGTGTACCCTGCTGACACTGACACGGACAGTTCGCGCAAGAACTCTTGTCGACCTTTGGAGGGGCTTTGGGAGAAGTTGCTCTGCAGCCAGCCACCGGCGGCATCTTTACCGTCACCATTGAGACAGCGGATACGGCCTCGAGTACGGGAAGGGGTGCTCCGAAGTTGCTTTGGGACCGCAAGACGGAGGGCGGTTTCCCAGAAACCAAGGAGCTGAAGCGGCGCGTGCGGGATGTCATTGAGCCCGGCCGTGATCTTGGGCATGTGGACCGCAACTACGGAAAGGCAGCAGCAGCAGCAGAAACGACTACTGCTCCCACTGCCAAGGCCGAGGCCGTACCGGCAGCGGAATCAACAGCGGCACCAACAGTGACACCAGCGGCACCAACGGCTGCTGATGACACTGACACCAAAAGCTCAGTTGTTCCTGTCT
Organism: Sporothrix euskadiensis; assembly: GCA_019925375.1. Taxonomy (NCBI): domain Eukaryota; kingdom Fungi; phylum Ascomycota; class Sordariomycetes; order Ophiostomatales; family Ophiostomataceae; genus Sporothrix; species Sporothrix euskadiensis. The sequence continues at coordinate 479,827 of JADHKQ010000012.1, read as the reverse complement.
GCGAAGACTGCCAGTGAGAGAGGCGGAAGCAGTCATTGTTGGCATCTTGAAGATTCATACAATAATAAAACTCGTTGACATGTTGGTTTAAGTATTTTGAGAAATAAATAGGCAATCTCATACACACCTACCTTTGATATCAAACGACTGGGTTCTTTTTCTTCTTCGTCTTCTTTTTTTTTTTTTTTTTTTTTTTTTTGGGTTTAAGGTATGTCCGTGACGGGTTGACGACATGGTACATGTTATTGACACATGGCTTCTTACGAGTGTTACAGGACACGCATGGAGGTTATGAGCTGCATATGCTTGCGATTGCAACTATCATTCGTATGTTTGGGTTACTGGTGACCTTTCTGAAATGGGGTTGGTTGTTTTTGTTGGTCGGGGCAAATCTGAGGAGTCGTCAGACAGACAAACCCGGACCTCGGAAGAAATGGCCACTCCAAAATTTATAAAAGGACACAAGAGAAGAAGGTAAAGTAAGAAAAGAAGTTGGAGGAAGAGAGATAGAGAGAAGGAAAAGAGAGAAAAGCAGAAGCAAGAAAGAGAGATCAAATCGAAACAGCCGTTGGCAACAACCTCCCGTTTTTTTCTTAACCCGTAAACCGACAACCTACACTGCTGCGCGCGTTCGTACACACAGACAACAGTATTGAATGAGAAAGAAAAAATGAAAAGCAGAAGAATAGTGTGAAACAGGCAAAATGCAAATATAACAACAGCTGGAAAAAAAAGCCTAGGCAAACAGTGAAGCAGTCGGTTTGTCCGCAACATAGCCCGAGGGCTAGACTGCGATTTGAAGAGTTGGAAAAATTGCCAGCAAAAGACTGATCGTGATAGGCAGTGTCCGAGCAAGGAAGAGTAAGATTACGAGCTCAAAATACGACTATTCACGTTTATTACGGTTGGCTGATCAGCCCTCGCGGCGGGAGGCAGCGGTCGAGAGGAGCGAAATAGTTTAGCGGCGGCCAAACCTGCAAGGAAACCATTGTTAGCATGTGTCGTCTAGATGATGCGGCTGCTTTCTCACATCAAAAAAACAGACGTGAGGGGGTTTGTGTAACATACTTTTGCTTCTTCTCGGCAGGCTTGAGGATCTGGAACGAGCAGAGAAGGCTCTCGTCAACACTCATCATGGCACCGGCATTGTCGAACTCGCCGCAGTAGTTGGGGGCACTGAACAGCGTAACGAGCTGGCGCTTCGAGAAGAACTCGTAGCCGTCCTCGACGACCTGGTGAGCACGGCAAATCAGGTCCATGTCGTGCTTCTGCAAAAACCTGGACACGACGTCAGGTCCAAAGGTGAACGAGACACCGCGATCGTTTTCGCTCCATCCCGTGATATCCTTGTCGGGGTCGGACCACAGCAGGTCACACAGCAGGCCGCAATCCGGGATCTATACAAATCAGGTTAGCAGGTGTTCTCTCGAGTCATGTTTCGGTTCTTGTTTTTGTTGAGAGTAAAAAAAAGAGGCAAAGGCAAGCTTACATCCGTGGGGCGCATAACACGCCGGATCTGCTCCATGGAGTTGAGGTCAGGGCTCAGGCCACCGTGCATGGTGAAGATCTTCTCGTCGATGATAGCAGCAATGGGAAGGCAGTTGAAGCAGTCGGTGAACGTCTTCCACAGCTTGATGTTGTAGCGGCGCTTGCACTCGTCGTAGAAACCGTAGATACGGTTGATGGATGCGCACTCGTGGTTGCCGCGGAGGATGAAGAAGTTCTCGGGGTACTTGATCTTATACGCGAGCAGCAGGCAGATGGTCTCCAGGGACTGCTTGCCACGATCGACGTAGTCACCAAGGAACAGGTAGTTCGCCTCGGGAGGGAAACCGCCATATTCGAACAGACGCAGAAGATCGTAGTACTGGCCGTGGATATCACCGCAGATCTTGATCGGGGCTTCCAGCTCCAGGAGGATGGGCTGCGAGATGAAGATCTCACGGGCCTTGGTGCACAGGAAGCGGATCTCACCTTCCAGAAGCTGGACCTGCTTGCCGGGACGGCTGCCGCGGACCTCGAGCAGTCGGTCGATGATGGAGTCGAGGTCGACCTCGTGTTGCTGGTCGGCCATTTTATGTAGTTGCTGTTTCTCTCTTCTCCGTGTTTTTCTTCTTCTTTTTGTATCTTTAGGGAGGCGTGTGTCGACGATGCGATGATGCCTCTGCGTGTCTAGATCTCCGCAAACCCTTGAGCGCTCTGTTCGGCAGGCTCAGAAGATCTGTGGGCGTCAAAGGCGGTGAAGGGAAAAGGAGGAAGGGAGCGATTAAACTCTCGCGACGTAAGTCTCCTATTGATTCGAGTGGCGGTTCTAAAGAGATTCGCAGCAAGAAGCAGCGAGCGTCGTCAAAATTTTGAGGCTTTTGTTGCTCGTCGTTCGTCGTTAAGGCTACTCTACTGGACCAGTGTACAGCTAGAGTTCGTCGTTATGGGGTTAATCACCAGGTTCGCTTTGGTGATTGCGTCGCTTTTGGGTTGTTCAGACTATAGAGTCTGGTCGTCTTGGGGGTTTTGGGAGGAAGTTTGTTGAAACTTTTCGTCGTTATCGTGGGTCGAATTCGAAGATCACAGTAATGTGAAGTCTATTTTGGCATTAGCAATCAATTTCTGTGGCGAGGGCAGTCATTGAGATCGTGAAATGGGAGGCGAGATAGAAGGTGGCGCGGGTGAGGGTAGTGAGAGTGCAAAAAGTCGGTGTCGAAAGATAGCCAACGCTTGCAGGAACAGCACGAAGCAGGGATGACGCAGAACGACTGGCAGGAAAGCAATCGAGGAAACAGAGACCAAAGCAGTATCCTGACTCTGTTCGACGACAGCCCAGAATAGAAAAACTGCCGTCCTCTCGTTACCGTCGGGGGGAAACAAAGAGAGACGGGATAAGGCGTGCACCTTGTCAATAGTATCTTCGGACTGCCGACACCGTTTTCGCCTCCAACAGAGCCGAAGGTTTTGTCGAGTCGTCGAATGCAAAGCGATGGGCCGTGGGCAAGGGATGAAGATTGAAGATGAGGATTGTGATGGAGACAGAGCAAAGGTCGAGAGAGATGAAAACTGAATCTGAGTTTGCGGGTCTCGAAACTAAGATGCTCGATAGGAGGGAGAGGGGGCGAAGAGGGCTGCAAATGGAGCGAAGGCAAAAGCGATCGCGCACGACTTGAAAAAGGTGCAGGAAAAAGTGGATGTCGCCGAGAGACGAGAGGAATACGGGTAGGCGAGCTCGAAAAAAGGACAGCAAGAGCGAGAAGAGCGAAAAGCAATCTTACCTAAACTCGATGTCGTCGTGATGGTTCTTGCGTCGTGGATTCGATGCAAGTCGTCGGGAGGAGAGGGCGGTGGATGAGGCAGCCTACAGCGCGTGTGCGGTGAAGAACAACAGAAGAATGAGTAGAAAGGGCGGGATAGGCCAGGAACAGCCGGGCGTCGCGAGCTGGGGAGAGCACGGAATGCGTTTGCTTTTGTTGTTTCTCTTTTCGACCCTTTTCGTGTTTGGGTTTCTTTTCTCGAAGGGTGGTTTTGCAGAAAACCGTCGCCTGGTTGGAAGATGAGTTCTTTTCGTGATGGTTTGTGTAGGTGGAAAGTGGAAGAAAAAAGCGCGATGCCTTTGTTCGGTTCTTTTTGGGTGATTCCCCTTTTTTCGCTTGAATTTTTTTTTGGTCGTTAGGGGAAGGTGCGAAAAGAAGGTGCGAAAAGAAGGTGAGGAAGGAGACCAGGCAAGGGAAGGGAAGAGGGAAAGGGGGAACGAGGGGAGGGGAGGGGAGGAAAGAGGAAAGGGGTGAAAAATTCCTTGGAACTGAAATAAGGCGTGCACTGAATGCTCGCTGTTTCAAAGGGGGGCAAGGAGGGGAAGGAGCGAAGGGCGTCCAGACCGGTCGTGGCCCAGTAAATCGCGTTGGGAAGGGACGAGCGGTGCCCACTACTGCACTGCTCTCCAAGATTTTACGTCGTAATTACAGGCTGGTTGATAAACATAGATGCCCTGTACGTCGTATTGTGCCTGTATTTGCCAGTAACGGCCTATAATGACAGCCGTCGGCGTCATTGACGCAGCGGCCACGACGGCCGTTACGCAACAGTGCACTCACTCCCAGACGATTTTCCACCTGGAGCGCAGCGGTCGGGTCGGTGGTGGACCCTTCCCAAGCAAGCTCTAGACTTAACACAGGACCCGCACAGCCGCGTTTGAGAGGCCTGTTCCACCCAGGTCATGCCCTTTTTGCTCGAGAGTCGAGAGAGAGCCGCCGGGGCAGGAGCGACCCAGCAAGTGGTGCAGCGCGGCGTGTAGCGTTGCGACGCTGGAAAAGGACGGCCAAAACGGACAGCGCCACTTTGACGAGAATGGCGAGTATTTGAAGTATTTTACTCCGTACTGTTTTGTCGGATGTACGGAGTATGTTGGACGGCATTGGTAACTACGTCGAGCTTAGAGAGCACAGAGAGCATAACGCGACGACGGCGACACAAGAGAGGCAAAAAGTGCCACAGCAACGAGGCGCAAATTGCGAAGACAGATGGAAATCAGAGAAGTCATAAAAGAGATGACAAAACACTAGGACACCAAGAAAACACGGCAGGTACGATGGACAAGGCAGCTCAGAACGGAAGGCCAGACGAGAGACGAAAGAGCGAATGGAAGGCGCGGGAATAAATAGCACACCGCAGGCAAGGGGAAAGGAAGGAGAGCTGGACGGTGACTTCCGGTTGGTTGGCGGCAAAGGGCAGGAACGCGAACTTGAGGGCGTCAGCGCGTCAGAGGAGCGAGGGGAAAATAGGAGAGGGAAACAGGATCGTGCATCAGCAGCAAAAGACGGCACAGGAGCATACAGGACGACGACGAAGAGGTTGAAAAGGCGGTCAACCATGCATTTCCTGCCTGTTGCCATTCATCCGTCATGAGGCTCTCGTGACAACAAACTTTGTGAGTGAAGCTTTCCCCTCGACTTTTCCTTTTTCCCTTGGTTTCTTGCGGGGCTGAAGCTCAACAAAGAAAAGAAGAAAAGAAGAAAAGGAAGAGAGAGCAAGGGGCAACTTGCGCCCTATCTGCCTGTCTATGCCGCGGGCGACAGTCTTTGGACCTGGACCTGGGCCTGGGCCTGTGCCGAGCCAACACCAGGCACCCACTTGGTGGACCTCGATGAGTGAGGGCAACTGTTGGAAAAAGACAGTCTTGGAGCCGGTCTGTTTTCGAGGGGTTTCTTGGGTCTCTGGCTTCTTCTCAGTCGACCTTCGCTGCGCCTACGCGCACGCCGCCGACAACTAGCCAATCGCGCGTGGCCTCTCGTTTCCCGTAGCGCCGAGGGGTCCTTGTGCCTTTTGTGTTGCTTTATTTAGGGCCCCCTCTTTCCCCTCCTCGGCTTGGTCCCTCACTACGTAATAATTACAATCGAGTTGCTACGTTGTAAAGTGTGTAGCCGTGCCATTACCTTTTGACGCTTTTTGACGCTTGCGAGCTCCTATCTGAGCTCTGTATCATCAACACTGCATCTTATTGGCACAGCGGGAGCCGCTGGTGGTGGCTAGGAGACGCTCGCTCGAAACCGCCATCACACCTGGGAGCTATCGTCACAGCAGCTTTGAGACAAAGAGCCGTGTGCCAGTAGCTCTGTGTGGTCCTCTTTCAGGCAAGGCTGTTGCTAGAGATACTATCAAAGTGCACGAGCTTGTCCTCATTTTGCTCCGCCCAGCTTACAGAGGAACGAGGCGCCGGCGCCGAGTGTATTTGTAGATCGGAAAAGGGTCTCCCCGACAGGCTGCACTTATTTTCCGCGGGCCACTCCGCCTCGTTGGGCCGCATAAACGGTGCAGTGATACTGGCCATATTGTGCCCAGCCTTGCCAGCCTTGTCACCAAATCCGTCGTCTGGTACTCCGCTTTCCGGGGCAGGTCACAAGGCAGCGACCGTCGGGAGGGAAGGAACGACGGCCGGGCCAGTTAGTACAGCCTCCTTCCTTTCAGGCAAATCGTCGGAGGCCCGCGCCTTCCTTTTTTGCATCTCTGTTTACAAGCCCATCGCACCTTCCATTTAAGGCGTCGGGTACCGACATATCACCGACATTTCAAAATCTTCACAGGGCACACAATTTTTATTTTCCATCTTCACACACCCTCATATTCGGACCATCACCACGTGCGCTGGCAGCATCCTGGTTTTTTCCTGGATACGCCACTGGTGGCAGCTTAGCTATACTGATATCTTTTCGAATACATACCCTCACAACAACACCGTCGCCATGGGCAAGAAAAAGCAGCTGGAGCCGTCGCCCGAATACGTCTCTTTTGACGGCCTCAAAGCTTGGATCTTTGACCAAGAAGAGTACGAGCGACGTACTGGCAAGCCCGCGCCCCTGACGGACGAGCAGCGCTATGCTATCGCCGTCTTGACGCCGCCGCCGCCGCCATCTCCGCCTGTGGCTACCAACTGGGACGATGAAGACACAATCAGCTTGTTGATGCGTAAGTACTTAGATGCGGAGGTCCATACTAATACCAATGCAACATGGCACAAACTAATATGCCACAGGTTACCTCCAAGCGCGCAAGACCAGCAAGGGCGAGATCAACTACCCCGAGTTCGTCTCCGAGGACATCCCGAGCCCGAACGGCATCATCCAATGGCGTACCCGGTGCCGCCTTTCGGTCGAGGCATACGGCCACTGGTTCCCACCCCTGAACCACCCACGCCCCAGCGATTGCATTTTCACAACGAAGAAGGCGTCGAGACAGTTTGCTGCGCGATGCGCTATAGAATGGCTAGTCGCCCAGGGCCGGATGTCTGCAGACGGCGAATACATTGAACCGCTCTTCAAGAGCCCCGCCAAGGGCAACACGAATACCACCAAACAAATGGTTGTTACGAGTACGGCTGTTGTCAAGACAGCGACGGCCAGCAAGGCCGTGGTCAGCCCTCCTGTGGTCAGCGCCCCCGTGGTCAACCAGCCCATTGTGAAGAAAATCGTGGCCAGCACACCCGCCGTGACCCCAAGTCCGCCACAGCCCCTTGAACAGCTTCCCCTACAGCAGCTTCCGGTTCAGCAACAACAACCACGGAAGCAACAACAACAGCAGAAGCAGCAGCAGCAGCAGCAGAAGCAGATTGCCGTTCAGACTGCAGAGGCCAGCTTGGTCACTGAAAGCCACGACCTGATTACAGTGGGAGACAGCCAGTATGGTGGCGGCTCCATTGAAGCAGTGATCCGGCAGCAGCAGGAGTGGCAGGAGCTGGCCGATGCGGCGCCCCGAGTTCAGTCGATGGCGTCTTACAGTGGCAGTGGTGGTGGAAACGCCAGATCCGGCCAGTGGAACCTCGTCATGGCGGCGGCGGACAACGGCACCAGTGCCACCAACGGAAGAAGCAGCACGCCGAGCATTAACGAGCGGCTGTCGCACTTCCGCAGCGACGGCAACGACTACGAGGTGTCCAACATCCACACGCTCGACCAGCTTTGCCGAGCAATGAAGCTCGGATCGCCGACATACGAGCTCCGCCCGAGCCGCGTGGGTGCGGAGGGTATCTTTGATGGGCGCATTGTGTTTACGCCGCCGAACGCCAAAGGCGGCGGTCCGGGCAAAGTGCCCAGCCTGCCTGCAGGCGTCGGCGAAGTCTACGAAGTGTTCACTAAGAAGGCGGCACGGGAGAAGATTGCGCAGAGCGTTCTACAGTACCTCAGCCAGAACATGTGGGGGGCGGCGTAAACTTTTGTGGTTGTTGTAGCGTGGAGGATCTTGTTGTTGTGTCTTGGTGTCCTATGTTTACGACTTATGATTGATATTTCGATTGTCATAGCCATTAACGCTCAATTTAGTCACTGCTCTTCTCTTTCTTCCCCTTTGCAATGCTGTACGTCGTATGCTGACCATTATTGTGGTATTGTTGGTATTGTGAAATGTGTGTGTCCCTCATCCAACTCTACATGACCCTCCAAATAGCCCCGGCCCTTGCAGGTTGTTGAACGTGACTTTGTGTGTCACGACTTCCGCTGCTGGCCCCGGCGGTTGCGCTCACCTGCCGGATCCAGGCCAGTTCCTGTTCGGCCGCATCGCGCTCCAGCTGCTGCATCACGTGTAACTCATCCAGCATGCCGTCGACTAGGCTGCGGCAGCCGGTCAACGTGCGGTGCAGGCTGGACTGCTGTTGCACGCCATGCCCTTCTTGCTTCTCCTCTTCTGTTGCTTGGGAGCTGCTGCCTCCACGGCCCAGACGCTCCAGTTGGCGCTGCCATCCCTCGAGCCTGTGCACGAGGCTGGCACACTCTTCATGCCATGCCGCATCAAGAAGAGGCTCTTTCTCGTTGGATAGGAAGCCGGCCGCAACACCTTTGCTGCTGCTGGTTTGGCGATGGTGGCCCTCATCACCGCTGCTCTCATCCTCGTCCATGAGGTCCTCCAGTGTATCGATGCCCTGGCGTGCCGCCACCAGATCGGCCGTCTGCTGTGCCCAGCGCTCGAATCGGCGCACGACCTGGACATAGCGGCTGGTGGAGGCCTGCCCGTGGCCATGGCCATGGCCATGCCCTGAATCAGAATGGTGGTCTTGACCGGCCAATGACCACACGCCCGAGAGCACTGCATCCAGCGCCTGAATCTTTTCCTCCAGCGTCAGGTCAAACGACCCGTCTGCACTGTACTGGCTGCCCCACTCCTGCAGAGCGGCCGCATTCACCGATTCGGCACGCTGGCTGGCCATCTGCACAAGCTCGGCATTTTCGGCAGCCAGGGTGGCTAGTCTCTCGCCAGCAAGTGCTTTCTTTGCAGAGGCATGCCATTCTGCCGTGACGGCGGCCGCATCGCGGTGCAGCAAGTGGAGCTGTAGCAAAGTCGTCTGGAGCCGTCCCGTCTCAGCAGACAAAGCAACATTGGCGGGTTTCTTGGAGGGCGAGGCCGGCGGTGCAAGAATGGCGGCGATGCGTGGTTTGGGCGCAAGATTCTTGGCCGGGGAGTAGTGCTGTTGGTGCGTCGAAAAGGCCGGACGGTGGGCGGTGGAAGTGGCAGTAGCCGTAGCCGACGAGGCACTTGCCGCTCCCCGTGTTGGCGGACGACTGGCGGCGCCACTGCTGGCTGTAGACAAAGACTGTGCTGATGGAGGACGCATCACGGTCGCAGATGACAGTGTTGTGGCTGAAGGGGGCCTCGTAGCCGACGGTGGCCTTGATGGCGGCTTCGTTGCTGGTCTTGTTGCTGCTGCAGCGGACGTCGAACTGGATACAATCGATGCTGATTTATTGCGTATATGGCCTCGAACGGGGGCAGATGTTGTTGTTGTTGAAGAAGAAGAAGAAGAAGCTGCCGATGCACCCGCTGCTGACCGAGTTCGTGACATTTGACTAAACGTAGGTGCTGTCGCAGATGGGGGTCCGCTTGACGACGTTGGTCTTCCGCTTGAAGAAGTTGGCCGTCCACTGCTGGATGTCGGTCTCCGTTGTGTCGCCGCACCGCTCCCAGCAGCCGCTCCCGGGCCAGACGATATTAGGTGCGAGCGTGATGACGAGGGCGGCTTTGTAAATGGCCTTGCTGACGGTGCTGTCGACGACGACGACGCGGCAGCGGCTGTTGAAGATGATGAAGCAGTGGCAGTATCTGGTCGTCGTATTCTAGCCGACGAAAGACCGCCTGTTGCGGATGGTGGCCGTGGTTTCTGGCCGATCAGTGTTGTTGTTGTTGTCGTTCCAGCCGTCAATTTGGTAGGCAAGCGACTTGGCGAGGAGCCGCGTGCACCGCTGGCCTCTGTTGCCTGTCCTGCCTGAGCTGCTGCTGCTGCCGAAGCAGATGGTCCAGCTTGAGGCCGTCGCAGAGACCGAGTTCGTGAGAGGCCGACACCGCCCGCTGGCGGCGCTTGCGTGGGTATTGACGATGGCGGTATTATAGGCATGGCGGGTGTGGTGTGTGTGTACAGGGAAAGTTGTTGTGCGAAGAGAAGTGCGGAAGAAAAAGACGTCGTCGTGTAGTCGCAATTTGGAGATGTTTTTTTTTGGTTTGTTTTGTTTGGTTGTCGTCGGTTGCCCCTGCACTAGTCAAGCACTCCCTAATAGCGGTCAATTTGGGGGAAGTCAACAGGGAAATCATTACGTCGTTAGGGGCTCAGGGGCGCGCACGCGTGCTATTATGTAGTGTGTTTGTTGTTGAAGATCGGCCGCTAGCGCGCCTTCCCGGCCAGCTGGTGGGAAGCTTTGCTAAGAAGCCAATTAGAGAGCGCCTTGAATATCGACGTACAACCTCCAAAGAACGTCGTACTCGTGGTACTTTCATGCGATCATGCACAAACTTGTCGCTTCACTTTTTATTTCATGTCCTCTTCAGGTGTTTCATGTTTCATAGTCACGTGTGAGACTTTTCTCACAAGAAGATAACGGAGTTCGTGCCCGGAAAAAAAAGAAAGAAAAAAGAAAGAAAAAAAGAAAAAAAGAAAAAACGAGACAAGGCTGAGATTGTCTTTCGAGATTCTCACTTTGGACCTCACTTTTGTCTTCTTTTTGCAGATTCGTGCTCAATCATGATCGATATTCTATCTATATATGATGCTCGGCTAATGCGTAGAATTGCCTTGCGATTAAAGAAACGTTTCTTCATATCCCAGGTCTAACCTGTCTGAGATGTATCTCGTCACATAGATATGCTATTATAATCCTCCCCGAGTCCCGTAGCAAACCAATTAACCAAAACGACGTAGAAGCAAATGACAAAAAAATATAAAGAAAATGACGGTGTGTATCAAAGGGGGTGGGGGTGGTAGAATCGAAAAAAGGTCCTTTCCAAAAGAACAGATAAATAAAGATAAAAACTTGGGTGAATGCTCGACGGCGCCTCTCCGACTACGCCTCCTGGATGCCGGGGAGCTCAGCGCCAGACTGGATAGGGAGCATGTTGGCCTTGCCATTCATATCCGCCACATCGCCACCAGCAACCTCCTCGGCATCATGAGGGCCCTCAGCTAGGTAGGTCAGCAGCTGAGAAAGATCGTGCTTGGCGTGCGTATGAAGCACGTCTCGACAGCCCGAACAAATGCGCACGTAGCACCACTTGCACCGCCAGCGCATCGACCGCTCAAATGTCTGGCATGTCTGGCAGCTCAGCGGGTAGTGGACGTTGCGGTCGCGGAACATGTCGCTGTGGCGCTGCAGGCAGTTGAACTGGATCTTGGAGGGCGGCGGCGCGGCAAAGACGGTGTCCGGCGTGATGATGTCAGTCATGTAGCCCGAGGGGAACAGCGGCGGCATACCGGGAGCCAAAGGGAGGCTGTCAATGTCCGTTGACGACGAGTCAGGCCGTGGTGAGGAGACGGCAAACTGCTCTTCGTTGTTGGACGCCGCCGACAAAGGCTGCTGCTGCTGCTGCTGCTGCTGCTTCTGTGAGACCGGCTTGATGGTCACCTGGCTGCCCGTTTCACTGACAAACGACACAGCCGAGCCGGCATTCTGCTGGTGCTCAGGTACAGTAGCAGGCATTTGCTTGGAAGGTGGCACGGGTCCGTTGATCGCACCGGGAATGGTGGAAATCGAAACGTTGCGCGATGAGGTACGAGGGGCAAACTGTTGCTGTTGCTGCTGCTGGGGCTGAGGTTGGGGCGGTTGTTCAGGCTGATCCTGACCCGCGGGCCGGGCAGCGCTCTTGACCGGCCGAATCTCCCGGCCGACAAGACCGTTGCTCAGAGCAGGCGACTGTTGCGACTGCGATTGCGACGACAACGTCGAAGCCGCAGGAGACGCGGCTGGTGACGCGGCCGGTGACACAGGGACGTTTACAACGGTTGTCGAGCTGCTTGACGTGCCCACCATGCCCATCGTCGACGGCACAGTCGACGCGCCATCCTTGAGTTGCCGGCCATGGCTGGTGTCCTTGGCCTTGTCTTCCTCATCGTGGTACTCGGGTGTAGGTGGCCGCTGGAACGACGGAGGCGGCGGCGGCGGCTGCGGCTTGGAAGTGAGGGGCGAACGAGTAGTTTCTTTGGCAGGCGGAGCGGGCGGTGCCGTTGAAACAGACGGAACTGGTGCGGGCTTGCGCTTAAAGGTCGACTCCACCTTGTTCTCGAGTTTGGTTAGAGAAGAACCCATATTGGGCGCCGCATCAGCTTGCACCTGAGAAGTAAAGACCGCCGGCGTCACGGCCGGACTGGCCTGGCGAGAGGGCCGAATATCACGGCCCGGCAGACCAAGTCGCGGCGACGGCGCAACCGATGAAGGCGAGACAACGTTTGTGTTGGTGCCGCTGACGAGCGGCGATCTGGGCGGCTGGAGCTGGTTGCCGAGGGCAGAGCGAGGTGGTGGTGGTAGAGGCGACTGAGGAGGGGGCAGCGGCTGTCTGTAAGCAAGGTAACCACCATCTTTGACCGGTGCGACGGGGGGCAGTTCCTTCTGCAGTTCCTTCTGCAGCTGATTTTGTTGTTGCTGTTGCGGCTGCTTCTTCTCCTGCAAGGTGTCGGGGACGTCGGATTTATCTTTATCTTTGGCATCTGACGCGACTGCAACTGCGATTGCGTTTTGCAACGCTGGCGTGGCCTTCAGATTCAGCCCAGTCACTGATAAGTTGGTCTCAGCCTTTTCCGAGCGGCGCTTCCAAATTTCCGTCGAGGGCGTCGACGAATGATTGGGAAGCAACGGCAGTGGAGGCAGTGAGGCTTCCTTCAGTCCCGATCCTGGTTTTGTGTTGGCGTCTGTCGTGACCGTCTTTGACATGACATCCGGCGGCGGGTGGCGCAAAGACGTGGAGCGTGGCGGCCGAACCGCCTCAGTTTTGCTGATTGGGGCTGGCGCCACAGGTGACTCGGGAGCATTTAACTGAACACTCGGAGAAACGACGTGGACTGTGCTTGTGTCATTCTTCTTCGGCACCTTGGGCTGGGGCGGCTTGTAGCTGTAGTATGCGTCCGAGTAAGGGTCGTACTCGTCACTGTTGTATGTGTTTGTGTTTGTGCTGCTACTCGGCGTGATTTCGTTTGCCGCCGTCGCCTTCTCCTCGACTGCTGGCGGTGTGGCGTCTTCTTCGTCCTCGTCCGCATAATCACCGTCTAGCAAATATGAGAGCGGCGTGTGCACAACTTCGTCCAGCTTCGAGGCAGAGCCCGGCTGACGAACATCGAGAAACACCTGGCCCTTCTCACTGGGCAGAGACCGCAACGGCGATGAAGTTGCAGCAGCCATGCCGGACGAGGTGTTGGTGCTGATTGTGGCTTCCGAGTTGGACGATGAGAGACCGGCAAGTGCCGACGAGTCTTCTGAATATGCCGACAAGATGCTCAAGATGGAGGCTCTTTGAGGCGAGGAAGGCTCCTGCTTCTGTTCCCGCTCCTGTTCCCGCTCCTGCTCTTCTTGAGAAAAGTCTAGAGCGGCGGTAGGAGGTGATGGCGCCCGCACCGTCTTTGTCTGGGACTGGGTTTCAGAGGTCGAGCTGGCGTCCGTATCAGCTGGTGCCGATGGAAGCTCTGGCAACTCCGGTAGTGAGCTACGGACAACAGGGGCAGCTGGAAGCTCGCTGAGACTAGAGAAGCTGTTGAAGCTCGGTAGATCTGGCAGCTGGGGAAGTGAAGACAAGGAAAACACGGGAGCGACGGATGGCGTGGGCTCCTGCGATGGCGGTGGTGAGACCGACGCAAGTACCGAAGGATCTGAATCCGAGCTGCCTACAGAGACTGAGCTGCCTACGGGCCTCCGGCGAATGGCACGGCTGGGAACGGCCGAAGCTGGAGCTGAAGCTTGGGCCTGAGCCTGAGGTTGGACCGGGTGCAGAGACTGAGGTTGAGGTTGAGGTCGAGCTTGAGCTTGAGCTCGATTAACTGCAGGGCCTGAGCTTGGTAGTGGTGCAGGCTTTTTTGCCGGTGGTGGAGGGCCCTGCTGCGGGAAGAGAGAGAGTGAGGGTGACCGTGCAGACGCGATGGCTCCTGGTAATGTCCGGGCGGACGACTTTGGTGGTGGCGGCGGAAGGGCAGCAGAGGTATTAGAGGCAGGAACAGATGGTGACGATGGTGCCGCCGTGGTGTGTGAGGCGGTCGTAGGGATATAAGAGAAGTTGGATGTGGAAAGGACGGCGGAAGACGCCGGAGGTAGTGGAGGCTGAGAGGGCGTTTCGTCTACAGATGTGGAGGGTCGTGACGCAGAACGCGAAGGAAGAAGCTTCTCCAGGACGGGGGGTGGCGCAGGGAGTGCCTTGGAGAAACGTGAGCGAGCAGGGGACTTTGGTGTCTTGGGGATGTTGTTGTTACTGATGCTGCTGCTGCTGCTGCTGCCAGAGCCAGCAAAAGACATGTCGACAGCCATAGCGGGAAGATGGCAAGATACAACGTAGATTGTAGATAGACGAGGAAGATGCTGGTGTGGATGGCGAGAGTGGAAATGAGGCGCGGATGAACAGGGTCAGGTACCTGTTCGTTTCTACAGCCTGCCCCGGCTGCTCTCGGTGGCCTTGTTTTGTTTCTTTCCTGTCGTCCTTCTCGAGCTTTTCGTGGGATATGGGTACGACGTATGCTCTTTTCGTGCCGGGCGTGCTGTGCACGGAGTACAAGATTCCGTGCTGCAGCCTCTTCGTTCTTTTTTATTCTTTCTTTTCTTTGGCCAACAGGCCCCCGGCTGAATCAAGGATGGGCCCTGTTTGGACTAATAGCTGGGTTCCGTGTCAGAAACGGCACCTTGTCGATGCTATGGGCTCCTCCGTCAAGACCCTGGTCTTAACAGAAAAGAGACCGACAAAGAAAACAAGCGCCAGTGGTTTGCCTCCGTTTCCAGGCAGTGGCAGGAGAAAGATTTGAATCTCAATGCGGCGGTTTTCCGGAAACCCGAGATTTGAGTGCTGGTAACTGGCAAAAAGCTCGGTATTATTCGAGAGCTCAAGATGAATGCTGGTCGTTTGGTCGTACCGAAGAGAAGAGAAGAAAAGAAGAAAAAACCCGGAAGAAAAGAGCGAGCGGCCTTGGACTTTTCGTGTTAGCGGTGAATAGGAACACAGGCGGCGCGAGCCATGCAGATACAGTCACACAGGGCCTGGTGATAAAGAGGTGTAGGGCAACGCGGGATGCTGTGATTGTTGTGGATGCTGTGGATTTGGTGGCCCGGGTCCTCTATGCTGTATTACTTGAAGTGTTGCTCGATATTTTGTCGAATTTGTGAAGCTGACGACGATGGACGGGCAGAAACGAGCGTGGGAGGCCGGTGTCCATGAAAAGCGCAGGGAAGCTGAAACGAGCAAGTGGACAGGCGAACGGAGTGCATCAGCCAGGAAGAGGAAGCGAGAAAGACGAATGGGAAAGGTGGCAGGCGGTAAGACGGAGATGGAACGAGAGATGCGACGAATATAAGAGGCGGAAGGTGGAAAAGAAAGCCCAAAAAGTCCAACCAAACAAAGAAAAGAAACAAAAGAAATAAAGGGTCGAGTTCCTCTCCACCGGACGGGCCTCTCAACGCAGGGGAAAAGAAGAATGAGGAACTAAAGAAAAAAGAAAGGGAATAAGGAAAGCTTGTGGAAGGGCTGAAAAGCGTGGAAGAAGACAGGCAGCAGTCTTTTGGGGAGACGAGCGCGGCGCTGACCGAGATATGATGGCAAGACAAGAGGCAAAACGCAAGGAGACCGTCTCGTGGTCTCGTGGAAGGGGAAAAAACCACGAGGAATGGAGATAATGTTAACGAGTCATAAATGAAGCTCAAAAGGCAGCCCCTTTTTGGCGTCGTGGTACTTTTGTGTTCTTTCCCCCTTCTTTTGCAATTCATCCCATCGTTCCTGCCCGTTTTTACTTTTTGTTCCTGTCAACGTCAGGTCAGGTCATGCCTTCCGCGGCCTCCCGTGCGCGCGCCTGTCTCGTTCTTGCCTCGTTTGCGGCCTGGGGACGAAGGAGCCAGCTGGAGGCGCCACGGCATACGTAGTTTCTGCATAGCTCTTGCGCTACTCGACTTTTTTGATTTTTTTTTTTACACCGAGTTACAGTCGCGCCTTCCTTTTTCTTTGCAGAATCCCCCCAAAAACCCCAAAAACCAAGAATACAAGTGCGTTCAAAATTAGACGGGATCGACCTGGGGGCAGGAACCCCTGTCGCTTCTTTCCTCATCGTCTGGCCCACGCGCGGTCTGTCAGCGTCGATTGGTGACGAGACAAAGCCGGGCGAGCCAGGGCAGGAGCAAAGGGACGAGACATCGAAGACGTGGAGGCCCCTCAGCACGCCCCGAGGGCCGCCTCCCAGGGCAGGAGCCAAGACGCCCACCTGCCCACTTCACACACACCCCGGTCTCCAAAGCCCTCAACCCACACCCCCTCCTTCCTTGTCAGGACGGGCGGCTGAAACAGCCACTGGTTGAAGGCGAAAAAGACCAGGGGGAAAGAGGGTTTTAGGGATTTTGAAAAGGAAAAACTGAGATCGAGAGATATTGCACGGAGACGGCGGATGCTGGCCGAGGCAGCCCCATGGCTTGGACGGCCAAGGTTTGGAGAGTTTGATTGAACTACTCGTAAATCTTGATATATACGCGGAACACGAAGAGGCAGATAAGAGGGAATATTGATATCCAGAACGAGGCAACAAAGCGAGAGTTGTCGAGATGTCGAGATATCTACGACTTGCGACGTACATACACAGCATCGAGCCAATGCCCAGAGAAGGGTCCGAGGACGGCGATGCTGTGTAAGTGGAAGAGAAAAAGATGCAGACAGGCGGCGGGCAACTCGAGTGGCCGACGGGCCGAATATTCAGCGGCATTTTTGTTATATTCTCTCTCTCTCTCTTTCTTTTTCTCTTTTAATTTTTATCATTCTTATTTTCGTCCTATTTCACGATTTCACGGGCACAATGCAAAACCGCCGAACAGTTTTAGTGCCAGGGGAAAAGTGTGTTAAAAGAGGGGCAGTAGTCGCGTTGACAGCCGCGTATGGAAATCATAAAATAAGAAAAGACCTGCTAAAGTATTTTTGCCTTTTTTCAAACGCCAGGTTCCTACCAAACCAAGATCGAGATCAGTTGGAACCATTATAAAGTACATATAAACAACCGAGTCAAAAAGAAATGAACGGACCCTGGATGTACACTGTGCCTCACATGTGTTGATTTCCCGAAATAGGGAAGAATTTAAACAGAGTCTACAACTGGATAAGTATGCAACTAAACTACGCAATCCAAGACAACGATCCTCCTTGCTGTGAAAGGTACGGAGTACTTTGAGGCTTCTCAGCAGCATTCACCAGCAGACCACTTAGCGCGTCTCGCTTTGCACGCGGCGCACTACTACAAAGAAAGAGTAGTGCCACTGCAGACGCGTCGGAAAGTAATGTGCTGCAGACTGCATCGCGACCCGACAAATGAGGGTGCCAGAGTGTGTCAACAACCTTTTTTGGATTGCTGGAGAAAACAAAAAACCTGGTTCTCGCGTACAGTGTAGGCCCTAGCCCTCGATCCTCCTCGTTGCTCTTTGATCTTTTTGCCACACAAATCCGGCAGCGTATCAAAATGCAATGATGAGAGGCAACCCGGAGAAGAACGTCACGAGCGATAGATCACCGAACGGCAAAAGGTTAACATGGCGAGCAGAACGTTAAAGATAATCTGCGCATAACACCGGATTGTGCAGTCGTCGATGCTACGGTATGCTTCTACCAGAGCGCCACGTCTTTGGTTGACTCAAGTGTCTGAGACGATGGCGATCGCGGACGTAGCTTGAGGGGCGTGCGTTGGGGGTCACATAGAGTCCATTAAATCCCCATGCGCAACACGGGGATTTAATCAGCAAATGCATATCGGGGGCAAAATTGGTGCAGGAAGCAGGAAGCAGGCGAGGCAGGTCTTACACAGTACAGTAGGACAAATCCGGCAGTAACACACGTCCGCCATGATAGGACTGTGCAACTGGAGAGCAAGCTCAGAGGCTGAGAGGGTCGATGCGAAAGAGAATCTTCTTGGGAGACTTCCGCAGCGTTCGAACGGTTGCTAGACCAAGAGGGGTCGCGACTGTGCCAGTGTCTGTGTGGAGGGGGAAAGACAATGTGGGATTGCGTCGTATTTGCCTCTTTGCCTCTTTTCTTCTTTCAGGCGAACGTCGTATCGTTCCACGGCAAGTGGCAGATATCCACTGGAAGGAGCCTGGCAGCCTGGGAGCGGCGGGAGCCCCCAGATCGAACACAGCACGGACGTGCTCCTGGCGTCATTTTGATTATTTTTGCCAGAATTGGGATAGATCGTATACCACATTCACGATATCAAAGTCTGCTTGTCCAACACATGCTCTTCGGTCAACGTGTGTTGAATTCTTATGATAAGAGTCTATGGATCGCAAAAAATACCGAAAGCCACATAATATGGAGAGGGATATCATTCAGGGAGGACGAAGGATGGAGAGGCGTTTTTGTTCTGTGTGAAAAGGGGGGCGGGTGGCCGAAAGGGGGATCGAGAGGGAGGTAATAAGAAAAATGTGAATTCTATTTGCGAGGAAGGGCATGAAATAAAGTAAGATAAGAAATAGGAAATAAAAAAGGCGATTTGATGCTGGGCGCCGCCATCATGTCATCAGATAGAAGTGAAAAAAGAACAAATGACAATGAAGAAAGAAATGGTAAAAAGAAATAGGAGTAGTAGAAGTGAAAAAAAAAAGCAAAGCGAGAAAATCACAGACATGACAGCGAGATGATGCAACAAAGGAAAAACAAAAATAGCCGCCCTTCCCTTTTCATTCCTTCGTCTCTTCAAGCCTTCCTCCACCTACCACGGCCACTGTGCTTCGATCCTGGCCTCCCAACTCTTCTCACACTTCATCCCCTCTTCCGCTCTTTTCCAGCATCATGAGAACCCCCACACCTGTAGCATCTACAGATTGTATCCCCGCTTGGGAAAGCTAACGCCCTCGACGGCCGCGTTGTCAACGAACCAACTGCACCGGTCGCCGGCGCCCTCGTTGACCAGCGCGCACGGCAGACCGCTGTCCTCGTCAAAGATCTGCTTCATGATGCCCTTCTTGCCACCACCCGTCGCCACAAAGGCCACGCGCACGCTGTGCGTCACCACGGGCAGCGTCAGCGTGATCCGGCGCGGCGGCGGCTTGGGGCTGTCCTCGATGGGGCTGACCCATGCGCTGGTCTCGCGCAGCAGCTCGTGGCCCGGGAACAGACTGCACGTGTGGCCGTCGGGGCCGCAGCCGAGCAGCAGCAAATCAAAGATGGGCAGGCGCACGCTGTCGCGGCTGGCAAACGAGGCGACAAGCACCTGCTCGTACTTGTCGGCGAGCTCCTGGGTGTCCTCGAGGACGGAAACGTCAATGGGGTGCACGGTCGGCTGGCCCTGGCCCCCGGGGATCTTGTCGAGCAGTTCGGTCTTGAGCAGGCCGTAATTGGAGTCGGCATGGTCGAGGGGCACGGCGCGCTCGTCGGCGAAGAAGATCTCCCACTTGTCAAAACGGACGACATCGTCATCGCCGCCCGCTGGTGTTGATGCGTTTGGCGCCTCTTGTGATGCGCCGCCGGGGAGCAGCAGGGCCTTGGCGAGTGTGGCGGGCAGGCTGCCACCGGAGACGGCCACCTTGAAGACGCCGTGGCGCGCAATGCCGGCGTTCTGGCACTGGATCACGTACGACCGCAGGGCAGGGGCCAGAGTGGCCACGTCGGGGAACGAGTATAGGTTGGTTTGCTTCCCCATGGTTGCTGTGTGTTTTGTATTGTGTTTAGAGAAAGCCGAATGACTGGATGGTTTGGCGGGGGTGGTTCGGTATGTTGAGAAAATGCGGGTTTTCTTTGCGCAGCTGTCTTCGTCCAAAGTTACTCGTATGTTGGGTTCTTGGAGGTTCGCTTGTTCGAAATTCGGTCTCTTTGAGGCTGCCACGTCTGCTTCGTTTGTTAGAATTGGATCCTTTTTGTTGTTTTCTGGAGCATAAAATTGGGAATAAAACAGGCGAGGAGGGGGCAGGGGGGATTGGGTGCGCGCAGTTATGCAGGACCCCTCCCAACGTGAATGAGTCTTTGCAGTTACTCGTTCGCAAAACGTACTCCGCGCAATGTGAGAATTCTAGTAAAGAATGGCGCTCGGCGTCTCTGCACTCGGAAGATGAAAGTCTTGAGGAAGGGAAGAAGAGGAAGTGGGATGGTATGCGGTATGTGGTTCTTTTGGTATGCGAGAGAGATGACGGGCGGGTGACGAAACGAAAGAAGATATGGCGAGAGAGTCAAGGCGATAGGCGAGTGAGAGGAAAGGTATTGACGGCGACGAAAAGACCGGTCAAACACGAAGGGCCGTAGACAACAGGAAATGGGAGCTTGTACGCTTGGTATCAGGGTCGGTCGTTTGTCTTGGATTGCAGTTGAGTATTGGTGGCTCGCCCTTTTTTTTTTGTGACAAGGAACGAGGGGCAAGGCCAGCTAGAAAAGAAGGTTGATCGTCTACTTGGCAGAAATGAGGGCACAGCCAGCATAAGGCCCGGTCAATCAAGGGTGTTGATTTTTACGAGGCAACGGGTGCCCGCTAGAAGAAAGGAGATAAGAGGTGGCGGTGGAGCTTGCGCTGGGCGGCGATTGGCACCTAGAAAGTTCGACGAAAACCAGAGACGCCAAAGCGCAATAGAAGTGCAATAGAAATCGAGGGAAAATCTGTCGAAAAAATCGTGGAAAAAATCGTGGAAAAAATCGTGGAACTATACTTTTGTAGGAAACTGTGCAGATTAAAAATGTTGACGATCGAGAGAAAGAATGGGAAAGGAGAAAGGAGAAAGGGAGAGAAAAAACTGATCGAGGAAAGTGCCAGAACCATAAAAAGAGGGGACCTAAAGCCGTCTGTGAGAGGCGGTATGGAAAACGTGGATGGGGAAGGAGGGGTGGTTCAGGGTGGGTTTCCGTGGAGGGGAAGGAGCGAAGGAGCATTGCGACCGTTGCTGCTCTTTGATCTGTTGGTGCTGTGCCGTGGGCACTAACAACGGCTTCTCACACACCTCTACGACGTATTACTTGGACCCGGCAGCACCTGGAAATTGGGTTCTGGTGTCTCTAGGACCTTGAAATGGCTGCAAGAGGCGATGCACAAGATAATCTCTAACAAGCAGGCTGAGCCTCGATGGGCTGTTTTCGTCATAGTGCAAACAGTGCTCGCGGAGCGGTGAAGGGGGGAGCAGCGAGCGCCGGACGGCGCCAAAGGCGATGAAAACGGGGCAAGAACGGACGAAGCTGGAAGGTTTACACGGAAATGGGCCTGGAATACGGCAAGAGCGCCAACTCGCTCTTTCCCTCGTTCCGCAGACTACCTAAACCGTAAAGTGAGATCCATTGCGTGTCTGTACGCGGAACTTGAACATGCAAGTATGCATGCCACACCGTACCGTGTACACGCCTGCGAGTACTGCAGTCAAGACTAATTCGTGACAGATGTCTGACTGAAGGGGATCTGGCTGGCTAGTTTTCACTCAGCAATAGCGATTGGCTCGTAATGTGTAGTTCCTCGGTCAGGGTCGGTCGCTCCTGCCTGGCAGGTTCAACTATCTCTCCCCAGAGCGTAGAGCAGATGAGGAAGTAACGATGCAGGCCGTTGCAGTTGTGATGTAAGAGCAGTGAGGCGGAGCCAAAAAGCCAAAAATGAATCTCCAAGTGCATGGCCAGAACAATCCTTTGTTGAAAAGAAAAGAAATAAAAGAAGAAAAAAGCAGGGTCAAAGATCAAAGACACCAATGCTCAACATTCAGCCTCTTGGGGTCTACCTTTTCTCTCTCTTTGTTTTGCACAAAACACTGCCCTGTCGCTCACTCCCAGCGCGCGATCCATTGCGTCATTGCTTGTCCTTCAATCTCTCAATAAGGTCTTAGGGCCGTAGAAAGCGGTCTTGCCAAAATGTCTACTTCGTTCGCCCCTTCTCTGATAACGCGGAACGCAGCGGCAATTGCGATAGCGACCGCCGACTACCTGCTAATCGCCAGGCGCCGGTAGAGCCGCCCCGGAAGGCAAACTCTCCTTTCTTACTTTCTTTTTTTCTTTTGCCTTTTTGCTTTTTGCTTTTTTCTTCTTCTATCCTTATGTTAACCCAAGGAGTCCATCTATGTCAGATATGTCATTGTCAAACTTCCTTCCTGTATTATGCAAGACAACCTTGACTGTGGCATTGGCGCCTCTTCCGATTTAAATATGGTTGCTTAGATACCGGCTTCCGCAATATCTGACCAAGCCCGGAAACGTGCGAGACGCCGTCCGTGCGTTTCAACTGGCCTTTTTTTTTATTTTTTTATAAACATTTTAAAGGCCAGGATATTGGGACGAGATCTGGTCAATTCGAATAAGCTCATAAATCCACAAAAAGCAGTAATTGGTATGAAGATGCGACGCTAGACGTGATTGCCATTGTTCTCTATAAACGGCTGAGGCAGGCGCGAACGCCTTGCCTGCCCCGCTTGTCGCGTGTATATATCGTGTCGATTACAGCGTGATTTTATCATGGGAAGTCGGCTAGAAACGAATAAAAAAGCGTATATAAAAAGATGAGACGAAGACAGTAATAAAAGATGGTCTGCAGGCGCTTCAGAATGAATAAAAAAAAAGTGCAGTAAAAAATAAAACAAAAAAACGACAGGCTCATAATAAAAGGTCCATGCCGGACTCGAACCGACGTTCCTGGAATGAAAGCCGTGAAGAAATCAAAATCCAGTGTCCTAACCACTAGACTAATGGACCTGTCACGTTTTTTCCTGAGGGCCCATTAACGGTGCTTATATCGTGTGGCATGCTAGCGCCCCGATAAGGTACTTTTGCAACGAGCAAATCACCCAACGCTCATTTCCAGTCAACCAAGTTCTCTTTGTCCTCCAAAACAAATTTAGTCTCTTCGTTTTTTCGTCTTTCCGTCTCTTCGTCTTTTCGTCTTTTCTCTCTCTCTTCTTATTAATTCTCCATCTTGCCCTCCAATTTACCGGGCATGACGATGACGGCATGGGAGTCATAAAAGAGGTCCATAGTGTGTCCACAGCGTAAAAATGGCGGCCGCGTCTAGTGGGGACAAAGGCGCAAATGCCGGACGTTTGGGGCAGTTGCGACCCGTGAAACTACTCCGTATTACGTAGGGAGGGGCAGCACTTGCGGCGCGCTGGACTCCGTAGTCGCTGTGAGCCATTTGCGATCTTTCTCACGCTTTGCGACTTGGCAGGCAACGTCAAACTTGTCAACCTGTCAAACGATCTTCACACTCCAGGTTCCTTCACACTCGAGCTACACCCTCCTTCACGCAGCACCCTCGTTTGCGTCCGCTCCCTCATGGCCGGTCCCAAGTTCCTGAGCGGCGACTCGTCCGCCATCAACGAGTTCCTCGACAAGTTTGACGTGAGCAGCGATGCATTCATGAAATATAGCCTTGTCAAATAACATCTAACATTCTCAGACATTTCTTATAGACTGCGATGGTACGATCACGATGTTTATCACATTATCACAATCTCATACCTTCCTTGAGGCATGCACTCACAAAATATATAGGTGTATTATGGTCTGGCGACCACGTTTTTGACGGTATCCCAGAAACGATCCAGCTGCTCCAAAATAAGGGTATGTGTTCTTGAATTGGTATATGGATTGTTATATGACCTCCTCGTGCTAACATGCCACCCGCCCCCAGGCAAGCGCACAGTCTTCGTGACAAACAACTCGACAAAGTCGCGCACAGAATACCACGCCAAGCTGTCCTCCAAGGGCATCCCGTGCCAGATCGAGGACATCTTCGGCTCGTCCTACTCGGCCGCCATCTACATCTCGCGCATCCTCAAGCTCCAGGCGCCCCGCAACAAGGTCTTTGTCCTCGGCGAGGCCGGCATCGAGGCTGAACTCGAGAGCGAAGGCATTCCTTACATTGGCGGAACCGACCCGGCCTACCGTAAGCTCGGCATGGCCCCCAAAGACTTTGCCGGCATCGCCGACGGCTCTGCTCTCGACCCGGATGTTGGCGTCGTCCTTGCCGGCCTCGACTTCCACGTCAACTACTACAAGCTCGCCCACGCCCACGGCTACCTGCGCGGCAACCACGTCAAGGGCAACGACGCACAGAAGAAGGAGGGCAAGGCCGTGTTCCTGGCCACCAACCTCGACAGCACGCTGCCCATGTACCACAGCTTCTTCCCCGGCGCCGGCTCGGCATCTGTCGTCGCCCTGTCCAACATGACGGGGGAGCAGCCGCTGGCTCTTGGCAAGCCCAGCCAGGCCATGATGGACGCTGTTGAGGGCAAGTTCCAGCTGGACCGCTCGCGCACCTGCATGATTGGCGACCGCCTCAACACGGACATTCAGTTTGGCATTGAGGGCCACCTGGGCGGCACTTTGGCCGTGCTGACGGGTGTGAACAAGAAGGAGGACTGGGAGAAGGCCGATGCTGTGGCCGTGCCGGCGTACTATGTCAACGGACTGAGCGACCTGCGTGGCTCGTCGAGCAATTAAGCTTACAGTCAGTGACGAGTGAGTGAGGGGGAGAAAGAAAAAAAAAAAAGAAAAAAAAAGAAAAGCCTTGTTTGAACGAGATTCATGCGGCTTTGTTCTTGTTTATGGCAGCGCATACAAAGCGTGTTTGAATAGATATTACAAGTAAGAAATGAAAATAATACACTACATAGAAAACCTGCCACAGACTACAGACGTGAAGGGTTTTTTTTTAAAGAAAGAAAGAAAGAAAGAAAAAAAGACCAAAAAAATACAGTGTATTGATAAATCAATCAAATAAAGTACGCGCACCAACACACCCGTTGTTTGATCAAATAAATACGAATACATCTGAGGTTGACGGTAAAAGGCTGTGACAACAAATGGAAGGTGCGTTGCTAGCTTTGTAGTGGCAAGCGCGACCGACTTGGGCGTTGATGCAGCTTAAAAATATTTTTGCCTGTCAAAAAATTTAGGCGCAAAATCTGAACAACCTCAGATTGCCGTTTACGACCGACTAATAGACAAAACGATCACGCACCTGTCTACCCTCAAGAAACGATCGAATGAATCTTATTGCTGCCAAATTACGACAAGCAGGAGATTGGAGCAGCAGCAACACACTGTCCTGAGTGCCGGTCACTGGCTGACACAACAACGACCCCTCTTGGATATCTTACATCCTCACCACTTCCACAGCCATGGCAAACTCTACTGCTGCCAGCTGGCCACCTGCCGGCTCACGCGTTGCAAACATGCTTGATAAGCGCCAGGAGCTGACGGACGAGCTGGCTGAGAGCCCTTATGATATCCTCCTCTATCTGCGCCGAGCTGCCGTATACGCCGACTTGGCTTACCCGGATCTGGCTGCTGGAGATGCATACCGGGCGCTGCTCTTGACGGACGAAATCAGCGATGAGAGCTTCGAGTATCACGACCAGACGCACGAGGCCATGTCACCCTATGTGGCTGGCGAGAAGCACTTGCCCGGCTTTCTCCAGAAAGGTGAATCCTCAGAACTGGCATCTGGGGTGGCAGCACTGTCCATCGCATCGGACTTGGACGAGGCAGCCGAACTCGAAGCTTGCCGGAAACTGGCATCCACAGCGGCCACCCGCTGCTACCAAATCCTATCTCTCAATCTGCTCCTTTGTGGCTGTCTGCGCAGTGCACATACTTTTGTCGAACGCGGTCTGGCTGTTGATGCCAGCGACAAGAACCTGCAGCAGACCAAGACGCTCATCGACACAGCGGCACGCAAGCGGTATGGCAAGGCCGATGATGCCTCGTTTACGTACAACCCGACAGACCTGCCTGACCGTGGCCTGGTGCGCCGTGAAGTGTATCCCTGGAACACCTACGAGCCGGACCGTTTCTCAGCCGAGTCGTTGGCGTTTTTGAATGACGAGCTGTCGCGTGCGGCGCCCAAGTGCGAAGTGCGCGCGACAGAGCTGCCTGTTCTGACTGAAAAGGACGACGAGGGAAAGGATGCTGCGGGAGGCGAGATCCCGACCTGCTGGCAGCTGGGTGTCTTTGCCAAGGAGCCCATTGCAGCCGGCGAGGCCGTGCTGAAGGAGTACTCGCTGCTGACGGCCAACAACCGCCTCAAGGAGTCGGCGTGTGATGCTTGCGGCACAGAGCTGCCCACACTTGCCGAGGTTGGCAAGAAGAAGAAGAAGAAGAGGAAGAGCAATAGCGCCAGATTGTCAAAAGACGACGTCAGCAGCGACGAAGGCGAGATCGTTGCGGCACCTGTCGCTTGCCCGGACTGTTACGATACCGTCTTTTGCGACGAGTTCTGCTTTGAGCAGGCACAAGAGAAATACCACCCGGCTGTGTGTGAGACTGATGTCGACTCCATCGCCAAAGACCCGGAAGACGCCCGCGACGCCGACGATGCTCTCTACGTGCTGTTGCTGGCACGTCTACTGGCCATGGCTACCCATCAGGAAGTCCACCCGCTCGAGGTCAACGAGATCAAGTACATCTGGGGTGACTTTGTGCCACCGCAGGTGAATGCAGGATCCGACTCTGACGCAAACATTACTTTCGTGTCTCCATCCTCACCCCATGTGGTCGCTATGGCCGCGGGTGGCGGTATCCCGTCGGCCGCCTGGTCTCTGCCTTTCAGCTTCGAGGCCAACATCGCGACACCACTGCATATTCTCGAAAAGATGGACCTAGACGTCTTTGCCGACCTGGCTCACTACGATCTCTGGGTTCTCAACTCGTGCTACAGCAAGTTCCGCGGCACCGCTTCAGCACGCAAGAGCCGGCGTGATGGACGCCCTGACGTGGCTGCCGTGCACCCGCTGTGGTGTTTGGCGAACCACGACTGCGATCCCAATGTGACTTGGGAATGGGGTGGACGGATGGTGCTGTGGGCACGCGAGGAGCGTGTCAAGCTGGATCCCAATAGCACCGAGAAGCGGCCAGGCGGCATCGAGGCCGGCCAAGAGATCCTGAACCACTACTGTGACGTCGACCTGCCGGTGCAGCTGAGGAGAGAGTGGGCAAGTGGCAGTTTGGGCGGTGCATGTATGTGCCAGCGGTGCCGGAACGAGGCGGCCGAAGAGGCCAAGAAGGCATAAGAGTGAATACATTCATTTACGTCGTTCCTGGTAAGCACTTGGATACTGGTTACTTGAAAGCATATTGCAAGGCGATAGAGAGCGCAAGTTTTGAACAAATAGATATCTTTTTTTTTTGTGAATGCTATGGATGAGTTTTTATTTCATGCATTTTTTTGTGCGAAAAAAAATGAAATGACACTTGTCCCCTTGATGAGATAAACACCTTTGTACCGTGGTAAAACCCCCAAGCCAAACAAATCAACAGCCAAAATGGGGGATATAAGAAGAGTAGTGGATGAAAAGGATGAAGCATGGTTGGAATAAAAGCAAAAGCAAACTTATAGTGTCCTTGTAAGAAATTTGTACAGGAGATGGGACAGTACCAAAACGCCGAAATGAGACAAAAAAACAAAGCATGGTTCACATCACAGCGTATACATCTCTTCTTGAAAACCCCGCTATACTCTCTTACTCCGACAGACGCAGAGTCGGGTACAGAGGCGGCGGGGGCGCAGACTCGCTGACCGACTTGAGTGACGGCAGACGCGTCGACGTGGGAGGCTCAGGCAGGTCCCGGCCGCGGCCGAGGGCAGGCAAGTCGCGCGACGGGTCGTACTCCTGGCGCGTCAGGCGCGTCTTGATGTACTCACGCAGCGACTCAATCATGCGCACGTTGTTGAGCCACTGATCGTACGACTCAGGCTCGCTGCTAGCGTCCGAAGCGGCCGACGGCGAGCTGGCGCCGCCCTCCTTGGAGC
Organism: Sporothrix euskadiensis; assembly: GCA_019925375.1. Lineage (NCBI taxonomy): Eukaryota > Fungi > Ascomycota > Sordariomycetes > Ophiostomatales > Ophiostomataceae > Sporothrix > Sporothrix euskadiensis. The sequence continues at coordinate 452,184 of JADHKQ010000012.1, read as the reverse complement.
TGGAGCCAGAGCCTTGTCTCTGCTGGCGGCGGTCCTCCTCGGGACGCACCTTACGGCTGGCACTCTGCAGCATACCACCGCGGTGCGGGCGGTCCTCGTGGCCGAAGCTAGAGCCCAGAGTCGTCGGTGCGGCCGAGCCAGGGTAGGCAACGCCGCTCGACGTAGGCAGGTGCGGGTACGCAATGCTGCCGGCGGCCGAGGTGGCCATGACGGCCGGAGCCTGGCGCGACGAGGGGGACATGCCAGTGCTGGAGGCGCTAGGCGAGTGGCCCGACGTGTACGAGGCACCGCTGGACGGAGGGGTCACAGCCGGCGAGCCGCCGCTCTGCGAGTGCGAGAGAGCAGTCAGGGGAGAGGGCATGTGGGCAGCCGAAACAGCCGCGTTGGCGTAGTGGTCGTTGATGAGCGTGGGCCGTGCCAGGGGCGACGGGTTATTGCGCAAGTCAAACGCGTGTGTGTTGGGCGTCGGCGAGGCACCCGAGTTGTCGTAGATGGTGGTCTGCATCTGCTCCAGCAGCACGTCCATCTCCTCCAAATCGTTCTTAGTGCGCAGGCTAGGGATGGGCGGCAAAAAGTAGTGTTGCGCCATGGGGTTGTGCTGCTGCTGTTGGGCTGCCGCGGCAAGCATATGGGGCGGCTGCGGCATGAACTCGGTCGCAACACCACCGCCACCACCAGCGGCACCGCCAGTCTGCAGAGGCATCAGCGAGCGGCCGACCTGGGCGTACGAAGACGGGTCGACGTTGCCGCGCTTGAGAGAGCCAAAGAAGTCGTTGAGCACATCAAGATTGCGGCGCTGGGGGTAGCCACCGTGGCCAACATCAGCGGGGCCGCTGGCCATGTGGTGCTGCGGTGCGTGGTGCTGCTGATGGTGCTGTGCCTGGTGGTGGTGTTGCTGCTGCTGCGGCTGGTGCTGGTGGCTGTGGTGGTGGCCGCCCATGAAGCCGTCGCTGCGGGGGTTCAGGGCCGGAGGGAAGTAAAGTCCGTTGCCATAGGCCGGCTGCTGGGCGTAGTAGCCGGCATGTCCGCCGCCCTGGTGCGGCTGGTTAAAGGCGGAAGGATTTGTGCGAATGTGGCCGTTGTGGTCGTAGTAGCTGCTGGATGCTATGGCCTGTCAGCCGGGTGTTTCTTTTGGACAAGAAATGAAGAAAAAATCAAACATTAAACGGACTGCTCTGTCAAACTTACTCGTATGTGTGCGGTACGAAGAGCCCATGCCACCGGTGGGATCCTGGCCAGGTCTAGGTGCCAGAACCGAGTCGTCGGCATGTGTCTTGACGTGCTTCTTGAGATCCTGTGGCCGCTTGAACGTCTTGCCGCAGAAATCGCACTTGTGAGGCTTCAAAGGCACATGAACACGGATGTGCGACGTAATGTGGTCCCGCTTGACAGTAGTCGTGCGGCACTGGTTCCACTGGCACGTCAGATTGAGGTTGTTGGTGCTCTTGCGGCCAACATGACGCTCGCAGATGTGGTCCTGATTCTGTTAGTGACAGTCCTTGCTAATGGGTTTTCACTTTTAAAATTCACTGAATACATACGTAAAGAATCTCTGGTGTAGTGAAGCGCTCGCTGCACTGGCTCCAGCGGCAGACAAGGTTGTCCTCATTGCTGCTGCTGCTGGCGACGGGCACCGAAGACGAGGACTGGGGAGTAGTCGTGGCCGTGGAGGCAGCCGGGACCGGGGTGTTGCCGCTCGAGACCGACGAGCGGTTGTCCGTTGCAGATGACATGGACATGGTGGATATGAGGCTGAAAGGATGCGGAGAAGAAAAGGAAAAAAAAAAGTGTCGATTCCGACCGTTTGGAAACCGTTGCAAGTTCCCCTGAATGTTCGTCAGGGACAGATGCAGGCACGTTTTTGGGCGTGACTAAGTTGTGTTGTTGGGATGCACTTTCCCGTTTGGTGATCGAGCGATGCTGTTGCGAAGCTCGTTGAAATAAGGAAATAAGGAACGAGCCAAGGAAAGAGCGACTGGTAAAGGAAAAAAAGAAGAGAAAAAAAGAGAAGGACCGACTCTCACTCAAAATATGAAGAAAGAGAAGGAAATATAATGAAAAGACACAATAAAAAAGTGCCTTGAGATCTCTTTGATATGTGTGTATTTGCCACAGGTGGTTCTTTGTCACTGAGGCTTGTTGAACTGATCGATAAACGGCCGTGGCTGCACAGTAAGTGAACCGAGGGCGGCGATAACAAGGCGTGGCGGCGGTACTAGACCAGGCAGGTGCAGGTGGGTGTAATAGGCGGGAAACAGAAGGCGCGAATGTGCAGCTCACTTGCACTTTCCTATTCGTGATGTTTTGTCGTCTGCGAAAATACGTTCGTTTTGAGCAAGGAGGGAGAGGGAAAGAAGAAACAGAGAAATCGAGAAGAACGGAAGAGGGCGCCGGATGTTTCTTTTCTATTCTTTCTACCTGGGGAAATGCAGACGATGCTCTTTTTGTCCTTTTTTCGTACGGCTTCCAGGCCCTCTTCCCTCCTCCCAGACAGCTCTTTTTGCGCCTGCGCGGTGCGCATTTCCCTTGTGTTTCTGTCTCCTTTCCCTCTTTTCGACAGTGTTATTTTTTCCCTGCGTTCGTTATTTGGTCTTGGCGGTCTTGGCGGTCTTGGCAAGTCGGGGGGCTCGGATTCCTGAGCCCACCTATTATTGGCTGGCTTGTCGAGTGACTGCGTCAACATGTAGACAGGTTGAAAGGTACGTCTTGGCACACCAGGCTGTGACCTTGACAAGAGTATCTTTTAGCCTCGTAACATTTATGCCAAGAAACGCCAAGCCTGGGCTAACGCTTGGCGTCCTGATGAAAAGTCTTGGCATTTATCCACCGAGGGGGTTCTTTCCTCTTGTCAGTTGGCCTGGCCTTTGTGTCGTGACTGTGGGTGTCCCTTCCCTTTTTGTATTCCATGCTCTAGTACTCCGTACCGGTCCTCCTTCCGTTGTGTTGCAGACTCTCACACAATGCGTGCTCCATCGAAATCCTCGGCGCCCGTTACGACTTACGACTGCACCCTGCATCTCCAGCCTGCGTCAGAAGGTTTGCATGCCGAAACTGATTACGAATCGAGTCTTTCGGTCGAGGAAGATATCGCGGTATTTGTAGGTCAGGCCGGGGGGCGGGACACCTATTTACGGTGCTCCTCGCGTGGTCTGTTTTTTTCTTCTTCTTTTCCTTTTCTTTTTCTTTTTCTAAATTCGTTTTAACGGCTGTGGGTTGAAATATGCGGTCTCGGCGAAGAGGGAGGGTAGTACGACGATATGTATGTAATTTGTCCTTTTTCGTTGCCATTCGCCTTTTGTTGCCGCCGTTGCATCTTCGCCGCCAACAGGGACAGTCGACAGCCGTTTATCAGGGCAAGAGCACGTTGACAACAGAAAAGTCACCATACAGAAAAGATACATTGCTCTTGTATCTTGTGTACTTTGTCGTTCAAGATGTGCCAACGGAAGAATGTTAGAAAAGAGCAAAAAAGGCTGGGTGGCGTCTGCTCTGCAACTCTGCAACACTTCTTTGCTTCTCAACAAGTAGAACAAGCGCCCTTCTCTTCGCTGGAGTCGCAATACCAAGACTTCACAGCCCACCCCCGGACAACCTTTATGTTTAGACTCCTTTGGACACCACTCGTATCCCCTTCCGTCCTGGGCACGACTTTTGGCTCGTCTGGGCACTCGCTCACACGCCTTCCCGTGCCCAGACTTTGCCCAGACTTTTAAGACTTTTTTGTCCGTACGTCGTACATGTACATACTCCTTAGATGACATGCGCTTCCCTGTCTCTTGAGCTTCTCTGGGCGCCTTGGCGTTTTCCCACAAATCTCACACGTTGTCTCCTTGAGTTCTTGGCTCGCTTGGCACTCCGTACCCCTTCTGCCCTTGTGGCCCTTTCCCTCGTTTTTGCTTTTAAGTTTCTTTCTTCTCTTCTCCCCGCCTGTGAGGTACCGTCGGTTTGCAACCTTTTCGTCACGGCTTACTTTGCGCCTTTGTTTATCTTGACACTGTCCAAGAAGTACTTTGACGCGTTCGACAGTGCTTGACTCAACCGATGATGATAATATCTGCTTAGATGTACGGAGTATATATCTCCGTGCTGTGCTTTTGGGGGCGAGATTGCCGGTACTCCGTACTTTGTGTGCCTTTTTTCTTTGCTCTGTTATTCATTAATTCAGGTCTTGTGGAATGGTGCCAAGTAGATAAAGTCTGGGCAAGCTGGGCACTCATTGCGCAACAGGCACTCTAGACAATGTTGCGATCGGCTGGGCACCCAATTTGCACAGCCTTCCTGTCTGATGTTTGGCACTGAAAGAAATCATTTGATTTGATTTTTATTCTAGCAGGGTACGGGTATCTCACCTTCTCACCTTACCCCCAAAAAGCGTGTCTTGGGTCCAGTGGCTGAACTGTTCTCGTTTTGCTGTATGGACTTCGTATCTGAATCATGGCTTAGATAACCTGTAGGCCTTTTGGAAGCACTTTTTATTTTTATTTTTACAATGGCACAACACTAGATACAAGCAAATTACTTGCCGGATCACAGCATGGCCAAGTAAATTAAAGTTTTGTTTTGGGTCAAAACGGCAGTTCGATTTGTCTTATGTGTAGCAAGGATCTGACTCCATAAGGGCGAAGAGAGAAACAGAGACCCAAGCCTGATACCCTCGAGTAGTTTGCCAGTCTGGTTTCAAAACAGAAAAAGATATACAGGAATATTCCGTACAAATAATCCCATGCTTATCCGAGCTTCCAAACCATGGTCGTGTTGACGACGCCTTCCCAAAAAGGAGAAAAAATAACTAAAAAAACCCCTGTGCCCTTGTGGACGACCAGATGCAATATGCAATGAAGACGAGATCATCCTTCCCGTTGTCGGACAGATGCCGCGGCATTTGAAGTCTGCATCCCAAGCTGCCGACAAAAGGAGCTGCTGCTGGGACACTCCAGTCCAGTCCCAAAAGGGTCCTGTATCATGGCCTCCCGAGTGTTGAAGTCGTCGAGGAGATACATGATATGCCGCGATGTGGTGGCGAGTTGATATAAGTGAGTTGAAATTGTTAAGGGGGGGTATATATACTGTGATGTGTCGTGAAAAATGTGTCGTGAATGCGCAGCCATATAAATTCAGGGAGCGCATAAAACCAAAGAAGAGAAGAGGATTCCAGACGAGCGCAGATCGAGACATACCCAAGAGACAAGAGAATAAAAACTGCGAATCCATAAGCAGAATGAGTGTGCTTTCCAAGTGAGGGGGGCGTGTCGATACAGGAAGGAGCTGGATCGCACCCGCCATCCCAGTTGAATAGCCTACCTGCCGCACAAGGGGGCCTGTGAAATCGGCTCCATATATCGATTGTTCACAGAAATTCAACAAATGACAGCTTGGTAGTTGCATATGCTTGAAGAAGCCCAATCCTTGGATGGTTCGTTCTAGTTGTGTCTTGTCTTGGTGTTGTCGTGATTGTCCCAATCCTAGATGCCAAACTCTATGGCAAGTCCCATGTCTCCTTTCCCCATAACCTGATGTTCATTTCCTTTTCTCATAATGAGAGTCCATGAATGCCCCGAAACCAAAGAAAGAAGGCTCTGAGGCCCATAATAAAACCGAGTATGTGAGAAGTAAAAGGTGTGGTAAAAAGTGTGGGCGGAGGAAGAGAGGAGTGATGAGAAGATGATGTGTGTGGGGAATCGAATATGAAGTAAAGAAGAGAAAAGCTCGCCCAACAAAGCGCAGCCGCCATTAAAAAAAGGAGAAATAAGAAAAATAGAAAAGAAGCAAAACGCCGTCGTATGCAATGGTATATTATACAGACCCAAGACGAAGAAGGCCTTCAATGGCCTCCCGTTCTTGTTCGTCCGAGGCACCCTGGAAGGCACTGAAGCCCGTCGTTGCCAAGGTAGTTTGTTGTTGGGGGCTGGTGGCCCGCACACTGGCGCTGAACGAGAAGTGCGTCCTGCTGCCTGCGGTACCAGTGAAATTGCCCATACTGAAAGAGCCGTATGGACGCGATGACATGAACATGGGACTGCCGAACCGACCCGCGGCGGCAGAGTTGGAGTAGGATTCCGCACGGAGCGCAGCTGCTCCCACGGCACCCCAATCCTCATCGTCTGTGAGATCATCCGGGTCGTCGTCCATCATCATGTCTTCGTCCGGGGCTTCGGAACACGAAGCAGAGGCCGGGCCGTCTTCGTCGTCATCCATGGACATTCTGTCGGCCTCGTCCTCTGCCACGTTCATGTTCCGGGTGGTGTTGTTGTTTTTGTTTTTAAGGTCCGTGGTCCGATAAAGGGCGCCAGACCCTTCGGTGTGTTGCCGAAGCCGGTCCACACCGAGGCCTCCTCCACTTCCACCTCCACTTCCACCGGCGATGGGGATACCAAAAGAGCCGTGTGCTGTTGGTAGTGGTGCCAGTTGCCGGGCACCGCCGCCAACGCGTCTGGCTCCCCAGACACCCCAGCTCACCTTCTGGAACTCCACGTCGCCCTCCAGTCCGCCCATCCCGCCGTCTGCCCCGTTTCCTCGTCCTTCCAACGCCGCAACAACCAATCTCCGAGACTTTGCTGGTGGTATGAAGGAGAACCCGGGCACTGAAGCCGTAAGGTGTCCAATGATGTACCGGATGGCCAGGGGGCCATGGTTCAGCAGAATGTCGGGCAGGTGAAACTTGGCCAGCATGGCTGGCGAGATCGCATAGGACGAGTCGAGAGGCGGCGAGCCGATGCCACTCGAGGAGGCCTGCGCCACTGCTGCCGCAGCAGCAAGGGCGGCAACGCCTCCACGGTTGGCGGTGTTGGCCGCCCCGTAGTCGTCACTGAGATCGTGCAAGTCTAGGTCGGAATCAATCGGTTCCAGCTTGGCTGCCTTCTGCAACTGGGCCTTAAGCCCGTGCGGCGGCAGCGCTGGTGATATGGAGTTGGGAGGAGTAGGAAGAGGGTGGGGATGGGTTCGAGTCACAGGGACACTCCGGGCCGCTACACCAGTGAAGGTGTCTCGGGGGGAGGTCGCTTGGATACCGCGTTCGGTTGCAGCTGCCATGATTGCGGGTTGCTTTGCGCTTTTCTCTTTCCTTTGGTAGAAAATAAGTTGATGCAAGAAGCTCTGCTTGTTTGCGTCGGTCGATAACGACGACTGTGCCGTGGGCCGTGTGTTTGTGTGGGATTGTCGTGAGTAGAAAACCGTTTCTGGACTGCGACGCGGAAACGTGTTAGTCACTGATGCGAGATGCGCGATATGGCTTGATGCACGTCCAGCTGATAAAGACATGAACGTGCAGAAGAGAAGAGGAAAAGAAAAACAGAAAAAGGAAAACAATAATGACGCCAGTGGAATATATGATATACTGCAGGCCACAAGGCTACGACAAGGCAGTCGTTGCAGCTAAAAGAGGCAAATGACGAGTGGTCGCAGTGTTGAGAAAGGTTGAGTCACTCACAGGAAACGATAAAATCCGAAGCCGGGGGCAAATAACACGGCGGCAGACAAGGAGCTTGCAGAGGCAAAGATAGAGAAAAGGGCGTAGCGAATGGGCAGGAGAACCGATATGCGATTATCGGACTGTGACAAGGAGATGACTCTCGATGGATAAAACGTTCGATGTTGTTTGTGTTGTTGTTGATTGCTTTGGAGAGAGAAAAGAAAAGAAAGAAGGAGAGGCCGTAGTCCAGGAAGAGGGTGCGGACATCACCAGTTATGAAGGGGCAGCCTGCCCTTTCCTCGTTGGGCCTGTGACTGGGGGGCGTGGCCCGCGCTTTCCCTTTGCGAATGTTTGCGCCTGGCTGTGCGTGTGTGCGTGAGAATTGAGGAAGGACTGAGGGACTGAGGAGAGACTGAGGAAGGAGCCAGGGAGGAAAGTGTGTGTGTGGTGCGTGCGCTGTTTGGCTGGCTTTGTCTTGCGCCAGCAACACATCCCAGATTGGGGTTGACGGCAGTCGTTCCAGTGACAAAGTGCTCACAAAGGGGGAAGGGGCCTGGTGAAAAAGCAAGGAAGGTGCAGGGGGTGTGGATAGGGAGGCTCGGGAGGGAAGGCGCTGAAAGCAAAGAAACAATGACGGGGGGGGTGAAACCGGAAGCGGAAATGGCTGCCCTGCGCACAAGGCAGCGAGAGGCAGGAGCGAGGCTACCTGGCGTGGTCCTGTTTCCTGTTAGCGCGACGCCTCTATCTTGCGGGTATTTTGTATGGCGACGCGCCTTTTCAGCTATCTCTCCAGCAGTCGCTGGCTGGTCACTAAGCTACAGTGTATACATACTTCGTATATCATACCCTGGGAAGCTGGAAAGGGAGCCGAAAGAGTCGATAGACACTGTTGATACGATCTGACTGCCCCGATGCCTGCAGTTGTTTCCTCTCTATTTTCTAGCGTAGCGCCTTGGATAAACAGCGTCGGCTGTCCGTTGGTCGCCCTTGCCTTCTTTACAAGGCTCCAGTTCTCCACGCGCCCCCTCTTCCCCAGAGTAAACATAAAGCGAGGCAAGAGGAGGCCAATAAAGGAGCCTAAAGTGTGCACCTGATAAGACTTTCGCGACGACACGGGGGGTGTATTTTCTAGTTTCTTGGACGCACTCCTCTTTTGCGCTCTAATCGATCGGGTCTTACTTTGTGTATCTTATTTTTTGCTCTATTTTATTTCTCATATGTATTTGTTTTTGTGCGCACACACGCCATTTTCGAACGCGTAGACTGGTTGTTATCATCATGCCAGGGCAAGGTCTGTTAAATTGGGAGTGACTTGCTATCTCGACGCGTTTTTAGTGACTTGCTAGAATGCGACGAGGGACCACACACACGGGTATTTTCGATGAGCTATTGATCGCACAATATGAACAGGGATAGGGCAGGAGCAAAAAGAACAGAGAGCACGGAACGAGGGGAATATTACAGCCTGGAATGGAAAGACACAACCGTTGACTGGGCGCGCAACGGGCACTCCTGCCATTCGTAAACAAAAATAGGGGAATAATTGGGGCAGCCATCATCTCGCTTGTCGCGAAGAGAGGGAAAAGGAAGATGCTGCGGGCAACAGAGATAGAAACGATTGGAAGGAGCACGGTGTCTTGCTCTGGTTGGCGTGTTCTGTTCTTTCTCTTTTGCCTGGCCAAACCTTGCGCAAACTTCCTCTTTTGGCTATTACTGGTGTACTTTCTGTATTCGTCCGGCGACCGCACTGCTCCACAAATTCGCTGTCGCTCATGCACGCACTTTCAGACGTACATACGCATACAGATGTAGTACACTTTAGACAGGCCCCAGGCTTGTGCATACTCAGTATTGTGTCTTGCGACGTATTACTGTGGTCCGACGCGCTCCGTAATAGGACACATGCGGGACATATTACAGACATCGCTTGTATTCAACTGACTCACAATAAGCGGAATCGGGCTGGCGACTATACGTGGTCACTGGGATGGGCTAGAATGGACAGCTTCGACTCAACCTAGGCGTAAACCTGTCTGGCACAATGCCGTCAGCTCGCATTTTACCAAATGGACTTGCGCTGGCTGTCCGATAATACGGCGCGAATGGTGTGCCCTTATCTTACAGCATGAGGGGCCACAGACTGACGCGCCCAAAATCCAAAATAAATCAATGAGGGGCGATGTCAGATGTGTGGGACTGCGCCTTCCGTGTTGGTGCTGTACGATACTGTGTACGGAGTAGGGCTTGGTCGGCTTGATCGCTCTTTCCGTGGCGAGCATTCACGGATACATTGCAAGACACAGACAATGTCTTTATTACTGTGCCTCTCTCTTTCTCTTTTTGTATCTGCAATTCACTCTTTCCATTCCTGGCTATTTTTGCGAGTTTCTTTGAGCCCACGACGGCCTCTCATCTAAGCATGACTCTGGCATCGGGCTGTTCTTTCTTCAAAGTCCGTGTTTCTAACCGTACCCATCGTGCCTTCCTTTGTCCCTTTTCCGAACTCGCCTTTGGGCCCTCTTGCCCTCACGCCCGCACTATTATCCACTATCTCGGGCCAATCACGTTGGGCCCACATCTGGCCCTCATTGGCTCCTTCCCGCTGCAGCCAGTTGTACTTGCCTTTCATGAGCCAGCTGACCCAAACAGCACCAACTGCAGCCCGCATGCAAAACCGTAGACTATTGTGACTATCGCAGTTCTGGGCTTCTTTTCCACCGTTTCAGGTTTGCGGATAAAGAGCTTCTACGGAGTATTTCGTCACTATCTCACAGCGCAGCCGTCCTCTACCGCCACGCCCCTGCTCCCCTCTTTCACCCGCAGCATGCCGTGCCCTGGAAGCTAGAGGCGCCTAGAGGCATGGAGGGGCTATTTTGGCTCTATTTTGGCTCTATTTCGGCTCTCTCTCTGGCCTTCTTTTGGCTTTTTCGTGGGATCCCTTTCATCCAGTCTGCTTTTCCCACGTTGTGAGATGCGGCGACGAGAGCCCACCCGCTGGCCAGTGCCGTTATGTCATGGCTTCCTTTTCGTCCTGCTCTCCCTCTGGAGATCTAACCAAGCGCGACGCAAGGACGTGTAAGTTCGGAATAGGACTTGGTCTTGTTACGAGAAACGACAGTTGCCAACTGCCATTCACCTCATCCCGTGGGCGTTATTTTCAACGGGAAGAGGTAAATATCTAGAAAATGTCAACGCACAAATCAAAAACTCAAAAAATATCCAAGAAAATATTCAAATATCCACGATATTTCTTCAACCCCTCAGTAATTTTCGTTTGATTTTCCACACATGCCGAAATCTTGGCGAGTTGTCTGGACTAACACGGGGCGACGAAAATGGCGACTGTTATATTTTGTATTTTGTATTATGATTTTTTGATTTTTGATTTTGATCTCTTATTTTCGATTTCCTTTGAGGCGCTGGACCCGCCCGTGCCGACGAGCCCACGAACCACAAGGCCTGAGCCGTGGCTCTTCCATTGCTACCCAGCGCCTCTTCCTTTTTTCCATGCGTCTTCTCTTCTCGTATACCATGCCACTCCTGTCACTTTTCTTTCCTTTCCCTGGTCTATTGTTCGTCAACTTCAAAACCTTCCTTTTCCATTTATCTGCACGTTTTATAAATTACACGCCCCATTGCAGCCCGAACGTAACCCTCTCGTCTTGTTGCCGACCAGCCCCCCTCTCATAGCCTCCCCTCTCTCATGTTGAAGTTCCCCCGTCCCAGGTTGTCTCCCCTCACACAGTCCCACTTGCATCCCTCCGCCTGCCCCTCTTTCGCGACATTTGACTTGTACATCGCGTTCCGTAGTGTGGCACTTTATCGGCTGTACGTTGTACGACGTAAGTCGTACGTCGTTGAGCTTTGGCACACTTTCACATAAGAAGTATCGTCGGTCATGGGGTTTGCGGGCTACTCTTGCGGTTTTCTACTACCCGGGGATATATTGTTCCCTTTGGGCTACAATATCCCTTGCCCTACTTCGCTTGTACCTCAAGTAAACAAATGTGGCAGGGTGGATGTGTTGCTTTTTGTCCAAAAGTTGTATTCGCTCTGTGACTGATACGATGCCGGACCTCGGCGGGAGTCACACCCGCATCGTCGATGGAGCTAACGATAGACAGAAACCTACTTGCCTGCAACCACTTGCTTGCGGCAAATAGCAGAATTGCCGCAAAAGGAAAAGACAACGATCGGCATCAACGGAAGGACATGCCTAATGTTGACATTTTTGTGGTATCCATTTAAAGACGACTGACTGAGAAAAAGACGCAAATCAGGCTGTCCGTATTGGTGTGTTCTTCTCCAGAAAGATGATATATATGATGACCTATTTGGTGGTTTCATATGTGATCAAGTCACAGTTCGTGCATGTCTCATGGGGTGAAGCTGGCCCCTACTTCCGAAAGACAAGCCGACCCCATGTAGAGAGTACGCCGTGCTCTCTACTTATCTGGCAGTCGTACCAGTGCTGCCGTTGTTGAATATGTACTGTCTGCAGGACTGTTGACGTTGAACACAGTTTGTTAGCCAATGCTGTGTTTTGAACAAAATCAAAAAGTGTGGGGAAAGAACGGGTTGCTTGGGCACTTACAGCTCTCATCACATCCAGTCGCTCCGTTGACTGATCGTACACATGGCGATACTGATTCAGGCTCTCTTGCAGCACGGCGTTTCGTGTTGTGCGACCTTCGCAAATGGCCTTCATCTTGAGCTCCATCTCTTTGCGCAAAAAGGGCTTGCCCAGACTTGTCTCAAAGTTCATGCGGTCGAACCCTTGGATGAGCGCGACGCCCAGCTGTGTCGGAACAAACACGCGCTGGCCACCGCGCCCGCCACCACGGCCGCCGCGGGCGCTGGCACGGCCTCGGCCTCCACGTCCGCCACGGCCACCACCTCGGCCGCCTCGACCACCCCCGCCATATCCGCCGTCGTCATCATCATCGCCGCCTGCTGCATTGTTGCCTGAATTTCCAGACTGCTCCACGGTCCGTGCGTACTCGCGATCCTGGATCTTTTGAATATGCTCGGCCATGGTTGCGTCGGTGCCGATGCCGTTGGCGTCCATGAGTGTGATCAGGTCAGCTTCTGTTAGGTAGCCTGGTGCCGAGGTCTTGCCCTGCGTCATCAAGGCCTCACTTGGCTCGAACCGCTCGCCCATGGAAAAGGCTGGTAGCTGGGCGGTGTCGGTCCAGTTCTCGTAGGGATAAACATCCAAGAAATTGCGCTCTAGGACTCGCACACCTTTAGCCCGGAACCGCTCCGACCCGTATGCAACCTCAACATCTGTCGCCATGCCCCTGGCGTCGTCCGCGCAGCAAGCTAGGAAGCGCCGCACGACAAGCTCGTAGAGGCGGCCCTCTTCGTTGTTCAGGACGCTGGGTGCGGCATACGTGATGGGATGGATGGGCGGATGAGCTTTGTCGTCGTGTGTTCCTGCGCGCGGCCAGACAAATTTGTTATTGTGAAGCAAGTCTTGCGCAAAAGGTCCCCAGCGCCCTGTCGAGTCCTGGGTCTGTTTCTGCACCAGTGCTTGCAGGTTCATGCCCTTGTCGAACCGGTCCGTCTCGGTACGTGGGTAGCTGATGAACCCCTTGTTGTAGAGGCCCTCGGCAATCGTCATGACCTGCTGACCGGTCATGCGCAGGAAGCGAGTGGCCATACTTTGGAGGGTGACGGTGGTCAGTGGCAGTGGACGCCATCGTTTGGTCGGCTTCTCCTGGACTTTGACGACCTCGGCCTTCTTAGCGGCGAGGCAGCGTTCGTACAGGATGATGACACAGGCACGGTCAAAGAGATGGCCACGCACCCACGTAAAGCTGGCCGTGAGCCTGCCCTTGGTATGCTTGACATTGATGCTCCAAAAGGGCTCGGGCACAAAATTCTTGACACGGAAGTAGTTGTCAACGACAAAACCCAGAGTCGGGAATTGACATGATCCTGAATGAGGAGTATGGTCAGCGTTCGGTATGAATCATCGTGTCGAGCGAAATACAACGCCAAACATACCATAGCTAAGCGTTAGTGATGCTAATGGACCACCGAGAGGCCGTAGATTGTTTGTGAGATATCGAGTAAAGGCGAAGCCGATGCGCAGGTCCAATTCTGACCGCGCTGAGACTGCATTTACTTGTCGTTCGTCTAGACCGACAAGATTTTGGGCGGCACGCAAAATGTGTCTATGAGGTCAGTACGCAAGGCAATATCGACAAGAGAACATGCTCCTAATATACGTACGCTCGCTCGATGTTGCTGAAATGCGCCCGCTTGACCTCGATCGACGGTTTGCCCTTGCGGGCGGCATCACGAATCTCGCTGCCAATGTGCTCGCCCTCAAGATCACAATCCGTCCAAATAATCAGGGCCCGGCAGTAGCGGGCCTGGCTTGCAATGTTGTCAGCCAGCACCTTCTTGTCGTCGGGGACCACGGTGTGCACGGGCGCCGAAAAGAGGTGGTCTGGCGGCGGATACTTCCAGTCTTTGACCTCCGGGCCGAACTCGAGAGTGGTCATGTGGCCCGACACGCAGGTCATGGTGACATCACAGTCACCGTACGGCGGGCCAAAATTAAAGGAGAAGACATAGTTTTTGATGTACTTGGACTGGGTGTTGTGCTGTGATTTGGAATTGTGAGCATTTGTGATTCCATTTTGACACTTTTGGCCTCCATAGGACAACAAAGGCACTCACTGTTTGATATTGTCCTCCGGAGAGATGGCCTGCCACGGCCTTTGAGATGGACGGCTTCTCGGCGACACAGAGGATCTTGGTCATTGTGCCAAACAACCAATGAAGCCTCAAATATATCTTCTCGTCGCCCAGACGCGTCTCAAATTGGCATAAATCCCGGGCCACGACGGCGCTGCCAACAGTGTGTAGTCAATCAACGTTGGACCATGCCGCAGCTGAGTGGCTATGACGCGTGAAAATAAGCCTCAAAGTCCCGGCCGGGGTGCTGGTGGTGGGATTCTCGCCGTTTTTCGCCGTTTGATATCTCGTTTTGCGCGTGGGAATGGAGTCGATTTTGGGCCATTTGAAATAAGGGCCGCTCTGGTGCCTGAAAGGCGGGTCGATGCGCAGCGATGGACGGAGTAAAAGGCATCTGAGAATTCGCCGTTCGGCGGACCGTTAGGGGCAGGCGGCCACTGAAGTGCGACGGACAGCGCGCTGCACGATCGCTGTTTTCGTCAATGGGCGCCATAATCGACCCAACACAGCTGTGTGGATTCCTCATGGACCCACTTTTATGTCAACCTTGTGCTAGAGCTCCAAAATACGGGGTAGGTACGACGTACGGAGTATTAAAGTGCGGGCAGGTGCGCGTGCCTTCCCTTTTTGAAACGTCATCGAAAGGCTGATGGGAAATCTCATCATCTTCATTTTTCACAACGTTCCGACATTCAGAAGAACAACAGACGACTCGGACAACGCAATTGGCACCACAGACACACCCATTGTCCCTCTACACACTTCCAGCATGTCCCTTCCTACCGTACGCTCGCTTGCGGCGTGCGCTGACTACGCCAACACCGTTGAGCCGTTCCTCGACCAGCTCTACAACTTGCCCGGCGACTTTGTCACGGCATTGTTTTCCGGCAAGGTTGGGCAGCTGTACGTCGACACGAACCCGCTGGTGTCGGGCTTTGCCATCTCTCTGGCCCTGGCCGTTGTGTTCCTCGTCGTGTCCGAGATCAACCGCAACTACTCGCAAGTTGACCGCTGCTGGAGCTTGCTGCCGACTTTCTACATTGCGCACTTCAACCTGTGGTCGCGCTTGGCTGGCGTGCACAGTGCACGGCTAGATGCTGCGCTGCTCTACAGCGTCTTCTGGAGTGTAAGCTGTCATGAGGTTTATTCGATGTTCCACGTGCTCTTGCTAACAATCCTAGACTCGTTTGACGTACAACTATGCTCGCAAGGGAGGTTATGAAGTTGGCTCGGAGGACTACCGTTGGTGAGACCATCTTCGCCAAACAATGCATACTTTAGAATGAGACTGACACGCCTTCTAGGGAAATTGTCAAGGCAGCTATCCCCAAGTGGCTGTTCCACATCTTTAACCTGACCTTCATCGCTTTCTTCCAGAGCATCCTCCTATTCGCCATTGCCGCACCGACCTACAATTTGCTTCTGACCGGCACCATTGAGCATGGCCTGACGTTTGGCGATGTCGTGTTTACCGGTACCGAGATCGCCCTCGTCGTTTTCGAGTACTTTGCCGACCAGCAGCAGTGGGACTACCAGACTGCCAAGTACAAGTACCGCGAGACCGGCAAGATCACTGCCGGCTTCGACAAGCCCACGCTCGACCGCGGCTTCCTTGCCGAGGGCCTGTGGGCCTACAGCCGTCACCCCAACTTTGCGGCCGAACAGTCTGTTTGGATCGTGCTCTACCAGTGGAGCTGCTACGCGACCGGCACGCTGTACAGCTGGGCGGGCATTGGCGCGCTGGTGCTGGTGCTGCTGTTCCAGGGCTCGACGGACCTCACGGAGCGCATCACGAGCGGCAAGTACCCTGGCTACAAGGAGTACCAGAAGCAGGTCGGCATGTTTGTGCCCACGAGCCTCAAGGGCTACCAGACGCCTGCTCCCAAGGTGATCCGGACCAGCGACCTGGCCAAGAAGCAGGCCGAGAAGGAGGCCAAGGCAACTGGCAGCCAGACACACGACACCCGCTCTGCCGGCAAACGATGATCTGTGCATGGAATCTAGGAAAGCCAACTTGCTTCACGTGGATGTCTGTTGGTTTTTTCTCCTTTGAATATCGTGGCAGTATGGGAAGGTGCCTGGGACACTTGATATAATTATGTCATAGTGCCCGTGAAGATCCGGAGACAGAGATACGGAAGAGACATGGCACATATGAGAGGCATGTGCCTGCGATGAATTTCCGGGTTGACTGAATAATATTGCCCGACACACATATGTCTGGGAAGGGGGGAAACGGAAAGATGAGTAATACTGGCAGGGCGTCTGGAGTTAGTTTTGGTTGGTAATTTTGAATTTTGGTAACGATCTAAATAGTAATAAACACCTTACGTTCCCATACTTGACTTGTCCCAAACTCCAGCGACCATCGTCATAATTATGGAATACATGCAGTTTTGCGGGGAAGAAAACGTGGACCAGCGGTGGCGACGGCGGCTCAACGGACTAGTGGACCATCATTTTTCCAACCGGAGAGCGGAGTCGGGTACAGTACGGGCGACACGAGTGTGTGTCGGAGCCGTAGCCAAGAAACATGTACATACATGGCCGAGATAGTTTCCGAGCTATGTCCGCGTTCAGTACCGCGCTAAGTCGTGCCTGCCTTTTGCGCCTGTCTCGCGCCTGCCACGGACTTTGTGAATTCGCACGGAGCAGTGTCCCACCGGAGACTTTCTGCGCCAGCCTTCCGCCCTAGCGGCAGTCTTTGCCCACCAAATTCAAGATGTCGCCACGCGCCATTTGGAAAATTGTGTGCACTGTTCGCCCACGCCAGAAGTCCAGTCTAAGTCAATAGACCGTGTCTAAAAGAGAAGAGCGTGGAAATAAGGGCAATGGCAAAGAATGAACGAATTTTCAGGGAAAGAAGGAGCGGCAGGAAGAGAAGGACTAGGCTGAGAAGGTGCGACCTTGCGACCTGCACGCAGCAAAATGCATGCCAACTAAAGAGGAAAGAGCGGCCCGGACTTGTATGCGGCCGAGGCAGTCGCGCGTCGGACCCTTATTTTTATTTGCCCTTTTATCGTCCTTTTGACCCTATTGACCCTTTGTTGTCACAAGCTCTTTGTGACTCGAACTCTATGCCCGTGATGAATACCCTGAGACGCCCACTCCCCCGTTTTGCCGTCTCTCCCACAATGGCCAACACCCGCCAGGAACAGCCGCCTGGTGCCCGCCTGGGCTTCGCTCGCTCTCGTGGCATATTATCTCCATTCTCCACAAAAGGCGAAATTTCGTTCATCTTGAGGGCATCAAGTGTCTCTTCAGAACCGCATTTCGCCTTTCCATTTCCACAAATCATATTTGTTTTTGTTCTGTTCAAAGTGACCTGAAATCTCACTCTCTTCGTATACGGATTTTGTGTATTTGTAAGGCGTGCTGGCGAGTTCTATTTTACGAAAGATTCGGCGAACACACCGAAACAGCGAGAGAAAGGCCTGGACCCTTTTTTTCCCTAATTTTTTTTTATACTGGCACTAGCATCTCTTATTAGTGTTGTCGATAGAGTTCATTTCCACACACTGATTTATGGCATTCTCCCACTTCATATCTCTGCTCCTTTTCTTTTCCTTCTCCTTTTTCTGATCTTTCCTTCTTTCTCATCTCCAACTTCGTCCTTCTGTCTCCCAGCGTATCCTTCCTCCCTACCCACGACCGCCGTCGCCCGCACCTCCTCGACATAATCAAGACGGAAAAACATCAGAATCAGCTTTATCCAGTCACCACGACCGTCCCACCTATTATGACCACGACACTGTCCGCTTCGCCCGCTGGCGCGGCCACGATGACCAACGACACCACCGCCACCATCATCAACAACCTGACAGCGCCCCCCATGTCGGTCTCATCGTCAAGGGCGTCGAACGTCGACGATGTGTGGTCGGCCGACCCTTCTCGTCGTGGCTCAGATGCGTCCAGTGCAACATCCATGAGCACAACCGACCTCTCGTCTGCTCTGTCTGCTGAGAGGCTCAAGTCATCTGCTGCCGGTGGTGTGCCGATGGCCGTTTCCGCCTCAGAGGGCGGCCACACCCTGAACCAGACTCAGGCCGAGACACAAAAGGCTCCAGCACCCGTTCGCAAGCTGAAGCACAACACAGACCCTCTCGAGCGCAGCTTCCCCAAGCCCGAGGGTGATATTAATGTTGGCGCTGCTCTGGCCCGCGACCCTCTCAAGTGGTCTCTGGGCCACTGGAAGAAGAACGCCCGGGACATTGTCGAGCCGGCCGCTGACCCGGCCGCTTCCAAGAAGCGTTTCGATGCCATGAAGGACGAGCTTCGCCGTGCTCACGCGGACATGGTCAAGACGAGCCGCTGAGTGGACAGAGCCAAGTTAGAGCAATACGGTCACCGAAAGGTAGACCTGCCTTTCTCGAAGTCGTCTCCACCATCACACATCCATCCACTTCTAGTGGATGGTACTGCATTTTGCCGCCCTCTCTTCCCAAGCTTGCGCAAAGTCGCAAGCCACTCATCACAGGATGATATGGAAGACAAAATCCAGGCGCAGTTGGAATACACTGGTCAGCAGACAATATGCATTCCGGCCGGCCTTGACGGCCAACGTTATAATACTTCATTCATGTTGAGGTGCGCTCGCTGAGCTCTCCAAGCCGCCGCCTCTTGACACCCAACAACGATTGCACGAACGACTGTTTAAATATACCCACTGATAGCCAAGGCTATTTGCCTCATACATTAAGAATATATAATAAGAAAAAAAAATTGATATAATAAGAAACGAACAAGCAGACAACGTGCAGAAGTGTGTAAACTGTCCAGTAGATAAAGCAATGCTAATGCAAATGACCGTAATGAAACCCCCGCCCCTTCAGCGTCGACCGGCGTTTTCTGAACGCGGTGTCCACTGACTTTCTGCCTCTTTTATGCAGCACCTGTGACATTTACACGATGCGCCCAGAAAGAGCAACGCCGTAGACAAGAGCCATGATGAACGAGGTCAGGTTGAGCAGCGACGAGATGCCGTGCAGCTTGCCAAACTTCCGGTTGAGCGCAAGCATCTCCTGTGAGTGCGGCGCCGGATCATAGCTCTTCTTGCCATCTTTGCGTTCTATGGTTGAGTTAGTAAGAAGTCGAAAACGCAAGCTATGATACTGCCTTCATTCCCCTGGACTTACCCTGGGAGTATCTCTCTGCCATGACCTTGGTGGTGGCCGGCAGGAGAACAAGCAGATTCACGAGGCCGGTCGCGCACATGGTGGCAATCGGCACGAGGAAGCCCCATCGGTTGCTCGTCTCGAGGAGGCCCGTAATGCCGGCGGCATCGTTGTTGGGTCCGCCGCCGGGGTAGGTGATGGCAAGGACGAGCGGCACAGCCGACTGGATGCCAAAGTAGATGGGGAACAACTTCGACTGCACAGCGGCAAACTGTGGCCGGGGCAGCGTCTTGAACTGGACGAAGCCATTGATAAAGGACTGAGGCTTTGTTAGAACAAAGTCTTGAAGATGTGCATCTTTGCAGCTGACTTACATGGAAAAATGTCGTCCCCAACAACGTGCCATATCTGGATGTCAAATAAAATACAGGTCAGCATCTTCCTCCGGTCTTTAAATTGTGACAAAGTGGCAATCCTCCAATATCAAAGATGCAAAGACAGGGAGATGTCTCACGAGAGCACGTGGTAGGGCGCAGGCTTGAGCAGGATCGAGGTCTCAGGCATCGTGGCGTCGAATTGATTCTGCCGGGCGATAAAACGATGAGAAGAAGCGACGTTGTTGGCCAAGAAAAGTGTCGTCACGATCGTGATGCGTACGAGGCTTCAATTGCTTGCGTGAGCGGCGATCAAGGATGGAACAGGAACAAAACGCAGGGCAAGCGGGGCCTGGAAAGCTGGAAAGTGCACCCCAGCGCACATGGATCTAGAATATTCCTGCCACAGTGGAAGGATTGCCGCGGCCCACTGAGGCAGCTCGCGGCAAGTCTGGTCACGTGTTTTCGCGACTTGTTACAAGGCACATTTGTGCGAGAGCTGGTCGCTCTTGCTTCCATTGGGCGGTGCTGCCTTCTGTTCTGGGCGCCGCGCCCCACGCCCCGCGCGGCTGCCTGCTTTACGCCTTGATCCACGTCCAATTGAACGTCACTGGCGTTCTTTCGACGCCCTCTTCAAGTTTTCCCCATTTATGAGGAGCTGTCCGCCACCTCCATTTCGACTGATACAGACGCAATTCGAACTGTGAACACAAAACGAGGCGTTTGCAATTATTGTCTGGAACACAAATCGACCAGAAAACAACACCACAATGGCGGACAAGGAAGCTACCGTCTACATCGTCGACCTCGGCGCCACCATGGCCGAGACCCATGGTGGCCGCAGCGAGTCCAATCTCGACTGGGCCATGCGCTACGTTTGGGATAAGGTCTGCACGACAGTGGCTGCGTCCCGCAAGACGTGGAAGGTCGGCGTGGTCGGCCTGCGTACCGACAAGACCAGCAACTCGCTGCAGGACGACGAGGGCTACAGCAATATTGCTGTGCTCCAGGACGTTGATGCCATGAGCTTGACAGACCTGCGCGCGCTCGGTCCCAAGATCAACGTCAGCAAGACCAGAGACGGCGACGCTGTGTCGGCCATTATTGTGGCTGTGGAGATGATTAGCGCGGCAGCGCCAGCACGGCTCAAGTTCACCCGCAAGATTGTCCTTGTGACAGATGGGCGCGGTGCCATTGACGGCGACGATTTTGACGACCTGGCCCGCCGTATCAACGAGCTCAACATCCAGCTTGTTGTTATGTATGTCGATCTATTTCTTGGGCGGGATCTCAAGATAGGATAGGATGACTAACGAGACTTACAGTGGCGTTGATTTTGACGATGCCGACTACGGCTTCAAGGAGGAGAACAAGTCAAAAACAAAGGTGGCTATTTTTTTTCTTTCCAAAAACAGTTCAAAGTTCCATCGACTAACGTGAACAGGTGCAAAACGAGAAGCTGTTGAGCACACTGACTGAAAAGTGTGACAACGGCGTGTTTGGCACTCTGGCCGAGGCCATTGACGAGATCCAGAAGCCCAATGTCAAGGTAACCCGGCCATACAAGACATACGATGGTCCCCTGACACTGGGCGACCCGAAGGCATTTGACAGCGCTCTGTCCATCAACATTGAGCGGTACTTTTTGACAAAAGTTGCCCATCCGCCTTCGGCAACCACAGTGGTCGTACGTGACGAGTCGGCGGAAGGTGGCACGCAATCGACACGCACCATCGACGAGATGGAGGGTGTTGAAATGAGCAATGTCGATTTTACGGCTGTCAAGAATGAGCGAGTCTACACTGTCGATGACCCAGAGAGGCTCGGCGGCAAGCGCGAGGTCGACTTTGCAGACCTCGAAAAGGGCTACGAGTACGGTCGGACAGCGGTGCATATTAACGAACAAGATCACAACATCACACAGCTGCAGACGGAAAAGGATTTTTCGATCCTCGGCTTCATCACACGCTCCAATGTAAGAATGCACCCCGTTGAGATAGAGAGAGTACAACGATACTGACAGAATAGGCCGAGCCGTATTTAAATATGGGCGAGAGCTGTATCATCATGCCGCGGCGGTTCAGTGAGGCTGACGAGCTTGCTTTCTCGGCGCTTGTCCACGCCATGGTCGATACAGACACATGCGCAGTTGCACGGTTTGTTGCAAAGGACATGAAGGATCCTACAATGCTGCTTCTCCTCCCGACAGTCACCAAGGACCACGTTTGCCTCTACGATGTGCCCCTACCCTATGCCGAAGACGTGCGGTCGTACCCTTTCCCGCCGCTGGACAAGGTCATCACAGCAAACGGTACCGTGCTGAAAAAGCACCGGCTACTGCCAAATGACGACCTCAACCAGGCAATGAGCGACTACGTGGACGCCATGGATATCTCCATGTTTGGCACAGATGAGGACGGGTGAGTTGGTCATGTTTTCTCCCTCTCATTTCTACCTAAAAGCTATACTGACAGTGCTCTTTGATGTAGACAACCTGCCGAGTACGCCGACCTGGACGACAACTACTCGCCCATCATCTACCGTGTCAGCAAGGCGGTCAGCTTCCGAGCAGTTCACCCGACAGAACCATACGTCCAAAATGACAACGAATTTGTCACACGGTTCGACCACCCGCCAGAAGATCTTGTCAGCAACGCCAAGTCCCAGATCGCGGCGCTCATCCGGGCTGCCGAGGTCAAGAAGGTGCCCCTCAAAGCCAAGGGCCGCGCCGGCCGGGATGCCAGAATCAACAAGCCGATTTCTGGCTTGGATATTGATGCCCTGTTAGGTGGCGGTGGTCCAACAATAAAAAAGGAGAGCGACGAGCTGCGCAAGATCTCGCCTGACAATGCCATTCCCGAATTTAAACAGGCTTTGGCGAGCACCGTCAGCGTCAAGCAGATTGAAGGCTTTTCCGAGCAGATGGGCAAGATTGTTGAGTCACTCATTGCCAGCAGCACCGGCGAGGTCAACTATGCTCGTGCCGCGGAGAACATGCGGGTTATGCGTGAAGAGCTAATAAGCTTTGAGGAGCCGGCCATCTACAACACCTTCTTGACCAGTCTCAAGGAGAAGTTGGTTGCAGAAAAGCTGGGCGGGCCACGTCTTGACATGTGGTGGACAATCCGGATGTCGGGCCTGGGCCTGATTACATCCAAGGACTCGGATGAGTCGACCGTCACAGAAGAGGAAGCACAAGAGGTGAGTCAAAATCCACGATGCGCTGGGAAGCTCTACATAGATTTGCATCGCACTCTCATGGATACCTTTTGTTTTCATTTGTTTATGACGCTGACCATCAAACTCTTTTCACAGTTCAATCGGCGCCTAACGCCAAAAAAGGCATGAAGACGCCTGGGGGAAAATGTACTTGTATTTTATGTTTGAATGTTTACGAGATCTGGGGGCTGTATTCGTGTTTGTTCTTACACTCTGTTTCTTTATTTTCATGTTGACCAGCCGGCATCTTTCTCAGCCAAGCCCATCAATATTCATCGATCTCATTCCTCTTGCCCGTTCACAGCCACTCCGTGAAATCACACCCCTGTCCGCCATGGAGTGAGTGCATGATCCTCTCTCACTGACATCTTTACTCCGTAGTGGATATTCCATCATCAATCTGCACCTAGACTCTTCTAGTCCCAATATGACCGAAGCTCCACCAGGCGCCAGGGGCCCGTCCACGGGACTCTGTAAACAAAATGTCGAGCGCAATATGATGGAGTCTGACGAACTTCCTCGTGAGGTCCTTTACCAAAACCTTTCAGACGGCGACCAAACAGTGGTGAGCGTCTACGAAGAAGACTCCAATGAGGAGGGTTGCACGTGCAACGCCGACAAAGGAAGCGACAATGAGGACGGGCAGAAAACCAAGACGAGGACGAGCTATGCGGCTACTGCCAGGCACGGGAGGACGCAGATTCAGCATCCTCATCTGACAACGAGTCCATCATTGAGATGTACAACGATCTCAAGCATGAGCGTGAAGACCAGAGGCGGCATATCGCGTATGAGAAGGAGGAGAGGAGAAAGCATCGGGCATACGAAAAGACCCGCAGCAACGAAGTGCGTGCCTGGGTGCGTTCCCTTGTTAAACTACTCGACGAGGGCAAGAAGGATACCGCTGCCATCGGGCCACTTGTCGGGAAATCATACAGCCTGTATTGTGTCTCCCGCCTCGACAACTACTCGGACCCCGAATTGCGCCCGTTATAGTACATCACATTCACCTACTCGGACTGGGAGGGATTTTTGGCCGATACCGCGCCAGAACCTGGATCAAGTACCTATGGTCTCGTTGGTGGCACGGTCCTTTTTTTCGAAGAAGAAGATGGCTTCGATTTTGGTCCATTCCGGCCCCCAGACTACGCGGACTTGCGTGAAGTCGCTGTGTCAGGCTCCATACCGACCCTACCATCAAGTTCAATTTTTCTTGGGAATGGCTATCTCCTGCTCACTGCAAGTCGGCATATGGTTAGCAAGAGACGTCTGCCGTCCAATGTCCCCAAGATCTTTATATATTTTTGAAGTCTGCGGCAACCTGGACAGCCTCTATGGTGAGGCAACTGAAAGCATTGCTACAAGGACACGAAGAATGCTGCGATCGAGCTACACCAAGACGGTCAGCAAATAGAGAAACGAAACGTGGGTGTGGGGAAGAAACCCGCGGAGTCAGCTTGAAGCCAAAGGGCTCGACGACGCCAGATGCCATTGTCAGAGCGACAAAGCTGTAGCCAAAGACCCAGAGCAGGTTGAAATGGACCTGCTTAGTGGCGACGGCAGCCATCCTGTAGAGAAGACTGACCGAGTCGAGTCTGGAGTTGAGGATGACAAGAGAAGCACCCATGGGCGTGTATGTCGAGTCGCGGTACAGGCCAATACAGACATCGGCTGTTGCAAGTGCTGGCCCATCGTTCATACCGTCTCCGACGATGGCGACTGTCTTTCCGTTGGCCTGCAGCGCTCGGATTCTCTTCTGCCTTGAGTCAGGCATGACCTGAGACCCGAGGACAGGCAGATCAAGAGCTTTTGAGACGAGCTGCGCCGACTCTTCGACGTCTCCAGTGAGCTTCTATTGTTAACAAAGGTGCCAGGATGATGGGCAAGCTTGGGGAGCACATACCATAGCACACTCATATCTGCTTGAGCTTAGATAACGGACCACACTCCGTGCTTCTTCTCGAATGGTATCCAGGGTTTGTTAGACAAAACCCACCGCAGAGCAAAATATTAAGGAAGGACGAGTCAAGGACTTTCAGCGAGCCAAAGAGTTGCCGCATACTTTCCATTGACGGCAACATAGACGGCAAGAACACCACCCTTTCGGCTTGAGTTTCCAGATGTTGTTGGAAGGTCATTATCCCCGATTGTTAAAGTAGCGGCGACTGCCGATGCGGATGGAGTGCCACTGATCTGGCACGAGGGATACTTCACCCGAGACACCAAGTCCAGCATCCTGTATCACATTACGAATATTGCGGGATATCTGGACATGGTGCGTATTTTTGTGACCAAGCCTTGTAAGACCAGCACCAAAAGACGGCTCTCGCAACAGGATGGCCACCGGCAACACGTTCTTCGATGGCACTGACAAGGTGCCAGAGCTTGTCGGTCCGACCTTGCCAAACAGGCGTCGTGGCAATATCTTCTACATCGAGTTTTGCTTCCGTCAAGGTTCCTGTCTTGCCAAAGATGAGCGCGCGGGACCGTTGCAGGCGCTTGATGGTGTCCATGCAGCGGGGGCTGTCATTCTGTTATATGTATTTTCGCTCGAGCAAACAAGAGTAACATCAAAGTGATCAAGGCCTACAAATAATTGCAACGCTCACGGACGGAATGGCGAGTTCAAGTGCACAGGGACAGACACCTATCAAGATGGTCATGGTCCGTAGAGCACAGCCGTGGAGCAAATCATAAATGGAATCAGAGGTGGACCAGCGACAATACGCCTCAATGATCAGAGCGGCAGCAGTAACTGTGACGATGCAAATAACAAAGTAGCGCACGGCCACACGGACAAAGGCAAATTTGCTTGCTTCGCCGGTCGACGCTGCATTCTCGGCAATCTGGGCGAGTTGCGTATGGAAAGACATGTTCTCGGGCCTTTGGACAACACAGGCGAGTGGCTTGGTCTGGTTGCGTGTGCCACCGAGCACAAAGTCTCACACTGTCTTGTTGACGGGCAGCGACTCGCCCGTCGCCATGGACTGATTAACCAGAGACTCGCCGTCAGAGACGTAACAGTCACAAGTAAATGCTATGTGGCTGGACAATGATGTTACCCTGAGGGTGAAGATACAACCCATGGCCCCACAAAGAATGCAGAGCAATATACCCCGAGAAATGCAAGGAGATACGACCTACTTGCCTTGATGGAAGGAGTGTTGCATAGTTGGTCTTGAGAAGTGGTTTGTATAGACTCATAAAAAAGCCAAAGGCTGACCGCCGAGACAGAACCTCAAGATAACGACCAGATACCTCGACCAGAGTAAGACCGACAGTCGTAAAGTTGGGAATCGAGGATGTCGATGCGCCGCCAAAGATAAAATCGCCCAGTGAGAGTTTGAGTCCCAGAATAAGAGATAGCGATATGAGTGTCCCCCAGCCGTCTTTGTGGAGCCATGGAGCCAGCTGGACCTGGATATAACAGGCTGCGGTCGGAGTCGCTGCATTCAGCAATGCGCGGATGGGCCCAGGTAAGAAGGCCATGTTGCCCAAGATCTGACGATGGAATCTTCGACCCCACGTAGGAGCATGTGTTCCAGCGGTACGCAAGTAGATGTCCGCCGGGATCACGAGATGGAGTCGCTGGGGGATACGAGGGTACATCCGGGGTAGAAAGAAAGGTGGACCAAGGTAAAGTGGTGTGGGGAACTTGTGGAGAAATATTGCGGTCCGCACAACGGACCGCACAACGCTAACCTAATTTAGACAGCTTACACCGTGCCAGAACTTTTTGCCTTACTGCCCACCTTATGCTTCCTCCACGGATTGGGGGCCGGTCCGACGACAATCGATGAGGCTTCCTGTACGGAGAGTGAGCGGAAAGAAATTAGAAGTTCAGAGCCTATGACGGCAATTTTGCAAAGTCTATGATTTGTGTGGAGCTCTAATGAGCGTTGTATGGTATGGCCCCTGCAGCTACCACTACGGAGTAGAGGGAACCGTATCGTCGGCCAAGTAGATCCCTACCATTGCCTGGTAGAGACATAGCCTTGCCATGGCGGTTGGATCCTGGACTTACGGAGCTTTTACACAGCTTGCGCTCGTGAGTTTACGAGCAGATATTGTCGCTTATTCGTATCCAAGTCTGTTCGCGGCTGAGAAATAGGTTGTTGCACTTTAGCGCGACGTCATTTTTTGCGCGTCTTGAAAACAGATATCTGCAGGTCGGGCAGCATCGGCGGGCTTTTCCTTTACCGAGTATCACAAAGAAGCATCGCAAAAATTATCACGAGAAACTATCGCTTGCATACACCAGCTTGTCTCTTGTACATTCGCAATGGCTTCCTCCCCCGTCTCCTCGTCAACGACCGCGTTGACAACGATGGCCTCGAAACCCTCTGTCGTCCGTGGCACGAAGTCGGTACCATTGATCGAGGCGCCCCTCAGTCATCTCATTGAACAGACGGCTTCCAAGTTCGGCGACCGTACGGCTGTCTGTGTGCCATGGCAGCAGGTCAACATCTCCTACCGGGCGATGGCGGAGCGCAGCCGGAGCATGTCCAAAGTGCTTCTTGCGGCCGGTATCAAGCATGGCGATGTCGTTGGCATCATGGCAGGCAACCGCTATGAGTACCTCGAGACCTTCCTCGCCGGTGGCCGTATCGGTTGCCCCGTCGTTCTTATGAACAATATGTTCTCACCGATCGAGCTTGAGCAGGCCATGGGCCGTGTTCGTAAGTACTTCTGACTTGTTTGTTCCTGATATGTTTACATCAGTTAACACCGATCCTCACAGAATGCACCGTTTTTGTCATTGCCTCGTCAATCGGCCCTCGCAACATGGATGAGCATATCAATAACACACTTGCAAAGTTCACACGCAAGGATGGGCTGCGCCATGTTGTCGTGCTTGGTGAAACTAAGGACAGGGGCGACGAAAGGGCCACTCGCTATGAGTCGTTCTTTGCCGAGTCCAACGCGCTAGCCACCGATGCCGAGCTTAAGAAGGCCGAATCGCGTGTTGTGGTCAACGATATTCTGAACCTTCAGTTTACATCCGGCACCACGGGCCGGCCCAAAGCAGCGTGCCTGTCTCACCGGTAAGTTTGTCTTTCTTGAAGTATTGGTCAGCTTATGTGGACAGGATACTAACACAAGACAGAAATATCATCAACGATGCCATGTTTGTTGGAGCAGCCATGAAGCTGACGCCGGTCGACGTTGTCTCTTGTCCGCCTCCACTATTCCACTGCTTCGGCCTCGTTATGGGTTTCCTGGCCTCTCATATCCACGGAAGTGCCATCGTCTTCCCGTCGGATACCTTCAACGCCGAAAAGACCATTGAGTCCGTGTTGCGGGAGCGTGTCACCGCGCTACTTGGCGTGCCGACCATGTTCTTTGCTCAACTCGAGGCACTTGACAAGAACCCTCGCCAATTCACGACGGTTCGGACCGGCCTTGCTGCGGGCTCGCAGGTGCCAGGTCCACTCATGGAGTCCATTATGCGCCGCATGAATATTCCCTCTATGCTCATTGCATACGGCATGACTGAGACAAGCCCCGTAACCTTTATCACCTCCATTGATGACTCGCAAGACAAGCGCTTCAACTCCATCGGCCGTGTTCTGCCCCACACGGATTGCAAGGTTGTCGACTCTCGTGGCCGTATTGTGCCCATTGGCCAACGTGGCGAGCTCTGCACTGCAGGCTTTGCGCTTCAAAGTGGCTACTTTAATGACGAAGAGAAGACACGCGAGGTCATGAAGGAGGACGAGACTGGTGTGCGCTGGATGTACACTGGCGACGAAGGCTACCTTGATGCAGAGGGCTATGGCTATGTCACTGGTCGGATCAAGGATTTGATTATCCGAGGTGGGTCTCTACATTTCTTGCGCTGTACCACAGCAGCAAATGAAGTTTCTCTTCCGCAGTACAATTTACTAACATACGCGCCACAGGCGGCGAGAACATCTCACCCAGTGAAATCGAGGGTCGTCTGCTTGAGCACCCGAAGATCATCGAGAGCTGTGTTGTTGGTCTTGAAGACAAGAAATACGGCGAAGCTGTTGCTTGTTTCCTCAAGGCATCGGATGACAACGCGAAAGTCAGCCGTCCATCTCCCGAAGAGCTCCGCCGCTGGGTGTCACAGACACTCGGCCGCCACAAGGAGCCCAAGCATATTTTCTGGGTCGGCGATGACGGCGTTGGCAACGATCTGGCCAAGACGGCAAGTGGCAAGTATCAGAAGCATCTTATCCGGGCGCTTGGTAATGGCATTTTGAAGGCAGCCCGCCAGCCATCGGCGAAGCTGTAACGCTGTACAAGCAGAGCTATAATACGCCAGGGCAGGCAACAGCTCGTGCTAAGCCAGTCACACCATGTTATAGACAAGAAATGGGGAACGAGAGGGGAGGCATGAGGGGCAGCTATGAAATTATTCACTTCGTGTTGGAGATTTTTCGGTATCTCAGTTTATTCTTTTATTGTCGGTATAAATGCATGGGACTGGCGCACCCATACGGTGACAGTTACGTGGATAGAGATAGAGAGGTGGCGCACAAGGGGCGGGGGCGGGGGCGCTATACACGCATACACGCTAGATAGTGGGTGTCAGGGTTAAAGTCTCTGCGCACGCATTTCGCCCGCAAATCGTACTCTAGAGAAGACAACGCATTCACCACATAGATCACTTGTATTCTTCAGAAGGAGAGGACGTACAGGATCGCCGATGACGTTAACTGCTATCAATTACACACCTATTCGAACACTATTCAGATTCAACTTGTCCTGACACATTAATTTTATTTTTGAGGCTAGTCCTTTAGTTTTCCAATCACTTGACCTCTTGCACAAAGTATGCGGGGGCCATTGCTGATTTTGTCCATTTTACGTGACATGCTGCTAGGATGGATTCTAACTAAACTATGCCGCTCTCTTTTTGGTGTCAGTCCGGGCAAAGTACCTGGGTACTTTTGACCCTTCACCTGGGGCAAATGGGTTAATTTCTTGGCTGACCTACAGCGGGCATTCAGCTACGTCCCTGACCTGAGGAGCTTTTCCACTTCCCCGCCTTCCTCCTCGCCACCATTTGCTTTCTCGCACTGTCTGCACAGCAGGGAGCCTGGGCATAGCGCCGAGTCAGACCTTTTTTATTCCAATGTTGTCTTTTACCTTGTTCTCTTGGCCTCGATTTGTTTCCATGTCATGTATGAAATGGTTTCTTCTCTACCGTTGCTCTTTTCTTTGGTTATCAAATATTTTCGTACTCGTCGTTTTTGGATGTTGTGTTGCAGTACATGCTTTCGTTCTCCCTCTCTCTGTTGTATTTGATTCCTTGCTTCCGCTGCATTCGAATCATCCACAGCACTTCCATCTCATTCCTCCATATTTTCATTTCGACGCCCCCTATTGCTCTTTTCGGCTTCTTTTTCCACTTTTCAGTTTTCGTGTTTCTCTTCTATTATTGCTATCTGTACAACGTATTCGTTTTCCTTTTGCCCCCTCCTTCCCCCTCCTTTTTGCACACCTGTACCCTTGCAGATCCAGCAAACCCAAGTGACCCGGCCGTTTTGTTGTATGTAGTGAGAGAATCACTCGGGCCTCTCCATTTTTTCTCTTTTTTTCTTTTCTTTTCCAGCTTAAAATAAGTGTATTTGGCAGTCCCTTTGTTTGTTTTGTTTCCCACACAGTGCCTTGCCGCCTCCGCTTTCCCCGCGACACATCCTCTCCCGAAGTAGTCAAGGTAGTGTGTAGTGTGCTGCCTCGCTTGGCCTAGCAAAGCACCGCCCCCCGCTTCTGGCCAGCATGATCATTGCTGGCAACTGTTAGAGTACGAAGTAATATTGACTGTATTGGCGTCTTTTTTTCTTGGTATTGTCGCATATTTCTGCTGTCCCGAAGATGTCCGGTTATTCTGTCACATTCATTTTTTCATCCTCAATACCAACTTCAATCCCGGCTTCGCCAGCTTCATTGCCATCGGATCAAAACTCATAATCGCCGAAGCTGTTGCGCTTTTTTCTTGTCGCAAATTAACACATCCGCCTGCTTTTTGTCATCCAGTCGCTCCTGCCGTGCCGAGAATTCTCGGCTGCTACCGTCCTTTTTTCCGTACCGAACGTCGTCCGCGCCTGCCGTTGAAGTTTTCTGTCGTTCCTGCCGCCAATTTTTCTATTCCATTGCGCTTTCCGTCGCGCTTTCCGTCGCGCTTTCCGTCCCGTCGTACGACGTGCCTGCCGTTGCATTGCTCCTTCCGCGCCTTTTGGAACGGCATCCACCCACAATGTCCTCGGACGGCTCTTCTCAGCAGCCGCTGCCCTCCGACGTGATGGCTGTTTACAATGACATGTTTCCTCAGCCCACGTCGTGGTCGCCGCCATCGCGGTCGCCGCCATCGCGCAACCGCCGACCCAGCAACTCGTTCCCAGGAAGCATTCGCCGTATTCGCCAGGCATGCACAAACTGCCGGTAAGTTGTTGGGACGCGACTTGGCTGTGATAGATATTCGGATATGGCTATCACCATGTCTTTTTATCGCATATATGGAGATGTGGCTTACTCATACTGACGTCCTCTTATAGCCACCGCAAGATCAAATGCTCCGGTGAGCGGCCGAGATGTGTCAATTGTCGCCGCGTTGACCGGGTGTGCAACTATGAGCCCTACTCGGCGACGACGGCCGCCAATGCCAACAACAATAACAACAACAGCAACAGCAGCAATAACAGCAACAATGCGACCTCACCGTTGACAGCCGGCCGTGGCGATCTCGCCGAAGTCTTGGCGCTTTCTAAGAGTGCCTCTATCAATGTGGGTCTCCCGAATTCTCGTATTGTATTTTGTGGCCTTGTGGTCTGACAACAATTCAAATAAAGTCCGACCTGTTGAGCAGAATCAACACAATCGAGGCACAGCTGGCAAAGCTCACAAGCCAGGGCGCATTGCAGGCCGCCAAGACTTCTTCGGACGGTGGCAACACAGACGAAGAACGGCCTCGGCAGCCGCAGTCGATACAGGCACTATCAAACTCTTCAAAGTCACCGCGCGATGCCACTGACGGTAACAATATGAGCGAACCGTCTGATTCACCCGGCTCAGCACATTCCTACCAGCCCTCGGCGGAGCTTTCCAACCCGACGCTGCCATCTAGTTTCCACCCGTCCGCGTTACCAGCGCACGTCATGAACGCCCTTGTGGACGCATATTTCCTGCATTCGCACAACCAGCCCTATTCATACTTCCACGAGGCAAGCTTCAGGGACCGTCTTGCCGCTGGCCTACTCCCCAAGTGCATTATATACTCCGTCTTCGCATCGGGCATCCGCTTCGCAAATCTGGAGTATTTCAGGGGCACTGCCGCGCAGGCCATTGAGGAATATGCGCGCTCGGCATGGCTTGCCATCCTGACTGACCACATGGTGGCTGAGAACTGCCCAAACCTGTATGTTGCACAGGCCACCAACATGCTGGCCGTTGTGGACTTTACTGCCGGCCGGACGAGTTCCGGATGGCTCAAGATCGGACTGGCGGTGCGCATCGCGCAGGACCTGCAGCTGATGTCAGAACCTAAATCAGCCTTGGGACTCACAGCATGCGAAGAAGAAGAACGCCGGCGGACATTCTGGTCTATTTATCTGCTGGACAAGCTTGTCTCGTGTGGCCAAAGCCGACCGCCAGCAATTGCCGACGAGGACTGCCACGTGCAGCTGCCCTGCACCCAAGAGGCCTTTAGTAACGGCCACATCCCCAAGACAGCAACACTGCATGCCCTGCTGGGGTGGAACTCTGACGCGACATTGGGTGCTGGCAATGCTAGTGCGTTCACGCTCGTTGTGCTATCGGGATCCGCCCTGGGTCGCTGTGCACGCTATGGACTGCACCAGCGGGACGTGGAAGACGCGCTGCCATGGGACTCCAAGTCGGAGTTTGCATCGCATGGCTCTACACTGCTGCTGGTGGAGCATCATCTCCAGGCCGAGGCGCAGCTGCAGCCTCTCTCCGCACTCGCAGGCCGCTACCGTCGGCCGGACGGGACGATTGATCATGACATTACGAGCCACATTGTGTTTGCGCGCACGACGTTCCACCTGGCGTACTGCCTGCTGAATCATTCGTTCCTGCTGCGTCTGCGGCTCCAGAAACTCGCATGCCGCACGCCACCCACTTTCTTGGCGCGCTCAGCAGAGTTGTGCCTGACGCACGCGCGCGCTCTTATCGAACTGCTTCATGATGCGGCGGCAGCGGGACTTCATGTGCAGTCGTCTTTCTACGCGTATTCTGTGGCCGTCGCCGGCAGTTTGTTGTCGCTAGGTATGCACGAAGCGCGACTCGCCAATCACGAGCCCGACAGTAAGATTGTTGTGGCACATCAATTGTCCCTGTCGATGCTGCAAGAGATTGGGCAGGTCTGGGAACACGCATCCAAGATGGTATGTATAGGTACATGCTGTTTACGCATTCTCCTTTTTTCGTCTTTGCATCTCATTTCGTCTGTTTGTCTGGTCGCACTTATCGCCCATGCCTACCTACCCAGCCTCCCAGCTACCCATCCTGTCTTGCATTGCCTGTGTCTGTTTTGGTTGTGGCGGAGGCTGACACCCACTAACACGTTGCGATAGTACTTCCAGTTGCTGTTGTTTGACAACCAGGGACTTTCACTAGCACAGAGCCTCAACAACACGATCACTGGGGAGGAGCTGAACCCCGTTGTCGAAGCAGTCTTTTGGTCGATGGTCAACTACGACACGATGTGCAACAGCTCAGGGCCAGTCGAGGCGCTGCTGGGTTCGGTTTCCATGGACCAGATCACCCTGCCCGGATCCGTCGACCTTGCGCTGTGTTTTGGTAGTGTCGACAACAACAGCAGCGACTGCTTCCCCATCACGACTGACGAGAGGGACGCTGCGACCAACTACCCCGTCTTTTGAACTACGGCCCTGACATTGATCCTTTAAAGTACAACCCCCTCACCTCATCCAGTTTTCTGAGTTTTCTGATGAAGAAAAAGGAACGTGTTCAAGGGTGTTCATGCAGGTATTCCGTATTGAGGTGTTGTATTGATACATTGCACAAAAAGTGGCAAATGAAGAAGGTGGGACAATATTGGGGTGGAGTACGGAGCAACGGCAGCCCACAGGTCTGGGTGAAGGGCTGTTGCAACATAACTTTTGGTTGGTTGGTTGGTCAAAGGAGGAGGGGCACTTGGGCGAAAGGAGGGAATGGATGGCGCATGGTGCGACAACTCGTTCGATTGCGAGTGCGGGTTCGATTTACGAGTACGATTTCAGCAAATTCATTTATTCTCTCGCAATTTTCGCAAAGGACAAAAGGACAAAAGGACAAAGGCAAAAGGCAAAAGGCAAAAGGCAAAAGGCAAAGAGGCTGAAGGACATCAGAACAACAGAAACCGAATCCGAAGTTTGTAGAGTGAGTCGAGTGAATAGAAGAGCGATTTTGGCAATATTCTGTGCTGACCTTGGGTGTTTCTCATCGGAAGAGGAGCATTGCGCTGAAAGTTCTTTTTTTGGTCTGTGTTGGTCTGTGTTTTCTGTTCGTTTTTCGATTTCGTCGACTTCTTCCCCTTCCCTGGGCTCATTCCGAAAAGGTCACCCGTCGGAAAGCGGGCGTTCCGGTCATCGAAGATTTGGCGCTTCCCCCTGTCCTGTTTTTTTTGGGGGGGGACTTGGACTGGCCTTTGCTGCCCGCTAGGCGGACCGTTCGTATTGGTATTAGTCCGCAATGTCAGAGAGTTGACGGACAAACGGCAGATGGACCAATCATCAGTCGCCCTCCCTTGTAAGAACAGAGACAACAATCATGGAGACTTTTCTGCCTCGACCGCCTCTTCTGTGACCCATCAAAATTGTTGGGGTGTTCGGAGGCTTTGTGGGGGTACTCGAGGGGAAAGAGCCTCAAAGAAAATAGGGAAATCAGGGAGACATTCTCGCAGTAAGGCTAGCATCTGGGGACGATCCGGGGACGATCCGGGGCCCGTCCTTTTTATTTGCTTTTTTTTTAAGCTGGCCTGGGGGAAGAACAGTCTCCATACTCTGGCAGCCTGGCTGGCTGGCTGGCTGGCTGGCTGGTTGGCTGGCCTATGTACGTGTACAGAAAAAAACTGGAGATGGTCCAGATGCATGACTGTCCGTATGCCCGTAGTACTGGGGAATGGAGATTGTCCACATACGTCGTGGAAGTAGGTCTGGCTTAGTCTTGTCTGGTCTTGTCTGGTCTTGACTGGTCCTGGGCACCAGGAATAATAAAATTAAATAAAATAAACTAAGAAAATACTCCAGGCTTGGGCAGGATGATGGTTCCGGGGGAGGGCGATGCGAATGTAGGACTTTGTATAAAGAGTACTGGGAATCCGGGGAAGAAGGGTTTCCGAAGGATCTGGCACTTCTCCAGGGTCATCTACTTTTCAGTCCTTTTATTTTTGATTCTTGCACTCCTTTTCATCAAAAAGATCCTCGTCTATTTTACCCATATCTTCCATTCTTTTTTTCCCTAGCCATCGTCGTCAATCAAAACATCGTCGACCATCAACCATCATCATGGCCGAGTACGAGAACGTCAGAACGAATGGCAACGGCGCCAGCTCCGATGCCGAGAAGGGCCAGATGGAGGCTCTCCGTGAGACCGCGACCAACCGCAGTGTTGTCATGAGCGCTGAGCAGTTTGAGAAGCTGTATCTGTCGCCGCACAACAAGGTCAAGGGCGAGCTTCGCCAGACCTACGGCAACCCGACTCCGATGTAAGTTGTCAACTTCGTTCATCGCCATGTCAACAATATGTTCCATCATGAGTACTACTAACCACCACCCTATAGGGCCCTCATCGGCTTCCTCCTCTGCCTTCAACCTCTGTCCTGCACGCTTATGGGCTGGCGTGGTGCCAGCAGCTTTGCTGCTTCCATCATGTAAGCATCGGTATCCATCCTCCTTTGTTCTACCAAGAGCCTTACTAACCTATAACTTTCCTTTCTCTTTTACTACAATAGCCCTGCATACTTCTTCCTCGGCGGTCTTCTCATGTTCGTCAGCGGTATTCTCGAATGGATCCTCGGCAACAGCTTCCCTTCCATCGTTTTCTGCAGTGTCGGTTGTTTCTGGTTCACCTTTGGCGGTATCCTCTGTCCTAGCTTTGGCACCTACGGCTTTTATGCGGCTGCTGGTGACGCTGCCAGCACTGGTCTTGCTACCAAGGGCTTCAACGCCAGTCTCGGTTTCTTCCTCGTGTCTTTTGGCTTCTTCGCCCTCATCTTGTTCGTCTGTTCGCTTCGTACCAATGTGGTCTTTGTCGTTATCTTCATGACGCTCGTCCCGGCATTTGCTTGCCTGGGCGCTGCGTTCTGGTACCAGGCTGAGGACTACGCGGGCACGACTGCGAAGGTGGCGACCCTGTTTAAGGCGGGCGGCGCTATTCTGTTTGTCACTTGCGCATGTGGCTGGTACATTCTACTGTCCATCATGCTCGCCATTGTCGACTTCCCCATCCAGCTTCCTGTCGGTGACCTGTCCACGGTCATCAAGGGCAAGTCTGAGAAGCGTTGAGAAGTTTTCGACTTTTTTTGGTCTGTGCGCTACACAGAATATAGTCGTTGGTGAGCTGGTTGGTTTTGTATGAGAGAAACCAGGGGCTGGGGTGGTTGAAATTAGCAATCAGGGGCATCGGACGAGCAGAATAATGGTGAGAGGTTTACAAGTTGAGCAAAGGCAGGCTCCCAAGATTGTCTTTTGAAAATACCCATTGGCAAGGAAAGGCTGGGGAAAAAGGGCAGTTTGGATGTTGGACTGGCGTTCAAACTGAAAGTATACTAATCAACGGAGGAGTTACACAAGTTTTCTCTTGTTGATCGTCAAAAGCTTAGTGGATGGCATATCCTGCGGTCGAGGAGCCTCGTTGTGCAACAGCCGCGACAACCAAACTTTGGGGCTATCCTGTTAAAACTATTCCGTACACGAAACACAGAAACACCTCCAATTTGGCTTTGCACCTTGTCCAGAAATGAATTCCATGTATTAAAACTGCTATATTACGTGATCCTTGGTGTAGTCCAGCAGATGTATATGCATAGTCGTGATTGTGATGATGATGAGATGATGTTTTCAAAGGACTTTTTTCCAAAATCTCGGGGACTTCTGTCACTCAGATAGCGCCATCGGGGGAAACCGACTCTGGAGAGCAGAATTCGGGGGACAGCAAGGCTCATTCTCAAAGCCTGTCTTCGGCATTGAGTGCCGGGAGTCGTTCGTCTGTCGGCATCAGTTCGCTACACGTATTCGTATCTTTTGACTTGTCCTCTCCCTTTCGTGTCACTCGAAATGTTGTTTTCTAGCTGACGTCGTCGCTTTACACCCTCTTCGCATCCCCACCAATGCTGCTCGCTCGTTTCTCGGCGACATTTAGAATTACCTGTTCCGGAAAGAGATTTTTTATTTTTGCTTTTGTGACGCCTTATGTTGTGGTCTGCCCTTGGGGTTTCATCGCCAAGTCACGTCTCCTCGCGATGCACTTCATTTCTCCCCTTTTCCTCTTTCGGATACAGGGCTATGCTACTGCAGGCTTTGGGATTCAAAAGAAGGGTAAATATTATGTGACTGGGCAAGGTCGGATTGCTGTTTATCAGACTTCTTGCGTTCAATTCCTGTGGCCTTATGCAATATCCAGGTATGTTGGCCTCTGTCGGTGGGTGTCCGTGTCTGTTGGAGAAAAAATACCAACAGATGCTAGTGCCCAATCTGATAATAGGGTGTGGCTTTTGCCCGACTGCCAACAGAACTGGGCTGCGGGCACCTGTCTCCTGTCTCCAGTCTCCTCCTCCCCAGGAATGTAGCCACGTTGGTCTTGGTGATTGTTGGCCATGACTGTCCTATTTTTGATTTGATGGCTAACGAGTGGACACAGGCCCAGTGACCAGTGATCCCCACTGCTTGGCCCGCATGTTTGGCCATAGTTGGCCATGCCCTGCGAAAGGAGGGCTGAGACTCCCTGTTCCGTATATGATCTACCCTTCCGCAGCCACCAACATCGCCGGTCCGCAGCCAACAAACGGAATCAACCCCGGAATTCGTCCACCCGCAGCGACACACGGCTCTCGAAAACGCACACGGACAACGGAAAGCAGAGGTCCGGAACTGTTAGCTTTCCCCTCCTTTTCTGTTAGTTCTCCCCTCCTTTTCTGTTAGTTCTCCCTCCTTTTCTGTTAGCTCTCCCCTCCTTTTCCTTCTCTCTCCTTCTTCCTCCCCCCCTTCTCTTCTTTTCCTTGTTTTACTGCGGCTTGGCGCAGCTGAGCGTGTTGCCCAGCGTTTCCCACGACTGTTGTTTTTCCTCATCGTGCGGGGTATGACTAGGCTAATATTGTACTAGCTATTGTGCTGGGGACAAACCACCATTTCAGAGAAGGGATTAGAGGACCACCGGATAGAAGCACGGCGTTCGGACCGCTCATGATGGTTGCAGACCCCACGAAATCAAGCGCGGCATATCGATACGGGAAGGCCAACAGAAGGAAAACGATGAGAAGCAACCAAACAGAACCAACAGACACCAAAAGAGGGCGAAAGGGGAATTCCAAAAAGGTAGAAAAAAAGAAAAGAAAGATAGGCTCGATCATGACGTGAACGGCCAAGAAGTGAACGGTTCAAACCCCGCATGGAACCGCAATCCGCATGGACCGCGTTTGACGCTAAAGGCGTGCACTTCGTGAAGTCTTTACCGCGGGTTTTCACGAGGTGAAGCTATATTATATACGGAGCGTCGTATATAGGACCCTTATAAAGGACGCTGCTGTAACCTTGTCCCAGATGTAAATTCAGAGCCTAATTCAAGCAAAAAAAAGTAACACAAAATTCAAACCAAAAATAAAACATCAATAATCACCTTTGTTAAGCATTTTCTTTTCACTTTTTACTACTCACGCATTACGGCCCCAAGATACCCTGTCCCTGAGCCCACCATGGCCACCACCACTGCCACCGTCACCGTCAACGGCAACGGCAACGGCACCGCCGCGGCTAAGCCTTCCATCAGCTTCACCGACAACTTTGTCCAGATCATCGATGGCAAGGCAGCACCCACCAAGGAGTCCCGGCACGGCCTGAACCCGGCCACCAAGCAAGCCAAGGCCCCTGTGCCCGTGGCCACCAAGGAGGATCTCGACCGTGCCGCCGAGGCCGGCAAGAAGGCCTTCAAGACATGGTCCAAGGTCCCGTACGAGGAGCGTCGCGCCAAGGTGCTCGCCTATTGCGATGCCATGCAGGAGCTGTACACGGAGTTCCGTGAGCTTCTGACGTCGGAGCAGGGCAAGCCTGTAAGTCAATAACGCGGTGACGACAATGTGAATTGAAACTGGCCATATACCAATATTCTCTGTCAATAGATCCCTCAAGCTGAAGCTGAGACCGATGCTGCCATCTTCTGGATGCGTGCTATGGCTGATATCAAGCTGCCCGAGGATGTGATTGAGGACAACGAGAAGCGCTCTGTCGTGACTCGCTACGTGCCACTGGGTGTTGTCGGTGCCATTGTGCCCTGGAACTTCCCCCTTCTGCTGGCAACGGGCAAGCTGGCTCCGGCTCTGCTTACTGGCAACGTCATCATCATCAAACCCTCTCCCTTCACACCCTACTGCGGCCTCAAGCTCGTCGAGCTTGCCCAGCAGTTCTTCCCTCCCGGTGTTGTCCAGTCGCTGAGCGGCGACGACAACCTTGGCCCCTGGCTGACCAGCCACGAGGGCATCGACAAGATCTCCTTTACTGGCTCGACCAACACGGGCAAGCTTGTTGTCAAGAGTGCCAGCGCCACCCTCAAGCGTGTGACCCTGGAGCTTGGTGGCAACGACCCGGCTATTGTTCTGCCGGACGTCGATGTCAACGACGTTGCCGAGAAGGTTGCCTTCTTTGCCTTCCTCAACTCGGGCCAGATTTGCCTCAACCTCAAGCGTATCTACGTGCACGAGTCCATCTTTGACGAGTTCCGTGATGCCCTCGTCAAGAGCGTCAAGGCCTTCTCGTTTGGCGATGGCTCCAAGGAGGGCATCTCGCACGGCCCTCTCCAGAACAAGATGCAGTTTGACCGCGTCAGCACCTTCTTTGACGACATTGAAAGCCAGGGTTGGAAGGTGGCCGTCGGCGGCAAGATTACGCCCTCGGACGGTTACTTTGTCAACCCCACCATCATTGACCGCCCGCCTGAGAACTCGCGCATTGTCGTCGAGGAGCCCTTTGGCCCCATTGTTCCCCTCCTGTCCTACAAGACCGAGGAGGAGGTCATTGAACGTGCAAACAACACGAAGATGGGTCTCGGTGCCTCAGTGTGGTGCAACGACCTCAAGAAGGCCGAGCGCATCGCCAAGGAGATACAGGCCGGCACTGTCTGGATCAACACCCACTTTGACCTGTCGCCGACGGCACCGTTTGGTGGCCACAAGGAGAGCGGTATCGGCACCGAGTGGGGTACCAACGGTCTCAAGGGCTTCTGCAATGTCCAGACCCTGTTCCTGAACAAGACCATTGCCAGCTAGATCGTGAGACTAATGAAAGAAAGCAAAGCAAAGACGAAAAAAAAAACACTCAGATAGCGATAGTTTCTAGTTACGAATTCAAGAATGCAAACAAGTTGAATCAAATAACAAGAATAACAGATGGAGGTCACGTAAGTGAAGTGGAAGAAAATCCAATAAGTCAGGGATCACCACTTACTCGTGGCGGGGTTCGCTGCATCTGGAGCTCTTATACTGTTGTGCATTGACTTGTGATTTCTTAGCGTCACGACGTTTAACTGAAGCCACGGCTCTACCATCAACTCTGTGTCATTAGGGGCTCACGACCATGATACGCCACGGTGATGTCGTTGTCGAAAAGTAAGGGCCTGTCCCAGGAAACATTGGCACATAATTTCAGTGGAGTTTACCTGCCTGTAATTCGGGCAAAATCACGGAGTAGTTGGCGTCCATTTCCCTACAAGCTACTAAGAGCTCACTGACACGAGCCGACTAATATACGACATACATCACATGCACTGTCTTGTTCTCATTACCCAATGTCATTCACTCACATTCATATGCTCCAAGCGCCTCAACTTCTCAACCCTCAAGATCTTCTTGCTCCCAAAGAATTACCACAGCAGAACTGGCTTGATCGTGACACCGTCCTCCATATCACGGACGGCCTTGAGGTAGTCCTTGACCTGTAATGTTTTAGAATTTAGAATGGGAGTGAATATGTCAGTATAACAAAACCATAGGCAAAACTTACAGGGTAGAACTTGATGAGACGGTCAACAGGAAACTTGGAGTTTCTGTACCAATAGATCATTTGGGGAATGTACTAAAAGAGTGTCAGCAGTGCCACTGCAATCATTAAAATATGGGACGACCACTTAAGACTTACCTGCTCAGGGTACACGCCGCCCTCCATGCTGCCCATCAGCTGCTTGCCAGTCACCATGTAGGACACAAGCTGGACTTCAAAGCTGGCATCCATCGGCGCAACACCAAGCAGGATCATCTTGCCCTGGTTGGCCGTGAACTCAACACCCTGCTGGATCAGAGGAGTCACACCCGTGGCATCGACAGTAATGGTGCTTCCAGAGCCACCAGTAATGTTACGGATCTCGTCAACGAGCGTGCCCGACAGCTCCGATGTGTTGACAACGTGAGTGGCTCCGAGGCTCTTGGCCAGCTCCAGGCGGCCGGGGACACGGTCAATGCCAATGATGTTGCGGCAGCCCTTGAGCTTGGCAGCCATAATGGCCGAGAGACCGACACCGCCGAGACCAATGACGGCAACCTTGTCGTTGGGGCCAGCCTTGCCGAGCTCTGTGATAGTACCGGCACCAGTTTGAATACCACAGCCAAGCGGTGCAAACATGCTCAGCTCCTCACGGCTGTTGACAAGGTGCGTCACCTTGACCATGGACGTCTCTTGAACGCGCGTAAGCTGGGCAAAACTCGACTGGCCAAAGAAGGAGCCGCCAATGGCTTTGGAGGGCTCGTCCTTGGAGCCGGGGAAAGCCTCCTTGTTGCCGACAAAGTTGAGCTCGGTGAACTTGTGGCAGTAGCCCGGAGCGCCATACTGGCAGTTATGGCACGTCGTGCAGAAAGCAAAGGACAGAAGGACAGCATCACCAGGTTGTACCTTGGTAACCTTTTTGCCGACAGAACGGACATATCCGGCACCCTCGTGTCCCAGAACACGCGGGTAGTTGGGGACGGGAAAACCGGGAGTACCGTCGGGGGCAGTGCCGCAGCCCAGATCGGTGTGGCAGATGCCAGACGCGACCATCTCGACAATAGCCTCGTACTCCGCTGGCTCGCCGATGCTAATGGGCTCGAGAATCCACTGTCTCTTGCCCTCGACGGGGTCGTGGCACACAATGGCCTGCGTTTCTGAGGACGTCATGGTGATGGTTGTATCGTGAATGGGGTATATGGGAAGAGACAAAAGACTGATAAGAGAATGCCAAGAGGTGTATAGTCTTGGACTTGAATGTAATACTGTTGAGAGAAAATAAGAAATGGACGAGGATGGACAAGGGGAGGACGATGAGAATATGACCTGATGCCTGGTCGGACCTTGATGTCTATATAACAAATATATAGACCGCACATAAGGCCACCTAAGGGCAACGCCAAGGGCCGACCGCCCAAGAGGCGTCCGTTTTAAGTCCACCTACAGCCGAATTCATTACATTGTTCTTCTTTAGGGAGTATTTAGTAAGGTCTACAATCCGCCTGCCAGGGCACAATATCCTGCAGAAAGGCCGCCAAATACACAACGCAAAAATATCCCATTGATTCCATTGGCCCCATGAGTTTGCTACCCCGCAACGAAAAGAGCAAAAGTCAAACCCCAGATCCAAAATAACATGATCCAGCAATCACTATCTCGCAGTCGAAGTTGCACTCAAATTACGCGTGAATGCACTCCGGATGCACAGCAGATGCACCCTAGAGGCTCAACCAATTCGGCTTACGCCGGATAGCGTGTGTGTGGGGGATATGGGGTATTTGCAGTCTGACGGTCCGTTAGTTGTAGAGGACAAAAGTGTGGATGTGTGAGAGTTGTGTCGATGAAACACAAAATCCAGCTTCCATCGCACCTTCCTTCAGCGAACGTCCGCCCCGCTCCGTCTTCCCCGCATTTTGACATCCCGCAGCGCGGACCGCACCTTTCCGGCCAATGAGGAAGGCGCAGCGTGTTTATCAACTTTTGTTCTCAACTACGAAATCGTAGAATGGTACGAGTTTATGGAGATCGTTCCACAGAGTTGACAACTGTAGTCAGCATTTTGGTTCGCTTGTCTATTTTGTTCATTTCGTCTATAATCTTTCTTTTTGTTCATTTTCTTATTTTCTTTGGGTGAGGCTGTCTTTGTTGTTGGTAACGGATAGCGAATGGACAGAGCTGGGAAATGCAGAGCCGCACGTCGCCCCGCCCTCTGCCGCTCCCTCCATTTCCCCTCCTCCCCCTCGAGCTGCAAGGGAGCTACGAAATGTAGTATCAGCACGGAAAACAAGGCCGGGGCCATGGCCAAGGACGGCGTCAAGGACGTATCTGTGGATTCTCAAAAGATTTGCCAACGGAACAAAACAGAATAACACTTCTTCTTCCTGCAGCCCGCCAAAACCATCCAGCCACACGGCCGTGCCACCTTCCCGTCGCTGCTCGCTTTCGTTGCCACTGCTGCACTGTTCCCCGTGACCATCTTTGTTTGGTTCGCCATAGGCGGCATCTTCTCGGTCTCCAGCTGCGCAACCGCTTCGAGCGTGCCCTCGAGGAGGAGTTCGCCGAGTGCGACGGCTGTATCCTGCCCATCCGCAGCGAGTTCACTGGTCTTACTTTACCCGGTCTCTGAAGTACCCGGACTGACTGCATCAACACCATGC
Organism: Sporothrix euskadiensis; assembly: GCA_019925375.1. Lineage (NCBI taxonomy): Eukaryota > Fungi > Ascomycota > Sordariomycetes > Ophiostomatales > Ophiostomataceae > Sporothrix > Sporothrix euskadiensis. The sequence goes on along the minus strand of JADHKQ010000012.1, from coordinate 408,528 downwards.
TCCTCTGAATTGATGGAGTCTACCATGAGTTCTTTTAGAAAGACTTTTAGAGTCATCCGAGTCCCCCTAGATAGATTGTGAATATTGAAAGGAGAGGGGCCAGGGAGAGCGCATCCTATTTTGTTGGCTGGGTTTGCAAGCAAGCCACAAGTCTCTTTACAAGTGGTTGATTTTATTTCCATTAGTTTTATCAAATATTACAGACAAAAACAAATCAATCACTTTGTGTTTTATCAAGCCTTCCTTGAATGGAGAAGTTTTTTTTTCGGTCTCTTAGTTCCAGACTTCAGATATCAAACGGATCATAGCATCGGTCACTGCAGTTTCAGTAAATAGTACTCATGAAATAAGTCCAAAAGACAAAGTATCTTAAAAATCACAAATTCAAACGAAGAATCTCGTTTGCACACGAAAAGGCACCGCACTATGGTACTGTATTTGATGACGTATGTCTGAAAGTCTATCACTGATAGCTGCGTAAAAGCCCACTAAATATCTAAGATAATACAAATCGTCACAGCTTGCTTCCTCTCCCCTTGTACTCGTCCCAGTTTGGCTTCGTCCCGGCCTGGAACTGCTTCACACCCCAAGCACCTGGTGCACCAGGGGCCATCATGCGGTCAAACAGGGCCTTCATGACGTCGGCTTGCGCCTGTTTCCCACCCTCAATCCAGCCAGCCTTGACAAGCTCCTTGCACATAGTCGAAGCCTCGGATGACACGCCACTCAGCTGATGAAGCAAGTTGGGCAAGAGACGATCAAGATCGCCTACACTCACGACAAGTCCGCGCTGAAGAAGTTCGGCCGCGGTGAGAGTGCGTGCAGTCAGCATGGCCTCGCGCGCCAACGGAATGCCAAACTCACGCACCACAGGTCGAGAAATAGTGGCCGGACAGAGACCCAACTTGGCCTCACTTAGAGTGACAGCAGCTTTTGGTGAGCACAGCCGCAGATCACAGGCAAAGGCAACACCAGCGCCGCCACCAAAGGCTGGTCCATTTAAACAAGCAATGGTCGTCTTGGGGCAGGCATCAATTGCGTCAAGAAGGCCCGTCAAACGGTTGTACTGTGCATCTGTCTCGGACGAGGAAACACCGACGGGCGTGCTGCCCTTGGACAGGTCCATTCCCGTGCAAAAGAAACGGCCAGAACCGGTCAATATGACACGGTTGACCAGGGTGTCAGTGCCAGCCTTTTGAAAGAGTGCCGTTAGGTTGGCAATCATTTCTGTCGTCAATGCATTGCCATTCTTCGGACGGTCCATTGCCACACGAAGATTAACTCCTGCACGATGAACGAGTAGACCTGGTGTGGCTTGCTGGGTGTCCTCGACCCAGTTGATGGGCTTATCCTGGGGCAGTTTTGAAGGCTGTGTCTTTCCCTTGCTAGCAGCCTTGCTAGTAATCGCAACTCCGGCACGGCTGCTGTACGGCTTGGAAAGAGCCTTGGAGATCCAGGTACCTGTCTCGACCAGCCTGCCCAGATTGACACCAGTCTTGATACCAGCCTGCTCAAACATGTAGACAACATCTTCAGTCGATGCATTGCCCTTTGCGCCTGGTGCAAAGGGGCATCCACCAAGACCAGCCACACTGGCATCAAAGACACGGATCCCATAGCTGTAGGCTTCCCATACATTGGCGACGGCCTGGCCGTAGGTATCGTGGAAATGGCCCGCGAGTTTGGACAGCGGGATGCCGTGCTGCCGAAGGACACCAATAAGGCTACGCACATTATGAGGAGTGCCAACACCCAGCGTGTCGCCCAGGCTGACTTCATAGCAACCGGCTTTAAGAAGTGCCTGGACAACTCTCACGACCGCTTCCGGGTCGGTAGGTCCGTCAAAAGGGTCTGCAAAAATGCACGACACGTAGCCGCGGACCGACGTGCCTTTTCGTGACAGAAACATATTCGATACATCGCAAGCCCGTGCCAGGCCTTCGGCTGCAGTGCACCGCGTGTTGGCTTTGCTGAAGCCCTCGGTAGCGCTCACAAAGACGGCCACTTCCTTGACACCCGCACGGGCAGCAATCTCGGCGCCTTTGATGTTGGGAACAAGAACTGGTGTGCGACGGTTCGGATCCCGGAGGAGATTTTGGACAAAGCTGTCTGCTAAAACATCACGGCAGTCGGCTAGTTGGGGCACTGCTGACGGAGAAACGACTGATGTGGCCTCGATTGTCGTCAGGCCTGCTGCTGCAAGCCGCTGGATAAGCTCGATCTTGATCGCTGTCGGCACTTTGTCGGAAATATTTTGGAGGCCGTCACGAGGACCGACCTCGACAATTCGAACGGCCGTGTCTAAACTGTCGGCCATGGTGGAAAGAGAAAATAGTAGAATAAAAACAATCAAATGCTAATAGTGGGTGAAGAAGGTGAAGAGAATTGAAAGAAAATCAAAAGAAAATTAAGAAAAACAGTGCCCGTGTTTACAAGATCTTGAGATGTACAACGCTAGCAGCCGAAGATAACTGTAGAACAATTACGGCTATAGCTATCAGTGACGATATCGGCATCGCGTCGTCGCGCTTTCACACTCTTTCTCTCTCAGAAAGCTCAAAGCAAGGCCAGCCCAGGCCCTGCATCGAACACGGCCAGCTGAGCGGACCGTAGGTGGGGCTCGGTCCGGTGTAAGTCGAGCCAATTAAACGCGGCAAAATCACGTCCGTCACAATGGCCTTGCCAACCCCGGTCAACCCCCAATCTCACCTCTGGCCAGCTACCCACGTTGGTCTGTGCATGAGCAGCCAAAGTCATCTACGCGTGACCTCATCGTGCGCATATTTCTGTTCTAGAATTTTTGTACGGAAGAATAGGCAGACTACTCAGCTTATTCTATTTTTTATTGTCTCTTTTTCGAAGAGAGTCTCATCTTCTAAAGCAGCATATCCTCCCAACAGACACATTCTTCCTCGATCTGCTTGACCCAGCTCAAATTCACTGCCAGAAGCAGACTCTCACCCACCACGATGGCAACAACATACGATATCCAGCAGTCGGATATCGACTTGCGAGAGCAACAATACAACGACAACCGCAAGGCTTGGGAGCCTGTCCTGGCGAGATTCGAAGATGCTCTGCAGACAGTCAGTAGTGAAGGCGCTGAGCAGTATCAAAATCGCCACCAGTCCCGTGGTCAGCTTTTGCGTAGGTGGACTCAATAACCTTTTTGCTTACATATTGCATATCTAACAAACCCAGCCAGAGACCGCATCACACTTCTTTTGGATCACGGCTCACCATTCCTTGAGCTGTGCCCGTTCGCCGGCTATGACAATCCCGACTCGACGCCATCGGCCAATCTCATTGCAGGCATTGGCCTGGTCAGCGGCCGTATCTGCATGGCCATGTCGCATATTCCGACGCAAAGCGGTGGTGCCTGGAACGAGATGACGGTCATCAAGACGAACCGTATTCTGGCCATTGCCTTTGAAAACGATATCCCGCTCATCTCACTCGTGCAGTCGGCCGGTGTCTTTCTGCCCCAGCAATTCAAGGTCTTTCACAAGACGGGCCAGCTTTTCTATGATCTCGCTGTCCGCACGCTCAATGGCCAGGCCTCATGTTCCATTGTCTTTGGCTCGTCTACGGCGGGCGGTGCCTACCACCCGGCTCTCTCTGATTACACAATTTTTGTCCAGGATCAGGCTCAGGCCTTCTTGGGTGGTCCACCTCTCGTCAAGATGGCTACGGGTGAGATCATTGGCGCCGAGGAGCTGGGCGGTGCTGGGGTCCACGGCGTCCAGACTGGTCTCGCAGACCAGGTGGCTACGGATGAGTTTGATGCCATCCACAAGGCGCGCGACTGGGTGGCCTCGCTGCGGCCCAAGCCGGCGCCTCTTCTTCGTGCGGCCGGTGAGCCACGCCCGCCTCGCTACCCGGCCGAGGATCTTCTCGCGCTCGTCAACCCGGACATTCGCAAGTCATTTGACATGAAGGAAGTCATTCTGCGTCTTGTCGATGACTCTCGCCTCTCCGTCTTCAAGCCCAAGTACGGCTCCAACATGCTGACTGCTTGGGCTCACATCATGGGCTTCCGTGTTGGTATCGTCGCCAACCAGGTCCCCATCATCAATCCCAACGAGGCGCGCAAGACTGCCCAGTTTATCCGCGTGTGCAACCAGCAGTAAGTTCCACATTTTCTGGGAAACCAAAAATATCAATTCGTCCAAGTCTAGCTAACAACCTAGATCGTCTCCCATCATCTTCCTGCACAATGTCACAGGCTTCATGGTTGGTGCCAAGGCTGAACACGCCGGTATCATCAAGATGGGCGCCCAGCTCGTCTCGGCTGTGTCGTGCTCTCAGGTCCCGCACATTTCCATCATTCTCGGCTCTTCCTACGGCGCCGGCAACTATGCCATGTGCGGCCGCTCCTACCGCCCACGCTTCCTCTTTACCTGGCCCATTGGCAAGTGCAGTGTCATGGGCCCCGACCAGCTCGCCGGTGTTATGGAGCAGATCCAGATGGCCAAGGTCGACACATCCAACGAGGCTGCTATGAAGAAGGTCCAAGAACAGACGGCAAGCTTCAAGGCACGCGTTCAGCATGACGCTGAAAGCTATGCTACGAGCAGCCATGTCATTGACGACGGTGTAATTGATCCGCGTGATACTCGAGATGTTCTCGGCATGTGTCTCGAGGTTGTCACAAATGGCCCTGTTGCCACAGGCAAAGACTTTAGGGCACTGGCAAGAATCTAGCCAGTATTTTCGGTTCGTGCCATAAAATATCATATCTCATGTAATTTAGACATAGCTCTCAAAAACCTACAACTTGAAAATCAAACATAGAAATACTAAGTGAAGTCTGGATCTGGAGAATTCGTGATCTTTTGATCGGGACCCCAGCCCACCAAATGCGCGAGCACGATGCATGGAAAGAATAAAAAAAACGGCTGCATCAATGTCATCATGATATTCGTCCGTATCCTTGGTTCTGCTACACCCCAAACTTGCATTTTGCCGTACAAATATTAGCATACGAACGTACCTCGTGAGCTTCTGGACATTCAAAGTGAAGCTCAAGTGGAGACCTGTCCTAATTGGTGCTAGTATGTGTGCGGTCCGGCGGGTTTTCAGGGCAAAGTTTACAGTGGACATGACAGCGGACCGCCGTGGGGCCGCTATAGTGAATTGGGGGAAAGAGCCATGCCACCGGGCTGGAGATGGCGAGCTCCTTCCTCAATCTCAGCCTGTTCCAGGCTCGCCAATCGTGCCTTCCCTCCGTCGCCCGATGACGGAAGCGCGAACACGCGAGCCGCACGTACTGTCGGTAGGAGCGATGGGAGAGGCACAGGAAACACTCTATCAAGGAGGCTGGCCAGTTGGCGACTGGCATCATCTGCTCAATATGTAACGACGCGACGAGGCTGCCAACACTGAAGGGCAGCTCTGCAACCTCCCATCATCACCAGCTTCATCAACATTCACAACTATCAGACACAATGGTAACACGCCGAGCATCAGTATCCACCTCCACGGCGAGTTCCGTGGCCTCTACGACAGATGCCTGTCCTACGCGGCCAGAACTCTTCGTGGCGCCGCTGCCCATCAACCCGCAGACCGGCTTGCCCGTGATCCGCAAGGTCTTTATCGCCAACCGCGGTGAGATTGCTTGTCGTGTCATTGCCACATGCCGCAAGCTCAATGTGCAGACTGCACTCCTCTATGTTGAAGAGTGAGTGATTCTGGCGAGAGAAAATATTCTGATGTTCTGACAGGCTTTTGCTAACCTGCACCCAGGGACGAAGGATGGCGGCACATTCTCGAGGCCGATGATGCAGTCAACGTGGGCAGCATCAACGACCACCCGCAGAACCCTTTCCTCAACATGGACTTGCTGATCGATATGGCCCTAAATCTCGGCGCCGATGCCATCCATCCGGGCTACGGCTACCTCAGCGAGAAGGACGAGTTCGTGACCAAGGCGCAGGCGGCCGGCCTCATCTTCATTGGACCCAGCGCCAAAGCCATGTCAACACTTGGCGACAAACGCAGCTCCAAAGTCTATCTCCAGGAGCACGCGCCCGACGTTCCGCTGATTGCCGGATTTTCTGGCACCAGCACCAGCGCAAAAGACCTCGAGGCCGCGGCTGCCCAAATTGGCTATCCCATCATGCTCAAGGCGTCGGCTGGCGGCGGCGGCAAGGGCATGCGCATCGTCCGTGAAGCGGCCCAACTGCGTGAGGAGCTGGAACGTGTACAGTCTGAAGCAGCGCGAGCTTTTGGGTCGGCCGATTGTATCCTCGAGAAGTACATTGAGAACAGCAAGCACGTCGAGGTGCAGATCATGGGCGACAACCACGGCAACGTCGTCAGCTTCTTTGAGCGCGACTGCTCCGTCCAGCGCCGCCACCAAAAAGTCGTTGAAGAGAGCCCGTGTCCCTTTTTGACTCCCAATCTACGCCGACGTATGAGCGAGGTCGCCGTCAACGTCGCCAAGGCCATTGGCTACGCCAACGCCGGCACTGTTGAGTTTGTGCTGGATGTCCAGACGAGCCACTTTTACTTTCTCGAAGTCAACGCCCGTCTGCAGGTTGAGCACCCCATCACAGAAGAAGTTACCGGCACAGATCTGGTGGCAATGCAGCTTTTTGTTGCCAGTGGTGGCGACTTGACCACACTTCCCCACGTCCAGAACCTCCGGCCCAACGGCCATGCCATTGAGCTGCGTCTCTGCGCCGAGGACCCGCAGCGCGACTTCTTCCCCGAGCACGGCACTGTCCGTGCCTGGCAGCCTGCCGGTGGTGCCCTAGCCCCCTCCCGCGACGTGCGCTACGAGACTGCCGTTCAGACAGGGTGCACTGTGTCCATCTATTTTGACTCCATGATTGCCAAGCTCGTCGTATGGGCACCCACGCGCAGTCTTGCTGTGCGCAAGATTGCTCAGGTCGCTGCACAAACTGCCTGTGTCGGTATCAAAACCAACCAGCTTTTCTTGCAGCGCTGTCTCCTCCACCCTTCCTTTCAAGATCCCACATACAACACGTCCTTTATCCCACGGCATATCGATGAGCTCCTGGCGATCCCCGCGGCTTACACATCTGCACTCGCCGTCATCCCAGCACTTGTCTTGCGCTCACCCGAGCTGCAGCGCATCACTTCCTCCAAATATGGTCAATCACCCTTCCGCTCCGTCCGCTCGCAATTCCGCAACCAGCACCGCGACCCGGTAGGAGCTCTCTGTGACGTAGTGACAACTGACCTGTCAACCATGGCACGTGTCCCTGAAACAGGCGAGAAGCCATCAACGCTTCTCGTGTGGTCGCCACCACAGTCTCAGCAGCGCGACAATGACACTCGCGTCAGCATCATTCCCGTTCCCATACCAGTTAAGGAGGAAGCAGGAAAGGCTGCAGGTGCTACTAAAGCAGAGCCGAAGCCGGCCGCTCAAATTTTGACCGGCCAGTATAACACCATCAGCAACATTCTCCGCCGGCCGCAGCCCGATCCCATTAAAGTGCGTCTTGCACGGTGGTTCACACTTCCCGAAACCGACAGCCGGGCTGGGTCCGTCTCGTGCTTTGCCGATGCCATCATCGACGGTGCCAAGGTCCGCGCCCACTGCATTCTGCCCGAGGCCGGACGCACCGACGGCCACCAGACTGTCTACTGCCACTTCCCCCACCTCGGCTGCCACGTCAAGTTTGACCAGGACACCTTGCTGTCATTCACTGAGGGCAGTCGCGTCGCCGTCGAAGCCCAGCGCCAGCAGGAACAAGGTCAGGCCGACATCAAGGCGCCCATGCCTTGCAAAATCTTGTCCATCAAGGCCAACGATGGCGATGAGGTGGGCCTCGGCGACGTTGTCATGGTTCTCGAGAGTATGAAGATGGAGGTCAGTATCAAGACCAGCAAGGCCGGCAAGTTTCACACATTGTGGAAGGCTGGCGATGCCGTCAATGAGAATGCGATTCTCTGTTCAATCGCGTAGAGGAAGGATCTAATCTGAATGCTTCGCAAACGGTATAATTGAAAGAAAAAAACTCAAACTGCAATGCGATATTTGGACGTTTTGTAATTAGTGATGAAAATAGCTATACAAAATCGACAGTGATGTGACGAAACAGCGATGCACCCGGCTACTTTGAGGCTTATGACGTGGTGATAAAAGGCTCAGATGGTGATGCGCCGGGGCTGAGGTTGACCTGCTGACAGTCTGAGTGCATACTGAGTTGGGGAAGCTGTCCCAGAAGAACCAAAATTTGAGGTTTTCGTGACATTGACAGAAAGTCGTCTGCCAGTCTTGTCTGAACAAACATTTCAACAAGTATTGGCGCACAAACAAACGCAACCTCGAGTATTGGTATCGTGCCACTTATGGCCCTTTCTTTGACGACCAAACTGAATTCGCAACAGTGTGTAATTTAACTATGATATATTTTGGTGAGTTTCTTCTTCACTGAGACTTTCATACTCGTTCAAAAAAAATAAAATTAAAAATAAAACAGTGTTCGCCGACAAATTCAGTTAGATTTAATTTAACGCTTTAAATATCGTCTTGTTTGACGCCCAGGATAGGAGAGAACACGTAAATAAATAAGAGCTCAACTTCTGTCTCTTCAAATCAACTGACACGAAAGCGTCACTTTTCCGTAAAGAATTTTTTTCAATTTCACATGAGATTTCTCTAAGATCACGCTTGGCGCGCCCTCTTGGTCGCTCCTTCCCAAACGTTTTGGTTTTTGCACTTGCCAAAAGCTGCCGTTTTTCACATTGATAAAAAAAGCGGGGCACGGACAGTTTGTCACTACGCCCCAAAACAGGCAAGTAGGCGCAACGTCTCTCGATTTCCTCTCGATTTCCTCCTACAAAAGGGAAAACAAAAAAACCAAAACACCATCTCTTCAAAACAACACGCCACCCTACAAAATAGCTGTCTGGAAAGAGTCTACCAGGTCTGATACACAAAACAAGAAGACAGCAGAGACGCAGTGCTCTATCTGCTCATACAGGTATGCTCCAACGACACCAGTGCGACTGCTCAGGTCCGTGATCTTAGCAAAGACCAAAGCCATGGCATTTCCCACTTTGAACTCAGCTTTTCTTCTTCTACATCGCCCCTACGCCATTTCGTGACCCCTGCTCCTCTTCGTACATATTCAAAACTCGAGTGCTTGCATCGAAAGTGTGTTCGTTGTGTCTAACAGGTCTACAGACGGCCCTGCTTTCAACATCTCCAGGGCCCGCCATGGCTGAAAACACGACTCTCTACGACCGCGTACGGGCTGCGCATGGCCTGGACAGGGATGATGCAGGCTCGCGCACCTCGGGTACTTATCAGTCGCCTTCGATTCTCACACCCACACATCCGCAGCTCATGGAACACCTGGATGAGCCCAAGGTCAACAGCATTCGCGTCCCTTTTGACCCTGAAGACCAGTCGGACGACGAGGTCGTCATCACGTCCATCTACAACCGAGACAACAAAGCTGCCAAGGGCAAAAGCGCCCCGAAAGGTAGATGAGCACAGAGAAAAAGAGAGAAACGAGCTTTCGGGCATATTGTCTGCCAAAACATCATGTAACGCTTCTAACACAATTAGCAGGTGATCGGAAACCCATTGCCAAAATGACTCTGTCACCCGAAGCTCCCGTTTTTCAGCCAACGATTGTCCCGCTTGTCAGCCTCCCCAGCACTCAAAGTTTTGTGAGTCCAGATGCAGTGCCCGGCAAGAGATACCCTAACAAACGTGTCCCATTCTGCCCGTGGATAATTGTGCAAAACTACCACTCCTGGTTTGTTGGAAAACAAAATGGCGCCCGTATTGGCCCCTACTTTGAGAAAGAATCGCTGTTGAAATGGCAGGAGTGGGACTTCTGCTACCTGTGGCATCCGGCCAAGGAAAAGGAGGGCACATTTGTGCTCATGGTTCCGACCAGGCAGTTCCAGAATTTCCTCGACCGACTCAACAAGACCCTCAACATCCAGCTGGCCATCCCGCCTGGAGCGAATGCTGAAAAGTTTTCCGTTATCTTCGGTCAGATGCAGACGCCCATTCCGCGTTTCCTGGGCCGTGCTCCGAACTTGGCCGCTTTCAACGGCCTCACAAAGGCTGTGCCGCCTCTTGACCCTGTCGACGCGATCTTTGAGCTTCCTAAGGTGAAGCCCCATGCCCGTGAGATGTTTGTCCGAAAGGTCAACTGCCTGTCTCGCAAGTACGACAAAACGGCAGAGAGAAAGAACAAGACGGAGAAGAATCGCCAAAGTCGGGTCGCCGACAGACGCGCATGGGGCCAGCAGATCAAGCGGGTCCAACGCTACCTGGGGATACGTGAAAAGATTGACACAGGTAAGAACTGGCTGCCATTATTGATGCGCTGAGGTTGATTGTCTGATGGAGCCTTGAACTGTGTATGGTCCATTAATACTAATACACGTTCTGGCAGCCCCATATCCGAACAACGCTCCCCGCTACATCATGCAGTCGCTCAACTATTCCCTTGTCCAACCGTTTATACAGGAAGGCCATGTCGTTTTTGTGGCGATGGACATTGAGTCCTACGAGCTCAACCATGGGCTTGTAACCGAGATTGGATTTGCGGTCCTCGACACCAGAAATCTCCTTGGCCAACCGCCGGGCCCTGAGTGTTCAAACTGGTTCAACCTCATTGCGGGCCGCCATCTGCGCACCACAGAGTATGCGGCCTTGGTCAACCGGAGACATGTCCAAGGCAATGAATGCAACTACAACTTTGGGTCTGTCTGGAGAAATGCGATTTCTAGGCCAACTGACGATTGCTTACTGACTTTGAACCTACCTCTAGTAAAAGCGAGTTCATCGGGATCAAGGACATGCTCGCTATCGTCACGAGCATTCTGCAGCCCGTGGGCCCAGACGGGAAACGGAGAAAGGTCGTTTTGGTTGGCCACGACATCAAAAGCGACATCTCCTTGATCAAGAACATCGGCTTCCACGTCACGGAGGACATGTTCGTTGACATTGTCGACACGCAGTTCTTTCACCAGCACCTGCACATGAAGGCCCAACAGTCGGGCCTCAAGTATGTGCTGACCGACCTGGGCATCGAGCACTACTTCCTCCACAACGGCGGAAACGACGCGATGTACACTCTCCAGGCCATGATACGAACCGTGTTTGCGAAGCGGGAGGCGAGTCTCCGGAGACAATCTGAGCGCGTGCTGCCAGGGTAAGTATTTCCCACCTTCTACTCTAGTTGATGCACTGAAGCTAACACAGGCGCTGCAGATACCAGCCAGATGCAGATGTTGTCACTGAAGGTTGGGAGTCGGGCGGAGAGTTCTCGGATGGCAGCTGTCCTAATGTACACAACTGGCGCCGCACAACCTTTGTGGAAGACAAGATCAAGACGCCGTCCACACCCCCGTCTGCTGCGACCTCGAAAACGCCGCAGAAGGTCCGCTTGACCGGGTCGCCGGCAGCAAAGACAAAACCCTCCGGCATGCCTGATAACGGCCGTGTTTTTGTGGGCAAGGACGACCTTATCGACCTTTGATGGCGACGCAAGGCAAGGCATCGACCTGGGCCGAGTGGCCATTGATGATCACGACGATTACGACGAGCATATAGGCATGGGTAAAAAAAGAGTGATTATGAGCTGAGAATTTCGAGCGCGCTGATTTTTTGCTCGTGGAAAAAAAAAAACGCTGCCTCAAACGAGGCATTCCTCTAAGAGCTCGACCTCCCAAGTGGGAGAGGAGAGTGTGGTCCAGGGGGGAAAAAGTATCAAGTACGGAGCACAGGAGATCTGCCGCCTTCCCACCGTACAGCCAGAAAATAATTCCAAAATTCCAAATTAACGCCAATGCTATGAAAAATAAATGATATCCGTATGTTGGTGATTGTTGGTACATGTCGGCTGCCGTGACAAAACATAAAGGAGATTTATGACGTCCAATCTGTTGTCATCGGCCGCCGTCTTTTCGTTTTTCGTTTTTCGTTTCATATTCGACTTCGACCCAGTCCGAGGGCTATGTGTTTCTTCTATTTGGAGGAGTGAGAGGTGTCATGTCGTCTTTTCGAGCAACTCTTTCGCTTCGTTGACTTTTGTGGCAAGGTACGGGCTGCCGCCGCGATCAGGGTGGTTCAACAGCATGAGTGTGCGGTGGGCCTTGCGGACCTTCTCCTTGGTGACGGCGCGCTCACTGTAGTTGTTAGCATATTTTCACGGCTGGCATGCGTAAAAGGATGCAAAGAGAAGGTAGGCAACATACTTCAGCGACAAGATCAGAGTGGCCTCCTTCTTGGTCATCTTGCTCTCGAAGCCGCCCTTGTAGAAAGCCTTGCCGAGCGAGCCAACACCGCCGCGCGACCGACGAAACGCGACAAGACCAGCACGTCCCTGTGAGGAAAGATTGTACGTTAGTATATTGTTGTTGTTGTGGTGTGAACAGGGTTCCCGGTTCCAAGTTGTCGCATGGGTCGCATGAAAATCTTGCGCTGAGGGAAAGAGAAGCGCCTACCAGAAAAGCAGCGACGGCCACACCGGCGCCGATTGCAACTGCAGAGGCCATTGTATATTTTTGTGTAAGGTCCAGAGGGCAGGTATGTAGTGGGGTCGTAGAGAAGAAAAGACGTTGAGTGTCGTCGTGAAATCGTACGTCGTGATGTTGCGGCAAAAGAAAATCTTCCCAACGGCCGGCCTCGTGATGGAAAGTGTCGGAATCTGGAGGCAATGGCAGAAAAGCGTAAAGCCGCTTTCTGTTCCTGTACTGTGATTGGTCAGAATAGACCCGCGGCAGAATCTACACCAGCCACGCCCTCAGCCACATATCTGCTAAAGTGGTTCATAGGCTGCGATAAGCGATAAGGCCCCACCAAAGAGATTTTTTGATGTACCAGCAAAAAAAAATTGGCAAAAAACGGAGACTTGTCGTTCGCCGCCTTTTTTTCCTGCGTTAGTTAGAGACGACCCTTCCTCCCCTTCGATTTCGACCTCGACAAGACGAGAAGACGACAAGACGACACACGACCGTCGACCACCAAGCACACATAGACATTTCGAGTTTCATACACCGCCAAGATGAGGTATGTTGCCATCTTCTTTTTATTTTGGAAAGAAAAGAGACCTCTTACTAACAATGTTTCCTGCAGAGTCGAGACGTGCTACTTCTGCTCCCGGTAAGAGACGACCACGAACGAGCCTGCCCTCCGACGATGTTGCGCAATGGACGAAACGAGACGCTGGAGGACGATATAAAAGGATACAAGGAGCTGGAAACTGACAGATTTTGGATTTAGGCCCACCTACCCGGGCAAGGGTATTATGTTTGTGCGGAACGACAGCAAGACCTTCCGTTTCTGCCGGAGCAAATGCCACAAGAACGTAAGTTGGAAGACATGGTTGGGATATTCCGAGAGAGGGAGGATGCACTGAAGAGGCGCAGCGTTCAAAAACAGGAGAAAGCAGCATGCTAACACTTCTTTCCCATCCAGTTTAAGATGAAGCGCAACCCGCGCAAGCTCAAGTGGACCAAGGCCTTCCGCAAGGCTTCCGGCAAGGAGATGGTCGTCGACTCGACTCTGCTGTTCGCCGCCCGCCGCAACGTCCCCGTCCGCTACAACCGCGAGCTCGCCGCCAAGACCCTCGAGGCCATGGACAAGATCGCCGAGATCCGCGCCCGTCGCGAGCGCCACTTCTACAAGCGCCGCATGGCCGGCAACCGCAAGCGCGAGCTTCTGGCTGCACGCAAGCTCGTCGCCGAACACAGCCACCTGCTGCTGCCGCGCCCCCAGCGGCCCCTGCACCCCAAGCTGCGCGCGGCGGCTGCTGCCAAGAAGCTGGCGGCGCTCCAGGAGGCGGGTCTGGACGTGCATCTCGAGGACCTCGAGGTGGAGACGACCGACGATGTCAAGAGCAAGGCTGCCTCGCGGAGAGTGGTCCGGCAACGCATCACTGCCGACGGCCGTGTCGAGCTGGCCGAGGAGGAGGTCGGCAACGCGTCGCTCGTGGACGAGGATGCCAGCGACAACGACTTGGACGAGAAGGACGACGAGATGGACATGGACTAAAAGCGAGAGGCGAAAGAGAGCAAAGTCGGCGACATACGACGACAAAGCATGCGACCAAGTGCATCCAACCAGCGGATTACGATTTGCTTTTCTGTTTTCTCTTTTTCTTCTACGTTTTTCTTTCTTCGTTTCACCCTTTCTCCTCTTCCTTTTCAGCCTTTCATCTCCTTCGCGCTCGTCGGACTCTACAAAAAAGCTTTACTTGGGATATGGGGGTTCGGCGTTCCCGGCGTGCATTTTGCCAGTTTTATCATCATTTCTGTTTCCTTCATACACTGTTTGGCGGCTCCCTTGGACATGACACTATAGTTTTCTAAACATATACACATTTTCATCATGCATATCTAACTCCCGGCGCAAAAAGGCGAAAAGACGGCCTCAACAGGTGACGTATAAAGACAAATACAAGGTCGCCCTTCGGCGTCGAGTATAATGGACAACGTTGATTGGTATCATATCTGCAAAAAAACACACAGCACAGCTAAAAGCGAGCAACGACGCCCCATCTTACACGCCCTCCATTTACTTGTTCCGCTCCCGTACATCTGGTGCCTGGTGGTACGTCTTGGGCGGCATGGGCAGACCGGCCTCGACGTCCTGCTGGATCTGCGCCGCAATGGCAGCTTCCCTGCGCTTCTGCTCTTCCTCGAGCTCAGCTGCTGCAGCCGCAGACGCTGCCCAGTTGCCAGCACCACCACGCCCCGACAGGCCAGGCTTGGGACGGGCCGAACGTGACGTTACAACAGCGGGCGCATCGGCCGAGCCTGGAACGGTCGCTTTGGTTGTGGCTGCCTGCACCCGCGCAGCCTCGACAGCTTCGTCGCGCTCAGCGGCAGTAACGGCCGCCGAGTCGTAAAAGTTACCGGCGCCACCCCGGCCGCCTCGTGTGTATGGAGTCTGTTGCGGCTGGGGAGCGGCTGGCGGCTGCGATGCGGCTTCGGCTCCGGCAGCGTTCGACTGAGCTTCGACGTCCTGTAGCAAACGACAACACGGTCAGTAAACATCCAACAACAAGAAGCAGCTCAGTGATTCTAGATATATACTGGATATATTCAGAAATCACATAGCTAGCCATCGCATGCCTCTCTCCTGCAAGTAGCTGTGGCTCCACCTTGCGCCATAGCTCGTGGGCTCTCGGCCGGATGAGAAGAGAGGGGAAAGAGGGGGTCGAGGGAAACCTACCCGCTTTTCGGCCTCTTCTTGGTCCTTCTTGCTGTACCAGTTGCCGGCGCCACCACGGCCGACACGGAAGACGTCCATTGGGGTTGTGCTGAATTGGTAGGTTGTGATGTTGTGAGGTTGTGAGGTTGCGAGGTTGTACGGAGGCCACTGAGCTTTGCAAGTTCGGGCAGGTGCGAATGGTGTTAGTTGCAAGAAGGCAGAAAGAAGCAGGTACGAAACGGCCTTCTGTTGTAAGCATTAAGTTGGGAAGGCGGGACTCTCACATCTCTTAGACAACGGGCATTACTCATTATTCAAAACCACCACTTGCGCATCATCTTTACTTGTTTCGTACGGTGCGAACTAGAAAACGGCGGCCGTACTTTGCATTAAACTCTCACGGGCTCAAACAAGCTCAGTCCCCTATCGCCATATCGCCAATCCTCCAGCCCCTCCTCTCATATCAAGATACGTCGTACCGATACTGAAAATGATGTACGTATTTCCCTTATTCTACGAAAATCAAGGCCAACGCTTTCCAGCCTACGGAGTAATTACTGCAAATAAAAAGAGGAGACAGAGAGGGGCCTGTATGTACAGGGGAGGGTCTGAGGAGCCCGCTATCTTTCGCCAAGACATTCTTTTTACTTTTGTCTAATCGTCGATCTAGCAAGAGACAGACGATGCTCGTGGCATATCTTTTTTGAAAGTTTCCATAATTTTTTGTGTGCTCCATAAGTCGTCTCCATACCGACTATCAGTGGTATGGACCCGAGGAATACTTTAGTGAACTATGTCGTTTCCCTTTTGAGGGTTGACGTCCAAGATCGACAGTCGTGGCCAGAAAAAAAACCATCAGTAACAAAAAGAAAAGAGATAAAAAGTTCAGGGGGAATCAAAATGTTCTCGAACCCTAACCTGAAATTCCCGCTGTGCATTTGCATTTCCATTTGCCCCTTCCTTCTGTTCCCTTTGCCCCTGTTGTACTAAACCCCACTCAGCCTCTGCCAATGCTTCTTGTTCATTCAAACCTCATGATGAGGTGAACATCTGATAAACAAATATTACTCGTAATTGCCCCAAAATGCCCATTCATCCTTGTGGACAATCGACAGACAGCGGAGCCCGTATGGGGTGTCCTCTCTACTTAGTATTATCTTTCCTTGTCCCCCGCGTGTGGATGATTTTTGAGTGGGGGTCTCCTCTTTCCGACCCTCGCTGAGAGTCGTGACGAAATTCGTCAGTTGTGACCTTCTGCTGGGCAATTTATTTTATTTTCTCGTTGCACCTTGACATGATATTTATTTTTCTTGCTCATGTTCCCTTTTCTCGCTTCTTTTCACCCCTCCAGCCCCGCTGGCGCAATCGCCATTCGGCTGTGGAGTGGCCCTGCTCCACTGCATCGTATTGTACTCCTTGGTCTTTCTCTCCTTGCATGCCACTATTTCACGCTCCCTGCCTGCACTGGGGCAAAAGGAGCAGCACAAGTACTGAGCTGGAGCATCATATGAACAAGTATATACCGAGCATCGCCAGGCATGCTGCGATGCAAGCCACACACATGCTTATGTACACATACTGGCTCGCCTCTATAAGCTCCGAAAAAAAAAGATAATACGTCTTTGTTTGCCCAGCCAGCCTTGTCTCTCGTCCTCGAAGCCAGACGGCGGTCCAGATGTCCTCGAGATGCCGCCCGTGTTTTTTGTGTATCGATAACGGAGCACCTGTTTTCTATTTTGGGCCTAGCAGCTAAGGGCTCCGAGCCAGCTGACAGACAAGAAAGACCGGCCAAAGGCTTTGTCGGAACGGACTGTGTCTGGCGCAGTTGCCCAGTTGCCCATATTCCAAGGTACACGCTAACGACAGGGCTGGGGCTTTTTGGCCTGTCCCACGGTCCGTCTCTTTTTTTTTTTTTTTTTTTTTTTTTTAAATTCTGTGACGACTTCCTCGGCACGGCTTTTGATTTTTGTTCCGTTTGTGACGGTAACGGTGACGTTGTTGAACCAAAAAAAAAAATTGTCTCGTAGGATGGAATTCCTGGCGTTGCTATTGGGATGCGGCCACGTTTTCTGGCCTTTACATTTTCATTTGTCTGCCTGGCGATTTTTGGGTTGGCAGTTTCGGAGCCTGGCGGGAACCAGTATCAGCTGAGCACAACTGAGCCATTTATACTCTTGGGCTGCGCCTCTAATCCTGACGCTGGTCAGGCTGGCTCGGCTGGCTCGTGGTTACGAAACGGAGCATCTCACGCATTGCTTGCGAGTATGTTTCTTGCAGGGCAAGGATACAAGCAAGTTGAGACAACAGGCCAATGCTCACCCAGCGAGCAGCATCTTCTAGAAGACGGAAGATAAGCACTTGGTACATTGGTAAAGGCCTGGGCCGGGTACAGGCATCTTTAACTCGACCACTCTTCTCGAGGACGCATATATCCCGTTTTGCATCCTGCATTGGCCAGTCACCAACGCCGTGGTTGCGCGTCCGGCATATAGAGTGCTTGAGGTCGTGTGAAGTGTATCAATTGTGTGCTCGTTTTAACACAGCCGTCCAGTTTTTTTTTTTTTTTTTTTAGTTTTTTTTTTTTTTTCAACTGAGAGACCGCCATCTAGCAAAGAGTTGCCCTCGCTGAGTATTTTCGTTCTCCATACGTGCATTCTCCAACGTTCATTCTGCATTCTGCAGCCCGCGTCTCGTGTTTTGTATTGTCTACGAAAAATATATACTGACACATGGAGTAAATGTAAAACGAGGTGTTATGCAACTTCTCCTATGCACTGTCCTATGCACTGGGAGACTGGCAAATACATCGGAGCTTTGTTTCTGTTGATCCTCCCGCGACGGATAATAGTGTGATTGTACCCCGTATTTACACTGGAAACTAAAAATGCCGAAGCATCTTGATCGACACAGAAATATGCCTTTTTCGAAAAAAGACTAAGAGCTATGGTACCGCTGCTGTGGTTTTTTTCTCTTCGTTATTTCTTTCTTTTTAACGAGTACGGAGTATGTCTCGATCAAATACGGACGCGCATCGCCTCCCTTGTTCGAGTTTTCTCTCTCTTTCTTGTCCCTCCCTTTGCCACACATTTTGTGTAAACATATGTTGCCTTGGCCTGTTGCACCGAAGGGAGTCAGTCTGACCTGTCAACCGTTTTGGTCCAGTTGATGAACACGTCAAACGCGTTTGGCCCTGTCCGTTTCTTTCACAACACACTTGTTCTCTCCAAAATGCTTTTAATGGCTGCAGCCAATTCTTCGTTCTGCCTTCTGCTTGGCTGCCCTATCTACTTTGTGGGAGATAACTCTTTCTTTTGACCCGTTTCCCCTCTTTCAACTCCCCTTTCTCCTCTTTTCGTAACAGAGCACGAAAAAACGCGGCCTTGTGACCAACGACGTACTTGTACCGTAGTACTTTGTTGGGAAACTGGTTTGGTTGGCTAACCTTGGCCTCACTTTGTACATTTGGTTCTGCCGACATATTCAGAATATACAGTTGAAATAGGTTATATGTACATGCACAGCAACAAAAAAGCGCAATGTACAAAGAGGCCTCGACGTTCAAGACGAGCTGAGTATTATTCCGATCCAATTTTTTTTTTTGGTGAGACACAAATCTCAGCCGCCTCTCATGAGCCTATGCATCGCCGACAACAGTACCGAAATATCATTGCTTGTCTTGCATGACAAACATGAGCATGTTGAGTCCTCTTTGGGCGCCTCGCCTTTGTTTCCCCTTTTGTCAAAACACCAGCTGGTAAACCACAACAAAGTCTGTCCATACCTGCTGCAAATACTCATATATATCTTACTTCGCACATACGACGTACTCTCCGTACACATTCTCATCCCTGGCCGTTGATAGGCCCACTCCGCAAATGAAATTGGGACCCGGCCTGGACAATTGGCCTTTGCAGGGCGCCAGGGCTACTATTTTGGCACGGTTGCAAAAAGGAGAACCCAGGAACCAGGTTGGCTTTGATATTTTGTTGATATACGTTTCTCTTCCCTCGTTTCTCGCTATTTTCTCTCTCAGGCCTCTCATCCTCCTGGCTCATTTCGCCATATGCTCATTTTCTGCTCTGCACTGCTCTGTCCTTGCTCCTATTTGCTTACGAATCTACAGTGTAATGTAATATTGCGACCAGCCAGCTCCAGCCCACAGCCTACACAAGTCTATAATTAATTTTCCAAGGCTATTTTGATTATTACGAGGCAGTATTTTGTGTCGTCTGTTCCTATCTCATAGAGTCATAATCATAATCTTTCCGCTGGCGGCTAATACCATGTCTCATCTGTGAGGGCCTCTTTTGTCTATGTTATGTGGAGAAGGCCAATTTCATGGTCAACACAACATTTCCCAACGTTGTGCGATATGGAAAGTGACTTTGTCAAATTGATCCCCCCTCTTCCTCGTCGCCCCCCTCTCGTTTCTTGTCGTTCTCTCCTTCCTCCGGCAAAGCTAACAAACAGAGACAGCTTCTGCGCCGCTGTGCACCGTGATTGCCCGCTATTCCTGCCCTCGGCCATCGGTTCGCCTGCAGGTCATCTTTGATGGGAGGGAACAAGGCGACGAACAGGGGGGTGGTTGAGAGAAGAGGGGGAAGGTGCAGAGGTGCTGGCAGGGGGTACTCTACAAGGAGGCAGTTGAGGTTCGGGCCTGATAAAAATAGGAGGCTAGCAGGCGCGCTTTTATGGGGAAGAGCGACCAGGGGCTGGCGAGGATAAGGAAATGGGACAAAAAGGGAAAGAACAGACAGAACCGTGAGGAAACGAGAGGGGAAGGAGCTGGCTGCACGCAGCATTCAACAGAACGTGTCGCTCCTCAAAGCCATGTACGGAGTACTGTGTTTCCATAAGCAAGACGCGCTCATACATATATTAGAGGCGAGGACAGTTTTCAGCGTACGTGGTCTTCAACATTGACGGTATGGCGCGCTGGGCGACGTAAAATAAATAATAAAATCATACGGCCTTGCGCTATCCACCCCCCTCCCCCCCCTTCCTTCCTTTCCCACCAGGCCGCACTGGTCGAATTGCGACTAGCATACAGTTCCTCGTACTGTGCTCCACAGTGCTTACCCCTCATACAGTCGGGCTCGTAACAGCCTGATTCGAAGCACGTTCTAGGCCAGATCACAGTGCGCCAACAGCACCAGTACTGGAAGGGGAAAGAGGGAGGGGCGTGTCTTGTGTGTCGTCCCCCTCCTTCCTCCCTCCCTTTTCTTCCAGCACGAAATCGCATAAAGACAGAGGGTACACTGGGCGGGTACCTGGTATATGTCTTGTACCCATATGGTGACTTACACTGAGGTCGATTCAGAAACTCCACCTGCTCTGCGCCTGCCACGTCTGTCTACAGCTCGATCGGTACTTGCGAAAGACAAGCCAGTCTGTTGTATCTGACTGCAACGGATTATTTGGTGTTTCGCCACTACAATACCACTGCCACAATACGCATAGTCAATCGCGATTCGTTCCTTCTATCTTGTTCTCTGTTCTTCCCTCGGTCCTGCCCTCATAGTTGACTCTTAGCCGCCGTCGTCGCCCACCACAACGTTTGACCAAAAAAAAAAAAAATTGTGAGCCCTGTTCGCCAGCGGTTTTTTTTCTAAGGACTTTATTTCTATTTGGTCTGGCCTTTGTCGGTATTTTTGGTGTACAAAGTAGCAATGGCAGACAAGACACGTCGTAAAAGGACCTGGCCACCAGGCGCCTCCCTTCATACCCACTGCCTTTCGCTGTTGCCTTTTTGCTAGGGCCAACTGTCGGGCTGCGTGCTCACTGCGACGGGAACTATTTGGGGTTGTTTTCGTCGCCTTTCTGACTGTGTCACTGGGTCCCCGGAAGGCGCAGGACTTGTATCTATGTACTTGTATACTAAACGGAGCGCGGAAAATGGAATACATGCTAAGAAAAAGAATTACAAAATAATAGAGGAATTTGGGTCTCGTGGCTTCCCACTTGAGTGCGGTGCCCCATCCCGTGAGCAATAGCGACAGAAACAGAAGGAACACTCTGAAAAGGGGGTGTGTAATTTGTACTTTGTGCTCCGTGCTCCGTATCGCCTTGTTTTGTCCCTCTTGCCTTCCCTCCCAGTTTGGCTTTGTCACTTTTTGTTTCTGCGCGTTCTTACTGTGGGTCACAGGTTGTCCCTTCCTCTCTCATCTCTCACCCCCCTCACCCCTTCCGTATTCGAATTGGCATTGTGCCTCGTTCCTTCCCCATAGTCTAAAGTTGGCTTCCGCGCGCGCGCACACCACTCCCACCACACAACACACCACACACTCTGTACGATCACGCCGGAAAATGCACTGCTAGGATAATAATTATTTTTTGGTCGTCCTCTCCTTCTTGTGTTTCTTGTTTCTCTTCTCCTTTTCTCAACAATAATTTTTGGATACCTTTTTTTTTTTTTTTTTTTGGAACAACCAATTCATGACAACACACGCATTGCATTCTCCTGATCTCATTCATTCTCGCCCACTTCGTCCACAACGATCGTATCACGACCTCTCCTCTCTTTTCAACGCTCCACTGTCGTCACCGAAAGGCCGACCCTGTCCATACTACACGCACACAAACCGTCTATGAGCAACACTCCCAACAGCAAGGCTCCCAAACACAATACACAGACAGTCCTCTCTTCGGATACTGCCACTACTCGGTAACAGACACTGAGAAAAACGACCTGTCCGACCATCTCCTACCTCTCTGTTGGCATCTTGCTCAAACACTTGTTTGGCTTCATTTTGTTGGACCACCAGACTTCCGGCAACTCTGCTTCACCACGCTCGCCTTCTCCTTCTCTCTCCTCAAGCCTCGCCATACACAGCCGATTGCCGAGTAGAGGACGAGAGTTTTGAGGGTGGTTTTGTATCGGTCAACAGGTTGACCGATACTATTTTGTACACGAACAACAATGGCTTCGTCCAAGGTTAGTCATACCCCCAACTTTTTGCCATGCTTCGTGACCGATTTGGACTCCTGGGCTGGTCGGCATCGAGAGGAAACCGAAGTCGAAGAGGGCCGCAGCCTGCGATAAGACGGCGGGAATTTGGAGGGGAAACAGACCAGGCAACGCGGACACCACCGCTGCCGGAATGGGAGGAGACAGAAAAGTGGAGGCGCTTTAGCAGTCGTGCACGATCATACGCCAACTTGCGCCAGGGAAAGGTCCGCTTTGGCCGTGTTGGGCAGTTTTGCTGATACCGTTTTGTGTCGACTTTCCAGGATATCCAGGCATCACCCAGGCCTCTGGCCCACCGCCCATCGATGTCGAACGTTCCGAATGGTGCTGGCTCCTTGAGTTCCAGCGCATCCAACGGCATGGCTAGTCGACTGCCGCATTCAAGAAATGGCTCCCACTCGCTCATTAGCTCAGCCCTGAACTCGAGTCACCGCGTCGGCCGCCGCAAGAGCATGACAAGCCCTGGTGCCACAAACGTTGCCGCCATGGCCGCTATTATCCAAGAAGCGGAGGTTTTACCGAACGGTGCCCTTGCGATAAATGCCCGTCGGGGCACACTTTCGAAGCCCGGTGCCAACGTTGTTAGCAGCTCAATGGGTGGCTTTGCTCGTGGAAGCGCCATGGCAGCGGCCATGGCCACGGCCGGCACGAATGGACTTATTGGGAGCCTTCCGCTGCCATCGCCCCCAGCCAGCCTGCCGACCCGCAAGTTCGTGACGGCCGACGGCAGTGCAATTGACGACGATCTGAACGATATGTCGGACGGTGAAATCGACCCTGCCACTTTGAACGACAATGGCGCGCTCGCCTTTGATATTGCCCGTGTTCGCCGTGCAAGCGATGGCCAGGTTCTCAAGGAAGGCCGTAGAAGCAGCCGCATGGAGCTCCGCTGCCAGGAGTGCGGAAAGGGCTACAAGCATAGCAGCTGCTTGACGAAGCATCTGTATGTTCACACCATCCCCCAACATCCATCGGTCTCAGCCTAGATCCCATGGTTAGTGCATCGTATATGCTAACTTTTGTCTTTTTTTTTTTTTTAAATCAGGTGGGAACATACGCCAGAATGGGCTTTGACATCAAAGCTCTTGATCTCGAAGCACCAGCAGGTTCAACTGCTTGAGGCCGCCTCTGTGCTCGTCACCATGAACACTTCTCCTGATGGTGAGGATGCCGCCGCCGCGACACCCCCCGACTCGACCAGGGATTCGGCCAGCGAAGACGACCCAGCTTCGCCGTCCGCTTCTGGCTTCTCGTACCAAAATGACGGCCGTGGCTCTGTTGACACCACGCCACCACCAGCACAGATGGATGGCACCATTAAGAGAGACCCGATGGCGTCGTACCCGTCGCCACCACAAGGCCCTTCGCTGGGCCACATGAGCTTCTCGCAGCGCTTCGGCCAAGACGCTCCTGCGAACGTCGCTCGCTCCTACCAGTCTGGGCTGCCAGCTGGTAACGCCAGTGCAGGCTTTGGATTTGCTCACCAGCGCCAAGTCAGCCGGGACAACCTGCGTCCTCCGTCATCGGGCAAGAACGTCACCGGCCAGGAGGACAACGAGCTGGCTGCTGCCGTTGAGCTTCTTAGCTGCAGCTTCAACAGCGGCGCAGGCGATGTCAAGACCGTGACACCTGGATCCGTGCAGAGCCTGGGGCAGAACGTGCCCCCCGTTCCTCCAGTCCCGACCCAATATCTGGGCCAGTCCGCGACACCCCTCGGCGACACAAGCTTCATCAACAGCTTCCCTAGCCGGGCGCCTGAGAGCTTCACCCGCGGCGACCGTCACCGCTCAAGCATCGTCGACGATGTGAAGATGGACGGAAGCGGCGACAGCGTCATGGATGACGATGAGGAAGATACCCGGTCGCGCGCTCGCAGCGACGACGACGACGACGGCGTGTTTGGCCATATGGAGGAATAAGAAACGAATCGAAATCGCCGACCAGATGATGTATACCATCAATGAATTGCATTGCCAAAACTCTCAAACGGCAAAAAGCCACGCGAAAAAGCACGAAAAAGACGGGGGAAAAAAAGACATTCTCTCATCAAAGCCGGCGACTGAGCTGGCAACAAAGAAAAACGACTTTATGACAATTCCCTTTTTCGACTCTTGATATGATGTCGACGTATACTTATCTTTTCTTTTCCACATCGTCTCGTCCTGGAGAGACCTAAACGCTAGGAAGGTTATCTGGTTCGCAAATGGTTTGCTCCACCTCCCGACAACTCAGCACCGAAGAGTGGAAGCCCCGCTTCGATGTGCTTGCCATGACTGTGGCCAGCCATAAAAGCGAGATTCGCCCACGAGGTTAAAGTGAGGGTCGGCCTTGGTGTCGAGCAGATTTGCAGTCATGTAGCAACAAAAAAATGAGGAAAACGAGAAAAACGAACAAATATAAACAATACTTACAAAGCAATCGTTGGAATTGTAAGGCTGCTGATGAATATGCCTTGTGATGAGGGGCGATGCCGTGCCGTGCAGATGCTGATCATGCTTCACGTCGCAGAATCTCCCGCTTTCAAATTTCACGTAGTAAAACAGATGGCAGCGCGACACACATTGTAGGCGATAGATAAGGGAAAGAACAAACGGCGACGTTGTACGTCAACCATGGCAAGAGACGAACGTGTATTGAATCGCGGATAGGCAGGAGTGCAAAGTTGAGGTTGTCACATTCATGTTTACAAAAGAAAGAAGGAAGAGAAGAGAGGAAAGAGCGAGACTTGGTTCGTTCTATCTGAGTGAAAGAGGAAAGAGGGACAGGCGCTGGAGGAAGGAACGATCGTCCAACTGGCCATAGCAGCTCCTCGATCCGCACGTGAAGTTAGATAATAGAAGCGATACACAGAGCTAGGATGAACTAATCAGATAGAGGGCTCTGGAGGGGCTTCTGCGCGGGGTGGGAGACAAATGAGGGTAAAAATCTAGCAATACTATTTAGTTCCAAGTCTTCTATCATACGCCGTACAGTACATTTTAGCTGTGATACGTGAGGCCAACAGCGCGCAATTGTGTGTGCTCTTGCCTGTTCTGTGCGTCCTGTGTACGTCGTACCGTGCAGGTGAATGACGGAAAGAGCTCAGTAAACACCCACCTACAGTTTCTACCGGCCTTTTAATTAGTGGGCAGGCGCGATCGCTGATCGGGGAAAGTGGGGCCTAGCTCCAGAAAAGAAAGCAGCTAAATGGGGTAACGACGTCACCCAGTCGCAGCCCACGCTTCCTTCCCTTTGCGGCTGTTTCGATCGAACAATGACTACGACCAAGAAACAAGACACACCAGCTTTGTCTCTTGGCTAGACAACCGTCATCATAAGTACACTTTTTTGCGATGAGCGAGATCACCAACGGCTTCCTCGCCCGTTATTAGAGCTTTCTGCCCCTCTCCCCTGCCACTTTTGATTCCCCCTCTCTCACCTCTGATCGCAATCATCAATTGTTTTCGATTGGCATACTCAACAGTCGGAGACAACATATTCCGTTCTATCGAAAACCGATTGATCACTGATACAGAAAAAAGCGATTAATTGCAAAAAAAAATTCTATTTTTCCAGCACGCGTCGCGTTTTTGCTAACAAACTCACACTCAATCACTAAAATGGGACGCCCCAAGTCGAGAGCTGGCTCAAAGCCGGTACAGGACTCTGTCACGGTCGCTACTGATACGACACCCCCGCCGCCGACAACGCGTAAAAAGGCCGCTGCCGAAGCTACTGTTGCTGAGACACCCAAGAAGACTGCAAAGTCACGTGGAAAGGCCGATGCGACACCCGCAACCACGACTCGCGAGGCCAAAAAGGCCGCTGCCAAGACCAAGAAGGAGCTCGACAAGAGCCTGCGCAAGGCCCGAAAGGCTGTCGACGATATCGCGGACTCCCTTGACGCCTCATCAGACTACCCGCTCCCTGGCATTTTCTCGCCGGCCGTCGAAAATAAGGTCGAGGTGTTGAGGGACATTGTCGCTCTGGCCGTTGTTTCATCATTGCTGTCGTCGGGCACCCGCCTTGCGGTTGAATGGTTTGCGGCGTCATATTCGCAAACCTGGATGTCGGGGGTGAAGTTCTTTGGCACGGCCGGACCCCAGGACATCATTCCCTTTGCCGCCTCTGTGTTGGCCCGCACGTACGTATTTCGCTGTCTACAAAACTGTACAGTCTGGAATCATGCTGACATTGCCTCTTCTCAGTGTGAGATTGTCTCTTTCTTGGGGGTCCTCGGGCAGTCTGTCGGCGTTGCAAGCTCTGTCCAGCATGCCTATTGTGAGTCTTCTTTCTTGCCGTCAGCAGCTTTCATGGCGTTTCTCTCTCCTTCTTAACAATGATATCTAACCACGGTGTGCGCACGCTCTTACTTTCAGATTTACTTGCTCAACCCGTTCTACCAAATCCCGATCTCGGCAGCATTCTTTGCAGAGATTTTGAACATCAGCATCGAGACATATGTGCTCGAAGGTTACCATTTCCTCAAAGGAACAGATGACGACGAGACCGACTTTGACAAAGAGCGTGATGACTTTTTCGATCTTATGAAGCGCGACATTGTCACCGTTGTCTACCCATACGCGTTCGCTGCGGTAATCTACGTCTTTGTCTTTGTTCAGGCATGCCGCTTTTACCTGCCAGGGACCCTCGTCGTCCACTTTGAGGGCATCCGGACTGTCGAGCCTGCCCGCGTTCCAAGCCTCTTGGTCGCATCGCTTCCCTCGGTGTCTGACTTGTTTGCAAACATCTTCCTGAGCTTCCCGGCCGTGGTTATCAGCACAATCTGCGGTCTCTTTTGCCGCAACTATATTTTTGGTTTCACCAAAGATGCTCCCAGGAAAGACAACACCAGCTCCTCGCGCAACGCCACCATTCGCAGACATGCCATCGATGCACGTGTCCTTGCCGCTGGAATCTCTGTTTTTGCGAGCATCTATACACAGTGCCTCTATGAAATTCCCGGCGTCGATAATGTCGGTGCCGCAGCATACGCAGTCACCTGGGCTGTGTGCCCTCTATTTGTCTCCATGGGCCTCATCTTCACCGGTATTTGAGAGACCGAGTGGCACAGGGTGGTGAGCTATCGCCTTCCCATCTCCCTTCTCCCAATTTTGGGCTTTCCCAAACCCCTTTTAGTTTTAGTCGCTGTCGTTGTCGTCCTTGATTGTTTGGCGCAATGGATGTGCGACTTTGGTTGTACGAGTTCAGGGCGTCGAGGTTTATTTATGAGGTTTTTGCTTGCCCAAATTTAGGAACATGTTTATATTTGGCCTATTTCATCTTCTCTGCTTTCGTCGGTGCCTTCATGGTGGCTTTATTCAGGGCAACTAGGCAGTGTTTGCTAGGTTGACCAGCTGAGAGGTTTTGTTTTATTGGGGTGTTTCGGTTAATACGGCTTTTCAGAAGATTGTCTATTTGGAGCGCTTCGGCTGGGAGTTTAAACTGTAACAAAAGGCTTTTGCTTTACTATATTTCTATGCAAATTTGGACTTTTACATGCGTTTACACTTATTTTGTCCCGCCTTGTTTTTACTCCTCGCGATATTCAGAGCTCCAAATCCAAACTCGGCCTCATTCTTCTAGGGCAAAGCCAAACGGCCAAATCTAAGCCTCTCCATGGACAGAACTTGCCTGCCGATTCCGGTAGCATATTCTCCTCAGTCCTCTGTTTCAATTATCGAGACCAGAGCAACGGGAGCTCGAGGCTTACTTCAATGTCACCCCGCGCCAAACCCCGTTCTCTACTGGCCATCCTGGCACGGAACAACTTGCCGGGGCTGATTTTTTCAGTGTCCGATGTGGAACAACTGCAGTGCCGCGCCTAGTGGCGAGCCGGGTTCACTTTAAGCAGCCTCACGTCACCCATGTGTGGTCGAGTGGAGGCAGCCGCCGTGCCGCATTCAGGTACAAGATCGAAACGGCCTGGCCTACCTCGTGGACAATCTACTAGCCACTCGACCTTTGTGTTCCATGTCCTCCAGCAAGGTTCAGGTCGATACACCGTTGATCGTGCAATGTATCAATCACATGCAAAACAGTCAAGGTCGGCAAATCAATATGCCTGCCTGTTGCCTGCAATCAAAGGCATCACACCCTTTGTATCTAACGATGTCGTCTTGCATTTTCAATTTATTTTGGGGCATCTGCAGCCTCATTTTTGGCTGTGGCGCTTCACCGTTGGCTCGTATCCAGTCACGAGCACAACAGACTGACAGAACGCCAAACGCCAAACGCCAAACGCCACTGTCCTTTCTGGCGTTCTCGTCGGCACCAATGAAGGTCGAAGGTCTGCAGTAAAAATAACCCCGCTATTTTCATGCATGCGAGTAGCCCTATGAGCAGGCCAAAGTAGCCCAATCGTGGTACGGATGAGAGACACTTCTTGCAATAAAATAAGAAAAACAAGAGAAAGGGAGGACCTTCTCGAGCGCTGATTTGCCCGGAACCGCCTCGTAGGGCTGTGATGGCACCTAGGACAAATGTATCTATGCTGTGCCACCACTTGCATTGTGCCAGTCCTTTCCCTTCCGCCTCCAGTTTCTCCCTGGTCCTTATGTCGTCGAGTTTCTTGCGTCCGACGCTCGTTCACTTCAGCCTCGGCGTTCTTCTTCAGCCGCTTGGACAAACTAGCCGCGATTCACCTTTTTCTTCTGGTCTTGGCATATTCTGCTTTTTTTCTTCTTTCTCCTCTTTTTCAGCCTGCGCTTCTTCCCATTAGGAATCTCACGCTTTGCCAATCTGCCGTAGCTGGCTGGATGGAAGGACCAATCCCAGAGCAAGTCGGAGGATTGATGTGGAAATTGCCCTGTCCTCCTAGGAGAGGCCGACATGGCACCTTATTTAGTAGCTTTCTCGGAGCTCTCCGTCAACAAAGTGTAGACCGAAATCCATCTCAATTAATCTTGCGCCCGGCATAGCTCTTGTTACCATTTGAAACTCATTATTTGAAATTTGTGTCTATCTCGCCTTGATATTCCTTTCGTTTTAGGTTAGATCCTTACCGTTGATTGTCCTCTGGCGGCCTCTTCTGTTTACTCTAATTGACTACGCCGCTTTAAGAGTGTTGCATTGAACAGAGTACCAAGAGTACCAAGAGTACCTGAAAAGCTTTTGGAATAGACGGGCGTTGTATTTCTCCGTTCCATATAATGGAGATGCGTCCCTCCTTTACGACGCACTCCACCATCCTACATCGCCTTACAAAATGTTTGAAAAATGTTTGAAAATGGGAAAAGGCGACCGGTAGCACCAGCCGATGCTGAGAGCAAAGAGACCGAACGCCGGTCCGTTGCGCCGAAACACCAACAAAATGCCCGAGTCTAGTAAAGAGTGCAACAGTGCAGTGCAACATACTTGTCACGAGAAAATCTCCCCACGTCGAACACGAGATGATGCTGCGCCTCGAACTATTCGTGATGTTTTGAGAATTAAATACAAGAAAATAAAATTGATAAAATAACAAAGCATCAATTCATTGCCCACCGACAAGAGATGAATATCGTCACACCTGGAACATGGCCGGGTATCATCCGTTGCGCCAAACCGGCGAATCAACAGGCTGGAGCTTCGTGCAATAGAAGGGAAAAGAAAAACGTAAAAAAGAAGGAAAAAGAAAGGACACAAAAGGCAGATATTGTCCTGCAAGAGCGACTCGGGGCGGCGCAACCAGCGACTGCCAAAAGAATGCCGAAAAAAGCGGGGCGCCTTCCGTCCCGTCTGCCTGGTCTGCCTCAGTGGCTTGCCTATCAGTGGTGAGAAGTGATGAAAATGACCTCATGCCCAATTGGGGACGGCTTTCACTGAATGTCGCAGAACGACACAGAGTCGCCGACCTGAGCCCGCGTAGCTGAGAAAGAGAGACAACCCTTATAATATTACAGTATCAAAAAAGGGGCAGAGCGGAAGCCTAAGTCTGCCTGTTTTGCTCTTTCGTTTTCGAAATCGTCTTTCTGTCCATCGCTCTTTCCTTCTCCAACGGTGCCTCTCTATTGCAGCTTCATGGCGCAAGGGCGGATTGGTTGGCGGAGCTGCTCCGCTCATTTACTAACACTTGATTGGCCGGTTCCTATTGACATTGGTGCCTCCATTGCCTAGCCTTGGCCTTCTCAACCCCAAGGACCCATCGTCCTACA
Source organism: Sporothrix euskadiensis (assembly GCA_019925375.1). Lineage (NCBI taxonomy): Eukaryota > Fungi > Ascomycota > Sordariomycetes > Ophiostomatales > Ophiostomataceae > Sporothrix > Sporothrix euskadiensis. The sequence continues at coordinate 378,290 of JADHKQ010000012.1, read as the reverse complement.
CCATTCAACCGACACCTCGCTTTTCTTCTCACGTCCCTTCAGACTTGGGCTCCCTACTTCCCAGAAAGCTAATTTCAATTTTTCAATACAAAAACAGAACCGCAAAATGGATTAGAATCTCAGAGAAAGCCTGTCATCATGCAGGGGTGGAACACCCTCTTCCTCGACAATCGTCCTTGCAGCCTTCTTTACAACCCGAACAACTGGCTCTCTTTTGTTCTTGAGCTCCACGTCCGTCTCTTGACAGTTTTCGGAGGTGGACCGGATTTCTTACGGCCTCTGATGACTTTGACTCCTAGCTCGAATCCCTGGCAAAACGTGCTCGACTGGCATGGGCAAGGGCTGTGCTCCAAGGCTGAAGAACCGGGGGAAAATCAAAGTTGAGAGACAGATATTTCAGGCAAGGCAGGAGAAGGGGGACCAGACACAGAAGAACCCGCAATGCGGATGCGAAGTGCCCCGTACCCGCTCCAACGGACTTTGCTCTCTTCGTTTAATCGTCGTTTTTCTTCTTTTTCAATTTCAGTCTTTTTCTCCAGATCTATGCTTCCCTTCTCCATCTCCTGTTTGCCCCAATAGGAGGTCCAGGCTACCACCTCGACATGTTACTCACTGTTTGAAAGATGACGAGAAAGTTAGTCCTTTTGGGCTCACCACACCACGTCCCCCTCCTTGCCCTGTTGGAGTCTCCATATTTTTTTTTTGTTCCTTGGCTGTTTTGCCGCCTCGCAAGTCTTCTTTCTCTTTCTTCCCTTTTTTCTTATTTCTCTTTTCCACTTCTCGCCCGCAATCCCTCTTCCCCGGCCCCCATGGCCGCCCACATCTGCATTCCGGTCCCGAAATGCAACCGCTTTCGAACACTCCACTCATCGATCGGGAAGAACTCCATCTTGGGAAAGGGCACATGTGTCCCAGAATGGGAGTCGCACGCTATACCTGGCCTTTGAGTGCCTTGGTCCTGTCTGCCAGCTTCTTTTGCTCACATACAGACAGGGCTTTCGGAATTGCTTCCCATGATGACGCTACATCTCAACTAAAGGCCGAGTACGCGCCGGGCCGCACGACGAGGCAACCGGTCTAGTACCACCACTACCACCCTCTACGCCCTTTATATCGTCATTTATCTGTTCACGAGAAGCTTTGACGAGGACTCTGTGATATAAAAAAAAGAGTTAAACGATAATGAGAGGCTAGAAAAAAGAAAAGAAAAAAGAGTCAAAAGGGAAGTCAAGGCACCGACAAAACCCAGCAGAGGCAGACTGCCTTCGTTGTCCTTCAATTCCATTGCCCACTCACCCAGCTCTGCTCTTCGTCCGCCACAACTTCTCCAGCTTGTGGGTTTGCCTGAACAGAGCTGCCAGGGCGGCCGGGCGTAGCTAGGAGACATCATGGTTATATATTTGCAACCCTACGGGCGCCCTTCTCTCCCTTTCCAGCTCGTCCTATCCCACCAGTCCTATTTTCCCCTCCTTCATCGGCGGTCAGTCCGAACACTTCTAGTCTCCATATAAACCTCGATCCTCCCCTAGCCCATTAACTTCCGTGATGCCTTTTCCCCCTCGTCTAAGCATCCATCCACATAAGTTATCTTCACTATACATCTCTTTATTCCAGATCTCCTTTCAGCCAAATATATCTTGACGTACAGTCACTTGCACTCGAGCCCGAAATATCGGCTATTATTGCTGCATACATTGCCCTGCGTTGCCTCTGTTGTCATAGCTGTCATTACTGGCGTTGCAGCCGTCTATTGGCCTCACGTCTCGCGGCATAATATCGACAAGGCCAAAACCAACAGTTTGCCCGCCAACGTGCCACTTCCTTCACTTTCTACCTTCATTGTTATCTTGTTTGTCCAGCACAACTCGAGCTCTGGCTTTTAAGTTGATTCTCGTGTTGCTTTCTCGTTTCGGAGACTTCTGTTCGATTCTGTGGCATTTTATTCGCGTTGAGGGGCATTTGCTTTCTTGCTGCGGACGGCCTAAATAAATCCACCCAGCGTCTGCCTGATTTGGAACGATTTTCGACTTACACGGCCAGGCACGACGCGACCTCGTGACAAGGGTCCTTTCCATTTTTCCAACAGCACCACTCCATTTTCCATTCACACCTTCACACCGTTGCACCTATTCTCGCACACTTTCTGCCTCACTTTACGAGGTTTTCGTGTATTCTTTCTTCTTTGCTCACTCTTTTTTTCGGCCCCCCTCCCCCCACCACCACCACAGAATATAAATACTTCCCACGCTCCCTCTTTTCCTGCAAGCCACATTCTTCTTTTGGCATTATCACCATTCCACATTCAGAACATTTAAATCTTTCACACATTTACACATCACCACATTTATACCACCTTATTTTCTCTCTCTCTCTCTCTCTCTCTCTCTCTCAAAGACATGCCCAAGAGCCGAACTACTAAGCGTGTCCTACTTCCTGCCCCTGCTCAATCCCATCCTGGTGATTCGTCCCCATCTCCTCCCGGCCATCCTGCTCCCACAATCCCCCAGGCAGAATACGACGATATGATGCTCACGTTTAGCAACGGCGATGTTGACTACAACATGCAAGACCACAGCATGGACACGGGTAGTGCCAATGCTGGCGTGGTCAAGAAGAAGAGAAGCATAAAGTCCAACACCAGCATTCATCTCACAGGGCCCATGGAGGTTGACGGCTCGGTCAAGAGCGGAGGTTCTGTCAGCTTCCTGGGTGACATTTCTGTCCGGGATAAGATCGAGGCGTATGGAAACATTGAGGTCAGCGGCAACGTGACGTGCCAGTAAGTCACCCTAACCACTCCTTTTTTTTCTTTTTCTCTTTTTTTCTTTTTTTCGTCTGATCTTTCACTAACATGCACTTTTAGGGACAAGGTCAAGTGCTTTGGCAACATGGATATCGCAGGCTACGTCTGCTGCGGGTATGAGCAGCCAATTATTTCCTCTTCTCCCACTTACTCCATTTCCCTGTTTTCCAATAGGCAACAAGGTTGAGTATTTCCAGCATTGACTAACAAGTCCTCTTTCAATTGCAGAGGAAAGGTCAAGATCTTTGGCAAGCTGACCGTCAATGGCCACTTTGAAGTCTACGACAACATTGAGGTCTGGGGCGCCGTCGTCATCCAAGGCTACATGTTTGTTTTCCCCCGTCCCCCTCCCCCATCCCCCATCGTCGTCTGCATCTGCATCTGCATCATCCTTTCCATTCCCATCCCGTCCCGCAGAGCCTCGCGTTTTGCATCCTACTTCCCCAATCCGAACATTGCAATCATGCACTAACAAACAATGGAAATTCAGGAAGTGCAAGACCCTCACAGCGTATGCCTCGGTGACTACCGTCGGCGATGACTCCTACTATGAAGTAGAAGAGTCGGAGACCGTATGGGGCGCCAAGATGGTACGAAGGACTGAGCACGAGGCATAGCCACTATCTGTTCAGGCCCAGGCAGGAACATCGATGACGCCAACAAATGCGGCAGATGCGGCGGATGCGGCAGATCGGCAGCCGGGTCAGTTGGCTGCGATGATCGACAACTGTTGGTACTGACCATCGGCTACGAACAACGACAAACGATAATGAAAAGGGAAAACAACAGAGAGCCCACAAAAAACACCAGTTTCCTATGACTGTAAAGATCCGATGGCTTTTTGCAGACGTTTGCAATTAAGCGCCCTATCACGACAAGAAAATACGAAACACACACACACACATACAAAAAGCGCCGAGATCGAATCTTGATGGGGCACGGCTGCCTTGTCGAGGTCGGCCTCAACCATTCTTTCCCCTTTTCTTGTGTTCCCACTTATTTCTCGCAGCGCCAATTCTGGATGGGGCGCTGATGCCTTTTCCCTTCTCCACGGGTTCCTTTGGTTTTTGCATTTCCAGTTGTGAGTATTGTATTGGATCCCATCTCTTTCCCTCAACGCTTTGATTTTAGGCTTTGTCTTTGGTTTTCTTGTCGAACTTTTTGATTTTTTTTTGGTTCTTTTTTGTTCCTTTTCTGTTTTTCTTTTGATTTCCTTACTTCCTTGAGCAGGCGGACTTGTTTTCTGGCGTTGGCATTGTTGGGACATATAATTCGCGATGGTTATCATTTGGCTCACTCTTGTTTCGTTACGGTTTTCATTTACGACGTTTCCTGTTTGGCTTTCACCTGTATCATTAATTATGACTCGACGGCATGGAGCGTGGTGATATTAGACGAGGGGCTTGTATTGTAGGTAGGAGAAACCGCTTTAGTGCATTTTACAGTTATCATTATATGCGTGCTTATATAATACTGAAGAGCGGCTCAAGGGAGCTACTCCAAATCAGGACTAGCGCAATTCTGGCGCAAGTTTGCCCCCAGAGTCGCCAAACATCTGTTCCTGCTCGACAACGCTAAAACGCGCCCTGGTGAAGTACGTGTATGCATCTCGTGGAACCTCACTTCTGCCCACCTCAAGCCTCGGCATCACGCATTCTCCCCACGACACATCGCCCTCCCACCACCTACAGCAGCTTCTATCTTCACAAAAACGCGTAAATTCGACGCATACTAGCGATCGACGACATTTCCGCGCTCAGAATACCCTCGTCTTCTCCTACGATCCCGCACGACGCGGCCCCCTGAGCTTCCTTCTCTTTCCGACGGACCATTGCCTGCCTTCGCCCGGCTGAGATGTCCCGCGGAAGCGCGCAGTAGCGCGAAGTTTCATTTAATAGCGGACGCTCACGTGTGATCCGACAGCGGGCCGTGGCCATATTGTCCCTCGCGCGTGCGATCACGACTCACGACACACGACACAATACTTTCCGACACTTGACGAGAAAGTGATATCCGAGCTTCTCACCGACATCCGGTTGACGCCTTAAGCCCCGCAGGAAGCACCATGAGTGCTGCAGTCGATACCGGGCTTGCCGACGGCGACGGCGGGGTCTCGCCTAAGCACCAATTGACCCCGCGGCCGCTGCGGTCTTCACGCGTCTCTCCACCGCCTGTTCCGCCAGCTTCGACAACAGTGACGAACCCAGCAGGAACGACAGCAGGGGCAGCCTCCCACGAAGATGGCGAAGAAGCAGACGAGACAGGCCACAACCACACATCAGCAGGCCACGAGGCCGCTGCACCAGAGCCTTTTCCCTCCATGAGCAGTCCCAATATCGGCAGGAATGGGGGCCTAAGCTCCTATGGTCTGCGGACAGACCCCGACGCCCAGGCAACCGTGACGGACTTCCTCGACTTTACCGAATACCTCCCTTCTGACATGGCACGTACCCTAACGCTGATTGGCAAGCTCGACGACGATTACATCGAATCATCGACCAAGGTGCACCAGCTGACGGATCTTTGGGGCCAACTGCCCAACACACCCGCCGGAGCTCGTCCGACTCCCGCGCAGCTGCGGGCTGACATCTCCGCCAACCTCAACCAGGGCCTCAGTGCGCGTGTCTACTCGCATGCTGAGGCTCTGCGTATGGCTGAGAACGTCAACCGGCACTACTTCCGCGCCAAGACCATCCTATCGAAGCTGCGGACGATGCTCGAGAACTACCCCGAGGCCGAGCAGCAACAGCAAGAACAGCTCCAGCAAAAACAGCAGCAGCAACAGCAGCAGCGTGAACAGGAAGAGCAGCTGCAGAGCCAGCCGGCGAAGCTCAAAAAGAGCAACGGCCAGCAGCGGATGCGCCGGCAACGCGTGCCCCGCATCACAGTGCCCGGCGAGGTCCTGGCACCCTACGACTTGGATTACGAATCATACACTGGCGAGAGCGACATTAGCTCACCGTCATCCGAGGACGACTCTCCGCCGCCCAACACGATGCGGCGGAAGTCGACACCCGCCGCGCAACCACGGATTAAGGGCCTGAAGGGTGCTGCGGGCGGGCGGGTAGCAGGCGTCAACGGGTCTCTCCACGGGCTCAAGGTCCCCAAGGTGCGCGTGCCACGCGAGTCGCGGGTGCCTGGCCAGCCATACATCTCAACGAGCACGGCGCTGGCCAGGCTCAAGCCGCCGCCCGAAAATGCCGTGATTGGCAGTGCGGATGCACCCTGGCTGCAGCTGACGGCATACGAGTTGGCAAGGCTTAGGAAGCGCATGAAGAAGAATGCGCAGTGGTCACCGAGTGAGACCATGATTGCTAGAGAACTCAAGGTGCTCGGACGCAACCTGGAGGCTTTCAACCAGGCACGCAAAAAGGCCGAGGCCGAAGGTCGCGTGTTTGAGGGCATTTTGCCCGACCCCGCTCTGGAGGCAGGCGCACTGAGCATTGAAGCTGCCGTCGCCGCCGAAGACAACCAGCTGTCAAACCGGGGCATCAAGCTGAACGAGGCCAAGAAGCTGAAGAACGACTTGGGCCAGCTCGCTGCACAGGAGGCGGAAGAGTCGACTCGTAGGATGATGGAAGCAGCACGCGCGATATTCTCGCCGTACCCTGGGGCAGGAGCTGGAGCTGGAGCTGGAGCTGGAGCTGGCACGACACCAGATGCAGCGGCCATTGCGTCGGGGAGCCTGTCTGCGAGAGCCACCACACCAGCAGTTGCTGCGGCGAGTGGAGCTGCCGCCTCGCGGAAGCGCAAACGCGAAGCGCCGGCAGCAGAAGTGGCGGACACAGTCGAGGGAGCCGACAACGGAGTAGGCGAGACGGTGACGCCCCTGCCTGCATCTCAAAGGCAACTGCAGAAGCGCGTTAAGACGGAGACTCCAGTGCCTATCCCGCAGCCTGCCAAGGGCTCTGCGCCGCCGCACGATGTCAACAGCAGCAGCAGCAATAACAGCAGCAACAGTTTGGCCACGCCGGCCCACCCACCCCGCACTCGTCACTCCATGACACCCGTTCCAGCACCCATCTTGGGCCAGCAGAGCAATACTGGTGCCGCATCACAGGACCCGAACACGAATGCTGCCTCTAGGCAGTCGACGGCCATGTCGTCTCCTCTGTCGAGTGGCACTTCGAATCAATCGGGGACGGGCTATGCAGGTCCTACGACCACGACGACGACAACAGTGCCGCTTAAACCGCCGGCAGAGACACCAATCCACCCGCCCGTGCACAAATCGACGACGCCTATCCACCCGCCTGTGAGGGAACTACGGACGCGGGAGTCGGTGCGTAAAGATCTGCCGTTGCACCCGGCTAGTGAAGACGCAGACGATCTAGCCGTTCCTGCACGGACCTCTCGGGCATCGTCCCGGGCCCTGACGCCCAATCCGGTCAATGCACTGGGCATAGTGAACACTGTGCTGCCGACAACAGAGCCTGGTGCTTCCACCACCACACTGGCAACAGCAGGGCCGACGACGACTATGGCTCGTCGCCTGTCCTCGCGTGGCGCATCAGCTGCCGCTCCGAATACGGAAGGCCAGTCGTTGGCTGTAGAGCGTCCTCGTCGAGCCAGCACAGCACGCAACACGCCTGTCCCTGACGCTTTGCGGCAGGCGGGGGCCACAGGCGGCAAGCGCGTCAAACGCCCCGCTCCGGGCGTTGTCAGCCGGACCAGCTCAGGCGGTAGCGCCGCCGTGGGCCAGAGAAAGGCAGCGCCCCGGAAGAAGAAGCGCGGGTCGAATGCGCACAACAGCAACCAGCAGCGGCGCGACAGCCGCGGCAAGTCGACAGACGGCGACGAGGTTGAGGTGGACGACGACGGCAACGTCATTGACGCCAACGAGCCTCGATACTGTGTTTGCAACCGGGTCAGCTTTGGCACCATGATCCAATGCGATAATGTTGATGTACGTACACCATGCGAAGCAGGCAGGCCTATTCATCCGTTTCCTTATTTCCTTATACATGCAACGCCACTAACTGTCTAGAATTGCAAACAGGAGTGGTTCCACCTCGAGTGTGTTGATATGACGGCCGTTCCGGCGCGGACAACAAAGTGGTACTGTCCCGACTGCCGCGTGCTGCTCAACATTGGCGAGAAGGGCGAGGTCAGTGCCCGTGGGGTGAAGATGTAATCTATTTTGGAGTCTTATTTTGGGTTTGGGGCGTTGCTTTTTTCTACAGTCTTTCATTTGGCTCGTTGACTTTGACTCTTCAGGCTTTGTCCTCTCACGAGCTTTTCTTCTTCGTTATTTCTTCTGCTTTTTATTGATACTTGATACTTTTCTCGGCGTTTTGGAGGACTATTTCCGGCCAGTCAGGAGCCATTATATTTTTGACGATTATTCTTTCGAGTCCATTTTATTTCATATGACTTTTTTCATCTCATTGAACTTGTGATGCATTTATGACGCGTCTCTCCTCTCACGATGCTTCAGTTCAAACAGCAAAGATTCATATCAAGAAAACGCATAAAGCACGTGGTTACGGCACAAAAGATGCACAACCGGACCTGTCACCGGCAGACAAAGCAAAGACGTCATTTCCCCTTCCATTTCGTTTTCGCAGTCTATTTTCCCGCCGCGTGCATTCGCCACGTGTTGGTGTCCGAACAGGGCACACTCCATAATAAAACGACAGCGAGCAGGTTGACAGGCTCGACGGGCTACGAGAAGGAACAAGTGCTTCTCCCCTTCACCGGATCATGTCTTCCTTTTGGTTCACCGTCTCTTTCCCCCCTTTCCCCTTTTCTGGCGCCTTTTCAGCTCTTCGATTTTTCGTTCATTTCGAGCGTCATCTGACTCGACAGTCTAGGGAAACGGCCAAAGGACCTGCTCCCTACTACAAAACCAGGAATACAACAAGGGGCTCAGCTGTGTGAACAGAGGGAGTGTTGGAGGGCTGCTCGGCACCTGTCGCTTCGTGTCTTTCTCGTGTCTTGGCCTCTTGAGTGGCAATCTCAAGTTCACATGACGCTTCTTTTGGTGCCGTTTTAAGGCCGTTTTAAGATGCTTTGTATTTGTGCGTGTTATTTTGACTTCTTTGACTTCTTTGACCTCGCTGAAACCGTGGTCACTTTGGCATTCCAGGCGGTTCTCTTTTCGCCCCCTTGTCTCCTTGTGTTCGGTGTGAATCGCAGGTATGAGAAGTGAAAGACATGGGCTGAAATGGCTCGAAATGGGTATTTGGGAACAAGGACGAGACAATGAGTGAAGTGACTCTCGCGGGCAGCTGACCAACGCTTGCAAGGCCAGCGCTCTTGCCTTGCCTGGCGAGCCTGGGGTCGCATTCTCCGCTGCATACGAACTACTGTACTCCGTACTCCGTATTCACTGTGTCCTTGTCCAGGTGCTGTGACGCTCTTTCCTTATCTGTGGAGTATCAGAGTATCGTGCGCTAATCACACGCCCCCGCCCCCTCCTAATTTGCGAGTGCAGGCGGTAATGCCAGGCACTTTAATGGCCGTGCCTGCCTGTAACCCCTCTTGCGCCTCCATTCTGACCTCGCTCCTTCCCCCAAACGATCCCCCCCCACCCCGCACCTGGCCGCCCCTTCCTGGTAAGGTCACCGGCAACAGGGCTGGTGACTGTGCCGGTCGTCTGCTGTTGAGGCAGGCGCGAAAGGGCCGGTTGCCTGTCGTCATGCGCGCGTAGCGACAAAACAATAAGAAAAACAAAAAACGGGCAGGAGCGCCACTTCCCGCGCTGCTTATGGCGGCTTGGCCAATTGTACCCATGTACCCATTCACTGAAAAGGCATATGTTAGGTACAAGCGGCCTTGTACGCTGCTTAGAAAGACGTCTCGCATCGTCCTCAAAGAAAGGGAAACGCGAACCCCTCTCTCGTCTCCTTTCCCTCCCATTTCTCCGTTTTGCTCCCCTCATTGTCTCCTTTTGGAGGCCAGGTCAGCCATGATACGCCGCTGTTCATTCCCTAATTAGAAGCCAGCCGTGGCCCTCTGCCTGTCCCTGCTCCACTCTGCCACCCGTGCCTTCCCACTAGACTCATCTACGTAACACTGCGCCGCCACCTTCCCGCTGCCTCTTGGGAATGAAGAGTGAAGCTACGGCGAAGAGGCCCATCAGTAAATGGTCGCCCCTTCCCTACCCGTAGTTTAACTACCCGGAACACGCATCGCGCTTTCTTCAATCAGTGTACTCCGTAATCAGTGTCCTTATCGACAAACACCAGACGCGACGTAGACGGCAACAACAACCGTCATTCTTCACTCACTCTCTCCTTCCTTGTACAAACAGCATCGTCAATACCGCATCTCCTGCCTGTATTTTTCTCGCTTCATTTCTGCCACTTTCGTTAAACCAACTCTTTCATCTGTTTTCTATCACTGCACTTCCTCCACATCGCATCGACACTCTTTGCGCCTTCTGGCCCCTCCCGCTGTCGCCGCCGCATCCCTCCAACCAAACGGCACCCTGCATCCACTTGTGCTGCGCGTCGCTGGAGCTACTGCATTCTACCCTTTTGACTTGTCTCTTCCCAGTAATACCGCCAAAACACCAAAAACACTCAAAGACACTCAAAAACACAACCCAACTTCGTCAGAGCTCCCGGCGACACCCTCCTTCTGCGGAGCCCCATATTACTGTCCTGCATCTCGACCGCCCCCCCGTCCAGTCACATCTCGGCGCTCCCCTGGCCTGGCTCGTCACCCCTCTTCACCCCGGCTCGCCGTGCTTGTTTGCTTGCTTGCTTGCTTTGCTTGCTTGCTTGTGCTGTTTTGTGTACTATTCGAAAGTACACATGTGGTAGTGCTCTCTCGCGCAATTGTGCTATCCACCCTTATCCCCCGCCTCGCCTGCAACTCTCCGACCAGCTCCGACGCATCGACTTGCTTCTCTCCCTTTCTCTTCTCAACCATACCCTTCTCTGTCCTCGAACAAACCTCGAGGCCCAACCAAAACGTTACGAGTTTTTGCGACCAAACTCGACAACAACGTTCTCTCCGCCAGGTAGCCGCGGAAGAAGCTCCGTGAACTACAACAGCACACGCCGGCTAAACGAGCAGGTGAGTTGCTGAAGCTCGGCCTGCTGGTACTTGCTGTGCCGGTGTCTTCGACAACAACCTTTAAACACTTCTATACCGATCCGACTCCCGGACGTCTTCTACGTATCCCACCTACTGCGCCAGACATCTACCGCGATCTGCGTTGTTTCGCCTAGACCTGCTACCCCCGTGGACACCTTTTCCCCTTCCGCCGTCCGCCAGGCGGTGGGCTTTCCTACTTAATGCCTAGTAAGAGCTCTTGTGTTCAGCTTGATTCCTGCTTTTGAAATTGTACGCATGTTTATTTTTGTGAATTTATGCTAACTCGACTCTCCCTCCCCTCCAGGTGCAAAGAAGGCCAAGAAGGATGCAAAAGAGGCTGGCGGCGTGGTCGCGGCGGTGACCAAGCATGCGTCTGGAAAGTTTACGTGCGTCATACCTCGTAAAGGTCCCTTCCCCCACCTCACAACGACAACTGACACAACTAACATATGCTCCAGCAATGGAAACGCTCTAGGCCCTGCGTCGGGTGCGTCGGACACCTCCAGCTCGGCCTCGGCGAACCAGTCGCCCAATGTCGAACCCGTGGCAACACCGTCCTCCAACGGCAACTCCTCCGTCTCGCCCATCCTCGGCGCCGTTCCCTCCTCTGGTGGCCCCTCGTTCGCGCCCTCGCCGCGCGCTATTCCCGGGATGAGCGATTGGGCACAGTCACGCGCCGGTGGCCTCTCGGCCGGCCTTGCTGGCTCGCCTGGGCACTTGATCAACCTCATGGGCGAGTCGCCTCCGAGCCGCTGGTCCTCTCCGCGGCCCTATGGCACGAGCCACACGAGCCATACGAGCCACCTCAGCCTCGCTAGTCACGAGAGCCACGGCAGCCACCCTACCAGTGTCTCTGTTTCGCCTCCGATGGCCGGCGAACTCCACGGTGTGTCTAGACAGCGGCCACTGAGCTACCACATGGACTCGACGGCCCACTACTCGCACATGTCCCAGGCATCTCCGCAACACCTTCCCACCCACTTGGCAACATCGCCAGGCCATCGCCGGGACTCACTCCATTCTCACTACGCCCAGTCCCGCGGCGTGGCGGCAGCCGCAGCGAGCGCCATTCCGAACCCACCCCTTCCTCACCAACCACAAGCTCATTTCTACGGAGCGCCCGACCTTGATCTTGACCTGCAGCCTCGCCAGACCGGTATGAAAGCCGGACAACGAGGCTACCACTTTGCCTTTGATACGTTGCCGTCACCTCACCACCAGGGTGGAAGCGCCGAGACGGTTGTCACGGCAGGCTACGAGGGCGGCTTGGAGGTGCACTCTGTCTCCAAGCGTGGACTGGAGCGGCTTGTTAGTTTGTCGGGCTTGCGTGGTGGTATTGTCAGCGCCAAGATTTTGCCATGGACAGCCACAAACCCGGCGCTCGCAGATGCCTTCCCTCTCATTGCAGTGGTTGTGCATGGGCCGGTCCTGCCTCCCGCGCCCTATCCGGGTGCTGGCGAAGTGGAGGCGAACGGCGCACAGGACGGAGGCTCAAAAATTGGACGCGCCTCCGACGGTAAGTCTGTTGCAGCTGAAGGCTTTGAAGCCAGCCCACAGAACTCGCCACAAGTCGATGCTCGCGAATTTCCCTCAGGACGGACAGTCTCTGGCTCCGCTCACCCGATCGAATACTACCAGACGAGTGTTGAGATCTACTCGTTGAAGCTCAACCGGCATGTCTGCACACTTCTCGAGGCGCCCAAGATTCCCCTGAAAATTGCCGTCACGAGCCCCATCTTCCAGGCCCCTCCCCCATCGGGCGCCTTCCACATTAAAGCCGACGCTGGCAACATTGTTATCTCGTCGGCCGTCACTGGCGAGTGCTGGCTTTACCGCCAGCTGGCCTTTCCTGGCGACAACGACTTGCCGTTTGTGTTTGTGGCCAAGCTGTGGACTACTCTCCAGCAGTCTCTCAAGGGCATCAACGATGGTGACGCAGCAGCCGACAGTGAACGCACTCGAACCACTTCCTCTGCCTCGGCCTCCTCGCCACGACCTGGGCTTAAGCAGCCTGTGTTGTCGCTGAGCGGCAAATGGCTCGCCTACTGTCCCGCGACACCCTCATCGCAGATTGCATTGCGGGCTGTTGTCCCCGTTCCCATCCACGGACGTGCACCGGGCTACAACTCCATGACACCCCCGCACCTCCCACCCACAACGGCCGATGTCGATACTCCCCATACCGAGAGCGTCATGAACAAGATCATGCGCGATGCTACCCAGGAACTCATTTCAGGTGCCAAGTGGGTGGGGCAGCAAGGGTGGCAGGCATTCAACAACTACTGGAAGGGCAATCCGGGTGCATCAACACCCCAAGCGCCCCGGTCGCCACCGACAGCAGCATACGCTGGCCGACTCGATGGCCAGTTCCCGCCTACACATGGTGGCGCGCCACCGGCAGCCGTTGTCTCGAAAGAGCCTGGCCTTGTCTCCGTTGTTGATATCACAACGGTTGGCAACTCTGCGACGATTCACCCCGTGACGACCTTCGCTCCGACCCTTGGCTGCAGCTTCCTTTCATTCTCGCCGACTGGACTTTGGCTCTTTACCGCCAGCACCAAGGGCGATGTACAGACCGTGTGGGATCTGTTCCGCATTCAGTACACCAAGGCATCGCCTCTGCAGGCTGTCAGCTTGCCTGGCACTCTGACTGGCCCCCGCGTCCGGCAGATTGCCCAATTCTCCCGCATGACTGTGGCTCGCATCGTGGATGTCGCATGGACGAAGCCGAACGGCGAGCGTTTGGCCATGGTTACAGAGCGGGGCACCGTTCATCTCCTGGACCTGCCCTCAAGTGCGTTCACATGGCCGCCTCCCCGTAGGCGGGGGACTCGGCCAACTGACGCACCAGGAGCAGCAGGAGCCGGTGCCGCTGGCGCTGGCGCCGATGCAGCGGGCGCGGGAAAAGCCTCAACAGCTGTCTCCTATGCATCGAGCGCGTTCTCGACAGCCTTTGATGCAGCTCGCCCGCTTCTTACACGTCCCCGGCGCAGTAGCTCGAACGTCCCACAGTCGACTGGTGCCATCATTGTGGACCATGCCAGCCATGGCAGCAAGATCATCGCCGCTGGCATTAGCCATTCGCTTGGCAAGACGGGCAATGCCATCAACCAGCTCCGCCACACTGGTGAAAACCGTGTGTCTCTGCCGTCGGGTCCGTTTGCACCGGGCCCATTGTGCGTTGCTTGGGTAGCCGGCAAGCGCCATCACTCTCTCTTTGTATTGGGCGACGGCCTGGTCCGTCATTTTGTCAGCCGGACGCGAAAGAAGTCGTCTGGCCAGCGGGTCCTCCATCTCGGATTCAACAAGGATCTTCGTGTGCCTAGTCTACCCGATGATCTCTTGTCAACGGCGGTTCAGCACTACCTGGACCCCGAAGTCTTTTTGGACTTTGTTGAGCAGAGCGATGCTGGGTCCAACACCATGGTGCTTGCCACTCATATGCGGCGCCCGTCGGCAGATTCCAGTGCGGTGCAATCGTCCATTCCGCATGCCGAAATCGAATCCAGCGCGCCGTACCAGCCTTTCCACACCGACCGGCGTATTGCGCTGTACGAGTACGACCCGTTGGGGCAGGGTGCTCTTGGTGCTCAGTCTACGCTGATCTGCCCATCCACACTCGCGTCCCACGAGCCTCCGACGTCTGAATTCTCCGCCTTGACCATCTCCCCTCCAACACAGCAGCCCCTTTCGACCTCGCCTATGGACGATGACCTGCTCACAACAGCTCCGTCTGCGAATGGCAAGTCCAAGTCGGCCAAGAAGCAGGCCAAGTTGGCTGCCAAGGCGAAGGAGTATGAGCAGACCCTAGAGTCTGCACCCGCGGCTGCACCTGCTCCTGCGCCGACCTTTACGGATGTTCCTGATTTCGGGAATGGAAACGGAAATGAGAACGGCAACGGCAAAGCCCGCGGAGCCTCGCCGGCTCCCGCCAAGCCCAACACCAGCTGGGTTTTTGGCCTGCCAATTGTGTCCACCCTCGTCGATACGGGCTTTCCGCCCATGTCCGAGGAAGAGTCATTCAACATTAGCTATGAAGACACACGGGCGCTGCCGGCATCAGCCATTGAGCGCGTGCTCGAGCAGGTCGGTGGTGACGAGCAGATTGTCGTGACCACCCGCCGGCGTCGTGGCGGCGGACGTGGCGGAGCTTCTGGCGATCCAGACGACGAAGATGGGTTCTTTGAGGATGACTGCGAGGTGCTCGACTTTGCCGATCAGAGAGTATGATTTCTCTCTTTTTTTCTTTTCTTTTCTTTTTCTTTTTTTTTTGCGTACGCTTGGGTGTGCATTTACTTCTCGCGCAGCACATTATGGGACCTGTTATTTGACGAAAGAAACAAACTATGCATCATCATCGCCGTTCTTTGTTTGGGTTTGAAATTCGGTGTTTTTACTTTACGTTCAATACTTTCGATACTGCATCTTTGCGTCCTGCATACTTTCATCGAGTTTGGGAACCTATTACTTACTGTCTTCGGGTGATGTTCTGTTTTGTTCTTCTCCATAGGGTAGCATATATGCATTAAATCCATACTCATCTCAGCATCAATGGCAGCCAGCTGCAACTGTGAAATCTTATAGCGGACCCATCAACGCGTTAAAAAAAGAAGTGTCTATGTTTTATTCATCTGTGTATAGTCCTTACATGTCCGTACACCCCAGTTTGGTATGATATTTCCTCCTCGCCGCCTACAGTATTTGGACGGCCATTGTAAACCTTGGTATGCCCACAAATTATGGCCATTGCGGCACACCTAGAGAGCGAGATCTCGGTTGACTCGTGCGAGATAGCAGCCGAGTATGGCCTCACGGCCACATCTGTCTCCTCCAGCCATTGATTGTATTAATGGAGCGCGCAGGCTCGCGCTTCCTGCCCTTCCACGCCACAAGTTTATCTTCTGCCACCATGGATTTTCTTTTTCGGTATGCTCGCTTACGCCTTCTTCTTGGTAGCGGCGGCCTTGGCCTTTGAAGCCTTCTTACGGTTGCTGCGGATCATGACCATGCTGAGGAACGTGCCAACGACGGCCGAGCCAAGCAGGATGAGGATGACGGGGATGCGGATGGCCCACACGCGCGGCGGGAAGAAGTTTTGGAGCGGGTGGTCGGCGTCGACGAAGGGCTGAAGAAGAGAAAAAAAAAATGCGAGTTAATATTGGGAACAGAGAACAGCTCTCAGAACAGCTCTCAGAAGGGCGCACTTACCATCAACAGAGCCCAGATAGTGTAGTAGAGGAAGACGACGGAAGCAGCCACGAGCATGGCGAGACCGGCAAGTTTGTCCAACTGCACGCGGAGGCCAGGTTAGTAAGAGGCAATTGTAAACTGCAGTCGCAGCTTCATCATGCGATCAAATTGCGCGGGTGAATCTCACCATTGTCGAGAGACTGGGTGCTGTTGAGTCGCAAAGTCAGGGGGGGAAAGAAAGCGAAAGAGGGGGGAGGCGAAGGTTGGTCGAGCAGAGGGTGATGGCGGGTTGTGTTGAAAAAAAAAGGCTGGAAAGGAACGACAAGAAGAGAAGAGAACGGAGCTCGAGGTGTTATGCGAAATGCGGTGATGAATCGTTGTCGTGGTGGTAGATTGGCGACGAGGGAGGGAGAGAGTAAGTCAGGAGCATCGACAGACGCGCTTCTAGATCCAGTTTGAAGTTAATATCGTGTTCTGTTCTTCTCAGCCCCTGCTGTTCTGCAAGGAAGGTGCCCCCTGGACGCAACCTACACCAAAACGGCAAGGCGCGTTTTTGCTGCACGCTTCGAACCGCATTTGCAGGCAGTTACGGAGTAGGCAGGAAGCTCTTGCTGCAAGAAGCCTGGAGTCCACTTTTATTTCTGGCTGCTTTCTTTTGCTAGCTCGCTCCTGCCGTCCCATTTTTTCGCCTCCTTCCACCCCAGCAAAAAGTTCGACGCCACAGGCTTCAAGCCACCCAATTTTCTCTCTCCATTCACGTCTGCACCTGCCTTGCGGACGCGAAAAGATCGAACCGATCATCGCGATACCCCTTTTGTTGTTTTCTTTCCATTTTCAGCCTGCGCATTCGATTCGCACATTCGATCCACGACGACAGCGACACAACTGCAGAGCACGCAAAGGGGTCTCTGGCGGCGAAACTTGCGACGTGGCTCGTTTTCTGCATCGCCAATCGCTTTCGACTGCCGCGATCCGACAGACTCCAAAAGCAGTCGCTGCCTGCGAAGTCTTTTCTCCTTTTTTTATCCTCATCTCCTCCTTTCGCCCCTTTCGCCATGGCCGAATCTCAGTCCCCCGAGCGACGCGATCGCAGCCGCAGTGGCAGTCCGGCAGCCAGTCGCTCTCCGTCAGCAGGACCAGCACCACGCGACCTCTCCCCCTCCCCCCGTCCTCGTCGCTCGCCATCTCCTCCTCCCCGGCGCCGCGCCTCTCCTGCTCGACGACGCTCTCCACGACCTGCCAACAACTCACATGCACATGCTCCATCCCGCCGACGCACACCGCCACCCGCGCCGACCGATGAAGAAAAGCAGGCTGCGGCCAAGGCCGAATACAACCGTCTGCTGACAGCGCGTTCCGGAGGTGTATATGTGCCGCCGGCACGACTTCGTGCTCTCCAGGCCCAGGTACAGGACAAGACGTCCAAGGAGTACCAGCGCATGGCCTGGGAGGCGCTCAAGAAGTCGATCAATGGCATGGTCAACAAGGCGACAGCCGGCAACATGCGGCAGATCATCAACGAGCTGTTTGGCGAGAATCTGATCCGCGGCCGTGGCCTGCTGGCCCAGAGCTTGATCAAGGCCCAGTACGCTTCGCTGCCGTTTACGCCCGTTTACGCTTGTATCGCTGCCTGCGTTAACAGCAAGCTTCCCGCCGTTGGTGAGCTGCTGCTGCGCCGGCTGCTGCTGCGCTTCCGCAAGGGCTTCAAGCGCAATGACAAGGCCGTGTGCCGCAGCGCAACGACGTTTATTGCCCATTTGGTCAACACGCAGGTCGCCGACGAGATGATTGCCGCGCAGATGCTCATGCTTCTGCTGCACCACCCGACCGACGACAGTGTCGAGATTGCCGTCAACCTGACCCGCGAGGTCGGCAACTACATGGAGACGATGAACCCGACGATCATGGTGGTCGTCTTTGACCGCTTTCACCATATCCTGAATGAGGCCGATATCGACAAGCGGACACAGTACGCCATCGAGGTCCTGTTCCAGAACCGCAAGGACCAGTTCAAAGACCAGCCGGCGATTCGCGAGGACCTGGACCTGATCGAGGAAGAGGACCAGATCAAGCATTTGCTCGAGCTCAACGGCAAGTTCGAGGACGAGGCAACACTCAACATCTTTCGGTACGACGAAAACTGGGAGGCGAACGAGAAGGAGTACGCCAAGCTGCGGCGCGAGATTCTGAACGAGAGCGACAGCGAGGACGGCTCCGACCGGTCAGGTTCTGATTCGGACTCGGATTCGGACTCGGGCTCCGACGACGACAGCTCCAGCGAAGACGAGGAGGAGTCGACACAGAAGGCCATTGACATCAAGGACCGCACCAATGCCGACCTCGTGTCCCTGCGCCGCACCATCTACCTGACGATCCAGAGCTCGATGAACGCCGACGAAGCCGTCCACAAGCTGCTGGCCATCGACCTGCCCGAGGGCCGCGAGAACGAGCTGCCGTCCATGGTGGTCGAGTGCTGCTCGCAGGAGAAGACGTACACCAAGTTCTTTGGTCTGATTGGCGAGCGTCTGGCCAAGATCAACCGCCGTTGGTCGACCATGTTTGAGGAGGCCTTCACCAAGTACTACGAGACGATCCACCGCTTCGAGACGAACCGCCTGCGCAACATTGCCTGTTTCTTCGGCCACATGCTCGCCAGCAACGCCATTGGCTGGTACGTGCTGTCGTGCATCCACCTCAACGAGGACGAGACCACGAGCGCCAGCCGTATCTTTATCAAGATTATGTTCCAGGAGATGTCCGAGGCCATGGGCCTGCCCAAGATGCAGGCACGTTTCCGCGACGATGTGGACCTCAAGCCCAGCCTGGACGGCCTCTTCCCCGTCGACAACGCCCGCAGCCTGCGCTTCTCCATCAACTACTTTACCAGTATCGGCATGGGCGCGCTGACGGAGGATATGCGCGAGCGTCTGATCAACCTGCCCAAGCCAGCCCTGCCTGCTGTGGCAGCTGCACCCAGCGACCGCTCTCGTTCTCGGTCGCGCTCGGGCTCGTACTCGAGCTACTCGTCGTCGTACACTGGCTCGTCCTACTCGCGCTCCCCATCTGGGTCCCGGTCCCGGTCCCGGTCCCGTTCCCGTTCTCGTTCGCCCCGCCGGCGACAGCGATCGTACGACTCTCGTTCACCGTCTGGTTCGCGCTCTCGTTCCCGCTCACGGTCTTACCGTTCCCGTTCCCGATCCTACACCGCTTCTCACTCGCCGCCGCTGCGCGCTTCAAAGAGCAACGCCCGCCACAGCCGTCGGTCGCCCTCGCGCTCCGTGTCCCGCTCTGTCTCTCCTGCTCCCCGCCGTAACGGCAAGCAGCCTGCTACCTCCAACACCCGCCGCCGTCGTAGCCGGTCCTACTCCTACCACTCACGCTCGCCTTCTCCTCCTCCTGCATCAGCATCAACAGCAGCAGCAGCAGCAGCAACAGTAGCATCATCCTCCAAGGGCAGAGAACCAGCCACTCGCCGCGGCCGTTCACTGACCCGCTCGCCGAGCCGTACACCGTCACCCCCACGCAAGGCTGGCAAGGCCTCGAGAAGAAGCCCGTCAGACTCACGCTCTCGGTCGCGCTCGCCTTCCCGGTCACCGTCGCGTTCACCTGCACTGCCAGCTGGACGCAGCCGTCGTCGCCGTCGCAGCGACAGTGTGTCAAGTGCCGGCAACGATGCTCCTCCCAAGAAGACACGCCGTGGTGACTAGGGAAACCGTGGCCTTCTTTAGTTTTACAGACAAGATAATTTCAGTTTTGGCGTTGTAATGTATGGTTTTCATGTGATATCTAGAGACTCTTTTATCTCTAAACATTACCTTTCTCTTTTCCTTTATGTATTTTAGTTTCCATAGTTTAGGCTCCAGCGTATGTGCTTTAGTTCATTAAAAGTATTTTGACTCTTTTGAGCTTTTAAGATCTATACAAAGTTCATTATTATGTGCTCTATGTGTAAGGCGTGATTGAGTAAGCCGTTTATACGTTATACGTTATACGTTATATGTTTTATGTTTTATGTCGTCGCCGCGGCCGTCGTCTTCACGGCCCCATCCTCCTCTGTCGCCTCTTGCTGGACCGCCTTCTTCATCTCCATCTCGGCAATGACCTTCTTCTTCAGCTTAATGGAACCCTTGGCCAGCGCCTCTGCCGGCATTGGCCGCAAGATGGGTTGCACCACCCACCATGGCCGCTTGCAGCGCTGTCTCGCAGCTGCCGACGAGTCTGGGTCGTTAACAATATCCTCCGGCTCATCTGTTTCTGGCTCATTGTCGTACTCCTCCTCGAACTCCTTGTCCTCGCCGGCCACCAGAGCCTGGCCGACCCGCTTCTCCAGGAGAGCCAAAATCCGCTCGTAGGCTTCCATGTCGGCCTTGCGCGTACGGGCCAAAGCGTCGCGGATATCGTGGTGCTTGCCGACGGCGTGGCGCAGCAGGTGGAAGAGATGTGCCTGCATGGCGACAATGTTGGGCGAGTGGAAGATTTCCTTGGAGATCTGGGCCTTGGGTGCTGCGTTTCCGTTGGCGTTGTCGTCCCGCTTGCGCTTCTTTCGTGCTGGTTCGCCCTTTTCGGTATCAGCCCCAGCCTCAGCCTCAGCCTCTCTGGGTTTATCAGGCTCCTCCTCCTTCAGCGCATCAACGGGATCGCCAACGATGAAAAGCGGCTTGCGCACGGGCGGCTGAGCTTTGCCCAAACAGTAGACATGCAGAATGTCGAGGTAGCGTCGCATGACGGCGTCGATACGCCAGCCACCACGCTTGCTGCCTGGCCGACTGCTGGTCCAGTACTCGCGGCGCGGGTCGGGCGTGTGCCAGTAGTAGTCCGGGTCGGCAACAGCCGGTGCTGACTCGTCAATTTTGGGCGGCGGAGAGAACAGGGCAGGGTTCGACAGCAGACCCTCGGCGCTCATGACGCCGTCAAAACCCGTTGCCGCCAGACACCGCTCCACATCGTCGTGCTGCAGCACGTTGCCGTTGGCGAACAGCACTGTCTCCTTGGGCAAGTTCTCCCGCAGGTACCGCAGCTTTTTCCAGTCGGCAATGCCCGTCATGTGGCCCTTTTGCTCGCGCCGCCGGCCGTGCACTGTCAGAACGCTGGCGCCAGCAGCCAGAACGGTCTGTGCATACTTGAGAGACGCCTCGGGCGTGTCCAGCAGACGAATCTTGGCCGTCACAGGGATATCCAGGTTCTCGTGCAGCGTGCGGATCAGCTTGGCAATCAGCTCGGGCTCTTCCTGCAGGAAAGCGCCATAGTGGCCCTTGCGGGCGATGCCTTGGGGGCAGCCAAGATTCAAGTCGACGGCATCGCAGTAGGGGGCAACTTGGCGAGCAGCATTCAGCAGGGCGTCGGGATCGTTGGCGCAAAACTGCACAAAAAGAGGACGGTCGATGGATGGGTTGCCGTCGAGGAAGGGGCGCAGGCCGGCGCCGGCGCCGTTGCTGCTCGTAGTATCGTCGCCTTCGTTCGATGGGCTCTTCTCCTCGCCAACAACAACTCCCTTGATCGCCTCAAAGTGCTGTTCGCGGTAGCGAGGGCTGTCGACAAAGAGGCGTGCGTGCAGCATCGGAGAATAAGCCAGGACGGAGGTGCGTTGGTCGGGCGGCAGGAACGAGCGCGTCAGCATGCGCCAAGCCTGGTATTGTTAGCAGGGACTCTACAAGGCAAAGGCTGGATATGGTGTTGCCGCACAAACTCGGACTGGTCGACCATGGGCGCAACGATGTGCTTTGGACTGCCAATGCTTTCGTAAAAGGCACGGCCATGCAGCTTCTTTGGGCGGCCGTTTGAAGCCGCAGCGACAGTGGGGCCTGCGGCGGCAGCGGCGGCAGCCGTTTCTGTGGCTGATGGCATGGTTACGACGGAGCGGCTGAAGCCAAAGGCGCTGGAAGTTGAAGGCGAAGAGAGAAGAGAAAAAGGAGAAACAGACGCCGTAGCGGGGAAAATGCGAGTGAACGGTGCTGCACTGAACGGCCGCGCCCAAGCCCAGACGGGTCGGATAATGCGGGCCTCCAGCTTTTCGATGGGCTGCGACGTTAAAAGGCGTGAGGCCAAGCGACTTGTTATGTGCGCATGTGCTGTGTCGATTCCGCGATGTTGTTGAATGATTAGAACCAAAAGTGCGTCCGATTGTGTTCAGTAGGGGTGAAAAAAAGTTTCACTGGCTTTGGCGGGCTCGACTGGCCTATTTTCCTTATCGCGATAAGGAAGGCGCTGCGCCCTGGCACTTGCCCGGGAAACATAGAGCAAGGCTGAAGAAAAAGGGCGTAAAGTCCGCTTGGCAGGCGCGTCCTGATTGGCCGTCACTCCTCCTCCTTGGGTCCCATTCTCAGCCCCGCGTTGCCCGCTCTGGTGTTGCCCTCTACTCCGTACCGCTGAAATCGAATAGGAGAAAACGTCCCCACAAGTGACGTTATTTCTGGAAGGAATTTCCTCGCCGTAATGCAGTGCCATAATTCTTACGCTTTAATGCTATTGTGGGCCGCGTCTTTTTCGCATGTTAATATGCCAACGCACCACCAGATACGGAATAGTGTCACTGCCAACGAGTGCGCTTGCGTTTGCTCTCCTGTCTTTTCTTGTGCTCTCCTCACTTTGCTCCTCACACGATTACTGTAGCCAAATGTCAGATGGTTTTTGTGTCTTCCACATTTTGTGTCTCTGTTATTTTCTCAGCTGCTGCTAAACTAAAACAATACACACACTCAGATCAGAAATTAGGCCGCCTGCAGCAGGGGAGGGAGAAAAATAAACAGAAATGCCAGAGAAAGAAAAAGAGAAGAAAATAAGCAACGGAAAAGAAAAGGCCGGTAGACGAGAGAGAAAAGCAAAAAAAAAGATGGCAGTAAAAAAGAAAACGGAGCACGATCGCCATGACTGAGATAAAAGCAGCAAAAAAAAAGATAAGCCAATAACGAAAATAGTAAAAACACACAAGAAAAAATACCGTAAAAGTCGCTGCTTGCTTTGCTTTGTGTTGTTTTGCACCTCCATCTGAATGTCAGAACGAAGAAAAAGAGTGCATTCGTTGTTTCATAACGAAGACTTTTTTGTTGCTCCGTCCGCTGAGTGATGTGGTGCTGAGTCTGTTTTTTTTTTCTTTTTTTCTTCCGAACCATTTCTTAGGCAGAATACAAACTGAATTGCTCTTACCCTAGTTCGGGAAATCTTCCTTCTCACTCCTTCGTTTTTCTCTCCTCTTTCGTTTGTGAAAGGGGGGCCGTCCGTGCTGAAAGCTCGATGATCGTTTACGCGAGTTGTGACAACCGTGAAAGCCTTGCACAGCCAATGGCAGATCGCAAAACGGGTCGGCAGATTTGGCGCACTTCAGCTGCCGCGTTGTAAAGAAAATGGACCACGAGCCTAAACAACGCCTATACACCAAGATATGCTTTTTCGAGACGAGAAGATGTCTCGAACAACAGTGAAAATGAGCTTGCTGAAAAAACACAAGTGCGTGTCGCTAATAAACGGCTTTGCCAATGTGAATGACTAGAACGTGGGAAATCGAAATCAGGAGTAGTGGACGAGAGTAGCCGCCGTTTTCGTAGTCTTTAGAAAAAGTGCGTGTATATCTTCGAGTTTTCGTGGACCTCCATTTCCTGTAGTTGAGTGTTAGCAAGTGTTGACATTCTATTTTTTCAATACAAGAGGGGGGTCGGGAATGCCATACCATCTTGAAGCTGTTCAGCTCCTCCTTGATCTGCTGGGCAAGCATGGGCGTCAAGCGGTTGCATGTGGCCACCTCACCGCGACGGTCGTACTCCTGGCTGGGCCAAGTGTCGTAGAACACGATGCGGGGGCTGAACGTAGCCGAGCGCTTCATCGAACCTTGAGGCGTGCTGCTGCCGCTGCGGCTGTCGTTGCGCAAACGCAGAGCAGACACAAAGTAGTCCTCGCCGCCAATAGCAATAGAGCCTGTGCGCTTGTGGCCCTGCACGTCGTCGTTGGGCGTGCTAGGCGCGCTCGAAGCCGGTGATTCGCTGACAGCGGGCGGGTTGTACAGCTCGAGCGTGGGGTTGCGGATATCAGCAGGGCTCCGCGAAGGGCTCGAGGCGCCGCTGGTGTTCTTGAGGATGCCCTTCCGGACAGCAGCAAGAACCTCAGCACGCTCCTTATCGCCCTCGAGGATGCTCTTCCGTGGTGCCGCCGAGTTGTCGGTACCCGAGCTGCCCAGGCGGTCGGATGTGAGGGAGATGCGCGAAGCATCAATCGAGTTTCTCTCCAGACGGGGGAAGCCGGTGCCGCCACCAGTCTTGTCGTGCACATCCGGGTTGACGTTGACAAGCTCACGCTCAGCCTCAACAGTCACCATAGACACAGTGGCCTCGGCAGCCTCGCCGTTAGACGTGGTGACAGGGCTAGCCACCGGTCCGTCAGCAGCCGGCACACCAATGACCGACTTGGGACGGAACAGGCCAACAAGCGAGCGAGTGCTCTTTTTCATGCCACGACCCATCTTGCGGATCATGATGGACGCAGACGAAGCTGTCGACGAGATGGACAGGTTGTCGGTGGAGCCCGAAAAAAGCTTGCCACCATAGATGCTGCTACCAATACCGGCCTCCTCCTGCTGCTGCGCAATACGAGCCTGCTCGGCATCGTATGCCTCCTGGCTAGTCGGCTCCTTCTGCAGCTTGTTCGGCGGGGTCACATTTTCAGCTTCCTCATCCGGACCTCCGGCCTTGCGGAAGTCGGCAGCACTGCCAAAGGAGAAGGCACGACGGAGTTTTGACGTCTTGCTCCGCAGCTTGCCGCCCTTCTGGTTGATAGCAGACAGGTGACGCATAGCAGGGCTCTCGAGGTGGCTAGGCATGCCGGAAGGCCGGGACGGGGCCTCGCGGATGCTGCCAGCCGGGCTAGACGTGTTGGCATTATGGTTGGTGGCGGGAGGGGCGGTAACGATGGACGAGCCGCCAGCATCGCTGCCTTCGCTGGCAGCATCGACGGGCTTGCCGGTGAAGGACAGTGTGCTAGCCAAGCTCTTGGTGACATCGGAAGAGATACGGGGTGGGATGTTGACAAGTCGCGGGATGTCCTTCTTATCGGCATCAGCCTGGTTGGCAACAATCGTAGAAGCGGGGGTGGAGGTGGAGCCTCCAAGAGAAGACTTGTTCCGGTTGGTAGACTGTGAGAAGAAATGCCATGCATTAGTGAATCTGTTAAGCCCACCAAAAAGCGGTCCATGATTGGACACCACAGTTGTATTGCGTATGCAGGGGGGAAATGCATGGTGGAGAACTGCTTCTTGCCAGCACGCATAAATAAATAAAAATAACTTACAGATGGGCGGGAGCCGTTGCTCCGATGAGACGCGACGCTCTCGGAGCTTCCGGCCTTGGTGTGCATCACCATGGGCTGGTGCGAGTTGATCGGCGTGAGAGGCTTGTCCTTGGTGGGGCTTCTTGGCACAGGTTGCTGTTGCCGCTGGAAGTCTTCTGGTCTTGGGAGAACAGGAGCAATCGTGTACTCGGAGGCGTTAAGAGACGGCATGCTCCGGCGGCGGAACCGCTTTGCATCTTCAGAGGACTGGCGGTGCAGCTGGATATCATCTGCAGCCAGGCCGTTCAGCACGTTGTCGTGAAAGCTGTTGCGGCGGGGATCAGCACCAGACTGGGTCTGCTGCTGCGTGCGCTTCTGCTGTTGGTCGGGAAGGCTGCTGTTGCTGCCGCCGTTCGAGGCATACAAGTGGCCAACGCTGGCCATGCCAGAGCCCGACGGCATGGCGGAGACCTGCGACTGCGACGATTGCTTCTGGTGCTGCTGAGCCGTGTTTCCAGATGGCCGCCGGTATCTCTCGGGTGAGGGCCGAGCAGGGGTTGCCTGGGTGAAGGAGATTTGCGGTGCCGCAGAGCCGGTCAGATAGGCGGCCGAGTTGGGACGCGGTGTTGCAGAGACACGACGGGCACCCTGGGCGGGCAGAGAAGAGTCGTCACGGCTACCGACATACCGGTTGGCGGCGGGGTTTCCGGCGGACAGGTTGGTGGTGGAAGCACTGGCAGGCTGGCGGCTCATACGACCAAGGCTTTGAGCACTATCGAAGCTCTGCATTCTCGGGAGTTGAGGTGCAGTGGTTGAAGACCGAAGGCCACCGACCTGGGCGTACTGTTGTTGTTGGTGCATCTGCGGCTGCCATGCATTTGCCGTGTGAAGACTGGGCGTGGCTGTGAAGGCGTAAGGTTGAATCGGAGCTGCGGCCGAGCGATAGAGCACAGGAGCTGCGGCCATGTTGTTTGGCGTTCCGTAGAAGCTGGTCCGCGGCTGCTGGGCAGCGCCGTAGGGCGAAGGGCCCTGGGTTTGCGGGGGAAGCATGCCACTAGCGGACGACGGCCGAGTTTGAAGCATAGTGAGAGATCCGGACTGTTGAGCGTAGCCCTGGACCAAAGCAGCCATATTACCCGAGGGGTGCCTGGACAAAAAAGCCGAGTCTAAAAGAGCACTGGTGAAGGGGTCAGTTACAAAAACATTCATTGATACAATTTTAGCATGCCCCGGTCGAAAGAGTGTACGAAGGTATGAGCTTTGGTGAAGTGTAGGCAAAGGCGGACCGGAGAATGCCGAGCAGTGAACATTCAAGATAGGCAATAGTGGACAGGGCAAGGGGAGGAGGCAAGCAATGATCAAAGTGTCTGGCCTGGTCGAGACAAGAGAGCAGCAGTCTTTGTCATCAGATACTGCAATGAATGCAGGTGAAAACGAGTCTGTTTGTCTCGAGACCTCACTGCAAGACAGAGAGTGTGTGTATGTGTGAGGTGTGTGTCTGCTTGTCTATTTCCAGGCCCAGGTACAAGAAACTTTGAGCAACCCTCCCCACGAGGGTCAAAGGGGCCAAGCGAGCAAGTTTTACATTGTTCAATGTTCAATGGACCTGTGTGTGTGGCAAAACCGTTGTATCGGTGAATAGAGCAAGCTGGCTTGTGGTTTGTAGTGCAAAAGCAACGACAAAACAAGCAGAAGAGGTATGTCACGGACAGGATTTGTAAGGGGGCTGCGAGTGTGTACGTGTGTATGTGTGCTTTGTGGGCAGGGCGAGGGACGTTGGAAGTAGGACAGAACTAACAAGTCGGGTCAGATCGTAACTTGTCAGACAGCGTCGGCGAGGGCCACGTTCAAATGCAGCCAGCCCCAATCATCCAGATCTAGTGATCAAGGAGAAAGAGGGTGTGGTTGCGGGAGACAGGAGTATGTTCGATTCGAGTTGTTTGATGCCGTACTTGTTCGTACGTTGCGGGAGAAAGCGAGACCGAGGAGGAAGATTCGAAGATACGAAAGCCGGAAAGGATATCGGTCGAAGAGATGAGGAAGAGCGTTTGAGACGGGTGGGAGAAGAGGATCGATCGAAGCGGGAAGAGATGGTCGAAGATGCCGGAAAGGAAAAAGAGAAGCGATAGAGGACGGAAGAACGACGCAGGAACCAAAAACCAACAGTAACCTGAAAAAAGACTGTAGAAAGCAGGAGAAGGCGTAGTTGGCAGACGAGAAACCGAAAGAAGCAACAAAAAAGAATGAAGAAGAGAAAAGATAAAAAACGAGCGGAGGACAGGACCAGACAAACGGACCCTGGTTACTCTCCTCTAGCCAGAGAAGAAGCCGAACAGAGAAAACGAGAGAAGAAGACGAGCAGAGACGAGGAAGGAAAAGAAGACGAAAGACGAAAAACGAAATACCGAAACAGAAAAGAAGAGGAAGGAAAAAAGGAGACGACCGGGGACGCGTG
The DNA here is from genome assembly GCA_019925375.1 of Sporothrix euskadiensis. NCBI lineage: Eukaryota > Fungi > Ascomycota > Sordariomycetes > Ophiostomatales > Ophiostomataceae > Sporothrix > Sporothrix euskadiensis. Next base: position 350,544 of record JADHKQ010000012.1, on the reverse strand, counting down.
TAGGTTGACACGGAGGGGGACAAGAAAAAAAGGTGTGAGGTCGACAAAGAACGAAGAAAAGGAGAAGCAAAAGAAGGACGAAAGTCGTGGGAAGGGAAAAGAGGAGAGACGAACCGACACCACAGGGAAAGGAGAGACCAGAGACTGGACTGAGGAGAGAGGGACCAGGCAAGGGTGGAGAGACAGCGAGAAAGAAGGACTGGACAGGCTGGAGCAGAGCCAAACACATCCGTTAGGTTAGTCGGCTGCACGCCAGGAGCCAGAGAATACGGGCATGAGAAAATGAATGGGGGCTTGCTGGCGCTGTAACAATGCAACCTGCTACTGCGACTACAGCAGGCTTGTGTATGTCTGGGAATGGGGGGGAGGGTACGGAGTAGAGAAAGACGAAAAAGGGGGCTTGAGGCCAAAAAACGATAGGATGTTCCTTTGGGGGGGTCAGAGAAAAAACCGAGGCAAAAGGAAACGGTAAAAATGAGGAGAGAGCAAAGTCTAGAAGAAGAGAAAGGTGAAGCGAATGTCTAGAAAGGATAAGAGAAAATGAAGTTGAAGTTGAAAAGAGACCGAAAACGATAGGAGAGAACAGGAAAGGCGAGATGCAAGAATGGCGAACCAAGAACGAACAGCGGGAGGCAAGAGCGACCGCCAAACAAACTGGAAACCTCGATCAAATGGCGTGAGCAAGGAAGGCGCTGCCCAGAAAAAGCAGGATAGGCATGGAAGGAGTGACAAAGGGGTGGTGGTAAGGAAAGGTGGGTGGTGCAGGAAAGGCCGGAGATCGAAGAAGGCGCTACGCAACGGCGAGTTGGATGGGGCCAGGAGGGCAGTTACGAGAAAACGAGACAAGCAAGAGGGAAAGGGTTGTGTGGAGCTCTTTCCATCTGCTCACGAGAAAAAGAAAGACATGCACCAAAAGGGCAAGTGCAGGAAAGGCTGTGGTGTGGTGCCTGTCGTGCCTGCGGTGCCTGGAGCGGTTTGTTTTCAGGGCCCCCTTGGGGCAACTCTCAGGGCAAGAGCCTTTTGGACAGAAGGCCCCGCTGCAGGCTGTCGGTCTTCTACAGAGCGCGATTCCAGGGGCCCCTTGGAGATTCGCACGCTAGCGCACGATGCGAGATGCACCAAAAAGGAAAGGGCCAGGTTCCAGCTAGAAGCACGGAGCACACAAGGAAAGAGCAATGGGGCAAAGAGCACCACTCCTCACCTCAAACGAGTTCATCACTCAATGTCTCTAAATAGTAGTCAATTTGGCGGACCTGGGCCCAGTCCAATTTTGGCTTGCAGGCGAGACAGCTGCAGATATTATTATTACCACAGATGTCGCGAAAGCGTGCTACAGCTCCAGGTGCTAACTGGAGTCCGTTAGCTGTCCTGCTGTTGGCTTGGAGCTGTGGGCGGGCAAACAAAAATATCAATATTTAAGATATGAAAGACATTCGTGCTCACAAACAGGGCGCCAGATGCCACCTGATTCGATCTGGTCCACGAGTCAAGATACATCGCCGTCTCATTGAGCAAGACAGCTCTTGTTTAGGACCGTCCTTCGATAAGACATAAACAGTGCAGGTACATATCCGGTTACAGTACAAGAATCAACATACAACATACGACGTGATACCGACATCAATTCTCATCAAATCGACCATCGTCGACCATCGGCGGAATGGCAGCTTTTCATCAAGATGAGGCTGCAAGAAAGGCAGAAAAGGGGGAGGATCTGACCTGTCCAGTCTTGGCCTGAGTTGGCCCGAGTTGGCCTGTGCTCTGGCCAGTGGGCGGGCAGACAGGGACGCCAGCAAATTACGACGTACAAGGCAAGACACGTACAAATACACATGCACGTTGCCACACCAAAAGCTTATGCGAGTAGTCGTCCTTTCTCTGTTCCCTTTTCCATATTTCCCTCTATGCACACTCAAATCCAATGCGGTACACATAGTTCGTACAGTTTCCTGATTGTCTTTTTCTCTTTTCCTCTTGGGGTTATCTACTTTTCCTCGGTTCCTTCTGGTGACCTTCTGGCCTCGTTTTTCTTTAATTCGTTCCTCTTTTCTTATTATTCCCCTAGGCCGCCTGCAGCAGGGATCAGCTGTGGGCCCGTGTGCGAGTGGGCGCTGTGTTTTCTGCATGTGCAGCCGTGGCAGAGAGCATGGGTAGGATGCCTGGGCGACGCGCCGGATATCCAAGAAATCAAGGCGCAATATTGTGGTGAAATAAGATGCAGATACATATACACACATAGACATCTAGAAACTTGGAAGCGTACGAACTACTATTACTGAGTAATACTCGGTAGAAACAAATAGCAAAAAACAGTTCAAGAAAGAGAGGACAGCATCCCAGGCCCATCATCTAAATACCAAATCCCCTACACGTGCATATGTGTATTTCCGTGTTGTCTGATGATGGATACGACAGGCTCCGTTCAGACTGCGACCTACGCCAGTGACGGTTCGTCCTTTTTGGATGAAGCCGTGCGTTTGCCATCCATTCTCTCCGTTAACAAGCGTGACGAGGACAGGGTTGTGCCCTTGTGGTGGTGTTCTCTTGCTGTGTCTATGTCTTTCTGTCTCTGTCTTTCTGTCTTTCTGTCAATTCTCCAGGTTTTTGTTTGCGGTCAAAAAGAGGCCGCGTTACATTCGACTACAGGCGTGCTGTGTACGACGTAATACTCCGTACAAATACTCCGTAACAAGCCGGCTCTACGACGTACTCGAACCGCATATCGCCATTACAACGTGCAGGTCAGAGCTCGTAGCATTGGATGCACCAAAACAACTAGTCGTCACCCCTTCATCGCACATGTCGATGGTCGATGCACCTACTCCGTACATGAATGTTGTTATCGAGGCGAAGGCTAAGCGGCCAACAAGTTGCTCGCTCAAGAAAACATTGTCCTCCACTGCCAGATGCGTCGCCCAGGACAGGGGCATGAATGGATTAAGCATCTTGCCTCTCACCAGTGCAACACGAGATAGCACAGGCCTGGGATGCCAGACCAGGCCCTGGCTTGGAAGAACGGTTCGCTCCGGGGGCCCCATGGCGAAAGCTAGGCCTGGCCATGGAGGCAAGGCCAGGAAAGCCACAAGCCAGGAAGCTGTAAAATAGGGGACACTATATGTCTCTTCGTGTTCCTCGCCCAGGTTTGATGCGGGGAGATGGCCACTAAATATATTCTTTGTATTTATTCTTGTATCAAGAGATACAAAAACACGGGACGAGCATTAATGATGGTCTGGTATGGATACTGCGCAGCGGTCAAACGTTCACGGAATCCTTGGGAAGTTGATTGAACAGGCCAGACCTCTCGCCGATTGCAGACTTCATACAAAACTTACTCCGTAATATCCAGGCGAGAGCATCTATATGTACAGCTCTCTCCCGCGCCTCCTGTGTCCATAGTCCCCCGTTCTCGCCAAACACACCAAAACGAGCCAAACGCCGAGATCTACGTAGATGTAGCCTATCAACTGGCTGTCTATCGGCCAACCACAAAAAAACCGACGAGGCGAGGTGGTGAAGAAGAAAAAAAGGTAGAGATTCAACGTCTCAAAAGGCACGCCGGGCTTGGCATTGGATAGCATGCCCGTGGCTGGATTGTCGCTACTCTCTGTCTCTGCCCTTTCTCCTCATGAGATGCGCTGCGTGGGGAGCCATGCAGTAGCTACTCAGTAGGGGCTCCAGAGGGAATCAGAGTGAGTGTGGTGCTCTAGACGAGGAAAAGAGACAACAAGCAAATCCCCCAAAACTGCCAGACCCCCCAAATTCTGAGCAAAAGTAAGGACGACAACATACGATGCTAGCAGCTGGCATGGGGAACAATGGAGCGCCCGTCAACAGTCACAGATACATAGAAAAAGGGGTTTCGTTTGTTTCTCATCGTGGCCGGTATATGTACACCTCGATCTACGCGCAGACACGGAACACCGCGAAAAAGTATGGAGAAACACAAGAATGGAAACAAGGGGACCATCGCACCAGGGCGAAAGAGGCAATTGCTAAATTGCGAGGAGCGGGGAGGGACGCAGGGTGGGCGGAGACCGAGAGAGACGCGAGGCGACAGGGAGAGACAGAAGTGCAAGACACGAAAGGCTGTGCGTATCTGCTCCGTAGGAGAAGGAGAGACGGAGCAATGGGCGCCCGGGGTACGAGTAAAAGGGCACCGTATCTGCAGGGGAAATAAAGACCCTGACAATTGTCAATCGGAAAGCTAAGAACCAAGAAAAAGGAAACCAAGAGGGAAAAGAAATGGAGGCAGGCGAAATAGAGACCAGCACAGACGAGTGTTTCGAAGGACCTTGCAGCGTGATAAAACGCAACAGGGCGAAGTGGGATCATCGGCCAGAGACATAAACAAGACGAAAAGCAAGATAAGCTGCAAGCACAAATTTATCGCGGCCAGGCCAACCAATGCAAAAACAAAAGATAGCAGAATAGCAGAGTACGAATAGTGAGAGGCAGAAGTGACTTTGTCAGCAGCAATGACGTGTGTTGAACGATCTGTTGGGAAGCCTCGATCCGTTTGCTAGTTTCTCAACTTGCTTGACCTCGTATTTGTCTATTCAGGTATTCAGGTATTCCCGCTTGCGTAGACAGGAGGCTACGGAGGTACAGATACAGGCGTCGTAACATAAGTGACTTTCTCCCCACATCTTGCGCCGGCCTCCAGCATCCTCGTTTTCACTGTTTCTGGTACTGCTAGACGCTCAGGCGTAGTTTAAAATGGTTATTTAACTCGCCGGCATGGCATGGGAAGTACGGCACAGAGGCAAGAAAAAGGTTACAGTGTGCTGGATACTCTGCAAAGCCAAAAGAAACAAAAGAAACAAACTAAAATCAAAGAGAAGAGCAACGACGGGATAGAGTACGGTTGACGGGAAGTGTGAAATGGCACTGCATACGGAGCACTGGGCGACGCGTCGTGGGAAGAATAGCTGTGATTGGTCCCGGCCTGGGGGGGGGAGTGCAGACGTAATATTATGACGAGGGAGAGAATATGCAAGGCGAATGAAAATACAAACTACGGAGTAAGAAAATGGAAATAGGGGTGGACTGGCGGCCGCATGCGCAACACAAACGCCAGCCAACGAACCGAACAAAACGCATGCTCGGCACGGCTGGCATTGAATTCTCAATCCACTTTACGCGTTCTTCTGTGCTTTTTCGTGCTTCGTCGCCACCGTGCCTTTTGGACCCCTTTTTGGTAGTGGTCCCACTCTCCGTTATCTTTGAATCTCTACGAAGTAATTACTCCGTACGAATACGTCGTAAGGGGCGTCTCCTCTTTCAGTGGAAACCCAGTAGGCACACTCGGCCACTCGACCACGCCGCCTGTGCCGTCCACCAGCAAGGCTGGAAGTTGACGGGCCTTTGTAGAGTTCCAGAGGCCTGGGCAGTGGAGGTTGTCAACTCTACTCCGTAGACGTTTTTTCTCGTGCTGCCAGCCTCTAGCCAGTCCCAGTTTTACAGCCTGTTTTGACCCTTTTCGACATCGCTGCTTTTTCTGCTAGTGCCCCTCCGCTTTGGCTTCGCCTTCTTGCTCCACAAGACGCCCGTTTGCCCCCTTTGCTGTTTCTGCGTCCCAATCATGAAGCGGCAGATCTCCCCTAGAAGCTTGCCCCCCTCGCCCTCGTTCCCTCTTTTTTGGTCCCTTCGAGCCCCATCTTTCTGTGTTCTTCTCCATCGTAAAGAGCCCAAAAAGTGCACTAAATATAGGACGGGAAAGCTGGGCGTTTGACGATATCTTGTCAACGTTGTCCACCGTTGTTTCTTGCGTGTTTCTTGCGTGTTTCTTTGACGGGATGCTCAGTCAAGCTTGTCCAGGATCGTAGGAAGAGCTGAACTTTAAAACGACGCATTTTTAGCACGGCCAGTTTCCTCTACAAGCCAGATCCTCGCAGATGCCGCATTTACAGGTGTGATGAACTCGTATCCTCGTGTATCTACGAGTAACCCTGAAGTTGAAGATGCCGTTTAGCATCTGCAGGCGCCAAAAAGGCGATCGAAGGCGGGGGAATCGTGCCCTGCCCAGACTTTGCCTGCGAGCCATCATGAAAACGTCGAAAAGACCCCTCAACGTTTTTTTTCTGGCTTTCCCTGTCTTGTCCCTGTTTTTTTTTTTGGTTTTTTTTTGGACCAGGGCACAACCAACAACCAACAGGAGCTCTCTTCTCCGTTCCCCTTTTTTTTTCTTCGATCACTTGTGCGGTAGCTCTTACCCAGTTTGCAGTTCTTTTTTCTCTTCCCGTTCTTTCGTTCCAGAAACTTTGATAGTGCCGGTTCCTGATCCGCCTTCCTGTTCTTGGTTATTTTGTGTGTCGTTCTTACCTCCTCTCTCGCTCTCGCCCCTTCCCGATGCTCATGTGCATACCCACATCCCACTCCTGCCCTTTCTCGCCTTTCTGCCTGTGTTCCTTCCCCCGTGCTCCGTGATCCGTCGTGGGGTAGTGTTGGTTTCTGTATTCCTCTGTTTTTTTGTGTGTGTTTTCTTGTATTCTCTTCTTTTTCGTCACCGTCTTTCCTCCCGCCGCATATGTATATTATATGTCGTACTCTTATGATACTACCTATCCGCGAAGAAACTACTGGCCAAGACTTTCTTCCTCATCCTGCTCGGTCTGCCTCTCGCCGCCCGCTCCTTCATAGCAACTTTTTTTATTTCCTTGTGACGCCGTCACATCAGCAAACACTAGCGCAAGCACCATGATGCAGGAGTGACATACATATACCGTGCACGGCCGGAGGAGGCTACGGCGAGGATGAGAAGGGCAGGAGGGCACAAGATAGAAGGCTTGGAGGGGCACCTGGAGACAGAGACGCTTGGAGAGACCATTAGCCTTGTATATTGTAGCACGAGAAGGCACATGTTTTCTTTAGCCTTTTGTTCTTTGCCGCAGACAGCGCAGAAAGTGCACAGGCGAGAGTTTGAAAAAGGGTCCAAGAAGCTCACATTCCCATCGCTCGGCGTTCATTCCTCTGGTATTTACTCAGTACGCCAAAGATGAAGCAAAGCGCGGTATGTTTGTCGTTTCGCCTTTTGCCCCTCTCGTAATCATCAAAGGTTGCAAGACGCCCCACCTCTTGCGAGTTATTTCTTTATTTTTTGTCTCTCCAACCATCCAAGCCATCTCCTATTCTCCCTGTATGCAGTACGGAGTACGACACCAACTTTCTACCCTTGCCTCTGGCTTTCTTCACCCTGCCAAGCCTGTTCTCCCGTAGCCTTGAAAAAAGATCTTGGAGGGGTTCATATTTGTCACATCTATTCAATACAAAAGTAGAAAAGAGATAAAGAGAAAAGGCAACGGCGGCATGGGCTCGTCTTATGTCGTTTGATATTATTTCTGTATTTTGGGGAAGAGTATGTTGGCCTTGCCGGCATCCTCATGGCCTCCTGATAATGGCGGTGAGAAAGAGGGATGTCCCATTCGCATTGTACCATTACAATAGAGGAAGGTGGTGTACTACTTGTCGAAGTGCAGAGGAAAAAGAACTGGTAAAATGACAGAGTGACAATATAACTAGAAAAAAATGACGAGAAAGCAAAAGTAAAGAACCAATTAGAAAATATACAGCATCGTTGCACTGCATATGAACAAGGCGACCAGCGATCCAACTCGACGCAATCTGCGGGCTCTATTAGCGTGTGCTGTGTATGTTTTCCTACCTTTCTTTGCAGCACCCATCGGCTGAATAGACCACCCATGTGCATACGTATTCTTAAATCGTGATTGTCCCTCGACTTGTGCTACATGAACGGATGCAGACGCGCGCGGGACATAAATGAAGGCCAAAAAGCCCAAAGCAAGGCATGACATAAATGGAGCATGAGAAGGTTTCTACTTCTTCTCGTCGTACTGGGAAAGGAGAAGAAAAAGAGAAAAAACATTAAAGGTTGCCTGCGATGCCCTCGATGCAGAAACATGCATTGAGCTAGCACAAAAGGTTGGCAGCCATCGTGCACTTGGTCGCCAACGCCGTCCAGTGCCCCGTTCACGCCGTTGCGCCGTTGCACCGTCCGATTCATGCGCCAACCTGCAGCCAGTTCTGCAGCCAACAGATAAACAAGAGGAAAGAGAACGAGCAATGGGCAGGGTGGTGTGCATGGTGCATAATGCTCGCCAACCGTATTTTCCCAGTCTTGTGCCCGGGTCTGCCTTCTTTTTTGGCACTGCCCTGATCCCTTGAGAGTGATCACGGGATCCGGGAGGATTTTTTATAAAGACAGCTTCTTTATTTCGAACCCCTTATTTGTACGCATGATGTCAAATGGTAAGAAAAGCCTGCTGCCGTTTGAGACAACGAGGGGAAGTAATATAACGGATAGTAGGCATAATCAGCGCCGGCAGGATTGGTACATTTACTTTGTTATTGTCCTTGTAAAAGATAGTGCAGCATTTTCTTTTTGTTTTTATTTTGTGCCTACCAAATTTGCAGAAAAAAAAAAAAAAAAAAAAAAAAAAAAAACAGGCCGAGATGTATACCAAACTTATTGTAAATCACTTGTCGTGAAGTAATATATATCTCCAGTGTAAAATTACAAATGGCAATCAAATAAAAGGAAAGAAAAACAATAGGTAGTTTACAATTTATTCTTCCTATTATCTATAGACTTCAGTCCCTCTAATGAGTTTTCCAAGAAGAAGATCTTAAATGACCTCATGCCTAGGACCTGCTGAACTGAGCATGAGATACAGCTACTCTACCAAAAAGCAATATGTTTCATGTTGAGATATTTGGCCATGCGTAAGAGAGATATTCAGCCAATGCTAGCGCAGCAGCAATAGGAAGAATAGAGAATTGCATGAAACAAAACAAACATTGCGCACACAAGTAGCGGGACACTGGCATTTTGGTGCATGCGATGCCATTGACGATATGACGGGCCTCTTATGCGGCCTCTCCAATGGCCAGCCGCTTACGTCGTATTTGAAGGCATATTGGTCGGCCCAGGAGTCCAGCATCCCTGGTCCCTGTCGTTTTCAAATAGATGGAAAGAAGGGAGGTAAAGAAGAAAAGAATAGAGCAGGGCATAGAGAATATAGTTAAGATGACGACAGCCATTTGTGAGTTGCCAAATGAGCCTTTTGGGCAGTTTGGTCATTTCGACCATTTTGGTCATGTTGGTGAGAACGCCATGTTGACCGGTCGAAGCGCGTTTTCTTCTGCGACTTTATCAAGAAGAATGCTGAATCGTCGCAAAAGAGAAAAGAAGCCTGGCGAACAAGGCAATGAAAGAAACTCCAGGAATGGACAACTGAACAACACGTTGGATTGGCCGAATGGCAGGCTTGCAATGGCCAACGAGGAGCCATGTCTACCATGGCCAAAGGCAAAATGACCCATATGGCGCATCCTTCCAAGACACATCAATCTCACTGTTTTTTGGCATGGCCCTATCCGCTTCTCAGTTCAACTGAGGCGCTCGAGGCGTTGAGGCGTTGTCGTTCCACGTTTTCCCTATTCTGACCGATGCTTATTCGGTCTCACCGCTCGCTTCCCCTGCACCTATTTCGGCTCCCGCTTTTCTCCCACCCCGTCTGACTGTTCTGTAGCAGAACGAATTAGCCTTGTAATAGGAGACCCTGCGTACTTTTGCACTGCTACCTTTCTTCATAGAGCCCTCCGGCGGAGGCTGTGCTAATTGGTGGTCTTGTTGATGGTCGCTCTTTCCTGCAATCACGTGAAGGCGTGACTGCCGTATCTGTCTGTGTTGGTAGGGGAAGCCAAGGGCCAACAAAGGCAAGAGCGCCCAGCCGGCAGGTAAACAAATGCCCTAAGCTACGATAGGGGTCAACCGTACCAACATTTAAAGTTTCACGGTGGGGCAGGTGCAACCGTCACGACGTCAGACGTCAATCCTCCGGGGCTCTCTTTCCTCCGCGATGTCGGCCTTCTTTCCCTCTCCCGATTGTGATCCAAGTACAAAAATTTTGTGCTTGCCACGACCTCTACATCTGTCCTGATGCTCTCCAGCTCAATGCTTGAGTAAAACCACTTGGGCCCCAATGCAAGCAGAGCACCCTCCCAATGGTTGGCGTCCCTCGAAGTCGCGGCTGCCTGTTGTGCGTGCGACGCCGCGTGCGCTGCGACGAAGGCCGCCCCGGATGTGCCAAATGCGCAACTTACGGTGCCGACTGCCCTGGCTACGACCGCTCGCTCAAGTTTGTGTCTGGAAAGCACCAGGTGCGCAAGCGGAGACAGGCTGGCGGCAGCAAGGACCGCGAGGCTGCGGCACAAGCATCAGCATCAGACTCCGCCTTCGCATCTCCCCGCCCCGAAGCGGACGGCAACATCCTTTCCAACGAAGATGGCAGCGGCTACACTGAGAACTGCAGTGACAGCCATGGCATCATTGTACCCCTATTCGCTGAGCTGACTGCCGATGCGTACGGTACTCGCGGCCACAGATCGACTGCGGCCATTACGATCCCACCTCACCTGCGCGATGGCCGCGCCGCCTACGTGAACACAATTCTCGAGATGATTAATATGGATCGTCCACCAAAAGAAGGCTTGTTCTACGGCTCCTGGTTTCGTCATGTGCCTGGCCGGCTTGGACGCAAGGTCACGCTCGACAGCGCCGTGTGCTCGCTGGCGATGCACCTGCTGGGCAAATCGCGCGGCGACGAAGTGCTGATTGTTCAGAGCAGACAGCTGTACGGTCAGTCACTTGCGGCGCTGCAGAAAGCGCTCAACCACCCACATGAGTGGCGCTCGTCCGAGACGCTGTGCACGGCCATGGTCATGTGCATCTTTGAGCTGTTTGCCGACACGTCGGGCACGTCCAATGGCTGGTTGCAGCACTCGAGCGCAGTTGCGAGTTTGATGCAGCATCGCGGTACCGATGGCTTTCTAGAGCCATGGGACCGTGCTATGCTCTTCTCGTTCCGGTCCATCATCATCATGAACGCACTGTTCACGGGCCGAGACTGTTTTCTGGCAAAGAAAAAGTGGCAGAAGCTGCTGAGCAGCAAACTGGAGGGTGTTACCATACCCCTCAATGATGCTTTCCCACCGGCCGCTGTCACCATTATCGACCACCATGTTGCCCACCTTGCACTTCTTCCCAACATCATGCACAACAGCTGGGAAATTCGCGATGCGCGCCGCCATGGCCTGCCCGTCGACCAGGCGCAAGTCGCTCTGCTGCGGAAGAATGCTGCTACTCTTCACGCAACGTTCCGCGCCTGGTACTCGGATGCGTCGCGGTTCTTGGGTAACCCCGTGTTCAACGAAGTACCATCCGACGTGCCAGACGATGCACCAGCCTCACCCTATGCGATAGTGCTTGAGTGCCCAAACCCGTGGATCGCCAGTGTCTATCTGAGCTACATAACATCTATGCTTATTATCCAAGACAGCTTGAACCAGTGCGCCGCTGTGCGCTACGAAGTGCTTGCGGCCCAGGCCGAGGCCGAGGCGAGTATGGCAGGTACGACTTTGACTACGACTGCGACTACGACTACGACTACCACATCTACCACCACAACACAAGAACAACCAGCACCAGCGTCCACATTGGGTGACACAACCACAGCTACAACCGTGTCACCCACCACTGCGCACAGCGGGGGATCCATGCACGACGACGTGGGCTCCCTGTTTGTCCCCTCACCTCCCCCCCTCTCGTCAGGTGGCTCTGATGGTGCCTGCTCGGACTTCTCGCCCACTGAGGTCGCACCCTTCTCGACTGACCCCTGCGAAGCCCTGCGGCCCATGGACATTGATGCACCCACCTCGGCCGCGCGGCCGTTGGACGCGTGCAACCGTCGCCTGTGCCGCATCATTTTCCGTTCGTTTGAAAAGCTCGGCGTCGGCCTCATGGGTCAGTACCGCATCGGATTCGCCATGCGCGTGTCCTACGAGTTTGCCGATGTGCCGACACAGCTGTGGATCCGTGCCCTGCTCAACCGGTCTGTCAAGACGTTTGCCTCGTCAAGTGCCGACACCTACCCAGCACCCAAACCCAACGAGTTCAACTACAACTAAAGTGGCTTGAAGGAGAAGAAGAAGAAAGAAATTAAATCGACATTTAGTCGCTCAAAGAAATCTATAAGACACAAGCTAAAACGTCTCCCACCGCCCGTGTTAACTTACAGCACCAACTTGCTCACGATAAACTGGAGCGCCTGTGTCCCGTTACGTTTCCCATATCCTCTGTGGAAGTCGGCATCCGTACTGCTTGCACAGAACGGATCCGGCGAGTCGCAGTACGACAGGATCCGCGACTGGTTCAGCGGGCACTGGAACCCGACCGGATGCGCTGGCTGCCAGCAGCACCGATCTGATCCCTGTGCTGGCCTTTATTGTGAGTCTCGAGGAGAAAAAAATAACAAGTAACGCCGAGAGAGAGAGAAATTGGAAGGACAAGGGCAATTAGTCGTGGTAGTTCAATAGAAGGTTTCGAGAACAAGATGGGGCCAAACAAGCCACCCAATTTGTTAGTGGAAATCTGGATATTGAAGGCGTCACGAAACAAGACGGAAAAGAAGTAGTACGGATGTCGTACGCGAGGAGACGCGTATGTACTGGACTTTTAGAAAATGACAATAACATCGATAGAAGTGTTGATCCTTGAAAGTTGAATGTCGGCTGGTGATAATTTCTGAAAATAACAGAATGAGAAAAACATATGTCAAGTCTTGGCATATATCTGGCGGTGGCTGAGAGAGCAAAAGACAAAACGAGACGTCCTAAATGTTTCCCTCTGATTATCACCCCCTGATCCTTGTCTTCTTCTTCAGCCTTCTCTTCATCGTCGCTCATCATCGCTCTCTTCCTGATTGCCCAGCTTGGCATCCGCCGACAAAATGATCACCACTTTCGAAACGTGGTGATGCATGGGATGGAAGGCCAAGGCCCATCTCCCGGGCACCGGATGTAACTATGGAAGAAAAGAAAAAGAGAATAAGAGAAGAAGCTAAGATGGCAATGGGATAGTGCACAATAGTTTTAATAATTCTTACCTGCATCATCAGAAAACAAGCAGTGGAATCAAAACACTGCTGAACCACGGCGCGTTTTAATAGTATTCCTCCGAGACTTTCCCCCCGATCTCTTTTTCCTCCCTCTCCGCGCCCCAGACTCCTTACGTCCGCTTCACCTCCCTATATCTTTTATTCGAGTTGATGACAAGAAGGCAATTTACTTTTCAAATCGTCCACAGTTTCAAACCGCTTGCGTTTGTTTTCGAGGATACCACCGAGTGCCTGAATGCCATTACACAAAATGCACACCACGCCACGTCTTGACGCAGTTCTATGCCACGACTCTACAATTTTGTATTGTGGTCGAAGCTAGGAGAGAGAAGACAATAATAAAGTAGAGTGTAATACAGATTCCATAAACGGCCGTGAGGCAGACAACAAGCACGCCACAAAAATATGGTGGACACTGGCTTCTGGGACAATTGGAGCGCCCCTTTTCACGAAAGCTACAACGGTATGAAAAGAGAGTGAATAAAAATGTGAGAAATGAGAAATCAAAGGAAAGCCAACAGAAACCAAAGGTCACGCCATGGCATATTTTTTCACAATCGTGCAACCCCACAGCCGCCTCTCCGCTAGAATCACACATCAGCAAGGCACAGCAGAGAGGCACACGATGCACAATGCACGATGTGCATCGACAAGTCGTAACGCTTTCGGAGGTCCGGACCAGTGCAATCGCCCCGTCCTTTCCCGCCTCTGCCGTTACCGACATTCTTTTTGCGTTGTCTTGCGTCATCTTGCGCTGCTTCTGAAACGCGGGCCTTTTTTTCTTTCATTCATTTTATCTCCCGGGGCCCAATGTGCACCCAATTGCGCGGCCTCTAAAGAAGCCATTCTTGAAAATAAACCAAATAAATACATAGAACAGAAACCACAGATATCTACATAGACTTATGTAGCAAAGCAGGCAACGGAGCTCCTTCAAATGCTGCACAACATCACGATGCTCAAAGAGTCATGGCGGAACAAAGCATGAGCAAAGACGGCAGTAAAGGCACCCACAGAACTGATGACGACACCGGCCGAGCCGAAGCCCCGTTCTTGGTGCCGTTTCCACTTCCAGCTCCGCTATCGTTACCGCTGCTGCTGTTGCCCCAGATTAACACGGCCTGCCCCGGAGCATCGCCAGCGTCGATGCTGCACACATTGCCGCAAGTCCCACCGTTGTTTGTGTCTCTCTTTGCCGCAGCCAAACTCACGCCCGTCTTCGCCGAGACAGCATTTGTCGCCGTCGCATTGTACAGCACCTCCCACCACTGGATTTGTAAGTGCGCCTGCGTCCCCGGTGCCATGGTCCCCGTCCATTTGCTGCCGTCGCTCCACGCATTGATGTGAATGCTCGTCGGGTCCCGCGGCGTCTGGAACGAAATGTTGGCAATCTGCCGTCCATTAGCATACCACGTGCTGTGGGCCGGCGTCCAGTCCAGGCGGTAGACAATCCAGTCGTCCCATCCAAGACCGTCGGGGAGTGTCGCGTTCTGGGTGGCCGCCGTGATAATCTCCTGGTCGTGGTCGAGTGACGGCTGGTTGGTGCACTGAATGTGGTCGCGTGGGTATTTTGTCAGAATTTCAAGGTCAGCTTCTTGGACGAGATTGTTGGTATTGCCACTGGCACGTGGCGAAGACGACCCGTCCCGGTAGGTAAACATGCCCATGCATCCGCCCGGGTCGCCAATGGTACGCGCAAGCATGCGCATCGACAGGAAATGGAACGTATCGTTTTGCGTGACAATCTCGGCGGCGGACTGAAAGCCGTTGTGACGGGCCGTACGCAATGTTAGCCAAGTAGTGGCGCCATCTTTGTTACTGTCGGCGCTCTTCTCAATGTAAATGTTGTTGAGCGAGTTGATGCGCAGGACCAAGGCATTGGCCACGCTGTTGTTCCAGTTTTGCGACTGCCAAAACGATGTGAAACTGTTCGAGGTAAAATAGGCACTTGTGGCTGGTGCAATCGTCGTATTTCCCTCATCTGGAAGCAAGGCCGGCGAGCTTTGGTACTGCGAGAGCGAGCGGAAATCGTAAAAGGCGTGACGAGAAAAGTACGCCGTGTCGGAGCCGTTGGTCACGAAGCAGTCGCATTCGGAGTCGGTGTCGTCGACGGGGATATGCGTGGCCTCGAGGGTTGGCGATGTTGTATCGTCGGCGACTGCACACATATATGACGAGGCCGAGACAGAAAGAAAAAGAAGTGTTGAAGACAGAGATACAGGCCGTTGCCTACGACCCTGGCGAGCCATTTTGCTTTCTTGAAGGATAGAAGCCTTGCAAAGATTCCGAGTCGTTTGTTTTTATGTCTACCAGCCACATGCACTGTGCTATTTTTGATTTTTGCGAGGCGGTGTCTGTTCGTGTGCGTCCCAAAGTACCGTACGATGCTGCTCGTATCCTTGTGTGCGGTGCGATCGTCCTTCCTGCCCGATGCCATGGTGCTCCGATGCAGCGTAACCTCGATGGTGGCTGACCCGATGCAAGGCTCCGAGGATATGCCTGTGATACCTGTAGACAAGGCTGTGCCAAAAAGGCGACGAAATGTTGTGGGATGACTGATCAACGACATGGGCCTTGACCTTTTTATTAATTTAAGCTCATAGAGGTCTCTTCATTTCTTTCTTTCTTTCCCCCCGGGGCACGGTAATGGTGGGCTCGACGCCTCATCAAAACGGGATATCAGCTTTAGATACCACACAAAGAGCCAGCATCTGGACAACAAGATACGCATGGCAAGAAAATATACAGAGACTGATGCTGCTAAGACCCCTTGAGATCAATACCGACGCGTGTCCTTGTGATGATAGATATTTATGGGAGAAGGCTTGACGGCCAACAAGGCCAACAAGGCCAACAAGCAAACAGGACATCTGTTCACGCGGTCAAGAAAAGATGCAAAAAATAGTACAATAGTGCAATATTTTCATGCCTAAAGCACGTGTAAGAGGATGAGCTTTTTAAGAGGAAAGACAAGTAAATATTTTAGGTCGCCCGTTCCCCAGACACACTGTAAGCCCTCCACACCTGCACGTAACTACATCAATATTGAATATGCAGGGACCACGCAGAAATATGCACTCTGACACGTCCCGATACTGGTATACGATTAATCACGTCTTGCAGGAGTTCTCAGGTTATCTCTGTAGGATTTAACCAGGCACATACTCAAGCGATGTTTAGGTGCGTAGAGATAGTCGGAAAGATTGAACTGACTGAGCTGGGCTGTACATTAAAAAAGTGTCTGACGAGGAGTGTATATACAGAATTAAAAAGAGTTAATTTCTCAAAGAACCAAAAACACCAAATGCAGAAAAAAGGAAACGCGTTGATGTGTGCGCCGGGTTAAATGTGTATTTCTTTCATAGGAGATAAAAAGAAAGATGTTTCTGTAAATTCAAGAAGTGGGAAAACATAAAAAAGGGCATTTACAAGAAGTATGTGTGAAAGGCGCGCAACAAAAGAAGAAAAAAAAGAATTGGGAAAAAAAGGGCAATGTGCTATTGCACGCACAAAGTAAAAAAAGAGATTGAATTTGCAACATGTCATATCAGCGGTCGTCCTCTTCAACGCTAACGTCCTCTACCATTTCAGTCTACCAAAAGCACTTTACAGGCTGGCAACAATAAGGGGCACAAGGTACTCCGAGTTGTAGGCCCACAGGTAGGTGGACAGCTGGCTGGAGAAGGCAGCGCCCGTCCAGTAGGTCGAGCGGTGGCCCTGCAGGGCGTTAAGTTTCTGGATGAAGCCGGCCTGCAGGTCCTCCTTGGTGACGCGCATGTCCATGGGACCGTGGTTCGACCACGACTCAATGGTCAGCGGAACGCCGTTGGTGGCCGGGATGGTGCCAGCATCCGCCAGCTTCTCAAGCGCCTCCTGGGCCAGGGCCTGGGCCTCGTCGGCAGTGAAGCCCTCCCAGCCGACAACAATGGTCTGGAACAGATCGCCGCCGACGTACTCAAAGAAGTCGACAAACGGCGGCTCGGGGTAGGCAAAGTCGTTACCGTTGGCAGCAGAGGCGGGCAGGTTGTAGATCATACCACTGGTAGGCAGCGAAGGGTGCGAGACGAGACCAGTGTTGACGACCGACCAGGTGCCCTTGTTGAAGACGGCCGACTCGGTGCGGTCGACGGCAAAGGGAGTCAGGTTGGAGGAGGTGGGCTCAATGGCCATGACCAGGCGCTTGGCAGTCACAATGGTGTAGGCGCCGGTGACCTGGTCCTTTACGAGCAGAGCAACGCCCTGGTCGTCGGCCAGACGCAGAGACTGGGTAACCATGGAGTTGAGCAGGACAGCATCACCAAGGATGTCGAGGACGGCATCGTAAATGTCCTGGTTGCGGCCAGACTCGGGGACGTACTGGACGTCAGTACCGAGGAAGACGGCGACGGTCGGGGCGCCGAAAGTCTGCATAACGTAGAGGGTAGGCAGATTCAGCATGTCCGCCAGACCGGCACCGATACCGGCCCAGAGGAGCAGCATGGTGTCGTTGAGGGCGTACTTGACGGCGAAGTCGCCAAAAGGCATCAGCAGGTCCTCGGGGATGTCCCCGGGAGCGGGCCAGTTGGCGTACGACGGGAAGATAAGATCCAAGTACTGGGCACAAGCATCGTAGTAAGCGCCGAGGGCGGCAAACTCGTCGGTGATGCTGGGCGCGTCGTAGTCGATGGTCTCACCAGTGGTGAAGTCAGCATAGTAAGGCGTGGTGGAGGCGAACGTCGGGTTCTTGGTCTCAATGCCCAGACGGGCAAAGTAGGCCTCCGTGCCGGTCAAGTTGGTGAAGGTAGCAACACCGTCTGTTATGTTAGAAAATTGGATGCATAGCAAGACGGATTGGAGAAGATGTTGACAAGATGCAACTTACAGTCGTAGACGGTGCCGGTCGACGGGTCGGTGTAGGAGTTGACCATACCACCCTATATTGTTAGCATTCGCGAACCCCTGAATATAGTCTTCGCAGACCCCTTTTCGCAGTTCGGAACCTACCAGCTGGGCCTCCTTCTCAATGAGAATGATGGACTGGCCGGCATCGACCAGGTTGATAGCGGCGTTGGAGCCGGACGAGCCACCGCCGACAATCACGACATCGGTATCCTTGACAGTCGCGTGAGGGTACTTGGCGAGCAAAGCAGCCACAGTCGAGTTGATGGCGGCGGCCTTGCACGGGCTGGCAGCCGCCATAATGGCAAGCTGGGCCACGGCCGCGACCGTGGGAAAACGGGAGAGCATGTTGTTGGCTTTGTTGTGGTGAGTGGTGGTGATGTAGAAAATCGAGAGGGGGAAGGGGGGAAGAAGAAAATAAAGGAGTCGAAAAATAAGGAAAACAAATGAGCGTGAGAATGAAAAGATGCAAAAGAGCGACTGGTGGTGATTGTTTGCCGTGAAGAGTTACGAGCAAGCAATTAACAATCCTGGCATCAAGGGGGGTTGAACAACAAAACAGGGAAGAGGGAAGAAGGAAGGAAAAGAAGAAGGGGAATGGAAGGAAAAAGAGGAGGTGACGACGGATCGACGCTTCCTTTTATTTGAGTCGGCCTCCTCCCTTCGCACCTTCCGTTTCCCACGAGGCCGGGTCCAGTCCCACTCGAACCTGGGCGAAATCTCACGTGGCAAGCCGAGTTCCACTCTGTTCCATCGCCCGGGGCAGGAACGTGAGAGAGAGGGGACTCGGGGAGGAAGCTACGACTGGCTATCGTTCATTTTAGACGCGTGGCAGACAAAGAGATTTGAATGGAGACACCAACACAAGAGAGGAGACTACGGAGCACACAATAGGACAAAGAGGGGACACTTGTTTTGAAGAATCGAAGAGTGCCAAGGTCAACAACCGATATGCGAACTGCTTCTGGACATGGATTGGACATGCCGGCGTCTCCTGGGAAAATGAGAGCAGAATCGAGAGAAAAGAAAAAAGGGGGGGGGGAAATAGAAAAAAAGATAGAAAACGCACACACAAATATGGGGAAATGGCAGTGGAAATTGCGTGAAATGGGCCTGACAATCCCATAAAATGGGTCCTCCCAAGTGTGGTGGCTTTCTTTTCGCGCGGCCCGTTGTATGCACAGTGGATTTGCCGGCTTCTGCAGGATGCCGTGCTTGCCAGGAACAAGATGGGAGGGCCAGCAAAAAGGAGAGCAAAAGACCAGGACAAATGGAGGAGTCAATTTCAAACTTGCTAGCCTTGCCTGAACGATGAGGTACTTCGTAGGGGGCGCCGCCGGGGGCTTGTTTCTTCTATCAAAAAAACGACTGCAGAGCCCACTTCCACGACCATGGCCCACAAAACAGTGGAGGCAAGCTCGCAATACCAAGAGGGCCCTGGATTAGTGCCGAGATAGTGCAGCACGTAAACAAGGTCGGCAAGTGAATGGGAGGGCTGCTGCGTGTTAGTGTGGGCAGCGCGGTGAGCTCGGTCTGAGCCTCTGAGGCCGCTGGATTTCCTCTTTCTTGTCTTGCCTGTCGTCTTGCTTTTCTGTCAAACTATTTCCAGTCTTTCTTGACCGTGCGGTTGTCAGTTCGGTCGCCTGGCGAGGTAAAAGCGGGAGGCGTCGAACCGTCTGATTTATTGACGTCTTTATTTTGAAGCTTCTTTGTCTTCCCGCGTTCTTGAGTTTACTTGAATGTCTGTTTTGCATATGGAATCCTGTGTACGACGTACTCTCTGTATACAAATGTGCAAATAGACTCCGCATCTGCATCAACCTTATCTTATTGCGACATGCAGTAAATCCAGACAGCATTCTTTCATTTTCAGTGTCCTGCCAGAAAGCTAAAAAGGTAAAAGGGAGGACGGAAGGTGCCAGACAAACGGCGCTTGCCGTTCATGCCTGTCTCGACTGGTCGTCTTTTCTGCTTCTTTTTTCCTTTGTTCTCGTTTCTCTCTTTTTCCAACGCAAAATCTCGCCTAACACTGGCCCGGCCTGCTTTCTGCTCGCTTGGTGTGGCGCTATCTATTCTGTTTTGGCAGGCCTGCATGGCATGGCCTCTCGGGTTCTTGGCTCCATTTTGACTGTGCATATCACTGCTCTTTTCGGACAGGGAATGGACAATGGAGACACGCGGCATGATGGCTGGATGGGTAGTTGCACAGCTTTTTTTTGGGTAATTTGTGCTGAATTCTGGAGCCCTTTTGGAGCATTTTGACCGTCAGTCGGAGCTAAACCAAAAAAACCATCCTTGCTAAGTCCATGCGATGAAAGGAGGATGCGCGACGGATAACCAAAAAGTGAGAAGAGATAGAAAAAGAGGGATATTTCCATACTTTGTACATATAAGATGATGGCGAGATATCCAGCCAGGCTCCATTGACATTAGTAAATTGGGGGCCAAATTGAGCGCCGCTAGAAATACAGCAGAGAAACAGAAAAGGCACTCAAACGATACTCAAACGATACGCCTGCATGGACAAGACATGGGTTGACATTGGGAAAAGCGGCGCATTTTCTCCATCATCGTGCATGTCGTGTTTCGATAGACTGATCCCTCCTGTCTCCATTGTCCTCTAGCTGTTTTCTTGGCGGCCTCCAGAGGCTCTAGCGAGTCTCTAGTTGTATCCATCGAGTCTACCAGGACCTGCTTGTCAGTGGTTCATCCAAGTTGAGCTAGGGCCCTTGCCGGGAGCAGTCAGGAGAGGGTAAAGGGGGCTCGGAAGATTCAGTGATGGCGAATGAGACGCACTCTCTGAGACTTCGTTGCTTCTGGAAGGTGTTGCAGGACTGTCATATGGAGGCGAAGACCTGTCATAAGAACTGCGAGCAGGGTATTTTGCATAATGTAAACAGTACTACTCCGTAAAATGTATTGCAGGGCCCTCCATGTCGCACGAGATCTTTCGTGTCTATTAATGTCTAAAAAGGAGGCCAAAACAGAAAGAGAAAGAAAAAAAAGAAAGCAATAAAGAACGTGCGCGAGACGGGAGAGGAAAAGAAGCCGGCTGTTGTCCGTTGACAAAAGTAGAGCAAGAAACGAACGAAAAGATAACGAAAAAAATGTGGGAATATGGAAATATGGATGTGGAAGTACGACATGTACCAAAGACTCCGCATTGGCATGATCCACCACGGTCGGCACAGACAGGTACTGGAGCACGTGGGTTTGCAAGGAAAAAGTGTACGTCGTACGAACAAGTGGACATGTACCCTTGAATATGGTAGATAGATGCTGGCGAGGAAATCAATAAAAAAATATGGCCGACGTTTGTTGTCGTTTTGCAGTCAAAAGAACAGCAGCGAATAATATGCACAGAAAAGCTCGCAGACAAGAGTTTTGGTATCCTTCGTTCTCCAGAAATACAAAGTAAAGGGCCAGAAGGAAAAGGATCAAGCAGAGAATAAACACGCTCTATTTACAACGAGGCAATAAAATAAAAAATAAAAAGCAAAACGGCCGGGCACAAGGTTGTCTGAAAACGCCGTGCTGTTTTCCCATTGAAACTTCCCTCCTTCAATGATGGTAAACTACCGCTGCACCGTCACTTCTGTGGTCATCTTGATGCCGCGGAAGTTGTTGTCGCCACGCTGAAGCTGCTGCAACCGGCCGCCTACCGATCCTGTGCCACCACCGGGTGTGCCGTTGAGACTGCTGTCGCTGTGGTTGGGGTTGACTTTGCCGTTCCCAACGGTGGTCTTGTTGCTGACACCGGGCACGTAATACAAGATGTTCTCCTGGCTGCTGGTGGCGTCGTTGTGGGGGTAGACGGAGACCGAGTTGATGTTGTCGCTCTTGGGGTCGCTGGCAAGGCTGCCACCGCGGTCACTGTCGCGCTCGTCCATCTCAAACCCCGTGTCGTCAACCACGGTGCCATTGCCGCGGCGGATCTGTGAACGGTTGCCGCCGCCACGGGTGCCGTTGCCGTAGGTACCGCCAACGGTGCGGAGATGGGACGGGTTGTTGTTGTTGCTGCCGTAGGCGTAGTAGGAGTGATCATGGGTCGAGTCCAAGCCAAGGACCCTGGCGACGAGCGGCTTCAACATGGGGACGGAACCGGCGATAATACCGAGACAGCCGTACAAGCTAGTTGTTGTTAGAACTGGGCGTTGTGCGTAGAAGAAAAAAAAATAAAAGGACAAAAACGGGCTATTCGAGACTTACAAGCCAAAGGTAATCAAACTGAATGTGCTGTTATGACGAACAAAGTTCACACCGGTTAGCCAAATTCAAGCCCAGATAACACTAATCAGATCGTTTTCAGGGCAATGACGTACTAGGTCTCGTCCGTGGTGACGGAGTACGTCTCCTGGTAGATGGTCTTGACAATGTCCATGGCGACGGCGCTGTGTGCGTTAGAAACAGAAGAAAAATACAACAGAACTGGCAAAGAGGGCAGAACATACAGGTAACCAAGGCTCAGAACACCAATGAGATACAGACGGGTCGTCTTCTTCATGTTAAGACCCCAGATGATGGGTACCGGGATAACAGCCAGGGCCACATCAGTAATGATGTTGCAGCTGGTGTTGACGAGACCAAATGCGACAATCGTGCTGATCGAGACGCACTTGGCCCCGATAGTCAAATCCCAGTTGCCGGAGACGGGCTTGCAGGCGAGGAAGAAGAAGAGGAAGGCGACCAGCTCGTAGGCAATGGTCAGGCCGACGATGAACCAGAGGGCAATGGTGTACCAGCGGTTCTTGCAGAGACGCAGCAGGTTGGCGGCAATGGACAGCTTGATGAACATGGTGCCTAGAGCAATTTCAATCACATTGCCCCAGAAACTGGCATGATTGAATACTCGCAATGTTCCGGCGTCCAAGGTTATTTGATGTCGTCCGAGGCCATGCCTGGATTGTATCAGAATTGCTACCCAGCCTGCCATTTGACAAGTCTGTTTATGCGTTAGAGGGCAAAGAGCGAACGAGGGAACGAGGGAACGAGTGAACGAGTGAAGGAGCGAAGCAAAAACGATTGTGGCGAGGATACAAAACATACTATGGCCAAAATCATGAGAACATCATCAGCGCCAAACGAGTGGGTGACGAATCTGCGGACGTAGATACGGAGAGAGACGACGACGAGAGCGATGATGAAAAAGGTCGTCAACACACCGACAATCACCGAATTGCGGCTCTCGGCGGCGAACTCGGCCGTGTAGGTGACGGAAGTGGCCGACATGGTGACGGAAGGGTGGCCCGGGCGGCCGGCGGTATCGCGGGAAACTGTTCGTCGATGTCGGTATCGATGTCTATATTATCGTGGAGGTCAATGCTGTCGTCGACGCCGATCAAGTTACCGGGAAACTGCAACACTGCGACGCTGCAATGCTGAGGACAGAAAAACAAGCAAAGATCGTCGAAAACGGTTCTAAGGGGAAGGATGGAGGATGTCAAGAGCGGTGGCCGGGACCCAGAGTCTATATACAAGACATGGCAGGCAGAAGAAGAGAAGCAAGTACGGGTGACTGAGAGGGAGAAATCTTGTATCGGAAGGGGTTCGACAGGGTGGACAAGTCTCGACAAGGTTGACAGGGGTTCGATGAAAAACACAAATGAACCCAAAAATGAACCAAAGTGAATAAATAGTATGGGGAATGGGGGCTGAAAAAAGGAGCAACAGAGATGGTGCAGATGGTGCAAGGTATACGAAATCGGGACGAAAAGGGCAAGAAAAGTATGAACTGGTACAAAAACTGCAGACTCGAGAGACGTACAGAACGACAAGAAAACCATGCAGAAATCCGTTGAACAGTCTAGGACCAGGTCGGGGTAGGATGTGCAGAGACGGGGGGCAAAAAAAAAAAAGAAGAGAGAAAAAGAAACTAAGGCTGATAGCGAGACCCAGCCCCGTCTATTTCCTTTCCGTCTTCTCTTAAGTCATATCTCTTAGCTCGAAGAAGCGACGTCGCCCCCTGACAAAGCAAAAATGCACTATAAACGTGCAACAAAAAGGGCCCCATCGATATCATCTCAGGGTTTCTGTTGGCGTGGCTGACGCCGTTGGTATTGCTGTGTATGTGTAAAGCACATTGCCTTTTGCCACCCTGCTTGTTGGCGAGCTTTGCCTTTATTTTTTGTTTTTCTTTTTTGTTTTAATTTCTGTTCTCTTTTCTCCGTGCCTCTTCTCATTTTGTCTCTAGACACGCCATCGACGTGACTTCGTGCAGCAGAGCCAGTGGAGTCTATAAATTCTTAGCAGACTTTAGCAACCCCGGCCAAACTCCACACATCGTACGGATGCAAGCTGGGTGGTGGCCGGGGGTAGGAAAAAGCAAAGACAAGAGACATGAGCATGGCCTAGGGAATATTTGTCGCCGGGCCAAGATATGAGGGGAGGCAGTGGGTGCGGAGTTGTTGCCCGGAGAAGACCAAAAAGGGATCCTAAGAGAAAGATGCCCAGACCTACTCCGTAGTCAGGGGCCCATGCCGTCGTCGATGACCTGAAAAGGAAACAAGAATCAGTGTAGGTGCAAAGGCAGGGAAGCACATGAGAAGAACGAGATCAAGGGGTGAGATGAAAGTACGGCGTTGGAAAGTTTGAGAGAGCGTTGTTGTTGGAACGGTTCGTGCGCGACCCGAAAGAGACTTGCATGCATCGCCCGTCCCTGGACCATCATGTATGTATATGTTGTTGCACTGGGAACAGGGGGCTTCCATTGTGCTGGGAAAAAAGAAACACGTTGCCTGGGAATGACTGGCAGACATGAACCCAACAGATAGGAGATCATCATGGAGTACAGAAATGAATTCAAGATGGCCCCCAAATCATCTGGAAACGGGTCGCAATTGACAGGAACCACCGGTATCCATAGATATTACGGAAGATGGGCAGATGTGCAGATTGACAGCAGGGCAGGTACGCAGGTACAGACAGGAGCAGGTACAGGCAGGTCCAGGGTGGCACCTGCTAATGGAGGCAATATCCCACTGCAAGTGCAACTGTCACGGCAGGGGCAACCCACCGTGCAACAAGAAAAAAAAAAGATAGAATGCGACAGGGGGCAACTGCCACGAGGGAAGGAGCGCATCGAAAACGAGAAGAGGAACGACAGGAGGCACCAAAGCACCAAATCACAATAACGAAAAAGGATGGACAGGGCTTCCCGGCAGGCAGGCGGGCAGGCCCCGTTTCGACTGCAAGGGTGTTCCGTAGTGGGCCCATAACACAGAGGAAAGAGCGGCGAACGTCTTGAAGGAGCATGTATCATTTATTTTTCAGTGTGGCCAGCGTCACAACGGTTGTACATATGCGTACTGTGTATTACGATGCATTACCGGATGGCCAGGCTCGCTAGGCACAACAACAGAAAACACAAAACCGCCTGAAGGAAAGAAAAGAGACCACTGCGGGTGGGGACGAAATTAGTCGATCTTGGTGCTGGCCATTGAACGAATACGGAGCAAAATGGCAAGTTGGCCCCGCTCGCTGGAGGGAGAAAAGGGGAAGAAATCAGACAATGGAGGACGCTTGAGACCAGGGCCTGGTGCTACATCAACAATGTACTGTTGGGGAGCTTTTAGTGGTAGCCCTATGGATGTCTTTCTACAACAAATAAACACTAGAAAAGGGCAGCAAAATGTCAAATTCATAGAGCATTTTTTCCTATTTTTTTTTTTTCGGCAGTCCGTCTTGTACTCCGTAAGCAATCTTCTAACGAAATAGAAAATACTATGAAAGCAACTGACAGAGCAGATTGATAAAAACATGTTGACCAACTGTCCAAAGAAGAGCCAAGAACGGATAAGCAACGCTCGAGCGTCTTTGTGAGTCTGTGAGGCGTCCGACTAGTGCTTGCGGCAAGTACGGAAGCCGCCGTAGTTTATTGAGTTGTAGTTCACTGGTTCGTGAACTCTTGATTGAATTATGAGCTAGGCCGAGACCGGCCTTTTCAATTCAGAAAAGGGGTAACGAGACTAGAGAATTTCTTAGAGAATATTCCGTAGAGCGAACAGACAGAGAAAAAAAGGGACTCAAAGAGAAAGGAGCTCAGAGAAAGAAGAAAGAGCACGACAGCACAGACTTTTACCGTGCCGGCTGCCCGTGCGTGCGCCGCATCCTGTGGCGAGTACGGAGCAGGCGTTCCCTTCGTTTGTGAGCCTACGACGATTTGAGTGTAGCCCGGGTCAACGACGACGACGCCGCCGCCTTGGCTTGCTTCATTTTGGGCTTGAAGTAGCCTAGTGAGACAAGTTGCTGCTCCGAGAAAAACGGTGCTGCGCTGGCGCTACTTTCCTAGCTGCGTTGGTGGGAAACAGTCTCTACGGAGTATTACGACGTACTGTTGTAGGAGACCCAGGAGTAAGAGTGTTAGGGGAGCAAATACGACGTAATTACTCCGTAGAGTGGCAGCAAACAGATCGGTTCGCGTGTTTTGGTGGCTTTTTGGTGGTCGCTGGTTGCGCGTTTTAATGCAAGGGGCCAGGGGTTTTGGTTAGCTTGAGACGGAGCTAGACAACAGAAACTCGACGAGACTCGACTCTGTTCTTTAGCTTTGCTTGGACAAGCTGCGCCTTGCCGAAATGGACAGGCTATATTTACAAGTGGGACTCGGCTTTCCTTTATGCGTAGCATTTTGCGCTGTATCGCACAGCACATAATATGTATTACTCCGTAATACTGTGTAGATGCGGTGCGAAGATGGACATACAAAGTAAATCGGCCATGACAGAAAATCTAATGCACGTCAAGACAGGCTTCAATGTCAGAGATCCAGCCAGCCAAGAACAGCGCAACCTCGCTAAAGACTACGGAGTAGAATGGAGGTCTGAAGAAAAGCAGGGTGAAGTCAAGGAAAGTCAAGGAGCACAAACGACTCGAAAACACTTCAAACGGCGACAAGCAAACCTTGGAGTATACTATTTATGTAACCGTTCGTTAAAGCCAAGGCGGAAGTCAGGCCACGAAGTATTCCCCGTTTGGATTAAAAGGTTTGCTGAGGGCTTAACAAAGCGCCAAGTCGTTCGCATTGATGTCTGTCTGTTCATCAACAGCATCAGACTTGAGACATTCATGTTCGTCCAGAAGCCTGCCAAGATGGAAAAGAAACATGGAATACTCCAATTCTTGGGCTTCATGCAGGGGGAGGGCAGTTCAGGCAATCCTTCGCACTTCTGTCTCCGATGCCCTCTTTCTTTCTTCTTTTTCTTGAGGCGCACCGGGCTAAAGCAACTAAGGTGAATCCTGCGCTAGGCCGAACACATCGCGCTGCGGCCTTTGCAAACAACCGGAAAAACAGTCCCCCTTGCTATTCCCAACCGTTGGCCCTGATTTTCCAGGTTTGCTCTGAGGTTCTCCATCGACAGTGTCCAGCACTGCCCTCTGCACTTTGAAGATTCTTTTGCTGTTCTCTCACCCATTCCGCCCGCTTGCAAACACATCTTGGTTTTGCCAGGGGTCTCCTCGGCCACACAATCTAGATGCTCTCTGCTATCACTACCCACCGACGATTCAATTACCGAAATGGGCAAAATCAAAATATTCAGATATTTAGACGTCTCAGATCCGTTGTACGGAGTAATAAGAAATAAAGAAATAAAGAAAATAAGTGGAGGGGAAAGAGACGTTGCAAGAGAGCGGACAGTTTCCAAGTAAGGGGCCAGAAAATGCCCGATGATGGTGTCGAGCTTGACCTTTTCTTCTTTTGTGTCTTATGCTTCTTTTTCTTTTTTTGTGCGTTCTCTTTTCTCTTTGTGTTAAGTGAATCTGCCCAGTACTCCGTATGTTGCCTCCTTTTGGTGCAGCCAAGGACTTCGTGCAAGCCTATTTCCCTTCTCTCAACCTGTTTCCTTGAACGTTTTGCAAAGGGCAAGCCACCGCATCCTCTTGGTTTTGCATTGTGCAATTTTCCTCAGAACAGAGAAGGGCCAGCAAACGCACAACAGAGGAGAAGAGGGAGTGGGGGTCGTGGTTTTGCTTGGCCAAACGTGACGCGACCCTGGCAGTTTGTTGGGACGAAGAGGAAACCACCATACC
Organism: Sporothrix euskadiensis; assembly: GCA_019925375.1. Taxonomy (NCBI): domain Eukaryota; kingdom Fungi; phylum Ascomycota; class Sordariomycetes; order Ophiostomatales; family Ophiostomataceae; genus Sporothrix; species Sporothrix euskadiensis. The sequence goes on along the minus strand of JADHKQ010000012.1, from coordinate 322,666 downwards.
TCGAGGGCCATCTATATTTGAGTGTCTGTTTTACCGAAACCAAGATACCTGACGAACTTCATGCCATCTACGGCCAAGCATGTAAATGAAAAAAGGACGAAGAGAAGATGGCTCTAACATGAGTGGGCTTGATCCTCCGTCCTTCGCTTGACGCTTAAAACGCCTCCAAATCCTGGGCTCATTCTCCGTTGAGAACTAAGTCTGGAATAAAATTAGCTTACCTACCAAACCAACCTGCTTCCAACTACGGAGTATTACTCCGTATATTAACCATCATGCACCACATCCTTCTTTGCAGGGATCTCGTGGGCAAGACGTGAAGGCTTGAAAGAGATAACACACGCAACAAACACAATATATTAGGCCGCTTTCCCTGTCGCACCTTGTTGTCGCATTGTCCGTGGAAGGAAGAAAAAGAAAGAAGAAAACCTCTTTATCAAACAGTCGATCCATGGAGGGCAAGACGGTCTGAAAAGGACCCGTACAGAGACCTGCGTTCGTGCAAAGATTTTTTTGGACACGCAGCAGGTCATCAGCAAATCTTCATTGGATGTGGGAGTGTGTGAAGTGCCCTCCTGGTCCTCCTCGGAACTTTCCATGCTTGGGGGGTAGACGTTCTAAACTTTCTAAATATTGACCAGCATTGGAGTCAGCGAGTTGAGAAGAAAAGGGGCATGATACGAACTAGTTGATATCTGTCGTCGAGCTTGCAAGAGTACGCAATCTTTGCTCGTTCATTTACTTCATCCATTTTTTCCCGCTGGCACGGTCGTATCCGGTCTTATATCGTGGCCTCAGACAACGCTCAAAAAGCTACAAGAACACAGACTCACAGGAAAATTGGCTACATAGGAGAGTCTGAGCAGGAGATTGAAACTGTCTCCTGCCACCTCCGACAGCTCCATTTTCAGACGTTCCGCTGCAGCGATGCCGGCACCGAATGTCGAATCGCCGTCTTAGAAAAAAAAGTCTAGCTGGTCGACGACCACGGCCTCTGGCCGTAACCTAGACGCATTGACAAAGAGGCAGGACGTGGGTAACGATGGTACGTCGCGAGGGCAGCCTCTGTCCGACTCCAGCCTTCAGGACAACCTTTGGGTCCTGCTATATTTGGCCAACAATTCGGAGGGTTGTCGTTGTTGATGCCAGGCCATTGCAGAGAAAATGGGCCGTTCCTCGCACCCCGAGAAGCTGCAGCCGAATGCAACGGCACAGTGATTTGACGAGGATGGTATCAGACGCATGGCTGACTACCCGTGACAAAACGGCAGTCATAGTGACGCCGTTCTGAGCGGCATCGGATGCCTCTGTCAGTATTTGAGCCGCGAAAAGTACGTGACATCGCGTCGACACGCACCGCATAATAAGGTTCTCTTTGCGTATTGGTGAGAAGACTGTGGTGGTTGTTGGTGCGTCTTGATAAAGAGAACAGCCGGACAAAATGTGCCGTATATTCAGAGACATCAGATTTTTCGAGGCCACGTGCCGGCCATGCTCCAAATATCGCGTAATGCATCGATATAGACAATATGTTTTGCTTGTGCAAATAAGTCAGTGCCATCCCTGCCGTGAACGCCAAGTGCTCAGGTGTGTTTTTGGGATGACACACGGGGCTGAGCTCCTCTATGCCGGCCGGAGATGACGGTGAATTGGTGGTAGCTGCGTGGACTGCTGTGGGCTAAGAATAAATGAGACGCGGGCCCGTTCATATGAGGCGCTCAATGTACGGAGTAGCCGTGGTGTGTCTAGTGGAAGATGAGAAAAGAAGTGAATAAGAACAGGTGGGAAAAGAAGAGGGACAAGAGACAAGGAGAATATTCAACAATACAAGACGGTGAATTGTGCGACACAACGGGGATGTTTTCGTCGCAGAATATTGCCCAAGAGATAAGCCATGAACAATACACTGACATTGGCAGCCTCTTACTAACACGGCGGAGAGCACCACGGGAGCCAGGACACGGTCTTTCACCGACACTTACACCTGCTCTTTGTCCAAAAAGAGTAAATCAACGGCCGTCCACCGTCGCCGGCGCTCGTGTCTGTCTCCGTTCAATTCGGGGGTAAAATATCCTGTAACCATGTACTTCGTAAATGACAAAGCAATCCGGTTTTCGATGCACGAAATGCCAGGTTTTCTTGTATTTTCCACGATGCTGAGTAAAGGAAGGTGTGAAAGAAAGAAAAAAGGAAGCAAAAGCAGGATGCTGCCGTGTCTTGTGCTATGGCTCATTGGTGGACCAGGGCGTTGATCCACAGGGGCGTTCCTTCCCCTTTTACAGGCCAAATCGCGGTGGGTCGGCTTCGCGACGCGCCGATGCACCGGTCCGCCCAGCTTGCCGTGCCGTGTGAAGAAGGAAGGAGCGACTCATGCACTGTGCAACTGCAATCGACTGCTTCACTTATCGCACCCCTGCTTGCTATTGAAGAATAGAAACCTTGATGACTCCTCAATGAGGCACAGAAGAGGAAAAGGGGAGGTCAAAACGGGATTGGTGATAAATACAGTTCCCATCGAACTGTGGCTTAAATGTTGGAATGACGGCTCGTCGACGACAGCCCGCCGACGTCATGCTTACTCTTACGGCGTTATTCAAAGCGAAAGTTTGGGGGCCTTGATAGTTTTGCTCCGTGTTTCTCGGAGGAGGTATGACCGTATGAGGCCGGGGGAACATCCCATCTGCAGCCTTTTCGTGGTCGTGAATGCGATTAGGCTGCTCGTATCGGTGCAAGCCGCTTGGCCGTCCGCCGTGCCTGACGTCTTGACACCTCGAGATACTCTCACAGCTGGTTATCGGGCAACCTTGCGTCGACTGGAATCACATCGCAGGGCTCTACGGGGCTCTTGCGAGGATGTAAATGAGATCTTTTGCAAATAGAGCTGTGCGTGACGTAGGCTGACAAAAAACTGCAATCCTTCCTCTGAATTGTCGCCAAAAGGGGGAAGAAAATGGGGTCCAGTCCTATGTCCGACGTCTTACCCCCCGAGAGATGTTCACTTTGACGACTCCTGTAGGCGCCTATTCGCGTTGTCGATCGCTCCGTGACGGGTCTTGGTGAGACGGGCGTAGGAACGTGCGAAGCGTCGAAACTGCCGCCTCCAAGTGAACAGGTAGACATAATCTCAGAGTTTGACGACCAGGCAGAGATGAGAATTGGAAATACAATGTGAAGTGTCCAGATCTGACAGCCCGTGTTTATCTGCGGAAGTCTAGTAACGAAGCAGCGATGAAGAAGCGACATGCAGCGAACAGTTCGGTTGGATTGTGCCGGCAAGGCTGGATTCCAAACAACGACGAGCTGCCGAAAAGGGCAACCACCAGCAAACAAAGGGAGAATCCTGCGTGGGGAAGCAGCGAGCTTGAACAACACTTTCGACGGCTTTTACGAGTTTGCGACAAGGCAAAGCCAGCATTCTGCACGGCAGACCCCTCCATCTTCACAGCCACCAAGCTCGTCGTCCATGTTGTCTCCGTTGCTTATTCTTGGTAAGTCCGTAGATGTCGAGCTCTTTCGTCTTTCGTAACTAGATATATAAGCTCGAAGCTCCCGCCTTCTTGGAGTTCAGAAAAACTTCGAATCATTCACAACCACCAACCAATCTCACAAACACTCCAATACATTTTACCTCAAGCCTCAGGGTCTTCCATCACACTTTTCCACAAATGCTTACCCAAACACACCAGCCAACATAACTAGCAAAATGTCTTCCTCCGCCGATATCGAGCCCCGTCTGGTCGTCGCCGCCCACGACGAAGAGGGCAAGTCCGTCTTTACTTCTGATGGCCCAGCACCAACCTGAAGCCTGGCGATAAGGCCCCCATTAACCGCACCGAGAGCATCGATTACACAGTTGTTCTTTCCGGCGAGATCGTTCTGGGCCTCGACAATGGCGAAGCGAAGCTGCTGCGTGCTGGCGAGTTCCTCGTTCAGGGCGGCGCCAACCACACCTGGGACAACCGCGGCACTGAGACCTGCCGCATCATGTTTGTCATGGTCAGCGCCGACAAGGTCAAGCTCAAGGATAGCACTGAGCTGGCTGCCACCGTTCTAGGCCCAAGCCACCGTAGTAAGCGTGGGGCGGGTGGTAGAACGGGTCGAGAAGGAGGGGACAGAAGATACATATTTCTACGGGAGATCGAGATCAGAAAGGATGGCTATTATTGCATTTGAGCAAGCGAGATCCCAAACATAGCTCCATAGCAGTTTGAGTTGGCATTTTTACTGAAAGGTAACAAAAAATCGAGTTGTACAAATAATGTGGAAGATTTCAAGACGTTGGTTGTTGTAAACTCGGGACTCTTAAACTCTGAACGTGCCTTAAGTCCAGAAGCTTAAATGCTGCCGAGACCGCTAAACTTGGCGAATTTGACCTCATTGTTCCTGGCACGTGTATGGTCACATGATACAACCGCATCCACGATCCTGCGTCATTTTATGTGGGGCTCTCGATCTCGAGACAGATCTTCTACGGAGTATTTTTGAAGCATATGCAGCTTCCACAATATTTCTACTCGACAACTTCTTCCCGCTCGCGCGACAACCGTTGCAGACTCCATACTATCCAAATTACTCTACTGCCGATCGAACTTCGGCTCGATACACTGGTACGCCGAAAAAACAGCTCTTGCGCCCACAGGCAGCCACAGAAAAACAAAGCAAAACAGCAAGGATGGCTTCTTCTCCGGAAGCAAGACCTACAGATGCAGCAGAAGCTGCACCCGTCGCAGACAAGATCGATGTGGCAACAGTAGTTGCTGATGCGCCAGCCGAAAAGGAGACTCAAGAGGCCAAACCACAAGCCAACGAGCCTGCAGTTAAGGCAGCACCTGCTGAGGAGAACGGCAGCAGGGGAGACGATGAAGCAGAGAAAGGAGACGGCACAGAAAAGGCCGATGAGCCCTCAATACCAACAGGCTCTGCTACCAATGCAACCGCCATCGACACAACAGAAGACCCCCCGACATCTCCACCTCCATTGCCCGACGAACCCCTTCCCGACGAGGCACCGGCCGACGAAAACGACGATGGTTGGGATCCCATGTGGAGCGAGGAGCACCAGGCATGGTACTTTGTCAATCGCTTCACGCAGCAGACACAGTGGGAGAACCCGCGGATGCCGGACCAGCAGGCAGCAGGTGGAAGTGCGGCCGCGGCAGTGACGGGCTACAACCCAGCCATCCACGGCGACTACGATCCAAACGCGTGGTACGCCAAGGGCGAAGCAGCGCCGTCTGCGGATGCAACCAACACAGCTGCTGCTACCGCAGGTGATGGCGCAGATGCCTCTGTGGTGGGCAGCGACCCGATTGCTGCGGCGGCCGCCGCGGCTGCTGCCATTATCCAAGACAGCACCGCCAGCCGCTATAGTCACGACGCAAAGGCCGGCCGGCAGCTTAACAGCTACTTTGATGTGGCAGCTACCAGCGGCGCTCACGGCGGTCGCAGTCTCAAGGCAGAGCGCAGCGGCATCAAGCCGTCAAAGTCGGAACTGAAGGCGTTCAAGGAGAAACGGCGCGCGCGGAAGGAGGAGAAGCGGAGGTCATGGCTGAGGAATTGAGGATGACATAGGAAGAACGAGGATGGATGGAGGGATTATATCTATTTGGTCTACGTTGAGCACTTTTTTGGCCCGCGTTTCTATATCCTGTTGGCGTTTAGTTTTGAGCGTCTATTTTTGGAGTTTTGGGATCTTTGGGCAAGAGGCCAGGGCATTCATTGGCCGCCGCATACTCAGGGAAGGAAAAGACAGTTTGGTTCTGTCTCGAGCGATTTTTTTAAGAGAAATGAAGAGAAATGTATACCAAAGTTAGAACCTCGGGATGAAGGTGTATTGCAACGTGCTGTGGCCCATCATACTATGTTTAGATTACTCCTCGTCACCACTCTCCTCGTCATCGTCAAACGCCATCTCCAGCTGGACACTGCCGTCGCTCTCATCACCGCTGTCCTCTGCTCCCGGTGCGACGGCAGCAGGCTTGGCAGCCACCTTGCCCGTGTCCACTCTCTTCGTAGCAGCAGCCGGTGCCTCCTCCTTCTCGTCAGACTTCCGCTTCAGGGTCAGCGGCTCAAAGGCAGCCGGCGCAGCAGCCTCTGTTGCATTAGCAGCATCCGCCGATCTCGTGGTAGGCTTACTCCGCTCGGTAAACACAGACGGCAGAGAGAAACCGCCTCCGCTAGCCTCCGTCTCCGTAGCTGTCTCGGGTGCGCCCGTCTCGGGGTCGTCCGCTATCTGCCCGTCCTCCTCGTTGTTTGCATCACCCATCTCCTGGTCTTCGTCGTCACCGGCATCCGACGCATCGTCCTCGCCCGGTGCCGTGGACGAGAAGATGTTGCCGTAGTAGTGAGGGGCCGTCCGCAAGTTGCTGCGCAGAATCTCCATGCTCACATCATGCGGGTATGCGCGCGACAGGAAGGGGATCGTGTTGGCAAAGTAGCGGCCGCTCTGGTCGACGTACGGCTGCAGCACACTGGCAACCATGGCGCCCTTGTTGGCACTCAGGATGGCTGTGCGGTCCAGCAGTGTACGGTCGGCCTTCTTGATGTGCTGCGGCGGGACGTATGCGAGAACGGCGGCCAGCAGGTTCTCGGCTGCACGCCGGTGGGCCGCGCTCAGTTTCGACGTCTTGCGGGCGGCAGCGGCAGCCTGGGCCGAAGCGGCACCGTTGGCAGCAGCACCAGCGGGGGTCAAGAACAGATCAGCATTAGCCGCAGCGGACTTGCCCTTACCGCCATTCGCGCCGCCCTTTCCGTTGCCATTCTGGGCCGGCTTCTCGTCCTTCTTCTCCTGCTGCAGGAAGCCGCTCGCCTCCAAAATGTCTTGGCAGCTTGAGCGCACGACATTGACAAGCAGGTCAACGGTGTTGCGCGTGAACGACGGGCCCACGAGAGGCAAAAGACCCTTGACGAGAACGTAGGCATTCTTGCGCACGCGCAGGATGTGGCGGTCCGAGGTAAACATGCGCACGGCGTCCTCCAGAATCTCGGGTGCCAGGGGCACAACGCTGGCACCCATCCGCTTCACGATGCTCGTTAAAAGATCCAGAGAGGCGGCGTGCAGGCTGGGCAGAGCCGAAAACAGCTCGTCACGCTCTTCGCGGCCGATGCTCGTGTTGATGAGCGACGCAAAGTCCTTTTCCTGGGCGGCTGTAGTCGGGGCAAAGACGACAGAAATACGAGACACCAGGCCAGTGAGCTGGCCGAGAGGGACGGTCACTGGCAGTTTGGTTGGGCCACGGAAGATCTGGGCAACCGTCTCCAGGATACCAAGCAGGCGCTGGGCACCGCTCTGGATGCCCGTCCACTCTGGCAGCTCGTCTGCACCGTCACCACCGCCCTGGGGCTCGCCCTCAAACGACACCTCCGTCGAAGTATAGCCCGCGCCGGGGTCGCGAGACTCGCGAATCGCACGGAAGATCTGGTCGGCTGTGGCGTGAGCGTCGCGCAAAAGGGAAGTCAACAGCTTCGACCACTCCTCCGAGTTGCCGTTCTTGGCCGCCGTGTAGTGCAGCAGGACAAGCAGCCGGCGTGCACTGCGGCGCAGTGACGGAGGCACGACAAACTCGTCCGAAGAAGTGGGAGCAACAAGGCTGCGGATTGCCGTCCGGATCTGGCCCGCAAAGGGACGCAGAGTCGTCGGGTAAAGAGGGATCAGAGAAGACAGGGCGCGCGTCACCGTCTCGACAAGGCTCATCGGCGCCTTGGGCGGTTGACCCGGTACAGCAGGCTTGATGAGCTGCAGACAAGCGGTGGCAAACGTGGGGACCGTGGGTGTAGCAATCTCGCGTACCAGAGTCGGGTATGCCTGGAGCAAAGTGTAGATACGAGTCAAGGTGATAACGGCCAGCTCTTTGGAGGCGACCGGGTCGGGCCTGCTCAGCAGCGACAGCAGGCCACGCACCCAGGGCTCAGCAGTCCGCAGACTTTCCCAGCCGCCAACATCGATAATGGCCTTGGCAAGAACAGTGCCGGCAAAGCGACCTTGGGGTGTCTTGCCCTGGATGAGAGTGTTGATCTGTGTCTTGAGCTTGTGGACAAGGACCGTAGCCTCGTTGGTGTTGTTCTTGCCCTGCTGCTCGGACGCTGCCGACAGAGGCTCACTGCACCGCAGGATGTGGCCAACAAGCACAGGACACAGTGCCGGCAAGTCAGTCGGCGAGGCTGCCGTCAACTTCCGGCTCAAGACGCGGAGGTCTGCAGGCACAGACATTTTGTATTGTGTTGATATTGGTGCTGATGTCGTTCTGTGGTTGTCGATCGGCGTGAGATAGTGTTGGGTTTTTCTTATCGTAGCCAACGCTCAGTCGAGCGGCTTCGAGACTGATGTCTAGCTGTGGCTTCGAGTTTAAATGAGTTGTTGTATGTTTTGTTGAGGCTCATATAAAATTCGAGGCCTTCAGGTATGTCATTCCTTCCTCGCCTCTTTTTTTTCTTTTTTTTTTTCTAATTGACTTTTCACAAGCAAAAAGTTACCAAAACAGTTAGGCGGGCCCACTTTCCACGGGCAGCTCAACGGGCAGTTGCGACCCGCCACTCAGCTCGTCTATTATCTAAAGGGGAAGCTGCACCTGGGGCCCAGCGCTTACTGTGTACAGCAGTCGCAAGCACTACTCCATACGCAGTAGAAGGACTGCTTTCTACACCCCAAAACACCCCAAACAGGCCTATCACAGGCGTTGCAGCAGCACGGTGAGGCCTGGAGCCTGGTGCAGGTCTAGCGTCGACCAGCCCGTGCCCTGCTCTGGCCAACTTTTACGAGCAAAACAGCCCCCAAGCCTCTAAAAAAGAGGTGACGCCAACCAGCAACCAGGAAGGAGCGCCCCCCTTTTCTTACGGGCAACAGGTGGGAAGGAGGAAACGTCGAAACAACGAAACTAGGAAACTAGGAAACAACGAACGTCCTAAAAACGACGCCCAAAAAGGACAACACAACGCATCATCTTGCATCGTATTATCTGCGCACCACTCCGAGCGACCCCCAGCCTGCGCCAATTCGCCATTCTTCTGCCTTTTGCATTGCGTCGTCGCTCTCATTTGCGCCCCCGAGCCGTCCATCTTCATTTCTACGCCACGCCGCCCTCCCCATCCATCCCATCGCATCTCGAGATATGCACTTGGAGCCATAGGAGGCCCATCGTCCAATCACTTACGTCACCTAGCCAGCGCGTCGGCCCTGCTGTGCTTTTGTCCTGGAGCCGCCTAGATGAGTGTAGGTTGCGTTGCTGCGGTTCAACAGGGCTCCTTTTGCTCCCTCTCCAAACTAACCCGTCTTTTGCTTGTCCAGCGTTCCGTGTCCAAGGCAGCCCATTATGTGGTGCAGCTCGACGAAGCTCGCTGCGAGGGCGACTGGGACGCCGTGCCCGAGTTTGTGCGGAAAGTCAGAAAGCACGCACCTCTTCGTGTTTGTAAGTTGTGTCTGATGCGCTGGTTTGGTCTGCTAGATGCACGTGAAACGTAAAGGACACTGACGACTTATGCCGTTCACAGGTCTCACCCTAACCGCCGAAACCGAGTTCGCAATCGAGAAAGCCACCCGAAGCCACTCTCCTTCTGGCCGCCCAGTCGACGCCTCGGGCCCTGCTGCTGGCCTCGACGCTGCCACGCGGCTGCCTAAGCTGCAGGCCGTGATCGACGAAGAGACCGTTTTCCTCCAGGATCGCTTCCAGGCGCGAGTCTGCGTTGGCTGGCTGCACTGGGTCGCCGGCGAATACGATGCAGCCCTCGCCAAGCTGCCCGAAAGCCTCGAAGCCGAGCTCACGAACCCCGACCGCACCATCGACGATATTACCGTTACAGACTGGACACGGGTGTGCGCGCTCAAGTCGGCGTATCTGCGGGCTAACTGCCTGGCGCGCAAGGGTCAGCGGAAAGAAGCACTTGCCGTGTTTGAGGAGGGACTGCCCTGCATCACATCGGCCCATGCCGTCCAGCAGTCTCGGAAACAACTGCGGTACTGGTCTGAACTGTTTTTGACCGAATACTGCATGCTGTTGAGCCACGGCCTGGAAAAGAGCGAGGTGAGCCTGGAGGACCCCAAGTGCCTGGTAAGCTTCCGCTCGTGGGCCAAGTACTGGGAGGGCACAAACGGCGCTGCGCAGCTGGGCGGCTTTGGCTTCCGCGGCTCGGTCCCACGCCGGCGGATATGGTTCGAGTACTATTCCGTCCTTTCTGCCCTCCTCGAAGACGACCTGCCCTATCCGGCGGGCTACGCACCAGCAGGCACGGTCGGCGAGCCGTCGGCACGGAGCCAGCTTCGGATGGAGCTGAAGAAGGTGGAGGCTGTCTACGAAACACTTTTACTAGAAGAGACTTCGTTCCCCCGCGCCGAAGACGAGCGGGTGGAGGTGGAAGAATTTGTGCGCCTCGTTGTGCAGAACTGGTCTGTGCTCAAGGGCCGTAACTGGCACGAGTCGGACCTGGGCCAGGGCGGACGTGAGTCGGCCAGCCGCAGCGTGCTCGATATCCTCTACCGTGCATCGACCAAGACCTACCACTCGACGTCCATCCTACGCTACCTTTTCACTGTTCACCTGTCCGTCGCCGAATTTGACCTGGCTTTCAAGGCGTTCGACTCGTACCTGAGCCTCATCAAGAAGGGCAAGGCCCGTGTCGCCAAGACCGGCAAGGACGAACCGAGCCTCGACGACGACTCTGTTGTGCTGGAGACGGTCTCGCTCAGCATTGTGGCGCTCTGCCGCTACGGTGACCGCCAGGCAGCCGAGAAGGCGCACGGCTTGGGCCAGGAGCTTGAGCAGTGTCTGCACGAGCTCAGCCACGCCCTCCCCGAGCAGGTCGACGAAGACAACCCGGCACCACGCACGGCACTCGTGTCCGATTTTAAGGGCACCAACATCCCCCTCCGCGTCCACGCTCTGGCCTGGCAAGCTGTCGGTCTGTCGCTCGCACAGTGGTCACGCATGACGTACGACTCGTCCTCGCGCACCGAGGTCCAGGCAAAGGCTGTCCGCGCACTTCGCAAATCACTATCGCCCGAGTTTGGCCAGTCGGCCAACTTGCGGAGCGTGTTCTGCTTGGGTCTACTGCTTGTGGAGCAGCGCGAGATCGGCGCGGCGATTGATCTGGTCAAGGGTGCGCTTCTGTTGAACAAGGCGCCCGATGCCGACCACAACTACGTGAATGGACCGTACTGGCGGGAGCGTGCTATGATCCCGCTGTGGCACCTGCTGTCACTTCTTCTCAGTGCCCGCCAAGACTACGTCATGGCCGCGCGGGCGTGTGAGGGCGCCTTTGAGCAGTTCAAGGACCCATCCATTCTATTTGGCGGCGAGAGCATGTACCGCAGCGAGCACCTCAACGAGGCCGAGGCCAACGGCGAAAAGAACACCAACTGGACCCGCGGCCTAGTCGACGATATGGAGGACTTTGAAAAGGAGCGGATCCTCGAGGTCAAGATGACGCAGCTGGCGCTGGTCGAGCTGCTGGAGAGCCCCAAGGTGGCTGTCAATGCCAGCTTGGAGCTGCTCAGCCTGTTTGCTCGCCTGTTTGGCCCGCCACAAGCTACCAAGTCGACCCTGTCCGTGGCCCCCAAGATGGGCAGTGTGCCCAAGAGCTCGGCGGGCACCCTGCGCAGCATCAAAGGTAGCATCTTTGGCCGTGGCGGTGACCGTAGCGGACGGCCAACAACCAAGCACTCGAGCATGATTGGTCTGGACAAGTCGGGGGCAGGCGGCGGGACGACTACGCGCCCGCAGACAACACAATCGGTGGTCAGCCGCGACGCGCCGGCGATACAGGTAACGAACAACGACTTTGACGAGTTCCGGCAGTCACGCAAATCGGGTAACCTCAACGAGCGGCGCAGCCAGTCGGGCAAGCGCAACAGTCTCCGCAAGCGGGACAGCAGCGGCAGCCGTCGCCGTGCCGTCAGCAGTGGTGGTGCGCCGCCACAGCACAGCGCTCTGGACGGACACGACGGACTCTTCTCGCCGTTGGATGAGAGCGGCAGCCAGAGCGGCGAGATCTTCTCGTCGCTCCCCACCCGCCAACGCGTCTCGTCGGCGGCTAGCGGCCCGCCACCCGTCTCGATGAGCCGGCAGGCGTCGCAGGTGGAGTCGATTGCGGCCTCGGCATCCCGTGCACGGCTTGAGGGGAGTGCGAACGGTCTAGCAGCCGCACCAGAGAGCGTCGAGACGTCGCTGTCGCTGATGCCAGTCATCCAGTTCTCCAAGGAGCACGAGAAGCGGAAGCGCAACACGGTCCTGGTCGAGGTCTGGCTGATGATTTCGGGCTTCTACCGGCGAGCGGAGATGTTTGACGACGCCAAGCGGGCCACGGCCGAAGCGCAGAAACTTGTGCAGGATCTGGAGATTGATGCGGCCCGCAGCACGGCGGCGGGTGTGTCGCTGAGCAGCCGCGGCTGGGTCGGCAAGAAGAGCATCGACGAGCTCTGGGCCGATGTATGGGCGGAGGTAAGTCTCACCGGGCGTAGCATTTTATATTTCCCCCCTGGCTAGCCATTCACACTAACACTTCTTTACAGATGGGCTACTTATCACTGGATAAGGACGCCCCATACAATGCGCGCCTGGATTTCGAGGCTGCGCTGACGCACTTTCCGGACCATCCGGCGGCCACGATTGGTCTGTCCAACATTTTGCTGGACATTTACAGCGGAAAGCTTGTGCTGCCGCATGCGATCCCGCGCCTCGAGCTGGCTGACGGGACCATGTTCCCAGAGAAGCCGCGCCCGGCCTTGCAGAGCGACAAGGAAGTGAAGCCGGCGTTGCCGTCGGAGCCTTTGGGTCTGTCGACGGCCCAGCCGGCTCAGGACAAGGCGGAACGCCGGAAGAAGCTGATCACGGGTGCAGCAGCTGCAGCTGCGACGTCGGCGGCCGAAAGTAATGCTGCTCGTGCCAAGGCCGACTCGGAGCTTCCCCCGCCGTACAAGGCCTCGTCGCTGCCACCCATCGACCGTCTTGCGGCTCGCGATCGCGCCTTCACGCTGCTCTCGGGCCTGACCAAGCTCGGCAGCTCATGGGACAACTCGGAGGCGTGGTTCGTCCTCGCCCGCGCGCACGAAGAGAGCGGACAGCCAGACAAGGCCAAGGAGGTGCTCTGGTGGTGTGTTGAGCTCGAGGAGGCCGCGGCTGCTCGGCCGTGGAGTGCCGTCGCGACGGGCGGCTATGTTTTGTGAGAGAGCTTCATTTTGAAGGAGAGAGACGAGCTAGTACTACTGGCTACTGGAGAGGAAAATGGGTGATTATGTTTAATTTTTTAGTTTTTAGAAAGCGGCGAAAGCGCGCAACTGCTGTTTTGGATACAAACAAGAAATCGCGGCATTTGTTTACTGAGGTGTTTCTCACAGTGCTCTTTTTGATGTGGTGATTCTATGGGATGGTTGTATGCCGCAAATGGCCGTATTTGGCCGCAATGTAAGGTACAGTGCAGAACTGTACATGTCACACCGCACGCACTGTGTCTACAAGAGTGGGTCTGTCCTCCCAGCGACAAGACACGTTCGCTCTCCCCCCAACGGAGCTTATGCGCGACCCCTGAAGCCCAGCTTCCCGCCCCTAAGAAAGTCCTAAAAAATGACAGCTCCGGGCGTGTCCTGCAGCGTATGAGCGTGTTTTGCTCGCCGTTTCGCTGTATCTACTCCGTACTGTAGTGGCTGTTCCCACTGGTTACCAGCCCTGTTTGTTCCTGTCCTAGCGAGATTTGGCGGCGGTAATTTTCTAATTTTTTTCGGCGAAGATTGCCCCGACACCCCAACGAAACTTGAGGAAAGTGCCCCCAAAGCGCCTGCTATTACCAGCCAACCACCGAGATAGGAGCATCGCGCCAATTGCGGTTTTTACCTTCAACTTTAGTCTTTTTGCTCTACGTAACTTTTCCTCACCTCCGTCTCGTTTACGTGAACGCCAATCCGTGTTGTTTACGATACCTTGCAGAGACGGTCTCTTTGCATCGACGACCAATTGCCCGGTTGATTGACGAAAAGAGTGGACGATCCATCGATCTCATCGTTTCGAGCAAAAAAACATTGCGACTTTTCCTCTTTCAACTTTCAACTTCCTTTGGCCTCCTTCGATCTTCTCCCTCCTCCTCCTCTCCTCCCACACAGATAAATGGCGAGCTTCGCCGCAGCTAGCCGCCTCTCGCTAAGGCTGGCCGGGCGCCGGTGGGTGCAGCCGTCACGAGGTAAGTGAAGAGCGAAGAAATCGCGATTGTGGTGGGGTGTATCCTCTTGAAAGACTTCAAAGGACCTGTCTAACAGCTACCTCTCCTCCAGGCTTCAACTCGACAGCTCGCCTGGCTGTGGCGCAGAACATGACGATGCCGGCCCTGTCCCCGACCATGACCGAGGGCAGCATCGCGGCGTGGCGCGTCAAAGAGGGCGACAAGTACTCGGTCGGCGATGTTCTGCTCGAGATTGAGACGGACAAGGCCACCATGGACGTCGAGGCCCAGGACGACGGCATCCTGTTCAAGATTGTGAAGCCGGATGGCAGCAAGGGCGTACCCGTCGGTACGCGGATTGCGGTCCTGGCCGAGGCCGACGACGACATTTCCTCGCTCGAGATGCCTGCCGACGAGGCGCCAGTAAAGAGCGAGGCGCCCGCCGAGAAGTCTGCCGCCGAGACATCACCAACCAAGGCCGAGTCGACCTCTTCTTCTCCCTCCTCCTCCTCCTCCTCTTCCGCCTCTTCCGCCTCTGCCTCCTCCTCCTCCAAGAAGGGCCCCGCCGCGCCCCAGAAGTGGCCTCTCTACCCGTCTGTTCAGTACCTGATTAAGCAGAGCGGCCTCGACCCAGCCTCCGTCGTCAGCGAGATGACCCCTACGGGCCCTGGCGGCCGTCTGCTCAAAGGTGACGTGCTGGTGTACCTGGGCAAGGTGTCGTCGGATGTCCCCGCTGGCCTCGAGTCGCGCTTTGAGCACTTGTCGCACCTGGACCTGAGCAACATCAAGATCAAGGAGTCCAAGACAGTAGCTGCCAAGGCCTCGACAGAAGCAGCAGCAGCAGCAGCTCTCGCCAAGGCCTCCACCCCGGCTCCTCCCAAGATTACCTCCGTCTCCCTCCCCGTGTCGCTGGCTGCCGTCCTCGATGCCCAGGACAAGGTCCAGTCGTCCCTCGGCGTCTTTATCCCCGTCTCTACTTTCGTCTCGCGTGCCACCGACGTCGCCAACGACGAGCTGCCGCGTGCTGGCCCCGCCCCGCCCCCCTCCGCCTCGCAGCTCTTTGACGCCCTCGTCTCGCCCAGCAGCCGCAAGTCGACCGCCGCCTCTTCCAAGTTCTCCCGCGGCCACTACCTTCCCCATATCTCGGCTCTCCCCACGACGGGCTCCGCCTCTGCCTCTGCTCCCAAGAAGCGCGCCGGTGGTGTCGATGTTCTCGACATCCTGTCCGGCAAGGTTAAGGCCACCACCACGGCCCGTCCCGCATCTTCTGCCCACGTCCAGCCCCCCGCTGTCTCCACCGGCATCAACTTCTTTACCGTCGACGTGCCCAAGACCGAGGAGAAGCGCGCCCAGGTGTTCCTGGAGCGGCTCAAGGTTGTCCTCGAGAACGAGCCCGGTCGGCTTGTTCTGTGAGGAAGTAGTTGTCGGATGAGAGAGCAAAAGCCTGAGAAGGAACCAGGCACCTTTAATTAGACATGTCACTACCATTTACTTTGCCTGCATTTTTATCGTTTTCTTTTTTTTTCTTTCTCTTTTTTTTTCTTTTTTCCTTCTTTGCTGCCATTGCTTCACTCCATCTCCCTATGAACTGTACTTTACTTTGTTTTGCCCATTTCTACGTGTAACAAAACGTGTCATGGCTTTTTAGGACCAAAAAAGAAAAGAGAGAATGAAGCGATATTTTTACCTGCATCCAAAACGCCCGCCAAACTTGATAATACCACGATCATGGACACGGCGTACACAAAGAGCCTCACTCCGACCCCCACGGACACTTCCGAGTTAGACTAGGGGAAGTCGGAAGAGGGTGGTACGGCTGCCTGCAAAGCTGCCTGCAAAACTACACTGTCACTTTTGCACAGATAAATACGAACTACTCCGTACAATAGACACAAGCAATGGATGTGGAGGCATGGCCTCGCGTATGCACCATACACATCATCTAGATCGGTCATAATTTGTGACTTTGATTTTTGACACAAAGACCGGGTCAGGCCGCAATGGCAGCTTGCTTGCCGACACAGTTACATACCCAAGAAACAAGAAACAATAAAGGGCGAAACACGGGCGAATGCGACGCTATCGATGATCCGGTACAAGCAGTTCTTGACGGTCGGGTACCTTGCAACCGCCTTGTTAAGTGTGTGTGTATCATGAACAGTCTACAAGTAAGCACTTTCAGCAGGGCAGGCAGACATCCGGTCGGATGCGGGCCTTGTCTCCCAAAGCAGAGGAGACCTGGTGCAGTACCCGCCCCTACCCGTCGCTTTCTTTTTTTTTCTTTTTCTTTTTCTTCTCTTTTTTTCTCTTTTTTTCTTTTTCTTTTTATAAATAAAAGCCAGCGCACCACCCTCTTTCTCTCCCACCCTCTCGCTTCTCTTCACCGGTCGCTGAAGAGTTGTACCGTATGTCTCACTTTGTTTTCTCCGCCTACCGGTGAGTCTACATATATGCATCATGAACCACCCCCAGCGCATATTGCAACCCAATCTGTCCGTTTTGGTATTTTCTGGGGGCCAAATATGTTCGATCAGGCACTCAACCACTCGAGTCCTGCGTTCGACCGTTTGCCTCGTTCTTCCTCGACTCATATTCTTCCGGAAACAGGCCGCGGCCGACCACGTAGCACAACCACGCTCCCTCTCTTTCTCTTCCCAAAAAAGGTGCATCCTGGGGCTTGGGACGTGATTTCCGTATGGCGCGGGATCTGGGGGGATGAATCAATGTCCGCCACAGCCTTGTTTTGTGTCTGCTTGTTTGGCTCAGAATGCGACCGTGGCCACGACGGCCAATATACGTGTGAGAGGGAGGGTATGAGAGGGGCATCTTGGGGCTGGCTGAAGAGAAAGCAGTGAGAGAGCGAGAGAGCGAGAGAGCATAGCACACGGAATACGGGAACAAGGAGTCGTATTACAAGACCCAAGAAAGTACAAGCAGCAACGAGAAAAAAAGTAACATATTTTACGCGCCGTGGCGGGCGTTTTGTGTCCTGCATGTATCACAGCGTAGGAGGTGTGATCAAACAAGTCACATAGCTGTATTGTCTGTATTTTGTGCATTTTGTGAATTATGTGCGTCAAGGGCTGTGAAGGACAAGTAATAGCAAACACCAAGAGGTATTTTGATGGGGAATAATATCACTCAAAACAAAATGATTTTAAAAATGGAAAATTCTGGGACATAAAGAGTAGGGATTCTGTTACGTCTTACCTCATTTTCTTTCCTTTTCCAGCTTCAGACTCATCACCTCCCTTCTTACCTCGCTACGACCTTAAAAAAGAAGAAATAAAGATGTAGCGTCGCACAAAGCGAGCTACGTGCATTGGACTAGTGGTTGGGTGTTTTGGCTGTCTCGGTTGTTCTGGTTGTTCTGGCTGTTCTGGATGTCTTGATTATTACCTACATCCTCGAGAAGCCCTTGTCCCTGGCGTCTTTTTCTGCTGTCTGTTGTCTGTTGGTCCTCCCTGACCAGTGTAGTGTGTATACGTCGTATGTGTGTGCCTGTTTCTGGGTTTGTTCATTGAGCATTGAGCATCCTTTCTTCGTTTCTATCCCCCGCCCTTGCAGTCTGTTGGACCTCTTGTCCCTTTCCTACCATCGACCAGATCTACCAGCTCTCCTCCTCTCCTCCCCTTCGCCTGTCTCGCTTCTCTCCTCCTTTGGGAAGATGCCCTTGGATACAAATAGGGAAGTATTGCCCGATCACTTTGATACCCGACTTCGGCTAGCTGAAGAGGGTTGTTTTGTGATGTTGCAATAATGTTTCAGAGAAAATTTGGGGTCTGAGTAGTAAATCATTTGACGTAAATATTTGAACACATTTTTCTTCTCTTTCTTATTTTTTTTAAAAAAAAATGTGAGCAGCCTACAAGTATAGTATATGAGAAAAGATTGATGTTTCTTCTTTTCATAATACCATCTCAAAATGCCAACGCATCCACAGTTTAGAAACGACCCAACATTGCTCAGGGCTTCCATCTCGTCACATGTTTCGAGCGAAAGAGAAGGACGAAATTAGACAAAAAAGAAGTAAGTCCTGACCGCCTCCCAACAGCCTCCCGCGTGGCCAGGCCAACAGACCCAATTACCGTTTGTTATCCCTCGTTTCCTTTTTCTTTCTTCTTTTCTTTCTTTTCACCTTAACCAACGCATGTACTTGTGGCGTTCTCTACAACCGGGCCGTTTCACGAATGAGAAATCCAAGGAGAACAAAAAAGAGACAACAAGTAATCAGCCAAAAGAATACAAAATGACAGAAAAGAAGAGGACAGCACAGGAAAGCACAAAATAATGCGTTTATCCAATGCAGCCTCCGTCCAGGCCGTCTGCAGGCCTTCTGCAGGTATCCAGCCAATCCGCACTCAGCCAAGATGAAGAGAGGGTGTGAAGATGCTCCGCGGCGATGGCGGAGAGTAAAAATGCTCCCTCGACAGGAAGAGAAACGAAACACGCGCTGTCGAGTACCCAATACCTTGCTCTGTTGCTACGCTTTTGCGTCCGACACCCCGGTCAGCCTCTCTTATTTTATCGTTATTGTCTGGGAAACTCTTGACCGGCCGGCACGTTCTGGACCAGTGCCACCCTGCCCGCCCGGGCCGTTGGGACGAAGAAAATGTACGAACTATGTGTACACTTCAGCTTTGCTGCGTCCGGCCTATTTGGCTCTTGTTGCTCACACTCTGTCGCTGAAGGAAAAAGCAAAGAAAAAAGGGGGGCCAGAGCAGAGGAATCAGACATAATGGGGGTTGAAAAGAAGACGAAAAGAAGCGAGGGAGACAGGACAAAGGCTGCCAACAAGAGCAAGCTTTCTCTACGACCGGCTAGAAGAAAAAGGCGAGAGAATAACAGACGTCGAAAATGATTAGCAAGCTTAGGCGAGAGAAATCGCGTGCCGATCGTGAGGGAAAAAACGAGAGACGACGGAGCAGACGGCTTGCTTCGATGTTCCTTCGAGTACGTCGTAGAGTGTATTTCTTTTTTCTGACGACGGTAGTTGGCCTTTAATTCTCAATGCTCTTTTGACGGGGCGGCTTGGATTCTCAGGGGAGGCTCTGTACTTGTAGAGAAAGGAAGGCGTGACTTCCATCGTTATTTACCATCTCCCCTGCCCTTTCGTTCCTTTCTCATCACATTTCCATCCTCCATTCCCCTTCTGCCTACTTCTCTTGTCTTTTTACCTCTTTTATTTTGTGATCGGTTGTTGCTCTTCATTTCTTGTTTCTACTTTTCGATCCCTTTTCCGTCGCTGAGCTCCCCTCGTCCTCCGCTTTTCTCTCTTCTCTTTCATTTCATCCGCCGCAGAACTACCTCACTCTTTCCGACCACTCAATACGCCTCGTACAGAGAGCCGTGCACGATTCACAACGTAATACTCTGTACACATTCGCTTTCCCAGCTCATCTTCTCCATCAGTACTCTCTCTCCTGTCCCCCTTATTTGTCTCACCATGCCTCCATTCGCCCACTTTTGTTACCCTGTTTGACCATTTCTCTGATTTATATTCGCCTTTTTCGAGGCTTTATCTCCATCTCCACCTCTTCCCTCTTCCTCTTACACGATGAGCCGCCAAAAGGTCCCCGACGACAAGCGCCAACGCACAGCGCAAGCGTGCGACTACTGCAAGCGCCGCAAACAAAAGGTATGTAAGGCCAAACAAGATCAGGGTCAAGGCTCGTGGCCTGGCTGAGTTCGCGTCCTTTACTCGGACATGGTCCATGGTTCGGCTTATGAACTTTGTCGAGGGGGGGGGGCTTTTACTCTACCGCATTGTCCCTTATCTCGTGTGCTTTTGCCCTCCCATCACCCACAGTCGGCCTAGGTCATCCATCCATGGCCCGGACGATGTCTGTATGACAAGCGGTGGTGCAACAGCCGTTTCCCAGATTCTCCATCTCCCCCTTTCCCTGTTTTTCTTATTGATCTTCTTTCCACTTTCCCCGTGTCTTACCTTACCCGTGGCTTTGTCGTGAAACCCGCCATCTCACGTTGACATCCATCATAACATTTCTCCGAGATGATGGACAACCGCCATCCAAGGACGAGCCAATATCTCGGGATGGCCTCCATAAATCCATCCCGTACCCTCTCTTGTAGCTTTTTTGCTGACCACGGTCCTCTCATCTTAGTGCAATGGTACAAGGCCGTGCTGGACCTGCACCAAAAAGAGTGTCACCTGCACCTATGCCACAGGTGTTGGTCCAGGCCCCGGCACCGGACAGGCAACTGGCTCGTCCATGTCCAGCCGGCCATCGACAGACGACGCCTACGGCGGCTCCGCTGCCTCATCCTCGGCCTCGCCACCAAAACGACGCCATATCGATGCATCGTCGGCGTCGGCGTCAACAACCGACATGAGCCTTCTTCAGCACCATCATCACCGCCATCGCCTGGGCGGCTACTACACACACAGCGGCAGCGTAGCCAGCAACATTTCGTCGGTTTCGTCAGTCCCACAACCAAAGCTCGAGGTCGATGCCAAGGCGCGGCTCAAGTTGAAATCGACGCCGCACTCATCGTCGTCGTCGTCACGGTGGAGCGGCGGACGCAAAAAGGAAGTCGGGATTGAGTTGGAGACGTCGTTTCTGCAGAACCACGGGCAGCCTGGGCCAGCCCATGACAGTGCACGACCGTCGACCGATGGCGGACTGGAGGAGCACACGAGGGCAAGTTCGACAAGCGGTCACGAAGAAGAGGCAATCCTGCTCCAAACGACTCGGATGCTGCAAGACCAAAAGGGGCGTCTTCGTATGTTCTTTCCTGTTTTGTGTTCTTTCCCGTTTCGTGTTCTTTCCTATTTGATTTCACCCACAGCTTGTACCTTCCAATTTTATATTAGTGCTCTTCGCTCCTTCCTCATACTGACCATCACAGTGTACATTGGCGATTCTGCCACGCTCTCCTTCCTCCACCTCTTCCGTCTCATGGTTGAGAGCATCAGCGGCCAATCTTCTTTCACCATAGATCCCAGAAAAGAGTCCATTGTCGAAAATGTCGTCTCTCTACCACCATACGTCCGCCCACCCAGCATGCTCCCCGAACGGCAGACTGCGAACGTGCTTGTCGAGTCGTTCTTCGTCAGCACCAGCACGATTGTCGAAGTCTTTGATCGCCGCGATTTCCTAGCTGAGCTCGATCGCTGCTATGCAAATCCGTTGATGGCCAGCACACAGTTTTTGTGCCACCTTTTCCTGTCCTTTGCCATCGGCCTCGTCATGTCCACGCCCGATGCTGGAATTGCAGAGTCCAGCGCTATGCGGCCACTGCTGGACCTCCCCTACGACCAGGCTGAGCTTTTCTTCCGGACGGCCAAAGTCATGGACGATCCCCTTGATGGTGTTGAGGATGCTGACTTCTCGTCCGTCCAAGCGCAGCTCCTCATGTCCATCTACATGCTGGCAGTCTCCAAACGCAATGCAGCCTTCACCTACCACGGTATTGCCGTTCGGTCCGCTATTGCACTGGGCCTACATCGCGAGGAGACAATGTTCTATTTCACACCATCCGAGGCTCTCTTGCGCCGCAACATCTGGAAGAGTCTCTATATTCTTGACCGCTTCATCGCCGCATCGCTTGGTCGGCCACCCGCCATTAGCGACAATGACTGCACCGACGTCGCCCTCAAAGACGCCAAGCTGATTCGACCAATCGACCCCGTCGGGCCACCACAGCAGCCAACTACGGCTGGGTCAGGAAATTTGAGTGCGGGCGGTCTTGCACCTGCTGCTCCGTCTTCATCATCGTCTTCTATTCACGCGTCTACTACTGGAAGGTGCTCGAAGAAGATCAATAGCTGCGGCTTTGAGGCCTCTGTACGCTGCTGCCGGATTATCGGTATCATTCTTAAAAAGATGTACGCACGCCGACGTGTAACTTCACGGGCCACTACTGATATTGTCCGCCAGTGCGATGTCTGGGTCAGGGAGATGAACGACAGCCTGCGCTGGCAGCGCACCGTCGAAACCACGGCCGCTTTAAATGCCGGCAAGATTACGCATATTCCCCGTGCACAGAGCATCGCCATCCTCCACACCAACCTCCTCTACTGCCATGCCGTCATTTTGTTGACCCGCCCATTCTTCCTCTTTCTCATTCAAGCTGACCGCCGCAGCCATGCCACTCCTGGAGGCTTGGACAACTTCTTTGGAACCCTCAGCAAGGCCGGAAGCCGCAGCGGCATAAGTCGGATCAGTGGTGCTAGCCGGTCGACTGGTGGATATCCCGGACCAGGCCGCTACTCGCCGGCTTTGCGCACACGTACCGAGCGGTTTGCCGAGAGCTGTGTCACAGCATCCTACCACACCATTGCCATGATCAGCCAGGCGCTCGAGGCGAAATACCTTCCCCAGCGGGATCCATTCATCATGTGGGTGTACCTCTTCTGGCATTTATGGTTTTTTTTCAGTTTTTTTTTTTCATTTTCTTTTCATTTTTTTCACTAACGAATGTAGGCACTTCCTCTTCACCGCAATATTGCTCATCATGACCAACGAGTTCGTCGCCGTGTTCCACAACGCGGCATACGACGACCACATCGGCCAAGCCATGCAGATCATGAAGTGTTTTGCCACGAACGACCCCCAGGCTCTGCGCCTGTCGTGGATTCTAGATGCCCTGCAGGAAGTCGTAGACAGGCAAGCTGGTACATCCAACGTCACAAGCTCGGCAAACACCGGTACTGCCACGGCCTCCAGTGGTCCACCAAATGCCATGAGCGACGAGCCCAAGACAAGTGAGCAGAAGAGTCGCGTTCGCAATACCCAGCGCGCTTTCCGCTTTGAGTTTCCAACCGACTTTGTTCCCGGTATTACAGACCCCATCGACACATTTTTCGTCTTGCAGCCTGCTCATGTAGCTGCAGGTGGAGGAGCAATCCCCTTCGGGTGGAACCAAGCTGGCAGTGGAGGACAACCTGGAGCTTCTCGCATTGGTCCTCGAAGCCAACTAGGACATCCAGCTACAGACACAAGCTCAGGTGCAGGCTCATCTCAGGCCTTGGCACAACCAACAGACCCCATCAACATGGATACTGGCTTCACTGGACGCCCCCAGAACGGCAACGAACCCTCACAACCGAGTCTCTTGGGTATGTCGAGCACCGGAATGCGAGCCTCCGTGTCGGCTGCACCAGCAGGCCCAAATCAACATGGCAGCATGATTTACACTGGCGAAAGCGGAGAGGGAGCATTGGCCTCCAACCCTCATGTTCTCCCACCGCCTTATTCCATGTCCACAGCACTTCCCTCGACCGACTTCTCTACACAATTCCAGGCTCAACAACCGCAACATCACCAGCACCATCCGCACCAACACCAACACCAACAGCATCAACATCAACATCCTGTGTACTTTACTGGTGGTAATGCTGGCGAAGGAGTTGGCCATGAAGCATACCAAGCCACAGAAAGCAAGGCCACTGGCGATCCGGATGGCACGGACTCGATCGAGACGGACGGCGAAGGCTTCGACTTTGACATATTCTGGAACTTAGGTCAAGTAGCTGTAGATGGGACATCTGATACCGGCGTCAATATGGGCGGAGTCAACATGGGCATTGCCAATCTGGCAGGTGGAGGGGTGCCGAACACCATGAACTATGTGCACACAACACAAACACAGAAGCAAAGTGGAGGTACGGATATGACAGCGTACGGAGACGCCAACCAAGTTCAGGGTGATGGCCAAGGGCCTAGACAAGATGGTGGTGATGTTGAGATGAAGCATGGGGCGCCGCTGCCGCACAATGAACACAATATGCCACTGCCGCCCATGTACCCGCCCTACGGTATGGCACCACTGTCCAGCAGCGTTGGCGGTCCAGGGCTCGGAATGCTGAGTGTACACGGCCATGGCAATCTGGCTAACGTGCCTTTGTACACGACGACAGACTTTGGTTAAGGCGTTTAGGAGCATTGTATTGTATTTTCTTTTCATGCCACTACACGACGTCACGATCTTTTATATCTCCTTCTCCAGTTTATATCTCCTTCTCTATTCTTTAGTTTTATTTACAGGCCGTCTTTCTAACGGCAAATAGCGCCAGCTCGCTTTTGGTTCTTTATCACCTCACATTTGCCGCGTCATTTCCCAAAATAAAGGCATTTGCACCAATAAGTCAACTCTTTTGAAACTGTAAATAAGACGTGGCATTATGCGAAAGTAAAGAAAGTGCTGGCTATCTAGTATACAAATGGTTTAGGTTTTATACACAGCCATCAACAAGCCCTATATATTGAAACGTCATGAAAGTAAACAAAAGGTCCCAGCAAACTCCGACTCCAGAACAGACTATGGAAGAATAAATTGACAAAACGAAAACTATACCGCCTACCACGTTGCTGGCCCAAAGGTCTGCCCGGCTGGCAGCACCACCTGGATCGCCGTGTCCTGAAAGTCCATTGTGCTTGTCACCACATTGTTGCCCCACCAGTTTGGCGGGTCGATATTGTTGAGCGTAAAGGCAAAGAAGATGACAAGCGTGCTCAGGGCGAGGCCCAGATCCAGGCCGGACGAAGTCAAAAAGTTCAAGCGGCTCCACCAGGCAAAGTGTCTCTTGCGAATCCAGTACTGGAACACAAAGCCGACGATGCCCCAGCTCAGGTAGTTGAGCGGCGTGGCGGGCGGGATGGAGCCAGAGCCGCCAAAGATGAGCGGTGCCATTAGAAATTTCACCTGGGATTTGGGCCAGCGGCGGGCGGCAAAGTAGATGATGATGGGGACAGTGGCACCCAGAGCAAAGAAGAAGAAGAGGCCCGAGTAGATTTGGCCCGGGGAGAACATGCGGGCGGGGCCCAAGAGGCCCCAGATGACCGACGCGGAGAAGAAGACACGACCACCAGGACAAGAGAAATGCTCCGGCTGGTCTCGCTCGCATATACCATCAATGTTGGTGAGGGCAAAGTTGAGGACGGCGACCTGGATAAAACAAGCAAAGGTCGAGGCGACGACTTGGGACATGAACATGGTGCGGGGCGGGATCTTCATGTAGTGGCCAAACTTGAGGTCTCCGACAAAACTGAGGGCCTGGGCCATGGTGATGTAGCCGTAGGTCTTGAAGAGCATGAGAGCGAGAGGGCGGCCCGGTTGGATGTAGCCAAAGATGAATTCAGTCAGGACGTTGAGGCCGATCTGGTTGTTGGTGACGGCCTGGATGATGCCGATCGGCAGCGAGAACATAAAGGCAATGGCGACAGCCAGCAGGAAAGCCCACCATGTGAGGTTGGTCGGATACGCCAGGATTGTAAGGAAGCCTAGCGCCAGCGTAATGGCAAACAAAACCATGTACCACCAACCCGGGGCCTCCTTGTATTTGCGCATCAGCTTCATGTGGATATCGGGCTTCTCGTTGGTGCTGTTGCGATACTGCTGCCAAATGGTGCGACTGTGGTGCAGATACGTGTAGACGATGAGGGAAGCAATGGCGGCAAACGACAGGCCGTAGGACATGGCAAAGGTGGTGCTCAGGAACAGCGGTGAGTAAGCCTTGTAGGCGGCTTCGTCGAGCGTGAATTCAGGCGTCAGAACACGGGTGACGTTGTAGGGCATGCCCGTGTTGTCGTAGGTGGCCGAGTCGCTCATGGGCAAGAAGACGCCGTACCAGGTGTTGGTGTAGTGGAGGACCGAGGCGCCAACGATGAAGAAAAGCACAACACCAATAAGCGTGTTGGCAATGGCGTGCCATGGGGGAATCAGAGGAGAGCCGACAAACCCGGCAATCTGTGTCCAGTCGAGCGTCAAGGGAAGTGCCGACAGACCAGTCGATCCACCAAACATCTGGTTGACGATGGGACTGTTGGGCGCCAAGAACGTCGGGATGGCGAAGACACTGAGAAACTGGGCAAGGTAGCCCGGGATGAAGTAGTAGAGGAACGCAGCGAGGGTCACATAGGCGAACCATCGATAACGGGGCATGCGGCCGCCAATAATTGTGGGGTCGGGCCGGGGTGCAGCTTCATACATGGCGTTCATTAGCGTGACAGAGACAAGGTTCCCGGGCCAGATCATGGAGGCTGGGTAGACCAAGAAGCGGCGCATCATGCCGGCGATGCCGTAGCCAATGGACTGTGACGAGACGACCAGCAGCACTTGGAAGACGAGGCCAAAGTCCTGCTTGTAGAAGACGAGCTGGGCCAGCACAATGTCCGTGGCATAGGCGACAGTAAAGGACACACCGGCCATGACGACAATAATGGAGTGCTCCTTGACGTTGAACGGGCCCGGGTTCAGTGACCAGCGCAAGCCCAAGGTGTTGAAACGGCGTTTTGGCATGACTTTGGCCCAAGCATGGCCCATGGGCCAGGCAATGATCTGGGCGACGAGGGTGCCGATACTGATGGACGGCTGGCGAAGTGAGAAGAGCGTGTTCATGGAGGCACCGACAACGACAAGCGTCAAGCCAATAACCCAGGCCCGGACGGTGTTGCATGGAAGGTCCTGGTCGTAGTTGTGGACGGCGGCACGGACTTCCGGATATGGCGAGTTCTCTTCCTCCTCCTCATCGTCATCGTCGTCGACAAGACTGGTGCCGCTGCCACTGCCGCTGGCACCGTCGACCGTCTTGGATTTGGTCTTTTTGCGCTTGCCCTTACCTTTGTTCACAAGCGTGTCGTCGTCGTCGAAGCTGCCTGAGTCGCGCTCAGGGTCACGGAAGGACGGGATGTACTCTTCCGGCAGGTTCGGATCTAAAAGAAGTTCGTATTCTTGTTCTTCATGTGCACCGCCATGGGCATCGTCGTCTTCCGGGGAATAGTACAGGGCCTCACGGGCCTTGGTGGCAGCAGACTCACCCCACATGGAGAGACGGTGCTTTAGGTCCTCGACGGGGCTCAGCTCTTTGGTGCCTGCTTCATCTTCTTTTGTGCTTTTTGTTGTCGATGCTGGTTGCTGCTTGGACGACGAAGATGAAGAAGAGGCACCGGTGAATGCTCCGTTGCCCTTGGATCCTGCTGCCGTCTCTCGACCACTCGATGCTTGTGCGTTGATGCCGTTGTCGTTGCTGTTGTTTCTGTTGCCTTGTCTTGCCGAAGCTGGCGTGCCAGACGCCTTCTCCGAACCAGAGATCAGATCATCGGCCATGGTGATGATGGCTGGCGACGACGACGACGACGACTGTGTCAAAGGTCTGTCTCTGTGTGGAGATTTTGTGGCAATGGCAGATCAACAACGAGAAATGGTCGGTAGCAACGACGCAACAAGCATGGAGGGTTCTATATATGTGGGTGGTCGCTTTTGAGTGGTAGGCTCTGTATCACTGTCGCTTCTCTTTCTCCCTCTGTCTCTTTCTTCTTTCTCTCTGAGAACCAGATATTGGTATTGAGAATGCAATATCAAATGGTGGCCGGTACTCTTCTGTTGCGGCTCCGAGATAAGGCTCTGAACGCAGATTCGTCCCACCCTCGTTGAGTGCAAGGCACAACGCACAAGACTCAAAAACTCAAAACTCAAAAACTCGAAAACTCGAAAACTCGAAAACTCGAAACGAATGTGAAAACGCCACACGATATGCGGAAAACCACGAATCAACAAAGATGGGGGCAACAACGACAAGGGCGATAGGAGTGGTAGAAACAGATCTCGTGATGCAAAAAGTGCAACTCACTGAGAGACTGGGGGAGAGACGTGAAAGAAGGGGGGACCAGAAAAGCAGACGAAACACGGAAGACGGAACAGAGGCGAGCAATGCTAGTAAACGTGAATGATATTGTCCAGAGTTGATGGAAAGCATAAACTCAGAGATGGTCGGCGGGGGGTAGAAGTCGACAGCCGAAAGACGACAAGACTGATAAGAATGTCGTCAGTTGGTCGCAGTCAATCGCAGCCAGTCGACAGAGCCAAAGCAACCGAGCAGTCGGGAAAATCGGCAGATCAGGGGCTGGCCGATAAGTTGGGTCGTCGTTCTGCAGAATGGAGTGTTCTGGTCTGGGTACGCGGATGTGTGAATGTGTGAATGTGTGAATGCGTTAATGTGTTAATGCTGCGAATACTAGAAAGGCGTCGAGTGTTGAGTGTCGTGTTGCTCGCGTGCTGTTGCCGTGGCCCAGGGGCTCGGCAGATAGGTCGTTGATGAAACAATCCTGCGGCGGAGCCAACCGTGGAGTAGAAAATGATGCGAGAGAAGGGAAAAAAATGCAAAAGAAAATGCAAAAAAATGATGAGCTCTTCTAGAAGGCCAAGCTTTTTATCGTCGACAAAAGTAGATGCGCTTTTCTCCGCAAATATCCCCGATGAAGGATGGCGATGAAGGACTGATGCTCGTGAGGGACGAGGGTTGAGGAATTTAGAAGAAAGATGGAGATGTTTAAAAGGAAGCAAACAAACTTTGTCTTGACAATTGGAGAGAAAAGTCTTTCAATTGAGAGCAAAACGAGAATGGGAGCAGCTCTTTTGAGAGCTGGAAACAGCTGTCAAGCTATCTCAAGACCCAGAAAGGACAGCGAGGTGTCTTTTCGTTGACAGTTTCCGGCGCCGACTTGCTGCCCCAGAACGACACTCTTCGGCCTCCAAGGGATAGGAGCTGGCGCACCGGAAGCGTCCTAGAGTCTGGTGTCGTCTCTGGTGATGGCGGCTCTTTTGGCGGATAAGAAGGAGAGGCAGATACCTCGTCAAGCCCAGCTTCGTGTTGTGTTTTGAGTTTCGAGGCCGCGATGCCTTGTGTCGATCTGGCGTGCTTCAGGTCGTTGAGCCTATGATGCGCCGGGTCCTGATAAGGCAAAAATGGCATACGGCAACTCGGAGTTGACAGGAAGTGCCGTGGAAAGTGATGGCCGATGTGCGTCGTATCTGCCAATGCGTTGTGGCCGTCGTGGCAGGTTGGTGATAAGCTCAGCCTTCTTTTTGTGCTCGTAGGCTGAGCTGTCCGTTCCAAAAGCTCAATAGAGCCTAATCCGTCCACCGTCAGGGGTCCCCACTGGTTGCGCCTGTTGCGCCTTCCCTCGTTGAGTCGTTGGAGTGTGAAGGGCGGTTGCACGCTAGCGCGCCTGGGGTTTAGCGCAGCTGTGCCTTCCCAGTGCCGGCCTGCCCTACCGACACTGTACGGACACTGTACCATCAGGGGACTTTTGCGGGTGCAATAGGGCGTGCTCGGCCTGCAGTTGCCCCAATTACACCAAACGCTCGGTATTACTCGAGCTAACACGACAAAAGGTCGCGACTGTTCGGGTAAGAGGATCCCCAGTCGAGCCAGTCGAGCCAGTCGAGCCAGTCGAGCCAACACGACCGGCAGCCTTTTGCAGCGTTTCCAGCTTTTTGCCAAAAGCGAAGATCAAAAGGAGAAAAGCGAAAAGCGGAAATAGAAAAGAAGGGATCAACCAGCCAGAAACGGAAGACGCAGCAACAGAAGCGAGTGGTTGTTGGGTGTTTTTTTATATTTTCTTTTGTTGATCACCCCTGCAGTTTCCCGGTCATTCCACCTTCTGCCTTTCAAGCTCCTCTTTCACACAAACCCCAGCATCATGCTGCGGCGGGTCGTGATCACGGGCCTCGGTGCCGTGACGCCGCTGGGCGTGGGGGCACGCTTTGCATGGCAACGGCTGGTGGCAGGCGAGTCGGGCATTATCAGCGTGGCCGACCGTGCCCCCATAGAGCAGTGGGAGAGGCTGCCGAGCACAATGGCCGGTGCTGTCCCCGAGGGCAAGAGCAAGAGCAAGGGCCAGTGGAACCCGGACGACTGGGTCGACACGGCTGAGCAGCGCCGCATGTCGCGGTTTACACAGTTTGCCATGGCAGCCGCCGACATGGCATTGGCACAAGCAAAATGGCCGGGACCAGAAGCACAGGCGGCCGCCGCACGCAAAGATGTGGCCGCCCGCACCGACTATGCACCCGACGACAGTCCCGAGGCACGCACAGGCGTGTGCATTGGCAGCGGCGTCGGCAACCTCGACGCAATCTACGAGACGAGTCTCGATCTGCACCACAGCGGCTACAAGCGCGTCTCGCCGCTGTTCGTGCCGCGTATCCTCATCAACATGGCGGCCGGCCATGTCGCCATGCGGCACAACTTCCAGGGCCCGAACCACTCGGTGTCGACAGCCTGCACGACGGGCGCTCATGCCATTGGCGACGCTGCACGCTTTATTGCGCTGGGCGATGCCGACGTCATGGTGGCTGGCGGCGCCGAAGCGTGCATCCACCCCCTGACGTTTGCTGGGTTTGGCCGGTCACGCTCACTAGCAGACCCTTTCTCAGACGACCCGACCAAGTGCTCAAGGCCGTTTGACCGCGACCGGTCTGGCTTTGTCGTGGCAGAGGGTGCGGCTGTTCTTTTGTTGGAGGAGATGGAGCATGCGCTGGCAAGAGGTGCGCCCATCCTGGCCGAGCTGCGTGGCTACGGGCTGAGCGGCGATGCCTTCCACATGACTGCACCACACCCCAATGGCGTGGGCGCACAGCGGGCGATGCGTGCAGCCCTCAAGAATGCCGGCTTACGGCCAAGAGATGTCGACTACATCAATGCACATGCCACAGGCACCGTTATTGGCGACCGTGCCGAGGCGGCGGCGATCCGCACACTCATGGCCGACGACGGCATCACAGACGAGTCGGCCATTACTGTCAGCAGCACAAAGGGCGCGGTTGGCCATTTATTGGGCGCAGCCGGCGCTCTCGAGGCGCTCTTTACCGTCCTCTCCATTACGGATGTATGCATCTTCTTCCCTACGTTCTTCCCTACGTTCTTCCCTACGTTCTTCCCTACGTTCTTCCCTATGTTCTTCCCTAAAAAATATGTGCCCTGCTAACTTTTCAGAACATTGTCCCACCGACACTCAACCTTTCCAGCCCCGACGTCGGCCCCAACTTCAACTTTGTCCGCGACGTGGGCCAGGAAAAGAAGGTCGACGTCGCCTTGACCAACAGTTTTGGCTTTGGCGGCACAAACGCCAGCCTGGTCTTTTCCAAGTTCCAACAATGAGGCTGCCTCGCTTTGAGAAAGTCAATGTACATATGAAGACGAAATCAATTTGTAAAAAGGAAAAATTAAATCAAAAGTTTTTAAAAATGAGTTATGAGGACAGACAGAAAGTAGAGGGTGTGGTGATGTGGTCAATGCCGATGCGGTGACGATGTCTATCACGTGATTGCGATTGGAACGGGGATCGCGGGCTCGGGTGGTCCCAAAATTTTGGGTGCTCCACTCTAATTTTTGCGTTTTTTCGCGGGACCGTTCCATTTCGTCAATTCCTGACGTCCGTGAACTTGTGTTTAAATTGGCCTTATTTCGACCACGAACGGAACCACGTACGACTTTCTCGACCCCGCGCTCGACCCTCGACCATCGACCAGCTCCGACCACGGTTATTTCCTTTACTCCTCCTTTCTCTTTCTCCTTCTCCTTCCCCTTCTCTACACAATGGTCCGGCCAAACTGCCGGCCATGCACCGGCGCCGGCGCCGCTATTGCGCGATGCGCTCGGCCGGCGAGACAGCAGACACGGGCTCTGCACCAGACCGTGTGGGCACAGGAGACGCAGAACCAGAACCAGAACCAGAACCGGTCTCAGTCACAGTCACAACAATCAAGACCAGCACGGACACAACGGCCAAGGATGACGACGCAGCCCTCGACCCAGACCCGCGACTTCTCGACGACTCCGACCAACGCGAGCATTGCAGGACGGCTGGGCGAGATGGCCCGGTCAGCTCTGAGCCGGACGGCCGAGCCGTACGGTGCCTTTGGTGTCACACGCGCCATCTACCAGAAGTGCACAAAGCCGGCAGCGTACGAGCTGTCCGAAGAGACGCGGCGCCAGGACCTGGTGCCGACGACGGAAGACGGCGAAGAGCTCGGTGTCGGCGGAGGAATATGGCATGATGGCAAGTTCAGCCTGCAGCATGCTCATGCTCTCGCATTCGCACATAACGCTTGCATACAGTACTAACTGTCCAGAATTCAATCTCCTCCCTTCGTTCAGCACATGGTCGCAGGTCACGATGCTGCACATGTACCTCGTTATTACCCGCCTCCGCTGCTTCGACAAGGAGGCCTACCACCTCTGGCAGTCCATGATGTCCGACCACTTCTTCCAGGAGGCCGAGGACAAGATGGACCGCCTGCACCACATCACCTCGCGCGGTCTGCGCCAGCGCCACTTGCAGGACCTGTTCATGGCCTGGCGCGGCGTAATTGTCGCTTATGATGAGGGCCTCGTGCGCGGTGATGCCGTCCTGGCCGCCGCTGTCTGGCGCAACCTGTTCAAGGCCAACCCGGACGTCGACCTGCGCCACCTGGCCGCGATTGTCGCGTGGATGCGCCGCAGCATTGCGCAGCTGGACCGCATGCCGGACGAGTCGCTGATCCTGCACGCTGGTGCCGGCTTCTTTTCCTGGCCGCCGCCGACGGCTGACCTGCCGGCCGTGGACGAGCCGGCGACAAGGGAGCTTGATATGCTGATGCAGCAGGCTTCAAGAAAGCTTGGCTCTTCGACTGAGGGTGCTGGCTCTAAGGAGGTCGCATCTGCGTAAGTCCACGCATGAAGTGCGCAAAATAAGAAAGGACCCCAAAGTCCTTAAATTCTTGTACATTACTTTTATTTTGAGAAGAAAGAACCATATAGACAAAAAAGGCGGCAAAAAGAGGCTGGATGGATGCGGACAATACGGTTACGGCGTTATGTCTAGCAGACATGGGCGGCAGGGCATGACCTTTTTAAATTTGCATCAAGGCGTCACGACAGTATTTTCCTTTCCTTTTCCTGGCACTTGGACGTTTTTGTATTCATTGGCTTTATTTGGTTGGCATAGAGCGACGGTGGGCATACCCTACCGGCGAAAAGAAGATAACCTAATCTACCCTCTCCCACATTTGAAACTCGTACTCGGTCCCATTCTCTGTCTGGAGACCCTCTGGCACCTCCTCGCCGATCCACGCCGAATGCTCTTTTCGGCTCCGTTGCACCCATTTTGGGGCGTCTGCTGTCGTCTCTGCAGCCTCTTTTGTTGTCTCTTTTGTCGGCGTCGACCCCAGAGCCAGCGGGAACAAGGTGTCACACGCAAAGTCTGACTGCACACGCGTCAGCAGCACCCGCCGCGCCTCAGCCAGGCCCAGTGCCGCGGCATAGATCTGGGCACCGCCAATGACAAAGACGCGGCTGGCGGTGGCTGCAACTGCTTCTGTCGCCGCCGTCCTTGCTCGCAGAAACTCCAGAGCCGCCTCAAGCGACGACGCCTCCACAGGGCCAGCGTCAGGTCCACCGACCGGCTCCTTTGGCAGTCCGGGCGCAAACGACCGGCTGATGACCACATTGAGGCGGCCACGCAAGGGCCGGAACTTGGGCGGGATGCTGTCCCACGTCTTGCGGCCCATGATGACGGCGTTGTTCTTAAAAAACAGTGTCAGCAATGTGAAAGTCCTGTGAAAGTCCTGTGAAAGAAGGAAATAAAGAAAGCGCACTGACATCTCCCCGCTTGGTGACACGCGCAAAGTAAGCCATCTCCTTGCGAAGTCCTGTCCAAGGAAGTCCGCCATTGGCGCCAATGCCCATGTCGCGGGCCGTGGCAGCGACTACGAGCGTCAACTCGAGAGGAGCAGCTGTTGGGGGCATTGTCTCGGTTGTCATTGCAATGCGGCAAGTATTCGTTCTGTGCCGTCAACAATGTCGTTCTTGTCGCGGGGAGATGTTGAGTTGTTGACTCCCCTCTCTTAGCTGTGCGCGTCGTTACTCCTGGCGCGTTAAGTGGACCCACTTTTATGTACCTTCCTCCAAAAGCCCCTGGCCCTGTCATCCGATACTTTTGGCGGTCTCGTAGTTCGTACTCCGTAGTGTCTATGAAAAAAATTTAAAGCTTCACCAAAAAAAGAGCTTCACAACAAGCTTTCAACACGGACTACAAGACAAGTGCCTTTGCTCCGATAGAGCCAAAGTTTCGCCAATTTGGCTTCCAAGTCTGTCTGCATACTTTTGCAGCCACACCACAGCGCAATGGTGTCTCTTTCGAGGGGCTTCGCGGGGCTCGCCTACCACGGCTTTGCGACTGGCCTGCTCAAGACACAAACACAACATGCAGCCATGATGCCGGGCTCGATGTCCGGTACAGGCGGCTCTCACATTCTGCCTATTCTCCGGTTACGGCTCTCTTTATCAGCATCAACCACCTCGGCAACTCGCTTCTTCTCGTCCTCACGTCCAGCCTTCGGCAAGGGTTCGAAGGCGAAAAAGAGTCTGGCATCACAAACTCTGTCAAAATACACATCACCAAAGCCACAGCCGGCTGCACCAACACCAAAGCCAGCGCCCAAGGTGCAGGCCAAGGCACGAGCCGCGCCCGTCGCCGCAGCCACCAAAACAAGCTTAAGCGCTGCCCGCGCTGCACCCGCCTCTGGCTCCAGCTCTGGTTCTGGCTCAATCATCACTGCTGCCGCTCTTGCTGGCAACGGCTTTGCCGAACAGCTTGGCCGCCGGTCCATCAGCACAGTGCTCTACGAGGCCCCCTCCCTCACCATGTTCCGTTTCACATCGCTCATGGCCGGTCTCGCCACCATCGTCTACACCTTTATCAACTACTGGTCCATTTTCTTGTACCCTCCCGAGAACATGCTGTGGTGGGTCCCGCACGGCTTCGCCGTCATTTGCGGTATCATGATTGCCGCTGGCTGCTACCTTTTGGCCGGCAGCTTTGGCATTGTTCGCGTCATCAAGGCCATCCCGTCGGCGCGTATTGAGGCGATTGCTGGCAAGGGTGCCGCTGCCACGGCGGCGCGCGCTGTCAAGGATGCCGGCGGTGGCCCTGCTCCCCCGGTGTTCCTGGAGCTCGAGATTGGACGTGTGCTGCCCATCCTGCCGGCCCGCAAGCGGTATATCCTGCCCCAGAACATGGAGGTGCCTTTCCGGTTCGCGTCGTATGGTCTGAGCGGTGAGGGCGTGCCCAAGAGTGCAGCCGCTGCGGCTGCTGGTGCTGGTGCTGGTGCTGGTGCTGGTGCTACGGGATCTGCCGCCGCGCCTGTGACCAGCTACGAGCGCGTCAAGGCGCACGAGGCCGAAAAGGCGCGCCAGGCCAAGGACCGCGAGTACGAGATGAACCACCTGATGACGGCGCCCTTCCGCCACGCCGGCCTGGGTGCGCGTACCACCTGGCAGCAGGTCCGCCGCGTGTTCTCGCGCGAGGGCTTCATCAAGGTCCGTGTGAACGGCGACCGCCAAAAAATGGATGTGTCGGGCGGCTGGGCTCTGGAAAATGGCCGTGCTCTCGACCGTCTGGTCAGCATCAAGAACGACCTCTAAATCAAAAGCGGCAGTCTCTCATCTCCCACCAACGACGACCTCATGATATTCTGTACATAGAGCTGTATTTTAGACAAAAACGAATCGTCAAAAGCAGTAACTCATAATACGTGTATTGAGGACAGTGAAAAGTAGTCAAATACAAACCAAAGAGAAGGTACACTCAAAGGCAAAAAGGCAAGGACAGGGTCTCGTCCAGTCTTCTTCCATATCCCCTCTTTCCTCCTTCCCTCATATGTTTTTTTTCTTTCTCTTTTTTTCTCACTTTCTCTTTTTCTCTCTTCTCATTTCTTTGCAATACCAAACTGGTCTAGACTTCTCCTCACTCGACTCCCCACATCTCGGTGCTGTTGAAGAGCCGCCGACATGGAGAAGTTGGGAATCATGGAGAGCATTTACACTCTGGGCTCGGCGCATGGCCTGGCCCGGCCTAGTGACATCACTTTGCGCCGAGAATGGCGCCGCAGTTTGGTACCACCTCCCAGCGGCTCCTTACATCTGTGTCCACACCAAAATCCAAAATTGACACGTGACAGCCGTTTCGTTCTAGAAGGCCAACTTGCAACAGCTTCGTCGATCACAGCTGTCACCCGAGAAGCTCAAATACAGCCATTTCAACTCACTTTTGATAAATACTTCATCGCCAAACTCAAAAGACTCATAAATGCTTCTCAATACATCCCCAGCTCCTTGACGACCCGCGTGGTGGAGATTCGCCCCCAAATTCCAGCTACTGTGTCTTTACGGCCCTTTTCTGCCCTCTCTCCCGCTCAATTTCGTGTGGTAATCTGTCCTATTCTCCCCATTTCTGCGCGTTCGCGCACGCGCTAAGCCGCCAGTGTAAGCTCCCACTGCGACCTCTGGCGCCCCTTTTCCCACCAAATCGGACCGGGGAAGAAGAGACAGCTTGGCGGCTGGCCATTTTGCCTTTGTTCGCGTGGCTCTTTTTTTCATCATCGCTCCTGCTGTTTGTGACTATCACCTTTGGCGACGTAGCTTCCCCGCAAACTCTATTCTCTCCTTCTCTCCTTCCCTCCTTCCCTCCTTCCTCCTTCCTCCTTCCTCCTTCCTCCTACTTCTCTCTCCCTCTTCTACTTCCATCCTGCGACTTCATTCTTGCATCATCTCTTCTCTCCCACCATCACCACATCTCACAGCCGCCACCATGGACATCCGCACATCACATACCACGCTCGACTACCCACTCTACGCCTGCGACTTTGACCCGACCGATGCAGGCCGGCTCATTGTCGGCGGCGGCGGCGGTGCCATCCGGACAGGTGTTGGCAACAAGCTGGTACGTTTCTGAGAGCCCTCTAGGCGCCGCCCCCCATATCCTCCTTATCCTCTCCTCGTTTGCGACTGCAACACATGCTAACTCGTGCTAGACCCTCATCAATGCTTCCAAGCCTGAGGAGCCCCGGCTCACAGTCACCTCCGAGATCGAGCTCTCCAAAGACGAAGACAGCGTCACCAGCCTTGCCGCCGGTCCTCGTCGTGGCCGCACGACCCTCATATATGCCGGCGTCAACTCCGACCTCGACTCCTTGAAAAAGGGCCGCAACGACCACTTCCGCGTCTTTGGCGTCGACGGACCTGCGTCGTCCTCGTCAAAAGCAGCTTCTACGCCCTCTGCCTCCTCGTCCAAGATCTCGGAGCTGGCTCGCGCGCCCTTCTTCACATCTGCCGAGCCCGATGCCGACACCTACCAGCGCCTTGTGCGCGTCTCCGCTCCCTTCTCCGACGGCCAGGGCAGCACGCTGCCCCAGCTCGGCGCATGCGCCACCGGCCTGTCCAAGTCGCCCCAGATTGTCCTGTTTGACGTCACAACCGCCGCGCCCGCCGCGACTGCACCATCGGCCAAGTCGACTGCCGCTGCTACAGTCCTCCCGAAGATCCGCGGCCGCATCGATCTGAATAAGGACGTTGCCGACCTCGACATTGTCCAGACCGACGCCGAGCAGTACCAACTGGCCTACTGCACCGACCACGAGCTGTTTTTGTTTAATGTTGCCACAAAGGGCAGCATGGCAGCTGCGCCCGGCGGCAAGCGTCGTATCAGCAGTTCCAGCACCACTTCTGGCAGCACAGCTCTGACGGCAGCAACACCAAACGCCGCAGACAGCAGCGAGGAGCCCTACCTGGCCTACGAGATCA
Source organism: Sporothrix euskadiensis (assembly GCA_019925375.1). Classification (NCBI taxonomy): domain Eukaryota; kingdom Fungi; phylum Ascomycota; class Sordariomycetes; order Ophiostomatales; family Ophiostomataceae; genus Sporothrix; species Sporothrix euskadiensis. The sequence continues at coordinate 285,159 of JADHKQ010000012.1, read as the reverse complement.
CCGCAGACGCTGCAACGGGCCGCACAACACGCCCCATCTTCCGCTCAATCCGCTACGTCACCCCGCGCTTCATCCTTGCCGTCTGCAACCTGCCAAAACGCACCGGCGCCTTCCTGCTCGGCCTGCGTCTGCCCGACGTCCCGCCCGCCTTGCCCGTCGATGGCTCTGGCGAGCAGGCCCGTATCACCATCAACGTCAAATTGCCCAAGGCCATCACACAAGCCACGGGCCTGGCCGTGCGCAACCTGACGCCGCCCGTCTCGCCCGGCGTGCGCCAGTCCAACGACACCCAGTTTGTCGTGGCCGTCGCTGGCGGCGACAACTCGCTGTCTCTTTATACTCTGGAGTACCAGAGCGCCGGCGGTCGCACGGAGCTGCTGGCCAATCTCCACCCGTTCCGCACCCTCAAGGACGTCCACGAGCTGCCCATGACGAGCATCGCCCTCTCCCACTTCCATGCGCCCGCGTCGCCCTCGACCGCGTCGACCACCGCTACCATCCACTACTTGCGCCTCGCCAGTGTCTCCGTCAAGAACACCGTTGTCGTCCACGCCATTCCGCTCCGGAAGCTGCCGTCGTCGGCTGGTACGGCACCGAGCACGGCTGCCGCCGCCGCTGCAGCCGCCGCACTCACCCCGCCACGCTACGTCGTCGCTCTCAAGTCCAAGGCACCGTCGGGCAAGGGTTTGGTTGCCATCTCTGTCATTGTCCTGACCATCGCCCTGGTCGTCGCTCAGGGTCTTCTGGAGATTATGGGCTTTGCCCATCCATTCCTAGGCGCCCGCGAGATCGTGCCTATTACCTGGCTGCACCCGCTGCCTCCCATCTACGCCGCCGGCGACCGCCTGGCGCGCCACCAGGCAGAACTTGCTGCCGCGGAGGGTGACTGGATTGTCGACGACGGTGTGCCCGTGGCCGCTGTCGTGGACGAGAAGAAGGCGGCCGCAGAGACGCACGACGACTTTGGCGCCATCCCTGAGCTACACCCTGTGGCCGCGTTCTTGTCAACGGGTGGTGCTCCGGCCGCCGCGCAGGACGAGGCTGCTGGCCAACAGGTCCTGTTTATGCGTGGCGAGGGCGCCGACCATACCATTGAGGTTGTCACTCACGACGAGGCCGAGCACGGCGCTGCGGTTAAGTGGGACGACCTGAACGCAGCCCAGCAGGCCAGCTGGCGCGAACGTCTGGCCAGCGCGGGCCACTGGACTGAGGCCATGGGCGAAACGGTGCTGCGCGGTGTTCTCTTTGGCGAGATGGCCGGCATTGTTGGTGCGATGGTGCGCTAAACATCTGTGATTTGTCTATTCTTTCTGCGCTGCTTCAACACATAAATGGAGTACATACGGAACTAAAAAGACTTTGTATTTGTATTTATATGGAGTTGTAATCTGTCTTGATCTCTCTAGCTAAAAGACGACGGTGTCAACGCATGATAGTTGGCATATTACCAAATTCGTTAATAGATGACTTTCTCAAATACTCGTTGAAACGTCGATGCAAGTGAGGTAAAATATGTTTTTATATTCTTGATAGCAGACGCATATAAGGGGGGGGGGGGGAAGGACAAGCCGCCCCTCTATGAAATTCATGAAAATCGCGATACAGATTTGATAAAGTGACAAAAAACACCAGCTCTTCTGAGCAAATAACGCCTGCCAACCTTGCCGTGCTAGAGAAAGCATATAAAAGGCAACGAAAAAATGTGACCAAAAATAGAAAGGAAGAAAAGAGATGAAGAAGAAATGAAAGAGATATAACCAAAATATAAGGGTGGGAAGAAATAACATTTTTACACAAAATCTACCACGGCACCAAGCCAGGCGGCAGGACTGGGTACTGGACATCGTTGATGATTTCACTGCCGTAGCCGACATCGACAATGCCCTGAGACATGCCAGGAATGTCGACGGAGCGCTTCCAGGAGGCACCGCAAGTACCGGGCACAAACTTGGCAGCGTCCATGGCCAGCGTCATCTTGACCTCGGGGCAGTACTTCCAGACGTGCTCACGGCGCTCGGGCGAGCCCCAGATCTGGTCGTGCAGGTACTTGCCAGAGCCGCCCGTGTGGTAGCCCATGGGCTCGTAGAAGCCCGCGCGCCAGTCGTCAACGCCCTTGACAAGCTTGCCATCGCGAGCCGCCTCATCAAGCTCTTCCTTGCTGGCAGCCGAAATGGTAATGTTATCGAGACGAACGGCCTCGCCCGAGTGCATCTCGCCAGAGAAGGTGAGCGAGACGGTGCCGTTGGCAACCTTGGACTGGGGGCGGTGGCCCAGACGCTCGGCCAGCCAGACATCCTCGGGCTCGCTGCCGTCGACACGGACCTGGTCCTTGAGAATGTCGACCATGGCGCTGACGCGACGGATGGAGAGACCGCCGTTGCCGCCCCAGCGGCTGTGGGTACTCCAGGGGGCGCCGATCCAGTCGTACTCGAGGTACTCGTTGATGTTGTGCTGGGAGTTGGCGCACAGGATGCTGTCGGTCTGGAAGACGAGCAGCCACTCGGCGGGCTGGAGGACGACCTCGTAGAGCCAGCGGGTGGTGAGGAAGCGGGAGATCTCCTCTTGGCTGCCGGTGGACATGTTGGAGGGGATGTAGGTGAGGTCGAGCTTGCCAGCCTTGACCTGCTCCTGGATGGCGACGGACTCGTTGATCTTGTTGACGGACTCAATGGAGCCCATGAAGCGGAAGCGCCAGTCTGGGGGCACGACCGAGATAAAGTGAAGCATCAGCGGTGCCAGGATGGGGAAGGGGCGGTTCTCGATGAGGAGGCCGACCTTGGACTCGTTGAAGGTGGAGCGTTGTGGCTGGGCGTACTCGAGCTTGATGGTCGGGTAGTTGACATTGCTGGCAGTGAGCAGCGTGTCGGAGAAGAAGATGGCAAGGACGCTGCGGGAAGACGGTTAGCCGCAGGATACCATACAAGAATAGAGACTGCAAGAAAAGACTCACAACATGAGAACGAACGCGCCGAAGAGGCGCATCCGCCGCGATGTTTTTGACCATGCGGCCATGGAGAGCAGGCTCACGGCATTCTTAATATCGCTAAAGCGGACCTCGCGCAGCGAGTCTATGCCTCGCCGCCGCAAGAAAGAGTCGGATTCGGACATGATGGGCGAGAGGCGAGAGGCGAGAGGCGAGATCGTAGATGGATTCAAGCCTTTCGTTCTGCGGCCGGTTGCGTGTATAAAGTCAAGTGTCGACCGCGGGACGTTTCGGCGAGATGCCGTAGGACAAGCGGGAGGTAGAAAAGGGAAGTCGAGAGAAAAAGAGAACAGAAAGTGGACAGCACAAGTTAGGACGGCTGCGCGCAAAGCCACTTCTGGATCAGCACAACCAAGCACGACAGCAAGGAGTCCGTTCTGCAGTATCCAGGGTTTTTTTCGTGATTTTTTTTTCGCGATGACAGACGGTGTCAGAAAAGTGGCTCCCTTGTGTAGCCGCGTGTTATGTCCTGTTCAGTTGTATTTTTGTACGGAGTACTTTTACTTTTGTCGAGGAAGCGTACGTCGAGGTGTGGCAGCTGCTTTTTGGGGGTAGTGTCGAGTGTCACCGATACAGACGGCCGTCGGACAGGTGTGACGAAGAAAGGGACCGTCGAGAGCGTCTTTGCGTCTGTTTTGTGCGTAGAAGAGCCGACTGGGAGGAGAGTCGAGACACTTGTCTTGATCAGACAAGGAAGAGTCGCAGGAAACGAGTGTGAGGGAGAGAAAAGGCGTGGCTCGTACGGAGTAGATGGTGAGAACCGTGAGAACTGTGAAGGTAAGGAAAGTACTCCGTATGCGCGAGTCCCAGGTCAAGAAAACGGGTCCTGGAAAGGGGGCGTTCCTCGACAAGATGCCAGAGAAGAGGAAAAAGGTGGCAGGATGCGCAAGTAGAGAAAAGATAGTCGTGGAAAGATAGCGGGATCCAGCTGTTCTCGTCTGGTGGGATCAAAGCAGTGAGAAAGTCGAAAAGGGCGTACGGAGTAATTACTTCGTAAATGAGAGAGCACGCGTTTTCTTGCACTTGTGGCGTCCAGACAGGGCAAAAACGGGGACAACGCACTGGGACACTGGGCAAGCGTGAGACTGCGTGGGCGTGCGTCAAACAGACGACGGGTCAAGGCGAACAAAGGGGCTGATGGTACGACGAAAGAGACGCAGAAAAAAAGCAAATATGCTACCGGCGCCGAGTTGGGTGGTAAGAATGCAGGCCACGACGCTGTGAGGGAGAGACGGAGTGGTGAGGGAGTGAGGTGAGGAAGGAGGGACAATCCAGTAAGACGAGAAAAGCCAGCATTGGCGAATAAAATAAAATCGAAATTTAATTCAGATACGTCGTAAAAAAGATACGAATGGAAATTTGGTACCGACCCGCCTCTAAGGATCCGTCCTTCCAGGGCTTTTCGCTGTTCCACAGCCTGGGCAATGGGGATTGGGGATTGACAGGAGGTCGAGCAAAGTACCTTTTTTGTACCTCCAAGTCCGGGCAAGTCAGGGCAAATTAGGGGGGCCGCGCACGTCAGGGCCCAACAGGCAGGCACGACGGTCAATGTTTATATCAATACGTCGTAATAGTAGCCAAAGTGTGGCGAGGGTTTACATAGGGGGCTCTGCGTAGGGCAGGAGCGGGCAGGCACGGCCGGGGTCCTGTTGCACTTTCCTTTGCGGAATTGGCGTGGGATGGTGCCATGGGAAGGTGCAGATGAGAATTAAACGAGCTCAAACGACTCCAAACGAGCTGTCAATCGAAACGACGGGCAAACCAGGTCGCTGGCGCACGGCTGGCAGCTCTTTAACACCACACATACACACTCTTACAACTGACGTTTTACAGATGCTTTACATGTAAAAATAGGATTAGTACTCCACAGACCGCAAACAGAGTCGTCAGCGCCGACGAGGACGATGTTTCACCGCCTGGGTCGCGGCTTCCTCAACAGTCGACCGTCGCCAATCTGCAACTCGGCAACGACGCAATCGCTGCTATCTATCTCGCTCGACGAAGTATCCATCGCTCGATCAGGAAGCCGCGGCGCTCCCACCTTCCATCAAAAGCCCTGTCGCTCCAGTCGCTCTTGCCCCAGCCAAACCAGCCCACACATGCACAATTCAGGAGCAGCGCGCCTCGAAACGCACGTTGGTGAGGCTTAGTCAGGGTGCGACAGGTGCGACGGCGGATCTGGGAGAAATTGGCCCTGCTAGCGCGCCCTGGGCCGGCGCTTTCGGCGATGCCAGCACGTTCCCGGCAATCATGACTACCGTTTCCAGCAACTCGCAGCAGAATCTATGTTTACGAGTAAGCAAACTCCCAGCAAACGGTCCAGGGACCCTTACTCTGTACTGACCGTCCAGCCACCTACCTGCCCTGGAGGGAAGAGCGAGTCTGCGAATCGCCAGCGCCTGCCCTCCTGTGCCATCCTATGGGCGAACCCCATTCCAAATAGGAAATAGGAAAATAAGCACCAAGCGTGAATTTGTAAATTCTTGGCACAGCCGCACGCCCGCCAAAACGGAGGGATGGGCTTGGAGGGCGGCTGTCCCACTGTCCCACCACACAACGACACAGGGCCCCGGACGTAGGGCTCGTCGTATTGGCCCGTCGTTTTGCGACTCGTATATATTGTGGGATCAGTGTTCGTATCGACATTGGCCGTCTGCAGAACTGCCTCTCAAAATGCGCAAAACGGGATCTGCTTGGCCTCGTGTTGGAGATAATACGAACCACGTTCGCCACTACGGAGTATTACATGGGGCACACCCGGCATCGCATTTGCGTTTTTGCGTCCGGCTTCCGTGCCAGCCTCCGTATCGCTCGCCAATTTACTCCGTACTTGATATCGCATATTGTCGTCCATTGTCGATTGACGCCCCGGCCGCGACTATGCCAGATACAATCGAATACTAGTATAAATATATTGAACTACAAATGGAAAATACGTGGCCAGACGCGCCTTCCCTCCCACTCACGCTGTGCACTTTCCCTCCCGCCAGCCAGACTGTTCTCTTCAGAAAAAGGGGCTGCCCTGAGTGTGGGTGGGGCCGCAAAGAGCGCTGCTGCATGAGGGAAGGAGGCTGCTCGAGTGCCTTCCCATGTCGCGTAATGTACCTCCCAAGTACCCCCTTTGCCTCTGTCGTGCAACGGCGGACGACTGCCGCGTCTTTCGCGTTTTTTGTTAGTGGTTCGTAGTTGCCTTTTCTGCTCGCCAGGGCCAGTTGACTAGTCTCTAGTGTCTTCAGTGCGCAACACTCTTTCTCTTTTCGTCTCTTCTTTCGTGTGGGCGTGCTGGCGTGTTTGTGACAGGTACCCGCGGCCCACCCTGTGCTGCCTGCAATTACACACCCAACTGCCCTGTACCTCCCAAGTAGTGTGGTAATACGTCGTACTGACTCCTTTCTCAGACACGACTTTCTCACTCTTTCCGCTTTCTGACGCTCACGCTTTTCCTGCCTTCCTGCCCTTTTCGTAGAGTCGATTCTCTTTCATCTTTGTTTGTTCTCCGGCCCTTTTTGCATTCTCGCGACTTTTGCTTCTTCCCCCCCTCCTCATTCTTTTCCCTTCACTTCCAACCACCCAGACGGCAATGGGCACCGCTGCCATCGAACACGCATCACGCAACTGATTTTCTGCGGAACGCCACTCTTTTATCTTTCTGTCCTTTCGCTGTCCTCTCACTGTGGCCTTTTTGGTCCCCCCCCCCGTCCTCCCTCTCTTTTCTTTTGCGACGCCTCCTCGACTTACGATCTCGCCCTCGATCCCGACTTCGATCTCGAGTTCTGGTGCCGCCAACGACACGACAGCCTCCCGTGTCTAGCCCTACGCCTCTCGACGAGCGTTTGGCCTGCTTCGTCCTCAGTCTCTCAGGGTCGATATCTCCCTCGATATCTTCCTCCCTCTTCCTCTCCAACTTCCACATCCTCCAACTACTTGCCCAACATGGCACAACAACACAGCCAGCCCGGCGTCTTCGCCATAACAAAGGGCAAGCTGTTTATCCTGGCTTCCCTCGTCTTCACGTACGATATTCTACCTCTAACCATGTATTTCCATCCCGCACTGTCTTGTCTAACATATCCAGATGGTGGGTTGCTCACCTGCTGCCACACTACGAGCCCATGATCCGCTCGCACATCTCCGACCGCCTGCAAGAAGCCCGACAAAAGATCCCCTCCATTAAGGTCGACTGGCGCATCCCCGAAGAGCCCGAAGCCATGTTCAACGCCTCCAAGGTCGCCCTCATCATCGAGCCCCGGCCCCTGCCGCACCTCGTACCCCTCGTCCTGCACATGGCCACCGTCGTGCCCCCGGACTGGCGCTTCATCTTCATTGGCTCCGAGAAGAGCGTCTTCAGCGTCAGCCGCGCCCACGCCATCAAGCACCAGCAGGTCATTGGCAAGCTCGACCTCATGGTCCTGCCCGAGCCCTGGGATATCTCCAGCAAGGAGATGGTCTTCCGCATGCTGACCGACATCCGCTTCTACGACGAGTTCCTGCCCGGTGTCGAGTGGATCCTCAAGTACGAGTCCGACAGCATCCTGTGCGGCAACTCGCCCACCAGCCTCAACAGCTGGCTGGACTGGGCCTGGGCTGGCGCGCCCCGGTCCGCCGACGACCGGTTTTCGGGCAACGGCGGTCTGTCGCTGCGCAAGGTCTCGGCCATCCGCCGCATCCTGCGCTTCCAGGCCCGGTACAACAATTCGGAGCCGGAGGACGAGTGGTTCGGTCGCCGTCTGTGGGTCCTGCCTGGCGAGAAGGTCACCTCTGGTCTCACGGCGCTGGCCGTCGAGAACGTGTACGTCGAGAAGCCCATGGGCTTCCACATCCCCAACAGCGGCAAGAACCTCCCCGACGATGTCTGGAAGAACCCGGAACAGCGCAAGAAGATCTTCGACTACTGCCCCGAGCTGAGCCTGATTATGGACATGAAGCTCGAGCGCGAGCGCTGTGACGGTGACGACAAACAGGGCAACATTGTACCCTCGCGCAAGGACGAGGACCTCAAGGAGGAGCGGAAAGCCAGCATCGCGTCCGTCTCCAGAGCCAGCGTCGCCAGCGTCGCGAGTGTCGCGAGTGTCGCGAGTGTCGCCAGCGTCGAGAGCGTCGCTAGTGTAGCAGCCAAGGCAACAGACGCGTCCGCAGCACCAAGCAACTCGGCCTCGGTAACCGCGTCGGCCCAGACCGCCTCGGAGTCCGCATTACCGTCGGAAATCCCCCTCCAGGATTAATCTCGAACGAGGCCAACTACAAAGACAACCACGACAACGCCCCCCAACAAGCAACGGAAAGAAGTGATGGAAGGACGACCGACAACGAAAAACAGCCTACCGAAAGCGCCACGCATGTACAATATTGCGTGAAGCCGATTCGCGGATAGTGCCTCAAGTGGCATGGTTGCATCGTACCTTTCTTTTTTTTTCGACTCCTACCTCTCCTCCTTCTCCCTCCAACGATACCACCATACACCTTTTTCATTTTTTTCATTGTATTGTATTAGTACACCTCACGACCTTTGGATTTTTCTTCTTTAGCTTTTTCTCCTAGCCATTTTGGTTACCATTTTTGCCTTCTCTTCTATTTTGCAAACTAGGGGGTGGGGTTTTCACAAACCATATTTATTTATTTTTGATATTCTTTTGGCACTTGATTTTTCTGTTCTTTAGAGGGCCCGGTGTTTGGTTTCTTTACTTCTTGTTCCATTTTTGTCATTTTTGTCATTTTTGCAGCCCCCTTTTTCTTTCTTCTTCTTCTTCTTGGGTACCGACAGAAGCATTAGAGCGCAAAAACAGTAAGTAACGGCAAAAAAATAACACACATAATTCATTCGACAACTGGTCTGCGACTTTGCATGTGATGCCAATGATGATGTTGCAAGCGACAATGATACAGAACGCGACGATACTGCAGATGCAGAAGGGAGCCAAGTCGAACAAAAATAGCAGAGACCGAACTGGGCAACGTGACTGTTATGGCGACGCCGGCTTCCCCTGGGCAGCCGTTTCGGCAACTGCTGCCCGGCCAAGACGTGCCAGCCGGCATTTGGAGCGGGTTCGGACTCGCCGCGTAGGCGGTGCGTCAAGCTGTTCTCTTTTCTCTTTTCTCTTTTCTCTTTTCTCTTTTCTCTTTTCTCTTTTCTGTTATTTGTTTATTTCTTTGATTTCTTATAATTGTTGTTTGCACTACCAAAAGAAAAGAAAGAAAAGATGAGAAAGCGTTTCATCAGCTTGGGTGTAAATTGTGTACATACTGGCATACTGTCATCTAGAAGAGCATAGAGAGCATTATTACTTTGCACGTGATTTTTGGAGGCAGTGAACATCTGTTGTAGAACACAAGAGAGACACAGCTTTCAACAAATAAGTAAAAATGTAAAGTAAATCCAATTGTGATCATATCTCATCGTACAGACGTCACCGCTAAGTATTTTTGGGGGGGGTTTATGTTAAAAGAGAAAGAAGGAAAGAAGAGGGAAAAGAACAGCAAAGCGCAGAAAAATGAACCAAAAGTAGACCGAAGAATAGCAAACGGGAATAACTAAAATTTAAAAGTGAAAATGCGGAGTGATCCGAGTAAACAATAGGAGGAATGCCGAATGATCCAACTGGACAATAGGAAAAATAGATGGAACAAAAAAGAACAAGGCTGCCCTTGCCGTTGGAAAAAAAAAAGGTTTCTGTAAGTTGTGTTTAGGTTGTTCTTGCCCTGCTACAACACTTGACACTGCTAAGGAGCAAAGCGAGGCGTTGTTGTGCAGGGAAAAGAAGAAACCTGGACGAATGCGGTGATGAAGGATGAAGTAAAAGCTTGCCTGCCTAGGTTTTTCGGGGTCGCACCCCTTTTGTCTAATGCCTATTGTGGTCCCGGTCTATAACGCGATAAAAAGCAAATCTAAAGAAGCAGCCGAAAAGGAATAAGAAGAAGAAAGAGCAGGGAAAAAAAACAGAATACAAGACGATAAGCAAAAGACAAACAGACCAAAGAGTAGAGTAGAAGATAAGTGCAAGTTGGTGTCTCAGTGATGGGAAGAAGAACACAAGACAGAAAGAAAAACCAAAAACAAAACAAAACGCAAGAAGAAAAGAAAGAAAAAAAAACCGAAACCCGAAAAACAAAACAAAACAAAACAAAAAGCAATACCAAAGAAGACTGGGTGCCCGGAAAGCAGAAGAGGAAAAGGGAATAGACAGATTTAACGCCGCACGCCGACCTCGTCTATACCCATTCCCAGCAGGCGAACCCATCCGATCCCAAGCTAGAAAGGTAACAAAGCAAGCAGTAAACGCAGGTGGTATATCCGAAAAGTAGAAACGACAGCATCAAAATCCATTGAACCGGCGTCCATCAGGGCATGTGCAACGTGAAGCAAGGGGCACATGGAAAAGCAAAATCAAAAGCAAAAGCAAAAGCAAAATCAAAAGCAAAAGCAAAAGCAAAAGCAAAAGCAAAAGCAAAAGCAAAAGCAAAAGCAAAAGCATAAAAGCAATGGAATGGGTGCCTGGGGAAAAAAAAAAAGAAGCGATGAAGAAATCACGATGCTCAAGAGTCAAATCACCGGAGATGGGTTCTACCACATCATGTTGGTGACGTTTAAGTCAGCATTTTCGTCCCCGTCAAACATGGAGGGCAGCTGGAAGCCGTCGTCAATGTCGATGTTGCCAGGAGCATGGTCGTCGCCCACGTTCTTGGTCTCTAGGCCAAGGAGGGAGCCAAACGAGATGTTGGCAGTACCCTCATGGACAACGGGAAGGGTATTGGTAGTACCGGTGGTATGCTGGTGTGGGATCTTGTTGTTGTCGTTGCTGCCATAGCCTGAGTCCGTCGCTGTCTCAGGGGCAGTGTCGGGAAGCGTCTCGGCTTCTTCGTGCTGATGACGCTGAGCGGCAGCATTTTGGGCTTGCTGCTGCTCGCCCTGCTGACCCAGCTGCTCCAGCTGCTGGAGCAGTTGCTGGGGTTGCTGCACGTCGCCGGTAATGGTTCCCTGGGCCTGCTGCTGCTGCTGCTGCTGCTGCTGCTGCTGCTGGCGCAGTTGGCGGGAGCGCGAGTTGTCCTCGGACACCGAAGTCGGTGGTGGGACATGGCGCACAGACGAGGCATCGGAGCTCGACGACAGGCCCGAGAGCGTGCGCAGAGGCTCGCCAATGCCGGCCAGCATATGGTTGGCGTCGAGGGCACCAATAGCACCGGACATGCGCGACCCCTGGGAGTGGTGGTGATGGTGGTTACGGCGGCGGCTGCGGCTGCGACTGGTGTGCTCATCCTCCTCCTCACCCTCCTCCAAGATGGTCTGGCGGTCCATCTCCCTAACCAGGCTGCCGCGCTCGTGAGCACTAGCGTCCGTCTGGAGAACGCTGATGACAGACCGGGAAGGACCGGGGCCAAGGGAGGAAGGGGGACGTGTGGAAGAAGACGAGCCAACAGGGTGCGCCGTAGCTGGGATGGCGGCCGAGCCGACGCCAGTACCGACCTGCTGCACCATGGCTTCAAGGTCACTCAAGCGCTGGTTGACGCTCTGGGTAAAGCCCTGGAACTCGGTGCGCGACACATAAAAGTCGACGTTGACCAGGGTCGCGCTCTCAACCGAATTGTGCTGCTTGTGCTGGGGAGGGGGGTTGGCACGGCCCTGGGCGGGGCCAGGTGCGCTGCGGTTGGGGCCAAAGTCGGCCAAGATGTTGGGCCGAGAGAGAGCCTCCTGCTGAGTAGGCGAGACCTTGATGTCTGGGCTTCCCGGATCCATAGTGGCAGGACCGCGTGCCGAAGATGAAGCGACGGGCGTGGCCTGGACCTGGTCCATCTGAACGCGGACCTGCGGCGGTTCCACACGACCAGTGTTGCTCTCAATCGGAGCTGCTGGTTGAAGGGAAGGCTGCTGTGCTGCTCTGGGAATGGTGGCAGCAGCGGCAGGGGCAGGAGTGGCAGCAGCAGGCGCCGGCGTGGCGACAGTCACTGGTCTGGGTGCACAGAAAGTGCGCAGGATCTGGCTGTACTTCTCACGCTTGCTACGTGAGGCACGGGCACAGGGACGACTATGCTCGACGTGGGCAGTGAAGGCGGCCTGGTCGGTGAAGGAAGTCCAGCAGCGACGGCAGAGACCAGCCTGCAGCTGGGGCCGGTTGCCAGCCTCGTGAACGCCAAAGGACGATGCACTGTTCTCAGTGATGATGAGGTTGTGTGCAGCACGTCCAAGATGGCGACTAGAGGCAAGAATAATTAGCACACTCTTACGTTCAGTGGGAAAAAGGAAAAGAAAAGACAAAAAAAAGAAAAGACAAAAAAAAGAAAAAAAAAGAAGAAAAGAAGAAAAGAAAAGAAAAGAAAAGAAAAAAAAAAAGGCGGGGGAGAGGGGTGTGTACTCACAACAGAGTGGAAATATAGCGGTGCTGGGTGTGGCACGGCGAGAAGCGCTCCTCGTTATCACGGTAAAAGTAGTCCGGATCAGTGAGGTGGTAGGGGCATGGCATATGATCGTCGTCGATGTCGTCCGGGTTGTTGTGGCCAGCCCGGGGTGGGCGAGATGGCTGGCGGCTGTTGCCGTCATTTTCATCCTCATCCTCGTCACCATCGCCCCCACCATCATTGCCATTGCCATTGCCATTGCCATTATCGTTGATATTGTTTTTGTTGTCACCGTTGGTAGTGTTGCGGGCGTCACGCTCAAAAGCGTCGTGGTCACGCTTGATGCCTTGATCGCCGGCAGTAACACTGACGCTTTCATCAGAGGCGGGTGCCGTCTTGACCAGTGCCGCAAAGGCCTCGGCCTCTGCCTTGGCACGGGACTTCTGACGGAGAGCAGCGGCCTGCTCGGCAAAGACTTGCTGCTGCCGCTGTTGTTGGGCGGCCGTCGTAGAGAGCAGAGCCGGCCATGCCTGAGGGAAGAGGGTGGGCACGCCAACAGGAGGAGTGTGGGGAGAAGTGTAGGCAGCGTTTTGCTGCTGCTGCTGCTGCTGCTGCTGCTGACGGAAAGTATGGGGAGTACCCATGAACGGGGTAGGGGGGGAGAAGACAGCACCGTAGTCGCCGGCGGCCACAGCAGAGGTAACGGCCGAGCCAGGAACAGAAGCCGGCAGGGCCACCTGGGCTGCGTGATAGTCAGCAGGTGCAAAGTAGCTGATGGCCTGGGGGTAGCTAGAGGCAGCCGGCACCCGCTGGCCCTGGTTGTATCCAAGGGGGCGTGTGGGCGGTGTCATTGAGGCCATCTGCTGCTGCCGTTGTTGTTGAAGGTGGTGTTGCTGCTGCTGCTGCTGCTGCTGCTGCTGATGGGGCTGCAGCTCGAAGCGGTGGATGAGGTTGAAGATCTCCTCCTGCTGGGTGAGAGGCGACTCCCAAGGCACAAAAGAGTTGGAGGCAGCGTCAGCAGCCGGCGAGGCGTTGACGCCTCTGAAAGCAGCCGAGGCAGCACTCAGGGCGGGCGTATCGGCAGTGGTGTAGACAACGCTGCCATCCGCAGCAAGCGCCGTAGCGACACCGTTGTTGCCCATCATCATCTGATGGGGCTGGCTGTCGGGGTAAAGGATGAAATCGGCCTCGTTGCCCATCACAGGCATGGGCGTCGAGGCGTGCGAGAGGGTGTTGTTGAACTGCTGCAGTTGCTGGTACTGGAGCAGCTGTTGCTGGTGCATGGCATAGTCCTCACCCGTGGGCGACAGCGTCGAAGAAGCAGCTACAGGCGCAGGGACGGCACCAAATACAGGCATGCCGTACTTGTATGCAAGCTCCTCCTCCTCCTCCTCCTTCTGCTTGGTCTGGACGCTCTCGGTCTCGCCATCAGCGTCGGCATCGAGGTCGACCTCGTCTTCCTCAACACGCTCGACCCTGTCGCTGCTGGTCGCACGTGCAGCGCTTCTGTTTCTGCTGCTGTTGCTGCTGTTGTTGCGGCTGCGATCGTACGTCCAGCCGTGCGTCTTCTCCATGTGCTGCTTGCAGTTGGACTCGCGCTTGGAGCTGTATTTGCAGCCCTTGTATTTGCAATGGTAGGTAGGCGGCTTGTCTGAGTGGCGATCGTCCATGTGCCGCTGGCGCTCTTGGGATGTAGGGAAGCCACGCTTGCTGTACTCGCAGTTGGGCAGCCGGCACTTGAAGGGCCGCGTGTGCGTGCGACGATGGCGATTCAGATCGCAGCGCCGCTTGAACTTGCGGCTGCAGGTGTGGCAGACGCTAGGGGATGGGCCCGTGGTCGGCGGCATGCTTGTGTTTGTGTTTGTGTTCATTTTTGCGGGTGCGGTGGCTGTAGCTGCGGCGGCGGCGGCGGCGCCGTTGACGTTGATGTCCATATCGGCATCTGCGTCGGCATCGCCGTCGGCATCGTCAGCCGAGAAGTTATTGGCGTTCTGGTTGTGGGTGGTGGTGCTGTTGTGGATGTGAGGCTCTTGGACGCCAAAAGCGTTGTTGTCGCCGCTTACACGCCCTGTGGTGGGAAAATAGTGTTAATGTTTTTCATTCTTTCACTTTTTTCTTGCACTTAACAATAGGATGGGAACATAGTTACCAGATTGGACGTTGCGGGCGTATTGTTGTTGTGAGGCCATTGTATTGGAAGAAGTAAATAAAAAAGGCCGATAGCGGCCGAGATTGCCCAAACACTTGACCCGCGTACGTCGTATATTTGTTTTACTTCTGTCGATTTTTTTGCCGATTTCGTGTAAGAGAAAGAGAAATCAAGAAATCGAGACAACCGTCAATATCGATCGGTTTTAGCTGACGGGGGCAGCTTGCCCCGTCAACAGCGTTAAATCAGTGGGAAGAAAGCCGTTGGGGTAACGCGGCCCAGCAAGAAGAGGACGACCAAAGCTTGTTCGCCAGAGCCGAGCTTTTGGTGGAACATGAACACACGGGGCGGCCGTAGTAGTGGTTATCGGCGCCGTGGTCGGTGTCGTGGTCGATGTTATTGTAGGTGTAGCTGCTTTTGGCTGTTCTAGTCGAGCTGTTTGCTCTATAGATCAACGGTCGTGTTGTGTCGTCAATGTTGTTTGAGTGTGATGGGTAAAGGGAAGTGGTAAGCTTGAACCCAAAAGGGAATGAATGGATGGAAAAAAAGGATAAACGATGAGTGGAAGGGGAAGACGATGTGGGTGATCGAGATGGGGATGAGAGGATTATATAGAAAATGAATAAATAGGTATAAGGGATAAGAAGAGAGAAAAAGAAGAGGGAGAGGGGGTGGAAGGTAGAAGGTGGACGGTAGAAGGTGGGAGATGGGAGGACTATATAATATAAACAGAAAACAGAGCAAGAAGAGAATGAGCCGACTGCGAGTCAGGAACAAAGCTAGGAGCTCTGCGAGATGGAGACTAAATAACGGGCATACAGGGCCAGTCAAGCGTGGAGAGAAAGAGGGTCAAGATCTGAGAGAGAGAGAGACAGAGAGAGAGACAGAGAGAGAGAGAGCCGTCACCAAGATGACGGTCATATACACCCTTTGACTAGAAGAAAGGACCGGGGTGGAGGAGGGAGAGTTGCGAGAGTGGAGGGGGGTGTAAGGAAGCAAAATAGGGTGGTGACCAGGAGTATATTTATTCTGCTGCTGGTTGTGACCTGTGAGGAAAGCACGACCAGGAGGGGAGGAGAAGAGAGGACGGAAAGAGAGAGAAAAGGAAAGAGGTAGGCGATTAAAGAAGAGAAGGAACGAGCAGTGTGAAGCGGAAGGGGGTGGGTCTAAGTTTGGCAGTGGGCTTGTGTAAGATAAAGCCTGAAGGGAAGGCGTGACCGGGGCAGGTGCAAGGTGCGAGTTGTGAGAAGGTGCGAAAAGTGCAGGTGCGAGTGGAAAGCATCGAAAAGGAAAGAGCAGAGCAGCCCATTCAAGACGGGGTGTGCAGCTTTGACGAAGTTGCAGACTGTGTATGTTTGCTTCAGAACAGCCAAAGCGGTTTTCTTCTTGTCTTCGTTTCTTGCTAGTCTTCACTTTTGATCAACTTGCATCTCACAGAAAGGGAACTGGGCGAGGGGATGAGAGACGATGCGGCGACTTAGACCGACAGAAGAAAAGATGCTCGGGAAGGGTACTTTTATATTATACTTTCGTTTCCAGGCCTCCATGTTTGTGAGGGCACGTTATTCCTCCCTTTCTCGCAGCGTCTTCTTCTTTCTTTGATTTCCGTGCTCCCCCAGCGCCATTACAGCGCCTCCTCTCAAATATCCCAGCATGGGCGGCCGGCAAACATGCAGAGGTAGGCGTCATGCTGGATTAGGAAGGATAGCGGAATGCTTGCTCCAGTTACGACGTACTGTATCTTACAGAGGGCAAGCACCATTGCTTTGGGCAGCCGCCGCAGGAAGGACGGAGGGAGGGCGAGAAAGGAACATCCGGCCCACGCAAGAAAGTGCACCTTCGCCTAAAAGCGAGAATGGAAAGAACGGAGGGACGTAGAACAGTGGGAAGGAAACAGAAAAGAAGGGTACGGAGTAAAAAAGAGGGGAAAGCGAAGAGCGACCAAGATGTGGGTCCGTAGTAGTGCGTAGCAGGAGGGACCGACCAATGGCTATTGTCCAGCTGCGCAGTGGCTGAGACCCACGACAAGGCTGGGTTTTTTTTTTTGAGGTTTGCACCAAAACGCATTGAAGAAAAGGGAAAAGAGGGAAAAAGAGTGCCAGACGACGGCCGTAGGGACGCAAAACAGGCCAATCTGACCCAGCATGCCCCAAAATACGCCGTAGAAGAGGTAACTAATCAAAGGGTAACTAATAAACGGTAACTAATAAACGGTAACTAATAAACGGTAGCTAATAAAGGGTAACTAATAAAGGGTAACTAATAAAGGGTAACTAATAAAGGGTAACTAATAAAGGGTAACTAATAAAGGGTAACTAATAAAGGGTAACTAATAAAGGGTAACTAATAAAGGGTAACTAATCAAAGAGCAAACAAGCAAACAAGAAAACAAGAGAACAAGAAAACAAGAAACAACCAAGCAAATAGACCCAAACCAGAACAGAGAAAGCTATACCAAATGCCTCGCGAGCGTTTTGTTTTACGACTGGCTTAAATCAAGTACGAAGACGCTCGTCCGATCGTACAGATATACTCTGTAGAAATGCATTCGTACACTCGTACACTCATATATCGTTCGTAGCTCCTTGTTCCTAGTTCATCGTCCGTCATCCGCCGTAAGTGACAAGCAAAGGATATGCTCTCGACTCGGGACTCGTCATCTCTTGTCTTTGAAACCTGACTCACTGATGCCCGTCCGTACCGGCACCACGAGCCTCCTACAGGACCCGCCGCCTCTGCCGCTATGGCCAGCCAGGACAGAACGAGGGAGGGAAGAAATAAGAGAAGACGCAAAACGTTAAAATACCAAAGCGCCCGTTAGCGCCGCTAGAATGCGCTTCGCTTCCGGGGAAGACCCTCCAACGATTCCCCTGGCGAGCGCCCTGGCAGAAAGGAAGGAAATAACACACCTGGGGTTGGCTGTTTGGAGAACCTGCATCTGCGTCTGGCGTCCGTAGCCCATAGTCGTCTTTGGACTGGGCATCCGCCCCAGGCCCGCCGCCCAGGTATACTCTGTCCAGAAAAGGATGCCAGGGACTTCTATCGGGTCAACGAAGTCTGAGTTTATGAAACAAAGTGTTGGCTTTCCTTTGAATCTCTTGTCCTCGTCCCAAACAGCACCACGCCCTTGTCGATATCTCCACTCACGTCTTTCTTTCCCTTGCGTGTTTTTCTGTTTTGACCCTCCGTCGGTTCTTGTCCTCTCTCCACACGCCTCCACTCGTTATCGCGTCCTCCGAACAGAACATCCCAAGAAAGTTCAAATTTTGTTTCCTGTGGAGGGATGGCAGACGTGGCGGACGACGTTCTTGGAATGCTTGGGTCTCTTACTATGTCGAAGAAACGACAGGGGTAAGATACTTTGCACGGCGTGTGGTAGGTGTTCTTGCGTGAGGTTCCCGTTCGACAGGGACGAGAGGCAAAAGCGCCCCAAAAGCGGCAGGGGTACGAGGAACAGAGAGCTCCAGAAAGGAGAGCGAGTGGGGACGGGGGACTTGGGGACCGTGGATGGGGCCAGGGAAGATGGGAAAGAATAGACGGGGGGATGCCCATGTTAGACAGGACGAAGCAGGGACCGTCGACCCAGGAAAAGGAAAAGGGAAAAAGGAAAGAGAAAAAAAGAAAAGAAAGGAAAAAAAGAAGAGAAAAGGAAAAAAGAAAAGAGAAAAGGAAAAGAGAAAAGGAAAGGAAAAAAGAAAAGGAAAAAAGGAAAAGAAAAAAGGAAAAGAAAAAAGGAAAAGAAAAAAGGAAAAGAAAAAAGGAAAAGAAAAAAGGAAAAGAAAAAAAAAAGAAAAAGAGCACGGATAGAGAGAGTGAGTACTGACAACCTGAGAAAAGGCGCCAAACGGCCAGCCAATGCATCAATACGTGAGTACAGGAGCGCCACTACGTGCGACGACGGAGAGTTGAGAGTCCGCCATACCTGAACAGAGTACAAGCAAAAAGCAGAAAGAAGGAGCAAGAAGAGTGCCCCCAAAACTGACTCCACTGTCTTTGGGCTGGGAGCCGCCAGTGGGGTAGGAGCGTCTTTCTCCTCCAGCACCAAAACCCACACTCTTTCTCTGTCGTTCTTTTCCTCTGTGCCTCTCCGTCCCCTTCTGCATTCCTTTTCTCTTTCCCTACCAGAACCCCTGTCCATCCACCCTTCTGCGCCTGCACCTGCATTGGGGAGGAAGGAAGCGGCATGGGAAGAGAAGGCGGATCAGAGGTGAAAGTTGAGAGACAGGAAAAGAAAAGGCACCTTCGTACTTACAAAATAAGTACCACCCATGCACATTGGAGAAAATAAAATAAACTCTAAACAAGTAAATAAACAACCTTCAAATACGTCTTGATGAGCACACCGCACTACGAATAGTGACGACAAAAGTGATACGGTGCTCTTGACCCATTGATCTTCAAAAGTGAGCACACTGTCTGCTTTTTGTCACAATCTTTGCTTGCTATTTTACCCTCAATTTATTTACTCACGATACGTACAAAAAGTAAGTACCCTCTAGAAGCCAAAGCTGGATAAAATTGCAGACTGTGAAGATGCCCAGGGACCGGCAGGAGGAGCCTGGAAACAGGAGCTGAAGGGGCAAGGAGAAAGCGAGAAGGGGACGGGGGACGGATGGGCCCAGGTGTTGGGGCCAGCAGAAAAGGGGATCTGGAGGGGAAAGGGCAAGAAAAGAAAGGAAGAAAAGAAGGGGAGATAGCTGACAGAACTGGAACGTGCGTGGAACATCCTATTGAATTGGCCGGGCGAAGAGAGATGGGTTGACTCGATAAACAGACATGGCCGTGGGACAAACACGGGGCAAAATCAACACGGACGACGCAGGCAGACACGGACGTTCAGAAAGAAGAAGGTGGCAGACAAGGAGATGCCGGAATGCGATCAAGAAACAAAAAAAAAAAAAAAAAAAAAAAGAGGCGCGAAAAAGGCAAAAAGAAGGCAGAGGGCGAGCTAGAAGGCACATCAAAGGCACATCACGAAAAGCTCGGAGCATTTGCATATCTTTGCTCTGCATCGAACACGTTTTTCTGCTGGGCCGAAGCAATTTTTGCGTTTTGGCCCCCCCTGGCTCGATCCTGGCTGGCTCCTTCTCACATCCGGAAAGCAAAAATGGACAATCACAACCACGGTTCACTCCATGATCTGTCAATAAAGAGAGGCAGTAGTTTTTGGAGCAGTAGCTCCTCTTATTTTTACCTCATCGATTCTCACATCTTTCTTGTGTTCCCCTCGTCGTCTTTTGCTTTATTCGCTCCTCGGCGTCACCGTTTGTGTTCTTTTGTGTCCGCGTGGTGGGCGGCCCAGGAGGTGGCCCGAGAGCGCCAGCATCGACACAAAATGGGGCGCGGGCGGAACTGCGGACGGTCAGAAACCCACTTTTTCTTTCTAGAAGGTGCATGGAAGGACACACAGGGCAAGGACAAGGGAAGACAAGGGAAGGGAAGACAAGGGAAGGGATGACAAGGGAAGGGATGACAAGGGAAGGCAAGGAAAGGCAGGGAAAAGACAACAAGGGCTAGACAAAGTGGCCATCGACCCGAGATGTACGGACTATGTAGACTACGAATATGGAGTCTGGGAAGAAGGGAAAGGACAGAAAAAAAAGAGAAGAAACAAGGTTCCTGGGGTCGAGGTCGCCGATGTGTGTTGTTCATTTTCTTGCCAGCCGTCAAAGGTGTTCAAGGTCAGACAAATTACGCAACACAAACCATCAAAATGGCAAGACGGAAAAGAGAATGATGAAATGCAGCGTGAAAATAAAATCAATAAAAATACAAGGGGCGCGAGTTGTGAAGACAAAGCGCGGTAAGGAGCGCGAGGAAGGTGGTTGCGGTGTACGTCGGTCGTAGTTGTGAATCGTGTCTTCGTGGCGAGTCAGGTCGTAGGAGCAGGAAACAGCAAAAGCAACAAACCCAGATTGGGAAACGCTGCAATTCCTGCATGTCTCGTTGCGTGATCCTCTCCTCTCTCTTCTTACTTTGCTCCAATCATGGATCAACAAGAAGTGCGAGATCTGAGAAAGCAAGAAGAAACAAATCGGTCAACGGTCTCAGCCACTGGCCATAAATTGACGACATACAATTCTCAACGGCGGGGCGAGATAAGGAGAAGGGCACTCCACAGATGAGCACCACGGAGTAAAACAGTAAGAACTCAAGTACTTGGGGTACTTTGGTACAAGCTCGAAATGTGGAGGCGCGGGTGATCCACGGGTGTGCGCGTGGACAAGAGAGGAAAGCGATACAGTCCAAAGAGGAAAAGGAGCAAAAAGAGATGTTTGCTAAAAGTCTTCTGCTGTTCTGTGTCTGTCCTGCCTCTCTTCTTCTGCCTCGCGTTCATGCAGGCCTTTTACTGTCAAGAGCTTCATCAATTGGCCTCTCATTCGTGAGGAAGATGCAGACATCCAAAAGTCAGAACCACCCCCCCCCCCCCCTACCCAAAAGTCAGACCAGACTCAAACTCAAAATTAAAACTCAAAACCAAAACCTAAGTCGATCCAAGTCAATCCCGCCGTCGATCCCGCCCTTCCCAAAGAAAGGATTTGGCGCTGACCTCCGCTCAAATGACAACTGCCAAGGGGAAATCCCAACCTAGTGTTTCTTTCTCAGCTTTCCTGCCCTTTTTTCCTTTTTTTGTGTTCCTTTTCCTCCCACCTGGCCGCCGCTCAACCACACCCCCTGCAGGCCGGGAGGCAACCCTTTCTTGTGTGTGGATACCCATGTCCACTCGCGGCTCTGCTCGTGCTGTGCACCCAGCCGCTTTTGCAGGCAGTTCCCAAAAGGGCGTAAGGAGCAGCCGTTCTCCTTTTCGTTCTTCCCTATGCCTGAAAGCGTGTAAGGTGTAGATAACTCAGGGTTCTATCTGTACCTCGCAGGTCTCTTTCCCACTCACACACCACAAATAAACTACAGCGGCAGTACCCACGAGCTCGTAGACAACTGTCCTCTTTCTATTTTCTCTTTTCTTTTCTTTTTGCCGTTCTTTCCCTTACAAGTCGGAGAATACGCCCTGTAGGGAATTGCCAAAAGCACAAAGCTCCGAACAGAGAAATGCATGCCAGGCCAAAAAAGTCTTAGAAAAGTCTCAGAGAAGACGAAAACAGATGAGAGACAACTGAAGCTCGCTGATCACCCCGTTTCAACAGCGTAATACAGTCCAGATCGCAAGGATGTGTCCATGTTCGGAAGGCTGTGCTGTTGTAAAAGTGGCCAAAATATGCCACTAAAAGAAGTCCACAAGACGAAACAAGTATCTTCACAAGTGCAAGCCCAAAAACCCCGTGACGATAACATCGTTGGCCTCGTTTTACATAAAGTCTAGGACTCCGTAAGGGCACTGACGATAACAAACGAGCCACCGATAACAGATGACCAAACAAGAGCGAAGTCGGAGAGAAAAAAATGCGGAGAAAGGTGAAAGACAGGCCGAGCTCAAGTCAATCAAGCACTCGTGTGCGTCGAATCCCAAGGGGGTGTTTGTGTCTGAAAGGGCGTGTCTCCTTTGTCTTTTTGTCTTGCCGTTGTCTTGTCACTATCTTGATCTTGGCTGGGAGCGAATTTTACTTTGTTCTCGTCCTCGTTGAAAAACATGTCAAGACCCCTTGGCTACCGAGGAAGAGCATGAGCACACGACTACGGAGTACAGGTTGCTGAGCTGCACTGGGGAGGGTGAGTAATGAGACAGGTCACCGCTTTGAGCTCGTCGGTCAAGAGGTCAAGGACAGCAGCAGACGACAAGTTGACAGCGGAAAATGCACGGGACGAGTGCAAGTGTCTTTTTTTGACCAGGACTCTGAGATAAATAAAAAAAGAATATAAAACAAAAAATGAAAAAGAAAAAAAAATGAAAAAATGAAAAAATGAAAAAATGAAAAAATGAAAAAATGAAAAAATGAAAAAATGAAAAAATGAAAAAATGAAAAAATGAAAAAATGAAAAAAAAAAATGAAAAGATGAAAAAAAAAGAAAAGAAAAGAAAAGAAAAGAAAAGAAAGAAAAAAAGCTGCTTGTTTACGTTGGACAACAGCCGCGCATGCATCAAACTCCTCCAGGGAGTGTACGAGCGTCATGGGGGTGTATATGCCTGTACATCGCTGGGGCGTGTTATCCCTTTCAAATGTCAATTGTCAATCATCAACAGTCTTTGTTGTGCGTGTTGTAAGCGTGCTTCATCGTATGGTTGGGTGCATGCCGCTTGCCGTATGTGGGTGATTGCACTTCCTTTTGCTCTTTCCTCATCGCGACGCACATCGCCTTGGTTCTTGCCTTTGCTGTGTACGGGGTACCTCCTTCCTCCTCATCCCCTGTAGGAGGAAAGGGGAGGGGTGCTCCTAGCATAGTTCAGTGGGGTCCGATTTGGGGACATGGGGGAAGGAAGGAACGAGGGACAGGAAAGCGGATGAGATTCGAAAAGGAAAGAGCAAAGGGGCGTGTGCGTAACGGCAGTGGCAAAGCGACGATACTGCAAGAGAAGAAGAAAAGTAAAGAGGATCAAGCAGCCACTCACGGAATTTTGAAAATGCTGCATCTATACGCAGGGAGAGACAGAGAATCCAAGGCGCCGCATCGCGTGTGAGAGATGTGTGTTTTGTGGCGGAAAGTGGGGTCTCAGTGTAAGTAAAAATGTATCGACTCCATATTGCTGCTCCACTCATGGATTTAAACATTAAAACGTCGAACTGTGCAGAGTGGAGGGAATGACCGTCGACGGGCAAGGAGGAGGAGGAGGAGGAGGCTCCCTGTCTCCAGAGTCACTTTCACTGCCGCGTAATTACATGAAAAGACAAGGCTAGCAGAGCTGAAAAAGAAAGCAGTAACCAGCGTTGCAGTGGACGTAAAACGTCTAGGACTACGACGTATTTTGGCACCACCAACTAACCGACACAGAGTATTATCGGGGCCGTACTCCGTAGGACTTTTAGGTTCTGGACACGTTTGTATACAGAAGCTACAGAAGCGAAAAGTCAAAATCGGGAGCATACGAATCGAGACAGAAAAACAAAGGCGAAGCCAGAGATGGTGTGTCGGCTGCATGTGTGATTCGATTGTTCTTTGATTTTTTTTGTGCTGTCTTTTTTTTTTTTTGTTGACAGCCCGATTGACGGGCAAGCCACTTTTCCCTGGATCGGGCCCTGACTCTTAGCCAGCCTGCCAGGGCAAAACTCCGAGGGAAAAAGACAGATGACGAGACCGAGGAGAAAGAAAAAGTAAATTCAATGCATCTCCTCCTGCATGCACTCAAGATGCACCAAACCACAAAGCATACCTGCTATGAGGCGGGCGAGTCGTAACTGCCCAAGTGGTTTTTGTGCCCCCATTCTGCTCCAATAGATGTGACTGGTTCCTGGCCGTCAATCTCACTCTGCCTCTCTCTAGAAGAAGAGAAAAAAAGACAAAGAGAAAAGATACGGCTCGGCCAATCTCCTGTGCAGCAGGACGCCCCCAAAGGCACATCAGTTGTCGGTCTTTTGGTATTTACACAAGCAGAGCACACAAACACACAAACACACGAATTAAATACAGGACACAAGAAGCTGCAGGCTGACGGGCCAGACCAGGGGTGCACCTTTCTCTCGATGCAGATCGTGTGGCCTTTTGTGGTCTTTTGCATGGTCATTCGCTCGATCTTGCATCCTTCCTTGGGATTTGAGGGTGCCAAAGGGTGCCAAAGGGTGCCAGAAGGGTAACAAAGGGTAACAAAACAAAGGGTACCAAAGGGTGCCAAAGGGTGCCAGAAGGGTAACAAAGGGTAACAAAACAAAGGGTGCCAAAGGGTGCCAAAGGGTGCCAGAAGGGTAACAAAGGGTAACAAAACAAAGGGTACCAAAGGGTACCAAAGGGTGCCAGAAGGGTAACAAAGGGTAACAAAACAAAGGGTACCAAAGGGTACCAAAGGGTGCCAGAAGGGTAACAAAGGGTAACAAAACAAAGGGTAACAAAACAAAGGGTAACAAAACAAAGGGTACCAAAGGGTACCAAAGGGTGCCAGCCACCTCTCCTCTTTCTCGATTGAGCTGAAATCTACTGTTTTGTGCAGCATTTTGGATTTTTCTCGACCATTTTTTTGCACATTCAGAAAATTTTCTGCATATTCAAAAGAAACAATTACCTGGGTCTCTCACATTTCCATTATCATCCCATTACGTTTTCCGTGACATGTTGATAGTTTGCAAGTCGATGTCTGCCTGGCTCTATCAGACGCCGCATTTACGTCGTATGATCAGAGAAGGCAAGGACGTAAAAGAAGAGAAAAAAGAAAAGAAAGTAGTACCAGCGTACGCTAGCAGAACCAACAATCTCCGCGTCGTAGAATGCCAACAAACAAAAAAACCACGAATACCACCCTCAGCTTTTTCAGTTTTTTTTCCCCATTTTCTTTCTATTAAAAAAATTCGATAGGCACCCTTGTCGTTCTCCATCGTAAGATGTGTCGTAGTGTGTGCGAAAGCAGCTGAATCGACGAGAAGATGTGTCAGATATTTGGCGGGACAATGGGAAAAGCTCCACGATCTCGAAACAATTGCATTTTCCCCCCCATATAGATCGAGAAGCGTCGAATAACTGCTTCGTACGAGTACGTTTCTGGAAAAAAACAGCGGCGCAGGGGTGCTCCTCCTCCTCTTTCCCATCCCCAAGGCATCCACGATCTCGGGCACGTCAACAGATCAAAGACAAACATGAAAATACGAGACTTCAGCAACCCCTACAATCTTAGCATCGCATCTGTTCAGGCCGCAGAAAAGAAGAGGGTGATAAAAAAAATCCGACATGAAGCAGGTTTCAACCGACAACAGAGAATGAGAGCGAAGGCTGCCAAATAAATTACAGCCACCGAATTTTCGCCTTCTTCGTAGCCTGCGAAATTGCACAAGTTACAAAGCTGCGTCATCTAAGATGAAAAAGCAAGAGAAGCCACGACTTGTATGTACACTCCCCTCCTGTGTAGTGGTTTCCTTTGCTTTTTTTTTTTTTTTTTTTTTTGGTGCTTGCACCTCGTATCGAGATCTTGGGGTCCGGCTATTCATGCCTACGGAGTACATGCAATCCTCTGGCCTGGCCTTGCCCTCACTGTCTGTGTTAGCTTATGGGCGTGTGGACGTGTGGACGTGTGGGCATAGTTGCCCAAGGATATTAGTGAATATCCATTTGTTTTGAGACATGACCCCAACCAACACTGCTAAGAGAAGTTTTACACTGGTAAACGGGAGCCTCGCTAATTTCACAATGTTGCGACCACTCGCAGAGACGGGGGTGCGAGCCTGACGGCTTTCTTTCTCTTTTTTTTGTGTGTTCTCCATGCCTGACTGTACGTCGAAATGTGTTTAGCTTGGCAGGTTGGGGGTACAGAGTACAGAGAAAACGGAAATCAGGAGATAGGAAATCAGGACACCGCAGATGGGAAGCAGAAAAAAAGGACCAAAGAGAGCGAACAGAAAAAAGGCGACAAGCCATTTTGGGTCACAAGTTTGTGTTCCCCTACGTATTTCCTGTGCTCATATCGTTCCTTGTTGCGGCCCAAAATCGGGCTTCACCTTCGGCACCTTAGCCGGCCTCTTTTCTCCAATTTCTTCCCCCCATTTGTAAAGATACGGTCCATGCTCGGCGCTCGTGGAGCCATTCACCGTCGAACCGCCGCTTTCTTTTTTCTGGGCAAGGAGAAACGACGATAACGAAAACAGCCCTTCAATGGCTTCAATGGCTTTAACCACTGAGGTCAACTCGTTCTTGTAGACTTTTCTTTTTCCGCGGACTGGAAGAGCACCAGTGGCAGCCACAATCTGACAAGAGCCGGCAGCAACCTGTCAGTCAACGCAGCCAAGCCTTCCTGGCTCCTGCCAGGCAAAGGGAGAACCCACCGGTCCTGTACGAGAAGAATGAGGTCCCCGGTTCGCCGCCACTGTGCTTGGCTGGCTGGAAAAGCTCACACAGACAGGACAAGCACAGGGCAGGCACAGACAGGGAGAGGCGCAAGAGGAAAGGGAACTGTTTCTTCAGACCCACCGCTAACAAACAATGTTGGCACGACCCGGGCCTTCCCTTCTCTCCCTTGCAATTGCGTAATTTGCTGTTGCAACTTTGGTGCTTGAGGAGAAGAAAGGAGCGCCAGAAGAAAAGAAAAGAAAAAAAGAAAAAAAAGAGAAAAAAAAGCGGCAACCCACAATGACGACAGGCGTGTGACATTGTGTTATTTCCTCTGTTTAATGGATTTCGAACCCTTTTGTGTAGTATTCTTCTTATTTTGTCTATATGTCTATTTTCCTATAGAGTTTCCCGCTCAGGTCAGGCTGATTGCCTGGAGCCATCCTGGCGGCGGCGGTAAAGGGGGCCGCTGTTCACTCTGTGAGTGAATGGCGGCCCATTAGAACCAGGCTTGGGAGGGTCGGGCGCCATTTGACACTGACGCCGCCACACCTCTGTTCCTGGGGAATAAAGACAGATATTTGTGGTTGGTGAAGTGGTGAATGTCACTTTCGCTTTTCTTTTTCCTTTGCTGCCTGGCGAGCCTAGAGTGGTCTCGAATCCCCGACAAAGAGAAAGCAAATCAGGAATGATTGCATGGCAGGGGGGGGATTAAACAAATCTTACTCCGTACAAAATGCAGACAATGCCGAAGAATAAGCAGGGAACTTTGCTCGAGAGTTACTGTTCTTTCGGTGACCGTCTGACGAAACCGACATCGTAACTCTTAAGGGGTACGACTACGACGTATGATGATGAGCAATACGTGTGCTGCTTTCACCGAAAAGAAAGGCAGATATGCAAAAGGCCTCGTCTGTTTCATGGGGAATGGAGAATCAAAGAAGACGTGCAAGGAAACAGGCTAAAGAAGTGTGGCTGGTGAGGTCTGGACCAGAGTCTGGACTGTTCTTTTTTCTCATGCTGCTTCCCCTTTTTACATTCGCTCGTTGCTGCTGCCCGCCGCGCTTCTCGGTGCTGATCTCGTTGCACTTGTGTGCAACCAACAGATTTTCAGGTATTACTGCCGTGCCTCGCCGCGGTTTCCCGGTTGGTGCTGCGCTCAGGTCGCTGCAAGAAACCGACGGCTACTGCTCTCGCATCTCCCACTGCTCTCGCGGTTTCCTCCCTCCCTTGCACTCTCTTTCAACAAGGCTACGGAGCACGGAGCAGGTCCCCAAGGCCATCGCCATCGCCCGCCAGCGCCACCATCCATGCTTGTGCCAGTGCCACAAACCCCTGACCCTTGTGCAAAGAGCGTCCCTTCTTCCTATCCTCTCCTCCTTTCGCCTCATTTTTTTTTTTGCCCCCCTCCCGCTCCTTCAACTATCCCTCCTACGTCATCGCTTGTTGGTAGAGGTTGGCTCGCGGTGCGTTTTAATTCCCCTTTGTCGTGAGGTCTGCTTCCGAAAGGGACCAAAGACCTTTGATTCTGGACCCTGGTCTCGACCCTGATCCTAGCTCCAGACCCTGGTTTCCCTTGCGTCCCCTGCCTGGCGTGACCCAGGCTGCCGGACACGAGGACACTACGATGCAAACGACAAGGAAGGCGATGGATGTCACAGACTGGAGCATTCTCGTTTTGTTGTTTGTTGACGTTTCTGCCCCGTATTGTTCATGTCAGTTGTGTACTCTGTATCTTGTCAATTGTTTCTTTCGTTCCCATTATTGGTCACCGTGCTTGATTATCCCGACACAGCCGGCATGCTTGGCTTTTTTTTGGTTGCATCAAGCCTGGCCGAACCTCTGCCTGGGCCTGCTGATTGTTTCAGTGTTTCGTTTCGTTTCGTTTTCCTGCCTCATCTTGCTCCTCCTCCTCCCCCTCCTCCTCCTTCGGCTCACCCTACCCTCCCGGGGTAATACTTGTTGATGGCGTTGGAAGCGTGTTGGGGGGAAGCTCAACAAAGCTGCAAGGTTTGCGGACGTCATCATCGTCATAGGGTCACGACTCTCGACCTGCCTTTGCCACAATGTGAAGCTCGGGGCACCAGCATTAAGGTAAAATTGGCAGATTCGACGAGTTGGAAACCAAAACGAAGCACAAAGCCACCGCATCAATCGCACGACAGTGAAGCTACAGATGCAAAACAGAACGTGACACTCTTCTTTTTCTCCGAGCTGGGTCCAATATCAAATTCAGGGGGAGGCAAACTGCGCAGTAAGCCAGACTACGATAGAAAGTAGGGGAAAGACAAAGACATTGCCAGCTCAAAAGTAAGAATTGTGAAACGACGGATCTGCAAGCCACCCTCTTTTGCGTAAGTTGCATGCAGAATGCAGACAATACAAACGAAAATCACTTTGCCTACGTAGAGCGTACGAAGTACATACGAGAGCTTCGGCAATGGGGCGCCACCCAATTATCTTGTATCTTTTGCCTCTTTTTTGCGAGTTTGGCGGGTC
This sequence comes from Sporothrix euskadiensis, assembly GCA_019925375.1. NCBI lineage: Eukaryota > Fungi > Ascomycota > Sordariomycetes > Ophiostomatales > Ophiostomataceae > Sporothrix > Sporothrix euskadiensis. The sequence goes on along the minus strand of JADHKQ010000012.1, from coordinate 256,345 downwards.
TGCTGGGTTGTATATGTGCTGCTCGCATCGGTAGGAATCGCTTTGTTGCGTTGTCCCTCCCCGAACTCTTCTGTCCTCGTGAGAGGATCGGAACAGTATGGAACCGCTAGCCGTCCGAGTCCCGAGCCTGCGAGCCTTCCTCTGGTTGTGCTGGCGGGCCTGGTCTAGCAGCTTGGCTGCGTTGGGTGGGAACGGGACCCACTGGCGCCGGTACCTGTCCCCAAACAGTAAAAATGCAGAAAAAAGGCGACAGGCCAAAATATGCACAAAATATGCAGGGGTGGCAGGAAGAGGAAGAGAGAAAAGAGGAGAAGAGTGGGTGAGTGGCGCATGTCGAAAGCACACGAAAGGGCCAGTCACACAACACCACTCGACAGTCATCATCCTCGTATGGTATGCGGAGATCCAAGGACATGGTTGCGCATGTTCGTATGCAATACTGGATATGGACACAATCGCGATGCACGATGTTGAACGGCATTTGATTTTCAATGATGAAGAAGCAGCTCCTTCCAAGTTTGGGAATCAGAAATTCAGAGGCAAGAGCCACTGTAAGGTGGCGGGACGAGCCGGCAAGGGCCGCCGAAGACAAAGACCGCCACGGCGACGGCGATGGCAAGAGCTACCGAGAAATTATACGGGCAGTTTCCTGATTAGTCGATTTTCTCCTATCGCCTCTTTTCCCTTCAATGTTTACTCTGGGTCGTTTGAAAATGGGGGCGGCAGACGCAAGAAGGAGGCGATCGCGACCAGTGACGAAATAACAGCAGGCTACGGAGTACATATTACAGGGGGTGGAGAGTGTTGGTGACGTGACTGGGGGCCTGGAGGAGTGGCTGGTGCCATACGAGTACTCCGTAATCTCGAGGCAAATGGGAAATGAGAACAAAAAGTGAAATGAGAGATATCAGAACAGAGACAAAGAACAAAGAACGGTGAGCCGGGGCCTCACGATCTGCAAGCACCTCAATCCTTCTGGGCCTGCTTCTCAAACAATCGCGTGAATGTGCGTCGAGCGAGTGCAACTGTAAACATATTGTCCTGCTTGGTGGTGTACGCCAGGGGTCTGTCCCTCCTGTGGACGTGCAGCGCGCCTGCCTTCCCTTTCCTCTTCCCTTTTGTCCAATGTACGACGTAGTTCACTGTTACTGGTCTTTTTACACGGTATTGCAGAGGGAGCACGACGTAGAGAATGTGGATGCACCTGCAATAAGTGCAAGGCGCAGCACGAGCAGTTGTGCTGTGCGGCGCCTTCTTTTTCACCTCCTTCCCCTCTCTCCACCTCTCCCTTTTCCTCTCCCTTCACCTTAGAAACGCGATCGCCTCCTCTGTTGTTGTGCTGTCATCTCACTGCCCAACCAGAGAAAAGAGGCCCCACTGAATTTGAGAAAAGGTGCATGATGCATATGTACAAAGATGGAGAGACGTGTGAAAAGAAAGACGAACGAGACACAAACGAGACGAAAGAGCTGAAGAAACGTATCAGTCTAGCTAAGCAGCTGTTCCGTAATTTACAGGCCTTGCCACCAAATGCCCCATACAGAAATCAAAAGGCCGCAGAGCCTCAACTTTCCTCCCTTGCGTGGTTTGCCGTTTCTAACGTCGCCCTTTCCTCCCTTTCCGCCCGTTCCCCTCTTCCCCGATCGTCTTTGTCACCAGGTCTCATCCCGCGGAACGGACCTGTTTAACCTCCGCCCGTGGCCTCTCTGTTGACGGACGGTGTTCGGATCACGGAGAGGCAAAGATGCGTACGAGCTCTGGATACCACGTCTGTTTGTCACTGATCGCCATCTCAATGTGGCATGTCACTTCTGGTGCTATATCCTATTTTTACTAGTCTGCGTATGTCTTTTGCTTTCCTGTCATCTATGCCAACGCAACTTCGGTCGCCTGTTTCCATTTTTACTTCTGTCTTCTGTAAATAGCTACTGTCCGTCTCTCTCCTAAAAGGGAGATGTCCCTCTCCCTCCCCACACGCCCTCTACAGCCGGCTCGTTGGGTGCCATTAGCGTCCTTTTTTGTTCGTCGAATGTTTATTTTTATCGTCCCAGCGCTGCATCAAAGTCTCACAGCGAACCAGGCCAACCCTCCACTACCCGCGTGCAAACAATACTCGTTTCGGTACTTCATGCGAATCGTATCTGTTTTTGTCTGATTTTCCCAGTCTTGCTCATAAGGCGTCCAGCCTCGTGGATGTCAAAGTGAAACTCGTTGCCTCACAACGTTTGTGTGGAATTGATTTAGTTGCTCAGAGTTCGAAAATAGAAGCATTTATGAAAAAAGAACGATGCAGCAAATAAAAACAGGTTGGTAAAACAGTCAAAATCCACTCTTTTCGCTGCAGTATTCCTCTTCTTGGCAGTTACCTCTTGTCTTTGGCTGCCTCTGCCCGCTGCCAGCACTGTCCAAAATTAAACCTGATAATCTAAAATAAACCAAACTCATTCACACCGTCTGCAACTATAAAAATGAAATTAAAATAATAATAATAATAAAAAGATAAAGAAAGATTAAAAAAAAAAAAAAGAGAAAGCGTTAAAGCGTTCGGTAATCCGAAACAGCATCAGCTCATGTCTCTCGAGCTCCCATGACACTGTAAACGAGCAGATGGTAACAGCGAGGATGCCTGGAGCTTCGATTCCCGATTCTACTTCTGTCATCATTTGTTTCATGTTTGAATTTAGAACACAGTTGCCATCGTATTTGATTCTAGACTCTATTTTGCTCCTCGGCGTGCAGCTTGTTCGTGTCCAGAACTAACAGTCAGGGTAGTTTACGTCCCCCATTGGCTCACTCTGTACGAACACCGTCCCATCTTACCGTTCGGGGCAGGCTCGCTTTGGCTCCTTGCTTTCTTTTCTATTTTGACCTTTTGGCTGAGCATTCCTTCTCCTCTGGCGATGCTATTTTTTTTTGTCTCCTGACATGTTTGTTTCTACAATGCCGTCATTCTGGCCTTTCGTCATTTCACATTTCGCCTTCCCTGCTTTTTGGACACTTATTCCGCCATCTACCGTTTCTATTTCGCCTCTCTTGTTCGCCTCTTTCCCCTCTCTTGGCTTTAACTTTATTTCGGACATATTTGGCATTGGTGTGCTTTCTTTCTTTTCCGTCCTTCTTAAAACAGAAACACCACTTGCCATGCTGCCATGCTCCCAAGAAAGAGACGAAAGGTCCACCCTTGGCCACCGCTCGCCGTGCTCGTCTGTTTCGTCTAATTGTCGCCCCATGTCCGTTGCCAAAAAAAAACTGGTCTCGGTAGTGTGGCGGCAAACAACGGCGGCGGCGTGCTGCTCTATTTTTGCTGTCTGCAGTATATCATAAGGCTAGAAAGAGAAAGTAAACGACACCCCACCCCCCGAATGTCTCTGAATCTCAGCAGAAGAAGGGGAAGAGGAGAAAGAAACGGAAAGAGTACGTCGTACCTACCCACACCACTGGTATCTTCGATTCGTCGAAACGCCGTGGCACGCCGCGGCACACTGTGGCGAAAATTGTGGCAGTTGGGCAGCCCCCCCGAGACAGAATGATGTCCCGAAAAGTTAGGCGACACCTCTTCCCTCGCTTTCCTCATCAATGAGGCCCGACCTTGTGGAAACCCGAGTCAGGTGCGCAGTTCTTTAAATTAGTTTACGGAGTAATACTTTCAGTCAGCTCCTCGACACTCGCCTAAACCCCGTGAACTCTGCTTCCCGCTGTCCGCTAAACGGCATTTTTCCAAGGTCTGTATTATACGGAGTAGTACGTATATGTTTTTTCCCCATTTCATACACACCCTTGTCAGGCTCGGTCGTCTCGCAATATGCTGCTCCCAAAATACTACCCCGTACTTGTAGACAAATACCCTCCGCGTGAGCGCGTTTATTTTTTTTTTCCAATTTTTTTTTTCACTTTCCTCCGCCTTTCTTATGCTTATCGCCAATTTGCCACACCCCCCTGGTCGGCTATTTTCTTTTCTTTTCTTTTTGTATTTCTCTTTGGGATCGCGCCTTCCCCGTACTCCTCGGGCTCGTTCGGGGGCTTCGTAAGGTTACAAGCGTGAAGACCGCAGACAAGGACGCGTACGCAGACAGAAGATGTAGGTAGGCAAGAAAACAAGGCGCGTGGGGGTGGGGGAACAAGAACGAAGCACGGAGCGCGGCAACACTCTGGCACTTGCGAACCCGTGACGCAGAGCAAAGGCGGGAGGAGGGAAGGAGGAAATGGCAAAGAGAAGGGCACAAGGCTGTATATCTTTGCCAATCGTTTGCGTTTTCTTGTGTCTTTTCGCCTCCCTTGGCGGTTTTGATTTGTTTGGCCTCAGTAGCCACCCCCCTGATCGAGGGGTTTTTACGTCGTTCTTGTGCTTCCCTTCCGACATACGACATATTTTACACATTTTACACACAACTTGATTTCTGAACCTTTTCATGTCGCTGGCCTTGTGCCGTCCGAAGCTGTTCCATAGGGCTGGTTTTCTTGTCAACCACACATCACATCACTCCATCACTCCATCACTCCATCATAGGAGGGTCTTACGTACTACTGCGTATCACGGCTTTCGGTGTGGCTGGCCTAGGGGAGCTGGTCTGGGCTTGCTCGGCATGTCTGTCCTTCCGTTCTGTCGTGTCATGTCTAAGAATCGGGAGTTTAGACCAGCCTCGATCCGAGAAAAATACTTGACAAGACCCAGACTCTCCGTGTCTCTTTCCATCCTTCATAATCTCCATCCCAACCTCAGACCCAAAGAAGAAGGAGAATTTGAAAAGGCGGAGGAACTGTCGTCCAACAAACTCGATGCATACGAATTTCGTGCATAGGGATGCGTACGCGTTCTACGAATCTTGGCCTTGGCAGGAAGCAGCCTCTTTTTTTCACTTGTGAGCTCGCGCATTGTCCTGGGATTTTGTCGAGTTTCTCCCAATCTACGGTCATTACGCACGACTAACAGTTTTGTTCTCGCCCTTCTCATCTTTCTCACCTCTCATCTTTCTCACCTCTCATCTTTCTCATGGATCTCACTCGTCTGGTATCATCGCCAACCTTGATTCGTATACCTCCTAGTCATATCGTTCAAGTTGGTGGGTCAAGGCGACGTCGTTCGTCACCCTTCGTACTCGCTATTTCTATTGAATCGCAATGCGATATTGTCATAGTGCCGTACTCTCGGTTGAGCCGCATCGTCGTAGGGAAAGAAGAACAGGCGAAAAGTGCAGGCGAAAAGTGCAGGCGAAAAGTGCAGGCGAATCTAGGAGGAGCACACGACACGACCGGCGTGCCGAAGCCCGGATTGGGTCGAGAGAGCGAAACCGAGGAGCCTACGATACGACTGGCACCCAAAGGCCACAGTGAATACGTTATAATACTCTGTCTGTACGGGGTACTGCAAGATGCACAGCGTCCCCTTTCTCGTCTGCAGAGTCGAAGCCAAGCCCAGTGTAACCTTTTCCCGTTCGCTGGGTGGCGAATTCTTTGCATGCAATATTGCAGGCGGTTCTTTATCATTCAACTCAAATCCATGTGCTGTTTACTGCACGCTTTTTCTGCGTAAGGCTCCAAAATACGCCGATAGGAACACACGACGCAGCATCGAATAAGCCAGAAAACGCCCGGCCTGACTCGCCAGTCCTCCCGCCAGCTTCTGTTTCTCCCTACCACTCTACCACCCAAAAAGAAACCCAACCACCGCCCCCACCCCTCCTGGTTAGACGCGCTCCGTGCATGTCCGAGGAAAGAAGGACGCATGAGGAGGTTTGAGGCAAACGATACCGACAAAAGAGTTGGAAAGTAACGGAAGCAGCGATGCACAGCGCCAAAAAAAAACGCCCAACACATATTGGACACAGAATTTCGACTCTGACAAAGAACTGCAACCACAAAACTCGTAGACGCGCACGCCGCCTTACGCAATGAGCCCAACTGACAAGCTGAAAGTATTTTACACAAATAACAAACAATATGAATAATACAAAATACACAACAACCTGTAACAGCCACACAGGAACGGATCATCCGAACTAGGGCCTCGACGTACCATGTCCAGCCTCGGCCTCCTTCCCTCGAGCTGTCTCTTATTCGCTGCTGCCGCTTCGTCTGAATTTCGAGTTCCAAATGCGTGTCACGCTGAGGTTGAGAATCCGGAGGTAGGCGATGTGTCCGTGTCCTTTTGTCTTGCTGTGCTTGTCTTCGGACCTCCTATCGCCGTGCATGCATCCTTTGAACATTCAGGTCTCTTACACCGTAGCGTGATGCGTCGTAAACTCCATCTTTTGTTATGGTTGTTTCTGATCGTCCCTATCGCCTCTACACCCCTGGCCTCAGCTTCATTTGTCATAACAAATCAAGCCACATCGCCAATTATGGTTCCAGCCTCTCTCCTTTTTAGTTACTTTTTGCCCAGGCATACCATCGCGACCGTCGCGACCATCGCGGCCATCGCGAACGATCGTAGGTTTACCAAGACCAGTGGCGTCCTAAATAAATGTCAGGTCTTAGACTAGGTGACGAAGACAGGAGCCATGCGGTCTATGTACGTAGTGTAGCTGACGTAGGGCGGTGAACGACAAGACACATGAGGCCCACGCGAAAAGGCGAGGCGGATAATGATTGATGACCATGGCGCCGAGAGCCAGACCGACTCTGCGAGAGCCAAGGAGTGCGAAAACTTCAACCCGATTTCGTGGAATTGTCGAAACTGCCCCGTGGCAAAAAGCAAACAAAAATAACGCCGAGTCGGGTTCCGGCTCAATAGCCTTTTTGATCTTCAATCTTCGCTGCCAACCCCCGGTCACCCGTGGCGGTAGGCAGTACTTTCCGTGTCTGTTCTTGTCCTTGCGTGGGGTAAAAGTGCTGTGAAAACCGGGCCGAAAGTAAGACGAGGCCACAGGGCTTTGTTGACAATGTGCTATGTGCTAGATCGCGTTTTCCGTTTTACTGGTTGGTTGGCTGGAAATGGGAAACTTGATGGCCTTGAGATACCGCTCCTTGCTTTGCAACATTGGCAGTGGTGTGCCGAGTTGTGGTCAAGGTGTCGAAGTGTCAACTCGTGCCGGCCCCCAGGGCTGGACGACGGTTGTTCGTGGCTGGTACACAGAGGCACCAAAAGTCGTAAACGTGCCTCGCCAACCACTTCTAGCCAGCCAGCTCCATCCGTCAATCGGCGTCAACTCGGAGCTTGGAAAACCCTATGATTTGCCTGGTAGGATGTGGTCGTGCTAGGTGGACAGACAGGTGGACAGACAGGTGAGACGGAAAGTGCGGGTTCGCATCGTCATTTGTGTGGCTGTTGAAGCTGGAAGTCGATCGGCACCTATGTCTGCACCTATCAGGATGTTCGTAAAGGTGGCACGTCGGACTATGCTCGGCGCGTCGAAGGAAATCAATCAGGAACATTGCAAGGACACTCTCTAAACCCGCTGGCAAAAGGTACTCATGGCTGGGCCGCGGACGTGTTGTCGACCTGTTTGTTGATCTATGTCGTTGGTGTCGCCTGGCCTCGAAATTCAAGAAGCTGATCTGCCAACCCTGAATGACAGCAAAGCTCGATACTGAACGACAGCACCATACGCATCGAGTGAAGACACATGCAGGATATTGATACTTGTAGCAGTTTTCGGCCACCAAGTGTGATTGGCGACGTCCTAGGAGGCCGGACTGTAGACAGTAGTCGGTGGTGATAAAGTCGCCCGGTTAGCGGCAACTTGTCTGCACAACAAGTTCCATCCAAACGACCGGCAACGTCAAGCCGCCTGTCCCATCCGCCTCTGTCCGCCACCGCCGTGTGTAGAATGTGTATGGCATGGCTTCGGGATGCCACGATATGAATTTCGGTGCAGAACTGTCATTTTCGGTCATGGGAGCCGGGGCACGGGTGCCAGTCGGAGTGCGGAGGGACGTTGTCGGGATAGGAAAATACGGTTCGTAGACCCGGAAACTGTTCTGGGGATGTTTTCGGGGCCTATTATCGATCGTCAGTGCCATGTCGAGTGCAAAAGGAGATATTGAGGTCATCCTGACTTACATTTTAGTATCTGCTGAACTGGCGGAACGACCTCACCAAAAACACGCCTCTCATCCAACCTCACTCCCAAGAGCACCGTAGCTCTGCGACGTCTGGACATGTCATTGAGGTACTGCTAGACCATGACGAGCCATACTCTATGTCGTCTTGGATAGCACCGAGCCCTTCCCGTCCGTCACCCGACGCCAGCCATCACTTGATGAGGGCCGGAGACGCGAAACGTCACAACGGACACAAGGGCATATCTCAAGAGCCACGCCATTGCTATGGCGGTTCCAACTGTACCAACAACAAACGCCATCACTTGACCGTGTTGCTGTTGGCCATGGCCTGTCCCATGAACTTTCAGTCGAGCATGCGGCCATGCCCTAGTTCGGGAGCAGACCAGCCCAGACCACCAGACGCGACTGTCGACTTGCTCGAGCTACATCTGACCAGCTCACACACAGCCCCCGTCGCCAGCTCAAGATGACCGAAGCCGCGGTGTGCCACCTTGAGTCACCCGGATCACACTCATTCAACTGACAGCCCACCTGTGCCTTCCATCGAATGGTTGTTCAGTCATGTTCCGTGTGCCACCTTGCTGACACCGTAGTTGTCGTTTATTAAGTGCACTGTGCTGTATCGCACCGCTAGACCATCTGTTGACCATCCCTTTGATACAGCAGTTGTCTATCAGTCGTCGAAGCGAGACCACATCGCTTCTCCGTAGTGCTCTGATCTTCTGTTAGAGGGCAATCAGTGCACCTCACAAAGGTCGTCGTAGGGCTGGCACCGAGCATTTGTCTGTTGAAGAAACGGTGAACGTCGTGTCTTCGCCGTGCCTTTAGACGTGCCGAGCAGTGGTGGTGCCGCCACAGGACCCAACATGACCTCGAGCGTGGCCTCACCTCAAGGCCAGGAGCTGCGAGATGGATGCGCCGTCGTTGAGTCTGAGGGCAAGTGTGTCGTGTGGCCTTGTCCACGAGGTCACTCGAAAGGACCGGTTGCCATGGGGAGACGTCCGAGTTTTGATGTCAACAACACTGACAAGCTGGATCAAAACAAGAAGGATATATCGTTTGTTGTGTCAAATTCGAGTGGCAAAGACAGCAAAGACAGCACGGGGAGAACTTCGGTCTGTCTTCCAAGAACCAAGCACTGGTCTCTCTCGCGGTGTGTGTCCGGACAACGATCAAGTAGCAAGAACATGGCCCGAAGATAAACAAAAAAAAAAAAAAAAAAAAAAAAAAACTGATCGGGCCAGCAGTTTACACAGTAGACACACTCGACATCGTCTTGCCCATACCATGGCACATGCAAGACAAACGGCCAAGGCGATCACCGTCAAGCAGGGCCAGGCGAGCCAAAGACGCCGAGTCGAGGTCTCGATGGCTGACAAAGAGCACGCCGACCGTCGTACAACGGGAGCCCAGCCGGGTCGGCGTCAAAAGACACCATCCTTCTTTGTCGCCAGCAAAAAGAAACGGTCCCATCGATCTGGTCAGCCCGAGGCCGCTGCATGTGTCTCGTCTCAGGCGGGAAACCGAGTTGGTGAACAAGGCGGAACAAGGTCAAAGGTCGGGAACTTGGCGAGTTCGCACTCCATGGGGAGCGATTGAGACAAAATCGCCATTTGGTGCAGAAGTGGTGCTCGGGTCGCATTCCAGTCCGTCAGAGAATCGAAGGAAAACAAAGGAGACAAGCCCCCTAAACCCAGACGCGCAAGTCAGGCCAGACTTGAAGCCGGCTCTTTGGGTCCTTTGTTTTTTGGCATCGTCGCAGAAATGCGGTTCTTAATGGAAGTATGCCACCAGAGACACCACTTTGCGTCGTCCACATGTCTCGGGAAGTCTGTAAAGTGCCATGAGTTAGAGCCGGGTCCGAATGAAAGAATGTGAGGCGCCCACAAAGAGTAGAAGAGCAGAGAGCAAGGCGAACAAAAATGGGCCCGACAAAAGGACCAGTATGTAAATCCGCATAGAAAGGCCGTTCGTTCCAGGCGCGACAAAGAAGCCCACGACTTTGATGCTCCCAACATCTAGCGATAGCCAGCACTCAAAGGCGGCAGAGACACCCAATGATATGTACGATCTGCGGTGGTCTTTGCCAGTGACAATGAGTGCTTTCTCCCTTATCTTTCTTCCATCTTCCATCTCCTCCATCACTGCAGTCCGCCGGGCCCCTTTCTCAAAGGGTTTCGTGTTTTTGTTGTCGTCCTTGTCTGTTCTTCTCATCTCGAATTGCATGTGGAGCTCCACAATTGTGGCTCTCACTGACGGGCGAGGCGCCAGTTCACATCCGCCTGCAAGCTTCTCCTTTTTGGTTCTTTGGCTTTGGTCATTTTTGGTTCGGCCCAAATGCGTCCCCCCGAGATTGGTGAGTTTCATGAAGATCTTTCCTCGTATTCTCCTTGTGAAGAAGCAGAGCGAAAAGAAAGAAAGGCAAGAAAAGAAAGCAGAATTGACAGAGAGTGGCCCTCTAATTTTACATCAGATTAAGCTGGGCCAGAAGCCCATTTCGCATCTCTCCAATCTCAAAGTTTGGGATGAGGAGGAGGGGGCGTGTGTCCATCACTTTCTTTGAAATTGAAATGGCCCGTCCAATCGACCTGTCCAAGAGTGAGACACACAGACAGGTCGCACTCAGACGCAGTAGCGGGAACCCTTTTGCATTCTGGCTTGTGAAGCTATTGTCCAATATTCAATACTCTGTATTTCTGCATCGTTTTTTTCTTCTGCTGGCATTCGTCAGTGATTTAGTGGTCCCTTACGCCGTCTGCAGGTGCATGAATAAGTAGAAGAACGGACTTACACGAGATGCATTCCTCTTCAGCCCTCTCGACTCGCACACTGCAGGACGCTGTCGACATCTTTGATAAAAGAATTCTTTCTTCTCGCTGTCGAGCACGCAAATCCGATCTGAGATGGAGCGCCCAAACCTTTCGTGATGGCCCTTATCCTGCCAAACGGGACAAGAGGCACGTGGTCCACAGCTCTTCTTGGGATTTTCTGCGTTCCCTCACGGCCTCCCTTTGTTCTTCCAGCTTGACGGAGAATCGATAGACTCGCCGAGGCATTTTTGATACCCCTGATAAACAAGGTTCGAGGTGGTTGGAGCATCTCCTTGTCGCATCGTCGTCCGAAAGAAGGCTGTGGGCAGCGTGCCTGCCGGCTTCGTATCAAGCCCTGGTCTTATTATGGAATATTCCACATACGGAGTACTCCGTACTGGTTGTTGCAACATGGCCTGTCCTTCAGGAGCAATTGGAGTCTTACTGGAGCTCCAGTCTCTGTAACTCTGTACTGAATCTTGAATATTCCCGTACACCGCACAGAACAGGCGGTCAACCGAGCCATTTTTGTGTGTGATGAACGTGCAGGGCTCCTGGGCTGTGGTCTAAACGTCTAAACTGGGCAAGCCGTCATGACGGGCGGCCAGGGCCTGGTCCAGCCATCAATTCCCGCCATGAGGCCGTTGAAAGGGGCAAAAGCTTATCCAGGGGAAGGGAGGACAATGTGCCACGAACCTTTGCAACGGGGAAAGCACAAAAGCGGACAGAGGTTGGTGAAGGCCCTCACAGCCAGGCTGGAGACGATGCATTCTCCTTTTCCAGGTCTCCTTTCGTCTTTCCTTATTTTGCCTCCTCATTCGCCTCGCTGTCGCGTCCCCACTGGCACCTCCACATCCATCTCCACCCTCGTCTGGCATCAAGAATAGAAACAGCACAGGAGAAAAAGAGGAGGCGGGATGGATGTGATGGATGGGTCCAATCCAGTGGAGAAGGAGAGGCGAACAGGGAAGAAAGAAAAGGCGACAGTCGGTGGAAGGTGGAAAAGGAGAGTGTGGAGACGTGTTGTCGATACGGAGTAGAATAATTAAGGCCCCTGTCCGTGGTTTGATGGGCAGAATTAAACGTAAAGGAGCAAAACTAAAAAGAAACGAGAGCGAAAAGAAGAGGAGCCGAAAGGATCACGAGAGCTTCATAACAAGAGTCGACGGAAGAGGGGAGCCAAGCACGCCGCCAGGTTGCATTAGATGCCAGCTAGAGAAATTGAGCTTGTCCAAAAAGAAGACTGAAAGGGCAAACAAAAGAGGAGGAGAAAGAGGGGAGACGAAAGACGACAAGGCCCAGAACAAGGTAGCAACAAGGTTAACGAGAGGCAAGAACGATTGGAAACACACAGACGTCTTCCTGGGAAGGCACGATGGACGGCGGCGATCCGAAAAGGACTGGGCGGTTCTGCCAGTCCATGCCAATATTTCTCGCGAGATGGGATGGATGGGGTAGGCGCGTTCGGTCTGGATGTACCTCGCCCAGATCGTTCTTTCTCTCCTTTGCATTTACGAACGGTCTTTCTCTGTTCGTATTTTTCACTGCTCAGAAGGTGCAACCAGCTCGACAACTCCATCCGCGGACTCGTAGCCAGCCGCTGCGACGTCGCCAGATCGCGTCTCCATCTTACGGTCGTCATCAACTTGTACGTGCTCGTACTTTGTACAGTATTACGTCGTAGTCGCGTTGCATATCCGTTCTTTCTGTGGCCTTTTTGGTGCAGTTTCCATTCCATCTGGCTTGCACGCTGCTCATTCGCTCGTTCCTTCTTCTTTGGCTCGTTTCGTTCCTGCAAGTTTTTTGGTGCGAGGCGTGCGTACCTGCATTAGCGCCAGCCAATGCATCACGGTTGTGGGGGAATATTTGACCCCTATTGCCATTTGGCAGCGCTAGCGCGTTTGGTCTTGTCTCTGAAGCTGGTTCGCTCTTGCCTTTTTGGATGGACGGGAACAGGTCAGACAGATGCAGCAAGAGAGAGAGCGCCAGCGCCAGCACCCAATAGCGGCCTCAAGAAGAGGCATATAGCGTGGAATTAAGACGTCGTGCATGTAGTATTACGCAGCTTTCGGGGCACCTATTACACAAACAATACGTTGTGTACAGGGGATATCGACAGCGGATGCAAGATGCTGTCTCACTGCTAAAGGGCTGGTCGATGCCTGTGGCCAGGCCGTGTAAGAAAGAGCCAAACAAGAAGGAGCACAATGCGACGAGTTTCCTTTTGTGGAAGCAACAGACATTCGTTCTGGAAAGAGCACCCCTGGTGGGCGACGGTGACACGAGTCGTCCCTTCCCTCTCCTTTTCATCTCCTGCCGTGCCATCGCGAACTACACTTTCCCTATATCGTATGTACGTCGGCACACTAGGTATCACAACCGGTGGCTGAGCAAGCATGGAAAGAAGGACTGGGTAAGCAAGCTAGAGGAGGACAAAGCCCCAAACCCGGGGGTGGTCAAATAAGGAAGGGCCAGAATAGGGGAAGGAGCCGCCCGCTGGCGATGGAGATCTTGCTTCCCCTCCTGCCGCCCATCTCATGTCGTAATACGAACTACTCAGTAATGAATTCTTTTTTATTCTCACAGGATGGTAAATCGAAACGAAACACCCACACCGACTCGTCCATCTGGCACTCATAACAGCCGCGAGTCCCCGCCGGACCTGGCTTGGCCCACGGAGCGATTCTCCGACCGCCAAAAAGCAGCTTTAGAGCGGTCAGTCTGCTGAGAAGACAAGGCGAGACAGGCTTGGACCTGATCGTGAAAGCCCAAAATGGGGCTGGATGGAGCACATCTGCACAGCAAGAATTGGCCGTCTACACATCAGGCATAGCCTGTTATGCACAGAGGCTCGAGCCGACCTGCCAAAGGCCGAGAAGCTCTGTGCGGCCATGCGCAGGAGAAAGGATCAGAATGTCGAAAAAAAGAGAGAGAGAGAAAGGAGACGGCGCAAAAGACGAGATGAAGGAGGCAAAAAAGACCAAAGGCACTGTCATGACAAGCCCGGCAAGCCCCCAAATCGCGAACACGACACGAGCCAGAGACGCCACGGCAAACGACCCATAAAGAAGCCCTCTGCTCGTACGGCTACGAGGACCGTAAGTTCGTGGCGAGATGCGAGGTGCGAAGTGAAAAGCCAAGAAGAGGGGAAAGTAAAGTGAACACACACACACACACACACACACACACACACACACAAAGTGACTGTCGTGACTAGGTTGGCGGTTATGTCCAATCCCGATCCGTCCAGACATCGAATCGAAGACGTCGTTCTGAATAGGAAAGATGAACAAGAGGAGAGTCCTTCCCCCTTGTGCAGGCATCTGACTCGTCAAACAAGCTAGCAAGAAAAGAGGCCGACAGGACATGATCCCGGTCCCCAGATGCTGGGTAGGAAAAGACGGAGAAATAAAAGCGGCAGGCAGAAAGAAGGCAGGCCAAAAGAGAACAAAAGACCAAAGGAACAGAGCCTGGACGTCCTTCCAGAATGGCGGACTGCTCCGCGCTCATTTCTCTTCGAAATCACCGCAACGCTGATCACATTTCACTCACTGCACGGTGCACGACACTTCAGCGAGCTTTGGTGTGTCGACCAAAATATACGGAGCGACAGTCAATACGTTGTACTTCCTCTCATGAGCGGCCACTGTCTGGTCTGGCCGCCGGACCGTGAACAGCGGCTTCTATTCTTGACGCTCAAACAAGATTAACTCGTCGAGACGCGGCAATGATCCCACGGCGGGCCTGGGGCCAGAACCACTTGAGAAGTTTGGGAAGTTTGGGAAGTTTGAGAAGTTTGAGTGAGAGCCACTCGACGTCCATCGTCTCTCTTCATTGCTTTTTTTTGCGAGTCACGATAACAGTGCAAACGAGATAATGTTGTATGCACGCACCACCCAGCAACCTTCTTCCCCCCCTTGCACGGGGTAATAACGCTGTTCGATGAAATGCAAAATGAGCACCTTCATTTTAAGCGCCCTCCTCCAGTCACGATGGGCCAACGAGACGACAGAAGCCCTAGAAGGCGGTAGCCGCACGAACCACGACAGCATACTCCGTACACTGCTCACAATATCACAATGGGTCACAAATTGACAATACGGAGCACACTCTCCACCAGCTCTTTTATTAAAAGATCAGGAATAGAAAATGAATAGGGGCCACATGCGGCGCGAAAGAACATCTGGTTGAGTGAGGCCAGAGCTTTTGCTATCCAACTGTCTCCGCCGCCACCGCTCTTCAATGTTCAATCAATTCCAATCTCATCGTCTCATTTTTTATATCAATACGACAATACACGTCTCTCGTATTTGATGGAGACTAGGTGCTGTGTAAGCATGATGCAGATGGACACAAATTTGCAACAAAAGAACTGGAGGGAGTTGTGGGTGCAGTGGAGACGCGCGCGCTCCAGAATCGCCACTGGCCTGCCAAAGAAAAGGGGACGAGAGGTGCTCGAGAGCCAAAAGGGCGCCGTCAGGAAATGCCCGCACAACGGTTGCACCGGGCCCTCCACTAGTCAGGAACACAAAATATTGTGTGCTGCCAACGAGAGGTTCACGGGACAAAAGGACGTTGCTGAAAGATGTCACTGTCCAGTGTCCACCAACAACGCTCTCTGGCCTTCTCTCTCTCTCCAGGGCCTTGTCCTTGCGGCACCAACGCGCCACCGGCCAATAAGCTCCCCGCCTCGCAGGCCGCCCAACGTTGCGCTCTTGCAGCGCGCCTCCACCGAGCCCCCTGGATTAGCGTCCGGACGGACGCATCTGAGTAGCGTTGTTTAATTTCCCAGGGCAACAACTCACCTGCTCGGTAGGATGTCGACGGCCGGGGGTGTGGGAGATGAGGGCGTCCGGGGTGTGGCAACAGGGGAAGGAAGAGACGTTTTTTCTGCGGATTCTCTCACATTTGCTCATTGCCTCTAAATAGTACTGTGTACATGCATGTACACAGTAGGTCTCCTTGAGCGGGCAAAGCACTCGCAGCGGAAACGAAAGTGGGCTTGGAAAAGGGGGGTGTGGGCCTTTTCCACCACAACGATGGCCATGGCCAGGAAAGAAGGCATGCTCGCAGCAAGCCAGCCAGGAACAGGACAGGATGGAGACATGGGCGGTTCTCACTCTTGTTTTTGGTCTCCTCCTTTTGTTTGCGTGTGCTCGTCCATCTATTTAACACTCCCTCGTCCAGCTCTTCTTGTCTCGATTCTTCTTTCTTTTTCTCTTCTTTTTTCTTCAGCCCAACAAGACAACTCACTTTGCATCTACTGCTCAATCTTTGACTTCGGTCGTCCATTCTTTAAAAACCACAATCATTTAGCTTTTTAGCTTCAGCCACTCTTTTCAAACACCCCACCAACATCTCCCTACCTTCATCCCTATTTTAGGTTTTACCTTCAATCCTCCAAATCAGTCAAAATGCGTTTCGCCGCTGCTGCCCTTTTCTTCGCCGGTGCCGTCATGGCCGGCACCGAGGTTGCTGAGAGCACCGTCTACAGCACCGAGTACCAGACCATCACCTCGTGCGCTGCCGATGTCACCAACTGCCCTGCCCGCACCTCCACCAAGGTCCACCCCCTGACCACCTCGACTGTCTTCTCCACGACCGTCCACACCATCACCTCGTGCGCCCCTGAGGTCACCAACTGCCCGGCCCGCTCGACCGTCTACTCGACCGAGGTTGTTGCTGTCTCTACCACCATCTGCCCCGTCACTGCCACGGCCGGCCACAGCGGCTACTACAACACCACCGTCTCCACCAAGACCTGGGGTGCCGGCTCTGGTTCCGGTTCGGGCTCTGGCTCCGGCACTGGCTCGGTCGGCAACACCGTCATTGTCCCCACCACCGCCGCCGCTGCCTGCCCCACCTACTCGGTCAAGACCATCTCGACCTCGGTCACCACCGTCATCCCCACCGTCATCTACGAGACTGTTGCCGTCCCCTGCCCTACCACCCCCGCCGGTGGCTCCACTGGCACCAACACTGGGTGAGTTTGCTTCCATTCTCTTTGTTCTCGTATCAAGAACCTCTACTAACAAAGTCCAGCTCGTACTCTCCCCCGACCACCGTCGTCACTGCCGGTGCCGGCAACGTCGCCTTCTCGGGCGTCCTGGCCGCTGCTGCCGGCATTGTTGCCATTGTCCTGGCATAAATTCCCAGCTGATGTCTTTTCCATCAGATTTTGACTTCTCTTTTGTCTCTTTTCTTTAGAAAAGCCTGGAAGGCTATGGCATTTATGAACGTACCGTACCATATGGGGCTTCTTTCTGGCGATGTTGCTTTTTAACAACAGGTGGGAAGTGTTGGATCTTGTTTCTTCTACTCGGATGAACAAAATTTAGGCATGGAGCATTTGTTGTTTACCTTAATCTTCTAATTGTATTTTTTGGGTTTCCAGATTCTCTTGCCTTTTGTTTAGCACGGGAGAGTTTGGTTGCTCTTTTTTCAAAACCCCCTTTTTTTCTGAATGATTTTTTTGATACTCGAGCGTTTTGGTGAATTGAATTGTTCGATTTTTTGAATACCTTACATTGAGCTGATCGCAAAGTGGGCGGTGTGGTTGACCGAAATTTCTGGTTAATTGCCTGCAAATCTAAACAAAACAAAGTGGCAAATACAAACAAAAACAAAAACAGTACGTCGTAAGTGCCCACCACTGCCAACGACTCCGTAAACTACTACGTAGTTTCCATGGCTCTCTGGGCCTCGACTTTTTCATCTTTTCTCTTTTGCCTCTCCTCTTTTCCTTCCATCCCGTATTCCAAACAAGCGCAATTACCGACAAAAGCGTCTAAAATCAGAGTCCAGAGGACCTTTTGCGGGAAACCAAAATTCACAAACACACCAAACCGACACCACCAACTTTCAAAGCACCATTGTCCAAAGAAAGCAAGAGAACAAACAAAATATGCCGCTCTCGTACTCCGTACTTCGTAAGATGATCTCCTCCAGCCCACTACCCCGTTCGGTAACCCACATCTCATTTCCCCAGCGTCGTACTAACCTGCATGGACGAGACGGCACTAAACCGCATTCTGCAGCGGACCTTGTTCATCGTCGAGTGCAGTTCATCCGGGCCTTTTGTACCTCTTTTGTACCTCGACGTGTTTTCTAGCATACGTTGAGTGGGAGGATACATCGAGGCAGTTTTTTGCGAAATTGCACTGGGTCCATCAAAGCACAGCCGCCCTCACCAGGCCTGGTTAGCCAGGAACCACCCCGGTTTTGACGTCTCCACGCCCTCCTGGCGAGCGGTTTCGATGCGCTGGTTTTTCTGGACGTTTCTTTCGTCTCTGTGGGGTCCAGAGTCATACCGTGTGTATGTGTGTACTCTCTCTGCAAAATAACATGATGCTATACTTGTCGGGCCGTCTTTTCACTTGTTGCCTTTTTACTTATTGCCTTTTCACTTATTACCCTTTTACTTGTTGCCTTTTCACTTACTGCCTTTTCTTCTAGCAAGGAAAAAATCGCCAGAGGCAGCTGACTCGCCACGTCCTGTCGTCGTCTCAAAGTGATCTTCGGGCAGAGATCAGAAGATGTACGGAGTAAGACTTTGGCCGATGAAGATCTCAATCGACCTTGTTCCGACGAAACAATGAGCAGTGAGCAAGGGAAAAAAGAAGAAGGGACGACAGGGGGGAAAGGTCACCGAGGTATCCTTGGAAATTTCGGGCTTTTTTCTTCTGGTTTCATCGTTTCATGCGGTATTCTTACTCGGTTTAGCTGTGGATGTGAGGAACGGCAGATGCCATCCCGCAAATCGTAGACTGCAGCGCAAATCTAGATGTGCACATTTCATGATGTTGCGTCTAGGGATCCTATGCTTTCAAAGGAAGCAAACAATGAACAATGTTGTGCTTCCCTCCCTTCTCTGACACCGGACCCATGGATGGATTTTGTGATACTTGTGCGTTGCTCTGTTTCGAGGGATGTGAATCCGCGTCTCCCTGCCAGACTCAATGTTTTGCTCTGAGAGGGCGTTTCATGGCGGCAACATTGTCTTTTGTGTTTCCTGACAATCTAGTTCGTATCTCGTGCCACACGGAAGCCAGGCGCCCTTCTTTCGCGGCGTATTACATACCTGAAAATCCTACAAACGCCCACAGCCCACAGGCGTACGAGCGCAAGCATGGCATTCCGTGATGCCCGTCACAAAGCACACGGCTGTTAAGCTTTTTGCGCCTTTGTCCTCTTGCGCCGGCACTTGCTCAAATTCAAAAATAGACTCCGTAACTCGTCGCACAGGGCCGAGACGGAGACACAAGACAGGAGGGCAAGCTACGCCTTTTACTGCAACCACTTTAACACTCTGGGATGTCGTTGAAGGTATACGCCCGAATAGGAAATATGAGGGCCGAGTTGAGAGGACCGGAAGGAAGCTTGGCCGGCCGGCTTTCCGGTCACTACTTAGTACGGAGCACGGTGCTTTTTTTCTCCTGGTCCTTCCTTGATTTGTGACGCGGCTGTTTACTTTGCAAGCATGGGCAAGTGAGGGTGCGTTCCGTGGTATGGGCTGGCAAGATCTGGGCCCCGGTAGTTGGTAAAAAGAGACACGATAAGAGAGAAACATTGTCCAACGCAGTCCATTTTGGTGGCATGTTCCATTCTTGCGTCAGCAGTAGCCCACGTCGCTGCGGCTCCATAAAGCTTGCAGCATCTAGCTGACGCGTAGATCCACCATGTTTTTCTTGATTTTCTTCTTTTTACCGTTGTCGAGTGCAATTGCGTCACCTTGTCCATTCCTCAACGTTGGTGGTGGTGGTGAGGGGTTGCGTGTGTGGAATGCGCGTCAATATCGTGATTTTTTGATGCAAACAAAACACGCGATTTAAAATCAAATACTCTCCGCAGACCTCACTTTTTTACTTCTGGTATCCATAAAACGTCATTTGATGCAGTGGTTTATATGTGTGTCTTTTGCAATTTTTCAAATGATTTATTTACGTGATTTTGCTGTTGGTTTGATTTTATTGAATGATTAGTTAAGCGCAGCCAAAAAAAAAAACATGCACTTTTTTATTACTTTTGTTTAAACCAAGAAAATTTAAGCACTGGGCACAACCCACACCAAGTCAGTTACCTACGAGTCAGGAACCAAAGGAAACTGACAAATAAATCGAATCCTTACAGCATCAAGTCTGAAATATAGCGTTCGAGCACGACCATGCTGGCACATCCTGCCAAAGTTGTCTCACCCCTTGCCATCTCAGCCTCGCTTGGATATCGTGAGAATGACGTAGCTTCTCCCTCATACCAAAGCCAATGGCATCCATCTGGCAGATCGTTCGGCGTTCCTTGGCAACTGTCGTTTCAGATTCTGTTCTTCAACTGCCGCTGTCTTTCCCGAGAAGGTGGTTGCAGACGGGAATCCGATCCTGAACGAGGTTTTGAAACAGGGCTTCGTTCCTCACAACGCCTATCCCACGAAAAAAGCTGGCCCAAAAGCTGGTCCAAGTTGACAGAGCAGGGCATGGCGCAGCTCGTTGAGTGCATCTGTAGTTCGTATTCCAGAGAGTCTTGGCGTTTCCCAGTTTTGGGGCTCCGAACTTGCTTTTCTGACATGCCGACGAGTCTCGCTCATTGCTAGATATATATCGTCCGCTTTGCAAGATGTCTTGAATCTATACCGGCGGTGGCCCGGAATGCGGACAAGTTAATGGACCGCCGGCAGGTTGGTAGAGACAAATTCTCGCTTGCTTTCTGCGGCCTCTGAGTTGCTCCCGCAGCATTGTTCATGATGTCGTCTCGACTTTAACTTGAGCCTTCCCATATAGTAGACACTTTACAGTTCTTCTTTCACGTACGGCCATAGATACTGGAAAATACGGGATCCCGTCCGCTCTCCCCTAGTCAAACCAGTAATCGGCGGATTAGTAGTTGGGTCGGTGACGACCAGCGAATACCCGCTGCTGTACGTTTTTTTTTTCTTGGGTCAGTCTCTCAACGCCGTTTTCTTTTTGCAACTTGTTCGTTGTCTCCACTACGTTTGCTGGTGATGCTTTGACGGTTTTTTTCTTCTCCCGAGCAATACTGCTTGTTGTTGTACTGGGAGCGGAAAGCAATGCTCTTTATTGGACACGGCATCTCAACTTCCGCCTTTTTAAGTTACTGCATCAATTGTGTCTTCAGCCCATCTACTCCGTACTTTGAGAACGTATATTGCGGCTTACGTACCGGCTACTGAACCATTTCAATTTCTCCAGGTTGTGAATTATGCAAGATGAACTGCCTGATGTGTTGCCTATGCCAGCATCAATCTCCCCGACAGTTCTTCGGATCAAAATAGGAAGATAAAAGTGAGCAAAGTTGCACAAGTCAAGTCACATAATATCACTGGAAAATGGGCAAGATGCGAGAAATGAGAGAGTGAAAAGAGTGTGAAAAACATAAAAACGTTGGAATCGATACCATTGAAACAAGTACAAAAAAAAGTACAAATAGCTGCATGCAACCTTTGCCTCCATAACGCCGTGAATCTTCAGCCATGGGCTGCTTGCTGTAACAGGGATAATATGCCATTAATCGTCTACTTTAATCGTCTCCTTCGCCCCCGTCGTTTAGTCGGGTTAGCTGCCTTCAGTCGAAGCGCCTCTTCTAATCGTCCGCCTCGGTCTCCTCCACAATGGGCACCTCCTCATCGCCATAGTCAATATCCTTCCCAGACTCGTCGTAGCTGTCCTCCAGTGCCTGTGCCACACCAAGTCCACCACCCGACAGGTCCAGGTCCAGGTCGTCGTCCGAGTCCGAGGTATAGTTGTTCTCGTCGGACGTCGCTGTTGTGCTGCCCAGTCCACCGCCCATGGTTCCCAGGCCAAGGCCCACGCCCGATACGATATCCCGGCGGCGCTGTCTCTGGCGTGCGTGGCCGTTGAGGCCGTCGTCGCTCATGAGCGAGTCGAGGCTGCTGCTGACAGCATGGCCGGGTCCACCACCCAAGCCAGTCAGGCGCAGCGAACCACGGCCACGGCCACGGCCGTTGTTGTTGTTGCTGGCACCATTGGCCGAGCTGGTTGATCCGGCGTTGCCAGTCGACGACGATGATGCACCGGCTGCGATTGCCTGGCTCCGAGTTTGGAGGCGGCCCCTTTCAACCAAACGCTCGACCCGCAGCCGGTTGGAAATGAACTTGAGCGGCGGGAACGCAGACTGCCGTCCCTCGTGGAGCATGCGAGCCAGCCGCGGCGGGTCCGGGTCCGACAGCAGACGCACAAAGTCGGATGGGATCGACTTGGGCCAGATAGTAATGGTGCCGCTGAACGGCTGCAGCCACAGCTCGGACCAGTCCTGGCCCATGAGACGCGGCAGCAGCTCGAGGTTGCGCAGCAGCTTGAGCCACTTGCGCAGGTCCTGCTTGAGGTATTCTTCGAATGCCGAGCCCAGGTAGCCGCCACGCCAGCCACGACCCTTGCGGTGTGTCACGGGCTGGCCCACAGAGCCACGGCTGCTGAAGAAGAAGAGGTTGACGTGCGGGTTGACCTGGCTGACAATGGTAAAGTTGACATTGAAGTGCAGGTTGAGCGCCTTGATGGGAATGTCGGTGCGCAGACTGCCATCCTTCCACTTGTGGCCAAACGAGTACGGAACAAGACGACCGCCCGGTGTCTTCATCATGAGAACCACAGGGTTCAAAATACCGGGGACAGCTGCGGAAGCGAGCACGGCCGACCAGATGACACAGTCGGGCGCGGTGCGGTAGTTGCAAAGAATCGTCGGCGAGTGCGGGTCGGCTGGCACGCAGGTGACGTTGAGAATGCGTCCCGTGCGCTCATAGGCCTCGCGGAACGTCATGGACCCGTGCGACCACCAAGCACACTGATGTGCCCAGTCGACCGAATCGAACCGTGCGCCTGTCTTCCACCAGCGCCGGAACCACACGGCGAGCGGCTCGCTGCAGGCGTTGATCTTGCCGGCCAGGGCGGGCACCAGGAGCTGGCGGAGCTCGTCGTTGGTGCGAGTCGCCACGAGAGCCGCTACCAGAGCGCCTCCACTCGTGCCTGTAATAACGTTGGGCAGCAGGTCTTCATCGAGGAGGGCACGCACGACACCAAAGTGGTAGTAGGCAAAGGATGCACCGCCAGACAGGCAGAGGGCGGTCCGGCCGTAGTTGGCGTAAAGACGCTTGAACATGGCGCGCTTCTCGGCGGCATCGAGCTGGTTGGTCTGGATCAAAAACTCCAGACTCCGCTCAACCTCGTCGACAAAGCTCTGCACCAAGTTCTTGGTGCCGTAGTAGGTCCGGCTGTACAAATGGCGGTTCTCTATGCCGGCAAAGTTGTTCTTGACGCACGCCTCCACAAGCGCCTTGAGGTCGCCCACATTGTTCTTCTTCTCGCCGCCGTCTTGTTCCGTCGTCGCCGTGCCACTGCCTTCTTCGGCCGCCTCGGCACGGGCACGGCACTTGCGCAGTTGGTCGGCTACGCGGCGCACCGTCCGGAAGTCGTAAAAGGCAAACTCGTTCTCCTCCTTCCAGCGGTCGTTGCCCAGATGTGTGTCGAGGGCGTTGGCGGCCGCCACCCAGTCGGCGTAGTTGTCCGTGGCACGCATGCGGTGGCGCAGACGTTCGCGGCGGCCGCGCCAGGTAACGAGCTGCTCGTACATGGCAATGTACATGCGCGTCAACAGATAGGCAATGGACAGACCAATGATCCAGCCAAAGACGCCGATGAGGAACGGCCATTTGAGCAGACCGTACAGATAGCCCTCACGAGTCTCGTCGCGCGTGCGACGGCCAATGGACGATGCGCCCTGCTTGTCGCGTTTGCGGGAGCGTTTGCCTGCAGCAGCGGATGCGGCGGCCGCCCGGCGTCGCTGCTGCTCTTGACGGCGCGATCGTTTGCTGGAGGCTCCGTTCCCTTCTTGTTTTGTTGTATTTGTGCTTGTATTTGATGGAGCTGGTGCCTTCTTCCATGTCAAAAACGAGGGCAGCCATGCAGACGACGCAGAAATGAAGGTCGCTGTGCGGCGGCGTCCGGCAGGAGCTGTAGCAGAAGCTGTAGCAGAAGCTGTAGCAGAAGCACTGTCCTCGGCACCCTCGACCTTCTCGCGCACCGGGGCCCAGTCGTTCTTGGCTGTGATAAATAGCGAGCCATCGACGCCGCCGATGGAGTTGCCGGCACCGTCTGTATTGCTGACAATCGAGTTTCGTTTCGAGAGGGTAACTGGGGTGGCACCACCGGCACTCAAAAGGGCGTTGCCCTCCTCGCCGGGGCCTGCCGAGGCTGTCGCTGCTGGAGACTGCAGTGGATCGGGAGCAGCGAGAGCTTGGACAAAAGCTTCGAGGTCTTCGGGGGAGATGAAGTCGGTATCGTAGTCGGGGAGTTGTGTGACGTCGTCGAGGGTGTCGGTTGGGAAGCCGTAGAGGGAGGGAACAGCCTCGACAGGGCCGCCCCTACTCTTCTCTGCCATCGCCGTGGGGGTGTGTGATGCTGTGTTTATCCGAGCTTGTTGGAAGCACGAGGGAGAGACAGAGAGAAAAAGAAGGCTTGTTTTGTTAGAAGGGATGTCGTCCGAGCGCAGATGCCCACGATAGCATCGTTTTGGATTCGGATTCGAGTTCGCAGTCCTCGGAGTCGGTGTAAGCTTGTGTGTCTTGAGAGTGTCGCGAGCGGTGTTTGAGGCTGCGCGCGTTGTGTTGTTCGTTCGTAGATGGAGAGAGTGCTCGATGAAAAGCCAAAGGGATGGTTGGAGAGAGTTTGTGTATCGACAAACAGAGTGCACAAAAGAGAAGGTTGTCCGAGGATAGTACGGTTGGGTCGTGCCTTCCTCGTGCAAATGACGTCGGCAATAAAATGGTTGGGGGGTAAGACTGGACTCTGGACAGCTGGCTGACAAGTGGGTCCATTCACCAGTGGCGTTGACTGCTACTTTTGCGCGTGGAGAGACTAAGTGGAACTGACAGGATATTGAGGCGAAAAGTATATGCTGCCACCACGCAATGGTGCTTCTACACGTTCGATATCTTTTTTTTCTTCCTTTTCTTTTTCATCATTTAATTTTCTACAATACTGTGACTTTTCTGTCATATCTAATATAATATTGTCCTGATACGAAAGGTATGAAACTGGCCGCGGTCAAACAGTCACTGGGGTTCTCGTCACGTGATAAATACTACTGCGTCTGGATCATTATCCCTCCTTTTCTTGATACACACAACGCTGGTCGTATCGTTCTACAGTTTATCTACTGTCGAATTATACGAGAGCCCATGACTGATGTTGTACAAGATGCACGTCAAATTGGCACCTCTTCGTGCAATGAACCTCAGCCTCGTGATGTCGTCGACAGCAAGGCATTATCACGTGATCACATGACCACTTACACGAAACTCTGTCGCCCTCCTCCCTCCTCTCGTTTCCTCCTCTACAGAGGGCAGTTGTCGATGTTGGCCTGCCACGTCTTCTTGAGATAGGAAAGAAGGTATTCCTGCGAGGTAAAGTTCTCGGAGATGTAGGGCTTGACGTCCGAGGCCGAGGTACGACAGCACGTAGGATTGGATGCTACTTTGTTAGACTAGGAAAGACAAAAACAAGGACAGGGAGAAGGGATGAGACGAGAGAGAGAAAAGAAAAATGGAGGGAAAACATGCAAATCGATAAAGACAACATCGACCTTGTCGAGGTTGCGGCACTTGGGATAGCCGCCGGTGGCCATGTAGTAGAGTGGGATGAGAAGCTGGGGATCTCCGAGTGCTCGGTATCGTCACCATCGGTGCCAAAATCATCAGCGGTGGTATAGCCCTGGGTCCCCTGGACCTGGCGACGGCTGATGCTGATGCCGAGGGGAGTGGCATCAGTCGACGCATCGCGGCGGGCAAGGCCGATCTCAGGGTCGACATAGGCATCGCGGCCAAACAGCGCGCTGGTATCCATGGCGGCCAGGCTGCGCTTGTCGGCACCACCGCTGTTGAGCTGGTGGATCAGGTTGCTGGCATCAGAAAAAGGCACGTCCGGAATGTATTCAAAGACGTTGCGGAAGGGCGAGACAATAAAGTTGTCGTCGTAGGTGAAGGGACCCTTGTGCATGTCGAAGCGAATACCACCAGTGTTGGCAAAGATCATGCGTGCCTTGTCGCTGCTGGGTGCGGATCTCGGTGATCTCTCTGGTGGTCTTGAGGCCCTCGGCAGTGTCAAACGAGGCAGTGTTGCCGGAACCGACCGTGTGGTACTGGAAGGTGTAGCGGTTCCAGTCGAGGTAGCGACGCGAGTACACAATGGGAGACGCCGTCTCCGTCTGGCTGGACGTGGCAGCAATTGCCTTGCAAGTCGGGTTGGCCACGCCGGCGGGATTGGCAGCACCCGTGCGGCCACTGTTGGTGTCGTTGAAGCCGCTCGTGGAGAACCAGTCGGCGGTCTCGCAGTAGCGGCCGCTTTCGAGAGCCGTGCTGGCTTCATCGACGACGGCAAAGTCGCGTAGGTGGCTGTGGCCGCCAAAGATCTGGATGGGGGTGGTGGTGTGGATGGCGCGGATGGCGTTGTGAACAACCTGGAACGTGCTGCCGCTGGTAGAGGGGCATGCAATGCTGTGGCCAATGAAGAGGAACAGGTCGACGGGCTCGCTGGTGTTGATGGCGTCGATGAACCAGGTCTGCTTCACCATCTCGGAGGCCGGGATGACCTTGGAGGCGTTGGCATTGCCGGTGAAATCGAAGAGCACACCAAAAGCCGTGATACGGAGGCCTAGTTTGTTAGTATGGCGTTGGTGTTACTGGATGCTGTATTTCAGTCTGGTCACCGCGACCCACCATTCTCTGTGGTGAAGTAGCGGTGCGTCTTGCCGACGTACTCCCACTCTTGGGTGTCAGAGTTGATAAGCTGGACATTGGAGGTGAAAGACCTTGTCGGAGAGAAGGCCGTCAGGCTAGGTAGTGTCGCTGAGGCCAGTACCATCGTGGAGGTCGCCTAGACGAGAGTTAGTATCTGGATGTGAAGAGTACCAAACGCTGCACATCTTCAGTCTCTCACTCTCGCTCTCTCGCTCTCTCAGCTCTCCAGAAACTGACCAGTGTCTACAAGAAGTTGATCGACACCCAAACTCTTCGCCTGCTGCTTCAAGTGCGCCGTGAACGAGATGAAGTCGCCAAAGTCGGCGCCGTCTGTTTTGTTAATTTGAGGAAGAGGGCAAAAGATAAAAGATAGTAGATGGAAAATGAAGGGGAAAAGGTGTAGGATTGAGCTACACAACTTTACTAAAATACGAGTACGGAGTACGATAAAAAGCAGAGAGAGACAGACGGAAGAGACGAAAGAGACGAAAGAGACGAAAAGACCGAAAAGACCGAACGAGATGTGAAGATAAGATGGAGATAATTATTGTCGAGGCATCGGTGGCCACAAGGTTCGGGGAACCTTGTCATTAAACCCGTAATTCGGGGTCGTGAAGTGCCCCGGATATACAGCACGTGAATCCACAGTATCAAATATAAGTACGTCGTATATGAAAAAAATCCGTCGTGAAAGTCGACACATCAAACGCCTAAAAATGCTGGTCGTAGACTCATATGGTCTCCTCTTCTTCCAAGGGCCTTCTCTCACTTTCGCGTTTACTTCACGTTCACATTCCTTCCCTCTACTCCGCCCCCCTTTCCTTCTCAGTCCAGCAGACGCACGAGGATCTTCACTTCATCATCCATCATCAGCTCATCTTCGTGGACACGGTTGATAACGCGATCCCAATCAAGATCACTGGTGACGCGCTCGAGGCCAAGAATCGTCATTATCGATACGCAGTCGACCGTTCTGCCGAGTCGGTTGCACAAGCCGGTCAGGTACGAGTAGCCCGCCTCACGGATGTCGCCCTCATGGCCGAGGACAATCTGCGGGATGGCACGCTTCTGGGAATGGGCCTCAACCACATTCACACGGTAGCGGATGCTGGCGTCGGCTGGCGCGCGTCTCACAGTGTGGTAGTAGTTGTGGGCCTGCTCAGCAAAAGCAGTGGTAGGCGACGGGGCGGTCAGGGTCGGTGACAGAGTCTTCTCGGACTCACTGACGGACGCAATGCTGCCGCCAGTAGTCGTAGCAAGCAAAGCCTCACGTAGCACCTGTAATGTGTTAGCGTGAGTAATCGAGACAGGAAAAGTAGAAAAGGGAGGAGAGAAGACATACACTTGGTGAGCTATATCTGAGGCTGAGGCTGGTGCGAGGCTGCACTTTCACTGCCGTTGCCGTTTGAACGAGAGGCTCGGCAGGCTTTGGTGCAGGCCGAGGCTGAGCTGCCTTGCGCTTACGCTTCCGCGGTCTGGTCTCTGCGGGCGCTTCGCTGGAGCTTTGCAGCTGGTCTTCTTCCGGCGACATCGACGACTCTGTGGCCTTTGACTGGTTCTGCTCGCCAGACGTCGGGTCAGGTGGCGCTACATTGGCTTTGCGGTACCGGTTCCGAGAGCTCAAATTTCGAGTCAAGCGGTAGAACAGCTGGATGAAGAAGAGGGTCAACCTGGTAGTGGTGCATATTAGTCAAGAAGAAGAGAGAAAGAGAAGAAGAAGAGGGAGAAAAAAGAAAAAAATTACGTAGTCGAGTCCTCAGGCCACACGTGCTCACTCTTCGGATCGAGGGTTGACTCGCGTCCAAAGAAGAAACTGCCCACACCAGCACGCCCGTCACTATCCTTGAGTAGGGCCAAGGCACTGTGAATCAGTGTCACCTTGAGGGCGCGGAGGGCCACCGGGTTAGACCCGCTGAGGGTAATGGCGTGTGCTGGGTTGGCGAGGTGGCCACGGCACAGCGAAAGAACGATCTTCCAGGCATCGGCGTTGAGTCCCAGCCGTTCCTGCACGGCCTCAAGGGACAGCTTCGCCTCTGTTGAAAGTTAGCAGTGATTTTTTGAAACAAGAGCCACAAGAGTCCCAAGAGTCGCAAGAGTCACAAGAGTCAAAAGAAAGGGAAAAACTCACGAAGCTGGACAAACGGCAGCAGCTCCTCGACGTTGAAGCTATCGAGGTCGATACGCGCAGGCGGTGGTCCTTGTGGGCACCGGGGTCGGAGCTCCAGGTGATGGGGAACGGGACCGGGCAGCGAGGTTGGAGACGGAGGCTGGGGCGGCGCTGATACAAAACCTTGCACTACTTGACCATTGACCTGTCTCGAGGACAGGAGCACGACGTCGTCGTCACTATCATCGTCGTCGCTAATGTTGATGATTGCCGGGCCCGGGCCTTCTTGATCGCCGCGGGCGCCTGTGTCTGTGGTGGAGGAGGGGTTGTCAATGCTTGTTGCATGAATGGGTGTGGTGGCAGTAGTAGTGGTAGTAGTGAGCAGATTCTGACAGCCGGATGGTGAAGTCACTACTTCTTTTCCCGAGGTATGTGCCTGCTCTGTTTCCTGCGCGTTCTGGCCCTGCTTCGTCACTCCCTGCTCAACAGCCAGCCCAAAGTCAAGTCCGAGGTCAAAGTCAAAGTTGACATCAAAGTTGACATCAAAGTCCTCCAGCGACATCTGGACATCGTCTCCTTGTCCGGGCACTGCCACGGGCACCTCTTGTTCGCATTCTTGATGCTGTTGCTGCTGCTGCTGAGGCTGGCTGTAAATCTCATCATGAGGGAGAGTACTAACTGCACTGAAGGGTCCGGCACTTTCAGCCTGCAAAAGGACAGATGGCGAAAGTGGGAGCGATGAAAAGGCGAGAGCAGGAGGGAAGGCAAGAGGGAATGTGAGGCCCTGCTGCTGCTGATTCTGCCGCTGATGCTGATGGGCTTGTTGACGTGATTCTTCGCCTTCGAGTCTCGCGAGTAGATGCTGCATTTCGACGTCGCCGTCGAAAAGAGAGTCTGCCTCGTTCGTCCCTCCGTTAAAGAGCACACCGCCCAAAATTGCATCGACGTCAGTAGAAGAGAGATCAAATTCCAGCCCGTCAAAAAGGGAGTTGCTCTCAGCCGCTCCCTGCTGCTCGTCGCCGTTCGATCGTGATTCGACCCAGGGGTCGTTTTCGGGGTATAGGCCGTTCATCGTGAGGACGCCAAGAGAGGTAAATGGAGAGAAAGAAGAAAGAAATAAAGAAAAAAGAAAGAAGATGGAGGGTTGAATCAAGAAGACGACAAGCAGTGAAAAAAGACGAAATTGGCAAGGCAGGCGTGCGCCTCTGGAGAGCGGAGACGTACGTCTAGTGATCCATCCTCTGGATGCTTTTGGAGACTGTCCAAGCCTTTGTTCTTTCGTCTTTTTTCCTTTCCTTTTTTCTTCTTCTTTTTTTGTGCCACAAATCGGTCGCGAGTACTCCGTACCCGTGAAAAGTCTCAGTAATCGAGTATCAGTCTTGCACAATGGCACACTTTGCTTTTGGGTCCCAATAAAAGGAGGGAGACAGAAAACATGGAGCCGTGGTAGCCAGACACTCGATGTGATGCAAACGGTCAATCGAGGGTCGAGGTTGTGAAAGTTATGTTTTGGTACGTTCGTAGCTAGGCAGAAGCTACGGAGTACAACCCGACCATTTTTTGCCTGCCCCGTTTGTCGCGTTAATACCCCACACAGTATTGAGCCGCAGTCACTGTACAGACACACTGTATTTGTTTACAGCACCGAGAATGGACCCCTTTCAAGTTTTTTTCCCTTCACATCACCACATCCATTGAGGTGTCACTGAAGTTGTTTAGAAATATTGATTCTTAGCTGGGGAGTATCAACATGTATGAAAAGCGCAGAAAAGTAGCCCAAAATAGTAGATGTGTGTCCAATCTGTCCAATCTGTCCAATCTGTGTAGAAAAATGTGTAGAAAAATGTGTTCCTGCGTACCCCCCAAAAAACAGAAGAAAAGAAAAAGAAAAAGAAAACCCGAGTCCGCTGCCGTGTACTTCACGACAAAGATGGACGAGCAGCATTAATATTCAACTCCATTCAACACCGTATTTCGGACCCTTCCAGCGAAGACACAAAGCAAAAATACATTATGAAGATCCAAACTAGCAAAGCGACAAAGGAAAACACGAATAAAACCGAATAAAAGAACACCTTGGTTGCTCCGGAACCCTGTCTTTGGGAGTGTCTCCTTCTTCCACCATAATAGGTACTGTTTGGCCCTCTGTATGGTCGACCGGATTGCTCTGGTGATGAGTTTAAAGCAAAGTAAGCAAAGTATGTGGAAAATAGCAAAAAATGACAAGACCTTGAAGCAAAAGCAAAAGCAAAAGCAATACACAGCAAAACGAAAACGAAAACGCAAAGGGGGGAATCCAAAATAGACAATCTGGTTGATGCGAGCAAACATAGGTTGCAATCGAGTAACAAAAGACAACTGTAAAAATGGTAAAATGAGAATCGACCGAGGTGGGTATATGGAGGGATTAAAAAGCAAATGCAATGAACAAATAGATGGAGAAACAAGAGAAACAAGAGAAGCAAGAGAAGCAAAATGACAAGTCTCGCTGAGCGCTTTTTTAGGGTGGTATTTGGTGATGGGGGTATGTAAGAGACGAGGTAAGGGAAAAGGAAACGAGAAACAGGAAACAGGAAACGATCGCAGCTGAAAGAAACAGAAACCCAAAGCATTGCAAATTGCTCTGCTGCTTATATGATGAATTCCGGTGATGTCTAAGAGTCGCAGGGAAGATGGAAGTATGAGAGTAAGTAAGTCTGAGAGTAGATATGGAAGGATGTGAAATGTGTAATGTGAGGTGGGAATGGTAGAATGGCAAGATTATAGCCAGGCAGGGATATAAGATGGGACGACAAAAGAAATGCAACAGCGTGCAAAAGAAAACAGAGACGCAAGGAAGCCAGGCGGAAGCAAGGCCTGTAACAGAAACAACAGCAGCCAGTTGCCCGGCTATATGCCAAATGCCAGTCTAGAAGCAAGTTACCAAATCCCTGTCGGTACAGTATCTTGTCTTGTCCCGACTGTTTTCCAAAGTTGAGAATGTGAAGAAGGTTCCTCTGACAATTAATAAGGTTGTAGTTTGTGTGAATAGTGTGATGCTTCCGGAGCATATAGCGAAGGGTGACAAGATGTCGATTGCAAGGGAGTGCAGGGTGTGTCGGGAGCTTTGAACGGCAAGGGATAAGGAGATGATGAAAAAGGAATGGATATGGTTGGTGATATTGATATTGAAAATGAGCGAACAAGTTGATTGATGTTGTTTCCAGCTGGGACGGCTTCTGTTGTAGGAAGCGACAAAAGAAAAAAGGGCCCAAGAAAAGACCTGATCGAGGCGATCCACAATTGTCATTGCTCTCGCAGGCGTCGACTATCGTTGGTACTTTGAATCGGGCGGCTGGTGTTGTTGATGTGGCGCCGGAGAGTCTGCTGCCCAGCCCGCAGTATCGTAGGGACGGCTGTAGGCAGAGGACGTCGTGGTCGTGGGCTGGTAGTGCTGTGGGGTTGGCAGGGCCGATGCGTTCCCATGGGCAAGCTCGGGTGTCGGCGGGCCTGTGCCCATACCACCGCCAACTCCCACGCTGCTCTGGTTGCTCCCGGGGGTGTCTAGACGCAGAGGAGGCAGCCGAGGGTTACTCGGCGAGCCGGACAGGGGCGAAGGGCTCATACTGTGGAAGCGAGATGTCCCGGCAGGCGGTAACGGTGGTGGCAGAGATGATGGCATCGCCGCAGGTGGAGGAGCAGATGTGGTGTACGAGGGTGTGTAGTATTCCATGTTCGGCCCCGAATCTGTCCGGCGACGTTGGGCTGGGCGCTCCATGCCGGCGGAAGAGTCGAGCTGTCCTCCAAGATGCGCTGGTGGCGGGCCAGAGTATTCGGGCGCTGTTGGCATTGGCGGATAAAGAGGAGCTGGCGCGTGGGCGGGAGCATTTTGGTGCTGGCGATGCTGTTGCTGCTGTTGCTGCTGCTGGTGATGCTGCATGTGTGGTCGAGGAGGCTGCTGTTGCGCTTGCTGCATCGGGTGTTGTTGCGGCGGCGGCGGCTGATGTTGTGGCGGTACTTGCGGGTGCTGCGCAGGTGCGTGTTGGGAGCTCCCGCCTGTCATAGGGCTGCCCTCAGCAACATAGGACCGGCCGCTCAGAGATGTTGATGCCGGGCTCGGTGGACCCGATTCGAGGTACTCGCGCATGCTCGGTGACTGGGACATAATGTGTCGTAGCCGGTTTCGCTCGTTACGGTAGAAGTCGCGTTGTTGCTCCAGCTCCTGGTTCCGTTTCTGTAGATCGCGGTTCATTGTCTCAAGCCTCTGTATCCCCATTTGCGCCTCGCGGTCCTTCTCCTTCTTCCGTGCTCGGAACCGTGCCGATGCGCCGGCATTTCGAAGCCGCTTCTCGTCTGCCTGCTTTGACGCTTGGTGCACATCCACAGGGACATGGATCTCCTCACCATAGGATGGCGTGATTGTAATAAACTGCTGTCCCTCCGATACAGACATGGAAACAGATCTGCCACCGCCCACACCACCGCCAGGACCTGTTCCTGCTGCTGCTCCATGGCTTCCCCACTGGCTCTCACCGCTGCCGGTGTTCGCGTTGCTTGCTGACACGGTCCGGCTCGGAGCTGTAGTTGTCGCAAAGCCACCTTCACGAGCACCAGAAGCATATTGGAATCGTGACGACTGCTGGCCTTCTTGCTGCTGTTGTTGGTGGTGCTGTTGGTGGTGCTGTTGCTGTGTATCGTGTGCCTGCGCGCGACTGTCTCTGTGTCCTCCTCCCTCGTTGGGATAGAACGGCTGCACGTATGGCCTTTGTGGGCTTTCTCCCGTCGCCATGGAGGGTGGTGGCGGACCTGATGCTCCGTGTTGAGAGAAGTAGGAGCCAGGTACGGACCCGGCCATTTGTCCAGAGCCAGAGCCAGAGACAAAGCCAGGACCAGGTCCCGATCCAGGCCCCGATCCAGGACCCAAGCTGGGTGCGCTCATGCTTTGGTGTAGCCGATTCGGTGGGATAGGAGGCACTGGTGGTGCATCTCCGCTCCGTGGAAACAAGGGATGCTGACTACCCGGCGCACCCATGCCTGGCAAGCCCCTCCCAAGACTGGACCGGCGTGGTGATTTCGGCGTCAGAATGCGGCGAGGCTGTGATCCGAATGCTGGGTTTGTATGCGAGTGTGTCAGCCGAGGCGACGATTCTTGGTCAGATCCGCTACCGCCAGACAGCGGTACAAAGCCCATCCCCGGGCTCCTTGCCGTACTTGTCGCCTGACCTGGCTCCCCAGAAGCTGGCTGCCCATAGCCGGGGCCGTAACTGACAGATGCGAAGCCAGAGGGGCCATGCAGTCGACTGGTGCTGTTGCTGTTGCCGCCACCCGTTTGGTACGCAAATTGGGGCTGTGTGTGGTGACTCTGCGGTGTGCGACCATGGTGGTTGCTGGAGGCACTCGAGGCCGACCCAATTTGAGGGCTGCTCGCACTGCTTGGCCTCGTTCTTGGCAGAGTCCGCGACTCGCCTGTATCAATCACCGCATTCCCTCTCGACGATGTTCTCGGTACGGTGGCCACCGGGCTCTGTACGGCGGGTTGTGCCTCGGAAGGATTCAAGATGTTGTGGACGCCAAGCGTTCGAGAGGATGCTGGTTGTGCCGATCGGTCGTCCGTGTCGACCGCTAGTGCGGCTGCTGCCGCTGCAGCCATCGTCGACGGCGGAGCACTGTCCGCTTGGGCTCCTTCCCGTCTCGGCGCCATGGTGTTTGTTATTGACCCCGGACGGGCACTGTTTTCGACGGCACCAGTCGTGCCCCTGGGGCTGTTGGTGGTGCTGCCTGGCTCGGAACGTCTGGTTGCGCCGTGGCTGTGGACTGTTGTGTAATTGCTGCTTGTGCTCGTAGTATAGCTGCCTCGTTCGGCAAACTGAATATCATGCTGCTCATCGCGGTATAGCAGGTGCCGGGATTCCCTGTCTTGGGAAGCAGTCGGGGAGAGACCGGCGGCAGTCGTGCCCGGGGCGTTGGCGTCTCTGGGAGATACGGGTGGCGGCTTGGCGTCCGATGGAGTGCGGTGATGGGGGTCGGGGCGAGGCACAGACGCCTGCTGGGACATTGAAAGCTCGCGGCTCACTTTTCCCAACTCCTGGTCAATAAGACCGCGGCATCGGCCGCTCTCCTCCTCCTTGATGTTGGCAAGAAAGGCCCTGGGCTCGGGCCCGAGCCCCGGTTTGGACTGGTCACTGGTCAGTTCGCCGGTCCGCTTTATGTCGGAGGCTGCTGTAGCTGCAGCAGTGAAGAGAGCGGCCGCTGTCGCAACAAAGATGGTATCGTTAGGTGCCACCTTTCCACCGGAAAGCCGAGTGCTGGGCAGGGATGCGTCTGGCCGCGGCTGCCTCAGCAGCGCCGTCGTTGTCGCCGTTGTCGTTGCCGCTGCTGTCGTTGTCGCTGCTGTCGTCGACGAGGATGCCACGGTGAACGCGCCCTCTCTCGTGGGCCGGCGAGATTCGGCACTGACTGGGCTTGCTGCTGCTGAGCACGCCCTGCGTTTGTTGGAGGCAGTGGTAAAAGCAGCACACGAAGAAGAGATCGAATGGCCGCACTGCCGCTCGTTGGAAGCCCGGAAAGACGTGTCGACCGCCAGGGTGAAAGCTTTGCGCGGGCGTCTTTTTCAAGCACTTTCTGATAGACTGTTGGTAACAGCACGGATATATATGGCCCGTCTGGGAGCGATCCAAAGATAGGTCTGCTGATAGCCTTCCTTATCGGGTCCAAGAACGAAACTGTCAAGTGGACGGGGCGCTGCCACCGGAGCACGTTGTTGATGCCGTCTGGGATGAAAATGAGCGGAAACCCCAAGATGGGAGGCGAGACATAGGGACAAAAAATGTACCAAGAAGTAAATGAGCGACTAGCAGACTATTCCTGCCTCGTGTTGATTCCTGCTCTTGAAGAAACCCGGGGCGGCCGTCGGAAATGGAACTGATGAAGCTAAGGCTGAACCGAAGAAAACGTTGTGCCTGCAAGGCCTGTCAAGATGATGGTGATCGGTGTACGACGTATGCTACGCCTTTTCCTGAGCGTGCTGATGGTTCTGTAAGGCTGTGAAGAGGGGGCGCAGTTGTTTTGATCTGTTGCCGGTCTACGCTGAGCCACCTCGTAAAAATGGAATAAGGAAACGAAGGATACCAGAATCGAAAGTGTGGTATGAGAGAACCGAAGAACGTAAGTCTCAAGGATCGAGGAGACGAAAAAGCTGGTGGACGATGCTGGTCTTGAACCGATCCTGTGTGAGTGATGATGAGCCGGGATACGTTCGTAGTGTTGAAGAGAAAGAGACGATAGACGGCGAAACAATGTTGACGGGGATGGCTGACAGCAAAAGGGAAGAAGAAAAAAAAGAACCAAAGGTCAGAATAGGACAAAGGCCAAAGATGAGATAAACAGCTCAAGAGAAAAGAAGAGTGAAAATTCAAGAGGAGAAAAGGCAAGTACAGAATAAAATATGGGGAAGTAGAAAAGACGTGAGGAGAAAGGACCGGGGGGTGTTCGTTTTGGTAGAGAGAGCTTGGGTAGGGGTATCGATAGTGATAACCTGGAAACGTCCAGGCCTCAAAAGCAACAGGCAGGCACTCACAATAATAAGCACAAAGCCCCTCTCTAAATTGGCGTGTCCTTCAGAGAGTTGAAGGCAATACGGAGTAAACATATTAATACTGCATAGGCCGATCAGTGGGCGTGGGTGTGGGAGATGGACAGAGAGACAGGCCACACCATCTCATGAGAGCACGCGCGTGGACCCTGTGCTTCTTGCGTTACTTTCTTTGTACGGAGTACGTCGTACTGGTTGTGCCTTTCTTGAATGAACAGGTCTCCCGTGCTTGGCTGGCTGCTGGCTGGTGGCTGGTGGCTCTTGAGTTGTGGTGTTGATGGGGCGGGATGAGATGGACGGCCAACTACTAGCCACTCATCGTACTGAAGTGAAGCCTCATGCAGCGAGCGGTTCTGGAGTGGTCAAACAGCTTGCAGGACTAGAGCGGGAGAAGCCATTTGAATGGGTCTGGATGCAGGATAAGAATGGGGGGGTGATGGCACACGGTCAGGATAGGTCCGAACTGGACGGAGAGAAAGCTTTTGGTCAGGCTGCTCCTTGGGAAAGACTGGAGAAAATAAGCAAGAAGAAGTTTTCCGCCTTCCTGCTTTTCCCACGCGTCTGGTTGTCGGTAATGAGAGCAATAAAATAGTGTAGATAAAGTACTCCGTTCCCCGTCAAGCAAGGCTCGAAAGAAAAGGGAAAGAGCGAAAAGGAAAATGCAAATACGTCGTAATTTAGCAGGGGGTGGGTTGCCAGTGCCATGGATCTGCCTTGTCCCAGTTTGGTTCTTGGAAGGTCGGATACGGAGTACTTAGCTGCGAGTACCAAGTACTATGTACGGAATACTCCCCAAGTCCTTCCTACCCCTGCTGTGACCTCGTTGCACCTTGTCGTCCTTTGTCTGCCGAGCTTTGTCGTGTCGTGCTCGTGGAAAAACTCTGTTGAAATGTAAAAAGCAGCCGGGGGAGAGGGGGGCGGACGAGAAAGGCAAAGAAAGCTCGTACTGAGTAGATTAGTACGAGAGGAGAGAGTTTGTTGACTTGGAGAAGCTATCCAGAGACTCCGAGGTTTTCCAGCAATTTGTTTGGTATTGTTAAGGAGTTCCACATGAACTGGCCTCTGGTGACTGAGCATCGGGTATTTCGATTCCCAGCCAGAACTTGGCATTTGTTGTAAGATACATATAGCATCATAGTTCTGGGAACAGCGTTTTGAAAAAGTGTTGATGGGTCTCTGTAGAAGAAGCTGGGGCTCCCGATAAGAAGCAGCCGCCTCTGCTTCCTTTGGAAGCAACAAAAAAGGCACTGTGGCCCTCTGTATGGAGTATGTACGGAGTACGACGTGCAGAAAGTCACATTAAATACGACGTACAGTCGCTCATGTGCTCATAGTGGTGGCTCGACATGAGAAGAAATCCCATTTGTTGCAGACCAAAGGCACCGTGTAAGTGAAAAGAATGAAGATTGACGAAACAGGTGTTGGTACTCCGTACAGGGGTGTCGCACTGCTTTTCCAAGCGCGTTCTGCCCATCACGCCCCCTTTTTTCATTTTCCTAAAAGGTCGTGGCGTTACGTTTCCTTGCCCAGTTCCTTCAGGTTGGTGCGGCTGGGCCCATTTCGGCCAGTCGGGAGCTACTTTGCGGCATGTTATTTCATGGATGGGGCTATCGCGTCCCGTTTCCACGTAACAACAGTCGTGACGGGGCACTGGGGAGAATCGCCGTCACAATACGGGGCTTCGTCCCATAAGGATTATGAGGTATGTCCAACGAGCGGCATCGGCAGCATCTCGACGTGTCAAGTTGGATGCGCTCACAAGACGGTAGGGAGAATGGTGGCAGAGCGCAAGGTTTTTGTTTTGGGCCGGCGATGTGCTCATTTTTTTCTTTTTCTTTTCTTTCTTGAATTATGGCAGGGCCTGGTGTGGCCAGATGGGAAATAGGGGTTGAGTGCTAGCGCAATCGGACGACGCTCTCTGTTGTTGGTGGTGGGCGACGTCCGCAGTGTAGTGCTCTCTGACCAGCACTGGCAGAGAAGCACCGAAGCAAAAGGATATGCAAGTCTATGCATCGTAAATCTTTTGCCATATGTTGTTTACTTTCTGGCTATCCTTTTGCTTGAGGTTTGCTTTCAACCCAGGGGAGCCACATAAGCAAGATATACTCCGTATACTCAGTACGGAGTACACTGGACACATGCCGGGACTTCACTGCCATGTTCTGCAACTGATTCTGAGCGGCCCAGTCCGAGCATCCTGGTCAGTCAGTAGGGCGGTGTCTTCTTGTCGGCGAACAGAGTTTTCAAGGGAGCATGACCGGACATCTTTGTCGACAGAAGGAATAGCGTGGCTTCGTTGGCGCACAGGTGTACCCTGCTTTGGCGTAGCGCATGCTAGTGTGGATGGGGCAATATGAAGATGGTCCGTAGGACGGAGTTGGCTCTTCGTGCTACGTTCGTACTATTCAAGGAACTGATGAACATAGCTTGGCTGATAAGTGGACTGGCGGGAGCGGCGGTAAGGCGAGCGGTGACGGTGTCTTTTCCTCAAGGTCATTCCTCAAGGCTTCATACAGATGGTGTGAGATATCTTGCCCTTCTCTTCGCACGTGCTCTGTTTGTTTCTTTTGGCCAACCCGTTTCAGGAGAGGCGGCGGTGAACGGGGAAAAAGAAAAATGGCTCCCCATGTGACGATTCTCCGATGTCGATCCAGCCGCCCTAGCAGTGACGATGAGGGGGGGGAGAAGAATAAAGCGAGACTGCAAGACTAGTAGAGCTCTGCTCGGGACGCGTCGTTATCTGCTGCTTGGTTTATATGGGACTAGCAAAATCTAAACAGACGATTGCCCGTTTGTAAGATATATGTCGTAGGGGGCATTGAGGGGGTGAGCCATGCTTGGAAAGGCGCCACATTGTGTGATGCGTGTAATATGTTGAGGCTAGTGTGTGTGCATCTTCGATGTGATGCAAACTGCGCAACAGCAGCCCCTTGTCTGTCTAGAATCAAAAACAGCAAAACCTCCTTGTATTAACTAGTTTTGGGGCTGCACTTGTCACCCAACGGTCGCGGCCTAGCTCATGCGCCTGGCCTGGGCAGAAGGTGATGGTGGATAAAAGCGGGACACGGCAAATAGGAACGCGCCTGGGGAGCGGGCCTGCCCATCCCTTCGCGGCGACGGTTCCGGGGACGGGACCGAGGCGCTAGGCCAGTGATGGGGCAGCAAAGCCTGCAGGGTTCTGGTGAGAATAGTTGTAGCTTGGGGCGCATTGGAGACAGCGACAGATGGCACTGTCACACCGTCAGCTCAACCCTTTTTTTTTCCTCCCTTCAGCAACTCTCCCGTGCTCCGTAGTTACTGCATAGAATACGGAGTATTCCTACACAACATACGAAGTACACGGACGTCGCCTGTGCACCCCATTCTCGGTATGTTCATAAAGAGCCGGGCTCCGTGCGCACAGCCATATGTACAAGGACTTGAACGGCCTAGCTTGCGTTGACAGACTTGTGGGCACTCTTGTGTGGTTTGGTTTTGGAGAGGGGGCAGCTTCGCCATATTCTGCGGTGTAGTTGAAAGTCTCGTCCACAAAAAGCGCCAACTTTTCCACTTGCGTGCGGCGAGGATCCCAGTGAGCGGACACCAGTTGCTGCAGAAAGCAGAAATAGCGGTCGTGCTAACGAGAAGCAGTGTCTGTATTGTATGTTGACAAGGACAGTCAAAGTTCTGCGCGCATGTTGCCGATTGGCTGCAAAGGTTTGGCAGCTAGAAACGTTGTTCGACATGGTGCGTTGCTTGGTATGTACTCCGTACAGATACATGTATGTACGAAGTATATGTGCTGGATCCGTGTAAGTGGACCCGGGCAAGCAAATATGGTACTCCGCAAACTTGTCATACTCGTGCTCGCAGCATTTGGGCCGTCTGTACGACGTATCTTGTGCAGTATCTAGTTGCTGGTTTTCGTGTGTTTTCTATGGCCTTTTGCTTCTTGGTTAGCGATGCGTTTTCTTCCCCCCAATATTAATTTCTCCGGCCGCCATTTATATTTTCTTCGTCATTTTGGCTTTCCTGGGTCGTACATGAACTGACGTGTCACAAAAAGCAGCACCGCCAGCGACTCGGAGCACCATAGTGCTGGTTATTGTCTCTATTTTTTAGGCCAGGGTGCGGACTCTCAAGACTGCGGATTGGGTAGCGTGCAGGGAGGAAGCTGAAGTATCTTGCCATATGAGGTAAGGACTTTGTTTTGATAGATGAAATGCCTTGGCTTTGTCTGTATGGTGGTCGGTAGCTTTCCATGGCAGACCTGGCAAGCATTTTGCCAGCCCTGCGTGTGATGATGAGGTACCACACACATGGACGCCATATTGAATGCCCTGTCAAGAAATATCATGATTAAAGGCACGGTGCACTCCGCACATATGCGTATATTGAGCACACAAAGTACTCCGTACTCCGTACACATGCATTGAGAAAACGAGGCTGGTATGCTTTCGTTGACGCAACGAAGGTCGTATTGAATGTGGACAACGCGCTGTCACCCGCTGTACGGAGTAGGGGAACGTCCACCGCGCTTGCCAGCGACCCCTGTCCGAAGAGAGAGGGAGGAAACGAGGAGGAGGTCGCTTCTCACAGGGGGTATCGCAACTGTTCACCGTACTCTGAGTAAGCATTTGAAAAGAAGCGGCGGTCAGTTGAAATCGAAGAGGTTGCCAGATTCCAACTGGGAGAATTGGTTTGCGTCTCAACAGAAGGCCGATGTGGGAGCGGGCCGAAGTCGACAGTCGGCGAGTGGCGTTGTATCTAGAGTACAAATCAAGCTGGTGCAAGGGAAGTTCTGTGTGGAACCACTGGGGATAAAAAGAGGCTTTGATGGCGCAATAGAAAGGTGGCTGGAGCTCCTCACCGCAAAGGTGCAAAGGCACGAGAATGTAATGAGATGCTGCATCTAATACGGAGCACAAGCGGTATCACTCTGCAAGCGGTGGGAAAATGGGAAAAGTGTGACGACAAAATGCAAGGGGAGGGGGGGGGTTGAGTGAGGAGAACGGATCTTTGAAGAAAATCAACAAGTTCATCACACATCACACCAACCCACTCCCCGACTGCTTACAGGGGCAAGCTACGGATAGGAAGGAGCTCCTGAGATGCGCGAGTCGACCCCGGTCTTCCCTGCTTCATAAAAAAAAATACTCCTGCAGAAAAGCATAAATGGCAAGAGCAAGCGTCATGTATGAGAACCCGTTCCCCAAAAAGTAGGTGCGTGGGCGCGTATAATGTGGTGCGACTTTTCCAGGAAGGAAGAGCGGCCTGTAATATCAATAGAGTGAATCGCCATTAGTATCCGATTTAGAAAGTCCCGACATCTATACAAGGCAGGAACGAAGGGCCATGCTCAGGGCCTCGCCTAATTGCACCTCTCGTCCCTTTTTCTTTTTGATACAAAAGAGTTTGAATACATGGCAAGAAAAGAGAACAGGAAACACAGAATCATCCAAAAAAAAAAAAAAAAAAAAAAAAAAGAAACATACATGGCGCATTATGCACGCTATTGTCGCGGAATCCGGGTCGGCGAGAAGCAGTTGAAAGTACACAATAGTGTGCAGAAGCTCCCAGTCCAGCGCATGTCAGATACGCTGTTCCTGCCCATCATGTTGGTTACCGCTCTTTCTATTGCATGGACACGAGGAGAGGCGGGGGCAGGAACGAACCAGCGTCACCGCCTCAAAATGTGAACTCATCGAGGCGCCCCGTAGTTATGTTGGACCTTCTCGGACTGCTTCTTGCTAAAAACGAACATTTGTGCTTTCCGTTCTTAGCTTTGCGCACCTTCGTGACTTCTCTTTTCGACACTTCACGACCGCACCTGCTACTTTTTTTCATGCATATGCAGTCGACACTCTCAAAACGGCAAGAGCTACGCAGTATTGGGCGTCAATGCCTCCTTCCCCGTCGCGCGCCCGCCGGTTCCTGCCTGACCAACACAATTTGTGAGCGCATTCGCACCTCGCACCTTCCATACGCGAACTACGGCGTAGACAACAAACAATAATCATGTCATCGCTAGGTCCACGACCAACTTGCAAAAACCAGCATGTCAGGAGATGATCACAAGCGTCTCGACGCGAACCAAGACAACGCTTACCAACAAGACCGACAGCCATTGCAATCACAACGCGCTAGACGACCGCGCCTTTTACCCACTCTCACCAGTACTAGTACTTTGTATGAGTGAAGTCTTCAGACTCCCAAAAGCACACAGACCACAAGGTACAAGCACAAAAGAGGCATTTGCAGTGCAACATCCATCCAATCCTGGCCCGCTTTGATGAACCGATCCAAGGCTGCGGATCTGCAGCCGATCAAGAACAGGAGTGCAAAAGAGCGACGAATCTCACAGCCCAGAGGCACGTCTTTTTTGCAGCAAGACAGGAAATCGCTGCATCTCCGACGTAAGATACGCACGATATGCACAATGCCCATGCATCCGACGAGTCCAGTTTGTGAACCACACGAAAGTGTATACCGCTTCCGGAATCTAGAAAGCCATACTCGCAGCTGGCAGCGGCAAGGGTTGAGTTCACCGCTCCAACCAGAGCGCGGGTTCGCCGAGTCTTGCTCCTGCACGTTCTTTGCCTGCTCCTTTTACATCCCTCGTCAAAACAAAACCACTCGATTGCGCACGAGCATGGCAACAAAATTGCCTCAAAGACAGCGAGAAGAGAGGATAAAAGACCATGGCAGAATTGGGGTGCAGACAAAATCACGATGCGCCTCAAGAATCGCGCATTGAGGCCCAACACAACGTCTTGTGTTTCTTACCTACAAAGCACTGTTGTACTGTTCGCGCTTGCGCATGCGGTCTCCCCGTACAAAATACATCC
Source organism: Sporothrix euskadiensis (assembly GCA_019925375.1). Lineage (NCBI taxonomy): Eukaryota > Fungi > Ascomycota > Sordariomycetes > Ophiostomatales > Ophiostomataceae > Sporothrix > Sporothrix euskadiensis. The sequence continues at coordinate 213,270 of JADHKQ010000012.1, read as the reverse complement.
CTGTCTCTGCTTCAACGTGCAGTTTCAACGTGCAGTATTACTCACCGTTCTTTGGGCTGAGGTGCAGCCCACCATACATACCGACTCGTACCCAAACCGGACGTGCATGCTGCAGAGTCTGCCGATACAAAAGAACGAGCGTGCCGCATGGTGGAGAATCATACAGTTCTTACGTCGTACTCCGCTCTCCGCCCGCTTCGTCGTTGGTACATGCATGCAGCTGTACCCCCAAAATCTGCAAAATCCCACCCAGGCCCCGGTAAACCTGGTCGTCATTCTGCATATGGTGGAGCAATTACGGAGTAAGGTACCTTTCTTTTGAGCGTACATGGCAGCACAGCCCAGGTATCTCGCAAATCATGACAGCCAAAAAAAAAGGCCACCAAGGCCTGTCCTTGTGTGTGCATATGCAGATGGCCCTCCAATACGCCAATACTGCTCCCAAATAAACAAAATCAAAGGAAGAGCGTGCATATCGACGACCGCCTGCTTCAAGACACCTGCGGCCGAATCTGTGGCCGCATTTCTTCTGGCCATCTTTGGCCCCTTTTGCCATTCCCATGCCGTCGGATGCACGGCGTTGGCGTCTAAGTCTGCAGGTCTCAAGTTGCTTTAGCGCGATTTTGTTTTAATGATCCTGCAGACCTTTGCCATTTTTGCTCTTTTAACGGTGGGCTTGGGCGCTTCACACCCATTCACCGCCATGTGTGTGGGTGGGATGGCTCCTGTAAGGCATCAACACCGATGCAAGAAATGGACCACGGTGAGGAATCTCAATGCGAGGGAAGAGTCCGACGAAGGGTTCCGCGACATACTCGTATGGTGCGAGAGGACTGCAGCGCGGCTTTACGTTCCGGCCAAAACCAGCTTCGACGAGAATGGCAATCGAAAATTGAGAACGATGACAGGCCTCGCGGTGCCAAACGAACCATCTTGCCATCTACACTTGTGGCTCCTCACCATGGGGACCGCGTGCCGCCCCATTCGGATCGAAACGGCAGAACTACACCAAATATTCCATCTCACATCGGTCCCATCAACTTGCGAGTCTTGGTCCGTCCATACAACCACTCGTTGAAGGCGGCAGCAAGAGCCGAAATGAAATGCCATCTCTGCTGCGGTGGCAGTGACAAGACTGTCTGCAATCTCACTCATCACCCAGAGACGGCTTATTTACTCCACCGTCTACCTCGTGTGCCACGGCCATGTGCCATCTGCGTGGTGGTGTTGTTGGCAGAGCGGTAGCGATACTGCTGCTGCAGACAAGCACCTCGTGCGCTGTCCTCATGCGTTGTTCTCTTGACCAACTGCTCGGGCGAGTCAGACAATAACCGGATGCAACACTGGCGTGGCAGAGAGCCTACACACACACCTGGAAGAAACAATGCGACAAAAAAGTGTAAGATATATCTCGCGGCATCACGTCTGGCAGCAAGGGAAATGAGGCACAAAAGGCGGAAAACAAGAAATGAATGTTACCCTCCGTCCAAAAACGAACGCCACGGTACTCCGTACAATGCTACATATGGCACCGAGTTTTAACATCCAGTCTAGCAAAGTTGACTTCTCAGTCGCTATCCTCCAATATCGGTCGAAGTCAACGTTCAAGGTCCGAGCTTTCTCATGATTTGTTGTCATCAACAATGCCGTCGAAAAAAGACGATAGATAAATCAAAGACAACATCGAACATTGGACTTGGCCAGGCCTCATGCATGGAAGAATGCAGCTAAGACACGTCGTTGCAACCACGGTGAGGCGCCTAATAACGCAAGCACTTTAAACTCTCCAGCCAGCATACGAACTACAAATTGCACCAAACCTGGAATAAACAAGAGAGCTAGAGAGGAGACCGACAGCGCTAGCTGTCTCGGCCGGCCAGGACCTCGTGCAGCTTCGGGCCTTTCCTGGCCTCCCGTTGTGCACTACTGTGTCCGCCGCGCACTAACGTATCCCACATAGGGCTCGAACCAGGCCAGGGGACAAGCCAGGGCGAGACATGGGGCTTGGTCGCCCATTGGCTCTTGTTGTTTGATGTCAAATTGCAACGTATTTGTAGGTTACCTGCACGAATACAAACATGGCCCAGGCGATCACAGCCCAGGCACTGAGACATCTCTGGCACCACGAATCATTAACTGCGAGATGTACACAGTACACTACGAACCATCTCACGACGTGTCACGGAGTACGTCGTATTGCTCCGTTCACTGTCAGCCCTTTAAAAGGGTGCGTGATGTGCCATTTTCCTACTTGTTTTGGGTAGGATAGGGAAGCGCAACGGGGCTCGAGAGCACGCCATTAAGAGCAGCCATATCTGTGTAAATACACCGAGTATTATTGCCCAGTGGGCAGCACAAGATATACGGAGTATTACGAACTACGGAGTAATACAACACTGCCATTTCAAGGCAAGTCGGCCGGGTCAAAGCACGCAGAGGCCGCCTTCGGGCGACCTTGATTCATTTTCGCTGCCACATCTCATAAGACATCTTACTTTTCGTGGCGTATCACAGCTGGGCCACAGCACGGGTGTGCCCCATAGCCCGCGCGACATCTTACTGTCCTCCGAGCAACACCCGCATCTACAACGTAAGATGCATTCTCCCTGTACGGAGTATGTTATTTTACAAAGACAAATTTTACAAAGACAACACAAACTGCCTGCTGGCTGGCCGCCTGAACGGCCCGCAGCAATATTTGCTTTACGGCAAAGCACATGCAACCATGGTTCTGCGAACGGATGGCTACTGTGTATTCGACTGACCGACCTGTGATATTCGGCTACGAACTACTCCGTAGTCGAGCAGTCCAAACGGGTCGAGAGAGAGAGCAACGGTACTGTCCTCCTTCATACGGAGCGGGATACCATGTCACTACCGATTTGCATCTAGGGGATGCTGCAAATGAAGTGTACGGTGTGCTGTGTACAGGTACACAGCCAAGCATAATCACAGAATGCATCCGTGCTACGAGACTGTGCAGGTTCCCGCCGTTGTATTCGATTCTGCAGTCGAAAAACACAACGCAAGCGATTGCCGGCAGGCAGAACAAAGAAGAAAAAATACAAGCAGAGCCGACAACCGGTGATCATGCGGACATATTTCTTCCACAACCACAGACGATGGATATATGCACCTGTCAACAAGAAGCTAATCGATACGATACGCGGGTCATCGGCCATGGCGGCACCCACGCCAGATGTCATTGACAATCGACACTCTACTAATACACACATACGTCACTAGACGAGATGCTCTGCCAGTTCAAATCACAGCATGGACTTGTACTTCAGATGACACCTCGTACACAACAGCGCACATGGAGTAGCTTCACAGAGACTGATCCTATCCGGTGCTTCTTTTAGTGGAGAGCTAGGGATGGGGGATGACCATTACCGCTTTTTTCTTTTTCTTTTTCTTTTTCTTTTTCTTTCTTTTCAGAAAAAGAAGAAGAAAAACAAGGCACTTGCTTGACCGAGTCGATCCAGAGTGTATTGTGCATGGACGTCGTACTACGGAAGCAAACAAGCAAAATAACCATTATCCACAAGTCTCAACGGCCTCCGGAGCACGGAAAAAGCAAATGAGAATCAGAATGGTTAGTGGCTCCGCCCCAGATATTCGTTGGCCTTTGTTGCAGTCTTCTAGCAACCCCCATCTTCTCTGACGATGGACCCCAAGCTAGACAGAAAAGGGGAGCACAGAATGGCCCAAAAAGTGATGCATAGGAAAACCCAACAGTAAAAAAAGAAACAAAGAACAAAGCCAAAAACGAGGCCAACCGCGCAGTACGACGTACGCAATGGTATTTGCAAAAAGGAGCCATGTGTAATTGCGATCGGAAATACCGGGGCTCTCACCTTTCCCTTCTTTCTCATTTTCACCTTTTTCCTTTTCCCCTCTCTCGCCATGGCCCCCATCTGCCCTTTCTGGGATTGGTTTGAAAAAGGAGAGAGTGGGAAATTGGTGGCGAACGGGAGAAAGGGGTACGAGGACCTTGGTACTCAGTATTCGCCCTTTTCAGTGATATGAAGTGATGAAAGAACGGAGTAATACGTCGTATATGTACTTGTACGGAGTACTTTGTACGAGCATATCCGGGACGAGAATATAAACAAAGCGCGCCCAATCTCCGCATCTTACGTTACTACGCAAGCCTCTTCCGCGCGATGGCTTGCATCATGCATGCTGAATATTTTGGATGTGGTAGAGGTGGGAATGCCGAGAAGAGGGCAGACGGACAGAGATACTCTGTAGGCATGAGAAGTACGACCGTACGTACTCGTAGAGAGCAACATGAGGAAAAACAAGCTTGCATGTACTCCGTATCTTACGGAGTAGCTTCAAGTTGCCTTGAAGGAAGTGGGACCCTCAACATTAACAAAACGAGGTAAGAGGCAAACCGATGGAGACAAGAGGGTGGGCGGTAGGGGTGTGCGATCTCTGGGAGTCTTGCGGGTTTGGGTACGTTTGTAAATGCGTACTTTTTCCTGCTTTCTTCTGCCTCTTTTGAAGATTTCAAGGCTCCCGGAGTCGTCCCAAGTGCGGGCCCAGCGACAATCGACAGGGGTAAAAAGGCCCATACGAACGTACGCCGTACAACAGTAGTACTGTTTACATATCTAATGTAGACGGTCGGGTGGGATGGGCAGAGGGAACCACAGATTGCTACCGTTCTCTTCGGTACGCAATGTTAAGATGAGAATGCTCCGTCATACTGGCAGGGTGGGAGCCCCGACCCATATATGTATATATGTATATTTACATTGTCTCCACGGGAAAGAAGACAGGCGGAGAAGAAAGAGAAACATGAACTGTCGGAAGAGTCGAAAGAAGAAAAGAAAGCTGTGCACAGCAAAACGCAAAACGGAGAAAGAAGAGTGTCATTTTGAAAAAGAAAACATGGGACGACGGAATATGCACAAATAGAGTGTGCGGTCGCGGGGATGGCGCACGGCGCGCTTGCGCGTCCTCTTTATTTTCTTTTCCTTATTATTTTTTCTTCTTTTTTCTTCCTATTTTCCCTTCTTACTGTGCACACAATATTTCCTTCTTTTTGATCACCCCTGTCAGAAACAGGGGTTTTGCTGGACGTTCAAAGGGAAAATTAGATTAAATTTTAAATTCTGTAAAATCGAGAAAAAAGAAACGCCCGTCCCCATCAATATGTACCCAATTAAGAAATAAAATGGGGCGTGACGAGGAGAAGGGGGCAGGGGTGCGCCTTGATGGGGTAACGGGCTCCGGCAAAGGTTCCGAGAAGGAAGAGGCAATACTCCGTAGGAGGAGCACAACAGGATAACAAAAGACAAGAACAGGAAAGAACTGCGAGATGGGACAGGAAAACGGGGACATAATTCAAAGAACGAAGGAAGGCATCGATACTACACAACGGATAGGGCGAGGGTGATATGCAAGATCAAAGATACTTTGCTGCAAAGTGTCGGGATGCTCCGTGGACGAACTTTGAAGAGTCGCAAAACCAAGTTGAAAACCAAAGGCAAAAGACCAAAGGCCAAAAATCAAAGGCCAAAAGAGAGACAGGCCAAAAGAGAGACAGCCATCGGGTGCCCTGTGCTGTGCATGCAGCTCGGGAAGGAAGGTACCGGCAGTAGCATTCTTTTAGTGAGAGGGAGAAAATACCAATTTCCAACTGGTCAGGGCATGGCCAAGGAAGATATACAAAAAAGTTAGGTCAGGGATGTACCCGACTAGACGTTTGAGCTACAACCATTCCTATGAACACAGTACATTCATGATATACAGAGGGGAAAACGATACCGAAAGAGAGAGAAGAGAAGAAGAAGAAGAGAGATGAGAGAAAAAGAGAGAGACAATAAATAAAATAAAATAAATAAAAAAGAGAGAGAGATACTGTGTAGAGGCATAAATGTTAAAAGAGTCGAAAGAAGCCGTGCGCAAAACCGTATGAAAGTCTCTCCCCCGCCCTAGTGTTCAGTCATACCCGCCGTAGGTCGTAAGGTGTATGACGTACTCCGTAGATGGCATCTAATTGGCTTTTCCGACCAAAATTAGTGGGGCAAGCAGAAGTCCATTGATTTGCCCAGCCCAAAGCTGTAATAGCATGCATCCACTTATTTCGCTTGACCTCACCCTGACCTCACCCCCACCTGTTTAACCTGTTTACGTACATCGTGAGCAAACAAACTCGAGACTTTTCTCTGCAACAATAAAATGGAACGATGGCGTCTTGGGTAAACCCCTTGCGGCGCCTGTCGCCCATCACTGAGCACCCGCTGGCATCACCATCTGTCTCGCCGCCGTCACGCGCTACAACGTCTTCACTTACCCCTGCACCCTCGGAAGACTCCATGCTCTTGAGAGAGGCCGAGCTCAAGATCGAGCAAGCGAATACATCTGTTACGGTGCGGAGCCTTCTTTTTGAGTTTCTTGCACACCTCCGAGGTGATGGCCAAAGCATTTTCGCTGCCGATATAGTGGCATGCCTCGACAAAGAGCAGCTAGTCCAACTGGCAAACCATGTTCTTGACGCTCTATTAAAACCATGTGCGCATCTCCACTTTCTCCGCATGTGCTCTTGTGCTCTTGCTAATGTAGGCCAGTCGCCTTGTCGGGCGGTAAAGCACCTCGTGTCACCACTCCCCCAACCCCAACAGAAGGCGCAGACGACACGGTCGAAGCTGCTATGAGCGAGATCACGAGCTCCACAGGAAATAGAAATCCGCAGCAGGCATTGCGCCAAGATTGCCTCCGCCGGGACGGCTACTGCTGCATGTATTCGGGCATTTTCGATATAAGCAGCGTCCTGTCCGGACTCGTTGACCAGCGTGGTGGAGCTACCTCGACTGAATGTGCCCATATCTTGCCGTTCGCGCTCGGCGACTGCAACGAACAAAACGCCCACGAGACACGCAACGCAGCTATTATCTGGTTCGCGCTACACCGCCACTTCCCAGATCTCGCCGGAAAAATTGGGCCTCATACAATCAACCAGCCGGCCAATGCCATGACGCTGACACGGGATGCCCACGGCATTTTTGGCTTGGGCCAGCTCGCATTCGAGCCTCTAGCGGAACCTGTGTGTTTTTGGTGTCCTGTTTTATATGCCTCCTGCTTTTCTGTCTCATTTAATTATACGCCGTACTCCGTACTGACTTACTGGCTTGCTAGGACCACTACCGCGTCATCAGTATCGCAGGCTATGAGTTTTGGCCGCTTCCAAAGACCGGTACCGGGGTCATTGAGTTTTCTACCTTTGACCCGACCGTCCCCCGTCCCGATCCGGCGTTTCTCACAACACATCTGGTCCTCTCACGCATCCTACATCTAAGTGGATTTGGCAGAGCCATCTACGACGAGGCAGGCGAGGCGGATCTTTGCCTAGACTACCGCAAGTTGCATCCAAGTGGCTCAACTGATGTGGAGACAATTCTGAGCCGCCTCTTTCTAACCACAGTCTCCGCAAGCGCAGGCGAGACGGGCACGGGTGATGCCGACGACGAGACTGTTGTAGAGGAGGACGGCAGCAAGTAAAAAGCGCTTAGCTTTGTACGAAGTATGCAGCACTGATTTCGCACGGACGACACCAAGGGTCGTTTGCCTAAAGCACGGCAGGGAAGAGGGAGAATGGTCATTCTATATTGTTTTGTTGTTTTTTCCCCTCAAACACAATCATGCGTGAGATGATGGAAACCGCGAAAGCACATGTCCGAGAAAAGAAGAAAAGAAGAAAAGAAGGCGGTAAATACAACAAAGTTTCCACCATCGCAATTGCGTCCGTCGCCTGCAGAAAAACGTAATTATGTGGCGTACTCGGCCAGATTACCGGCCCATACTTGCACAAAAGCGTAAGAAAAGGGCAAGGGCACAGTATCACGTACGGCGATCGAGCCCTTTTTTCTTCTTTTTTTCTTCTTTTTCTCCCCCGTCATCCGGACTATTTAATCGCAGGGCTCTCACCTGTTCTTTCGTTATTTCGTTATCCTGCTAGTCATGCCGATGGTGTTTCTTTTTTTCCTGGTTACCTGGTCTCTGGGCCCGGGACTTGTCAAGGCTGGTGGATTCTTTTCATGCAGGATGCCATTTTCGGCAGTCAAAGAATTCGAGCTGAGGAAGCAAAAAGATGGAGAGAACCAAGGGAAATGGGAAAGGCTCACATTCAACATGGGGATGCTACTGCCATTTTGTATAGCCATACGGAGTACATCTTACTTTCTACCAATGCTCGGACGTTGAATGTTTTGTGTGGCAGAACCCTAGGGAAACGACAAGGGTTGAGAACGGAGAAGAAGAGAAGAGGGACCCTAGGAACAAACACCACGACGCCTTGTTGGCGTTTTGTTTAAGCAAACAAGCAAACAAGCGAAAAATCAAAGAGAGACCAGCCTTCCTGGGCGTCGATCAATAACGCTCAAGCTGCCGTCTGTTCTCACTGCAAGCGGTATTGCGTAAACCACCAGCTTCTCCTGTCCTGCAGGCTTGATGCTCATATTGAAGCTAGGAACATTGCTTAATTTATCCGCATGCGAGTTGCAGTGAGGCTTCAGTCTTCCCGGACCTTGTTTTGGTTGCTCTGCATTTTTGCCACTGTCTCCCCATGTATGCGTACGTCGTACTCCGTATGCAGCATTGACTCTGCACGGACAGCACCAAGGGTCTTTGCCAGAGGCCATATCAAACGACAGAGAGGCAGGGCAAGAAAAATGGCGCAGGGATATCCTGCATCATGACATGAAGGAAAAAGGAAATACTTTGTATTAACTGATACTCGGATATGCCTCATGTTCGCCTCGTTTCGCCTCCTTATTGTTGACCCCCTTTACTGCCCTTAGTCGTGGGGGTCCATTGTCAGTGAAATAACAGCTATTTGGCTTGAATTTGCCGTCACTTTGCTGCTCATTGACACACTTAATTTTACAATCAGAGATTGTGCCCAGTCTGCCATGATGCATCGTCCTTCTTTACTAAGCTTTTCCGGCGATTGCCCTGTTTTCTCTTCACTCGATCCCACGGCATTCTCATCATTCTCATCGCTTTTCTTGTCTCCCCCGCGTCCCGCCACTGTTCTTATCATCCCATCGCTTTCCTATTGCTTCTCTCTCTCCTCAAGAGACCCGCTATTGTTTTCTCGATCCCACAGTCTTCCCGTTCCTTTTTGCGGTCATGTGTTGTGACAACTTTGACAATGTTCTTGTGGTGTCCAGATAACATCTAAAAAGAGAAGTGCACGAGAAAGAAAAAAAAAGCCTACAAAAATTCCATATGGATATACCAATGTTATCACGTACCTGAGCGGAAAAAAGAGCGGCGCTTCTTAAAGATAAAAATGCACTAAAGGAAGGTGCCGATACCTGTCGCGTCTGCTGTTCTAGACGGGATTGCCGCTTTGGGAAAGAGATGTGGGAGAGAGCGTGGGAGGCAGGCGCGGATGGCGGGCAAGGGCGGGAAGAGGGCAGGTGCGATGGGACGACATAGGGTGCCCCTTTTTATGCCTTTTTCCTGCAAGTAATCGCTCACCGTTTGATATTCCCGAGCGTTGCGTCATTTTCCCATCGACATTCTTCAACACTACGACCTATCCTCGTGGGCATGCATACAAGACACAACGGTCAGTCCGCGGCTCGGTTCGGGTCTGCGAGCCGGAGTTTTGCCGGAGAATTGGAAAAGAAAACCCAACGAAGAAACTGCGCATTTCTCGCGGCGACAGAATCACCAGCGACTGAAGTCAAATAAACAAGAACGACTGTTGGCCGCTGGGAAAAGAGAAAAGAGCCGTCCACCGAAAACAGCCTGGCGAGATCCCGGATCTGAGGCCCGCCTCCCGGTGCAGATATGTGATTCTCACGGCCCGTCCTCTCCATTTCTGCCCGCCGGGGGCTACACAAAGACGGCCCGGACTCGAATCGAAACCATACCGCTGGTTTTTATGTTCGAACGATAAGACGCTGGCCGCGTCTCTAGTGCCTCGAGTTTCAACTAGCCGTCCTTGACTCCGCGGATCGGATTTGCGACCAAGCTTGCGAAAGCGGCTTTCCAGGCTTCTTCTATCGTATTCTGCAGCATTTTAGCAGCATTGTGGACTCCTTTCTGCCGCCAGAAGCATCGAATTCAGCCGGTATCCCTGCGCTAAATTGCCAGGTGGGCCGGGCTAGCATCGAGGGCAGACGAATCGGCCAGGTCAAGCTCTGAGCTCTTTATATAGATTGAGACGTCGAACCTTGACGGCAAAGGAGAAAAAAAAGAGACAACAAAAGAGCTTCAATGAACACAGAAAACGAGACAAGACGGAGACAAACTCGACAACTTGATGAGCAGACAGCCAGACCACGACATCGAAGCTCCTCTCGATCGACGACGACATCCTATTCCCCCCTCTAAAGCTCAAACATAGCTCTAACCACAAAAGGTACCCCACCCTACGGCGTAGCAGCAGAAATGGCCGACAACAGCGTCCAGGTCTGGGAGGTCAAGGAGCCGTACCTCGACCTCCACTGCCTGCTCGGCGAGGGCCCCTTTTACGAAGAGGAAACGCACAGCCTGCGTTTCGTCGACATCCGCCAGAAGCGCATCCATACCGTTGACCTGGCCGCGGGGCCCTCGTCACTGCACACGCTCGAGCTGGACTCGACCGTCTCGGTGACGGGCGACATTGAGGGCGTCGATGTGCGTGAGAAGATTGTCGTGGGCCTCAAGTACGGCCTGGCTGTCCTTGACCGCAAGACGGGCCAGTATGAGTACCTGCAGCGCTTCAGCAACAGCGCCGACCTCACCAAGAGCAGCGCGCCTGTCGACTATGAGCGCATCCGCGGCAACGACGGCGCGGCCGACCCGCACGGCCGCTTCTGGCTGGGATCCATGACCGACTTTAACCTGGGCGACTTCCAGCCGGAGGGTACGTATATGCACGTCCCTACTCCGTAGTACGACGTATATGACATACTGTTTGCTTTGCTAACTTTGCAGGCGCCCTCTTCGTCATCGATGTTGGTGGCAAGGCGAGCACGCTGATCCGCCCTGATCTGACCATCCCCAACGCCCTGGGCTTCTCCCCGGACAGCCGCACCATGTACTTTACCCACACTGTCGACAACGCCGTCTACGCCTTTGACTACGACTCTGTCACTGGCGCCCTCTCCAACGAGCGCGTCCTCTACAAGCACACAGGACCTGGCTCGCCCGATGGTTTCCGCGTCGATGTTGATGGCAACATCTGGCACGCCTTTTACGGCTCTGGCCAGGTCCTCAAGATCTCGCACAAGGACGGCAGCATCCTCGGCGAGATCCGCCTGCCCACGAACAACATTACTTGCACACAGTTTGTCGGCACCGAGCTGTTCATCACGACGGCCGCTGACGAGGAGGGCGCGGGCGGCGAGACGAGCAAGAAGTACGGCGGCGGTCTGTTCCGTGTCGATGTCGGCGTCAAGGGCCTGCCTCTGTTCAAGTACAAGCTCCATGCATGAACGATGCCAAGCGCAGGATGTACATAGCTAAATCACAGTGCATGGTACAAGATGGAGCATTCAGAGTATCGAAATGCTCAATAAAGTCCATTTCTGGATATAATTCAAGATAAATTTTGCATTCATACTCGCCCCGTTGTCTTTTGCCCCAGTTTTGACACTTTGTACCGCTTTTCTGGCCGGAAGTGGAGGAGCCAACAGACAATTGGGCATCACTGCATCACTGCATCGACATATGTCAATGTGTTTGCATATCTGCACGTCTGCAATGCAGAGCACGAGCAGATGGAAAAGAACCACATATACCGGTATGTCTGTCAGCCATGACAAAATACTGCAGAACCACATCAAATCATGATCATAAGAAACAAAGGGAGCTTGATGGCCGCAGGATTTGCGGACATACCGCGCCGTTGCAAGGACACCCTCTGCTGGCACACCATTTGCATATGGAGTGGCACGCGTCTGGAAAACCGCCGACTGGACAGTAAGAAATACATTGAAGTTGGTTGGGCAAAAAACATCAGCCCTCGTTGCATCTTGCAGTCAAATAGATGTCGCCTCGTTTTTTGAGTAGACAACGTAGACAACTGATTATTTTGTTTGCCTTGACAGCTTGGTTCTTGAGCCTAGGTAGGAACTTGACAATGCTGTTGGACAACTCGCTCTCGCTCTCCAAGACGTATGGAGTCCATCTTTCCATCTTTCATCAAAGGGTCTCGTCTTAGGGCGTCATTGAAGGCAGGCATCGGAGTCACCATCATCTTAAAATGAGGCAAGAGCAAGTGACCCCCAGTAAAATAAGCATTAACGTCTTATTGTGACAATGGACGCCTCCGTAAGAAGGGTTATATGCCATCTTGACAACGCGATTCGCTACGTGGGGGAGATGAGAGATGGGCTGTAATGAGCGCCCTCAAAACAAGTTTGGTACTCCGCACCACCACCCCGATCATGCCTCGCCTCTCGCCTCAGAATGCGGAGCACATACGCCGTGCTTGGAGGGACCTTTTTCCTTCTTTCATAATGGGTGCCCAACACGCTCCGTAAAAATCCACCCTGTACGTTCGTAGGCCGGCTTGGTTGGCCACTCATAATCAAATACACGGGGCTTCGCCACTCCTTCATCTCCAACCCCCATTTTCTCATCTGCCAGGCAGGGAGGCGGTTCTACTCAAGGCCGAGTAAACGCACACCGCGCGCTCGTACTGCCCGTTTGGGCGTTTGCGAAAACGGAGGATGAATGACAGAATATTGGCTGTCTACCCTGTCAAAGCTCGAGGATGTGGAATGGATATACGTCGTAGATGCCGAGATTCTTTGTTTATTTCCACGATGGCCGAGTAGCATCGAGGGCGCTCGGTGAACCGTTTGCGTCGTGAATACTTATATATGTCGACCGATATGAGTTTACTTCACCTGCAATATACCTATATCACAGCACACAAAGTAATATACCGGAAACCTTCCCCGTCCTTCGTCGCAGTCCTTGATTACTACCGTTAAGAATCACATGATGAGTATTCATGCGAGCTTTGTGTGGGGGAACGCCCCCTTGTCTTCTTGAATGAATTCTCCGACGTGTTTGAATGATTGATGAGCAGCAGGGACAAAAACGACAAAAACGATGCAAACGGAAGAGGAAAGAAAAAAAAGGGGCACAACTTGGCTGTCAAAGGGGGCTATCACAAAATTAAAACACAACACGATCCCATTACCGTTACCGGACCAAACAATTAGGAGAAAACGACGAGTGAGACAGCTTTAAAAACAAAGAAAATGAAAAGGTGATGAAAGTGACAGGTTTCAAGGCAAGGCACAGGACACAAATGGATATCCAGTAAAATACGTCGTACAGAGGACTTGAAAGGAGCGGTATTTCTTGTCCGGACTGACGGACAAACCGTTGACCTCTGCTCCCTCCTTTGCAGTCTGACCAGGCGCATGGTCAGGCCAGGGCCGAGACCGTTGGAGAATGGAGTCGTCGCTCTTATGTGTCCGCCAGTCCACTGCGAAGTGCGGAGTACGACGTATGTCCACTCCTCGCCAGAGAGCCTGACCCAGCCTTTTCAACTTCCTTCCCCCCCTGCCCTCCTACCCTGCCATTTTCTCATTTCATACCTTGTGCCTTACGGACTCGGTGCCCCGTCAAAGGTGCTAAAGTGTGTGCAGCAGCCAGGACCCTCTTGTTCTGGGACCCTCTTGTTCTGGAACCTACGAAAAAAAGGGTCGTGAGGGAAATGATTAATGAAAATGGGACAAAATGGTGACCATCCTCGCCATCTTATTTTTCTTTGCCACCATTTTCTGTTGTTTTTCTCCACTGCTACAGTGTTCCATGACAGGAGCAAGTAGCATTCTTGAGTTGGGGCCGGCATCGCATATGCCGAAAAATACTCAGTACAGAGTAATGGGAAGCGTCGTCTTGGGCACCATTATTATGGAGCAGAGCCCAGCGTGATCAATTCTACTACTTCATACTTGCAACGTTGAGCCCTATCATAGTATCGTCATTACACTTTGAGTGGGGGGCTGCCTTTCGTGTCATCAGCTGTCGAAACTCACAATCTGGGCAAAGGAGTGCTATGAGAAATGAGTGCCACAAAAGAAATTGAAAGGTTGACACCACCGGTTGGTTTATGGAGAACAACAAATATGCCGAGTCTATTACACCCCCACCCTGCGACGGGGACGACCGGATTCCAGTCCTTGTTGCTCGATGGACAGGACCACGGAAGGACGTGAGGTTCGGTTTTATTATCGTGTTATTATCATGGGCGTTCACCAAGTGCAAGCGTTCTGCCAGGGACAATTGCGGAAACAACTGGAGCTTTACGGCAACTGCAATAGAAGACTGGAGTCTGGAAATAAAAAGGAAAAGGTATCGTTGATGTACGGAGTATCTAGTTGGAAGTAGCAAAGAGAGAGAGAGAAAAAGAAGGAAAAAAAAAGACAAGCTATGGCTACGCCGTTCCGTTTCCCAAAATAACAAGAGAAATATTAAACCAAAATAATGAATCAAATCCAAGGGCGAGGACACTCTGTGTTCGCGTGACTTTAAACTTTCCAGGGCAAGTGGACAAAAGCTTTACAGCCGGATCCGACCGTCGTTGCCTCCGAACCATCGCCGGATGCCGTTGTCGTTCCCTGATTGCGGTGCATTGCTACTGCTGCCGGCCTCGCCGTTGTTGCCGGACATCCACTTGGGCTTCTTGAAGCCCTGGCCAATCTCCTGGAACCACTTGGGCGCCTCGATTGCGTCCACGGTGTTCTTCATGCGGTGGCCCAGCTGCTGGAAGATGTTGTCGTCCTCGTCCTCTTCGTCGTAGAATGGCTGGTGCTGCTGCTGGTTCTGCCTCCGGCCAGAAGACGAAGAGGCACCGCCTGCAGCGCCGAGTGTCCGTGTGCGTGCACTTGGTGCAGCCGGCAGGATACCCGAGCTGGATGGTGACACAGCAAACGGCGTCGTGGGGTTGGCGCCCTCGGAAGAAGACAGAATGTCCTCCGGATCGTCCTCGTACGCGTCGCGGCGTCCACCAGGGACGACCATAACAGGGCCGTGACGGCCGCCCGCCCCAGAATCGCCGCCAAGACGGCCAGCGGCCTCAAGGCGGCGCTGGCGGATTGATGTGCCGTTGAGCTCGCGCTCCATCAGGTCGCGACCCTCGCGCCACGAGCCAGTGCCGTAGTTGCGCAGGCTGCCGCCCTCATAATCGTCGTCCTCATCGCCGTCGCCGCCGAACTCGGCACCATAACCAAAGAAGCGCCGGACGCGGCCGTAGAGGCCAAATAAAGTAGCCAACACGGGGAACAGGATAAAGGTGGGCAGCAGGTAATCGAACCAGGTACCCAGACGCGTAAACGTAATCAGGCGACCCAAAAAGTTGAAAAAGACTGTCTTGTTGTAGATGCTTGAAGACAAAAATGTCATAAAGTTGTACGACAGCGGAACGCTGAGACGCGCAACTTGGGAGGCGTACCAGAACGCCGACTCGTGAGCCGTGTTGCGCTTGACGAGCGCGCGACCGCGCCACACCTTGACTTCCGTAATGGACGTCAGAGCAGCCGTGCACATGTAGAGAATCCAGCCAGTAGCAATAAGCTGGCCGGCGAAGCCAACTTGGCCTTTATCACCGGTCCAGTGATGAACGACGGTGATGCGGATGATGGATGCTTCGGGCAGTGCCGCCTTGACCAATTCCGACCAGACGATGCAGGCCGAGGCGAGAGCGAGAAGCACACCAAACACCATGCGCGAGAAGGGAACGACGTGGTAGTAGACAAGGTAGCGCTGGTAGGGTGAGAGGACGGACACGCGGTCCCAGAGGGTGTCGGTGGTCTTGGGCTTGGGGAGATCGAGACGCTTTTTGGGGGCCGAGTTGAGAATGGCCTGCGTCTGCGAGTAGCGTTCCAAGTGCTCGCTCCACTCGCTTGTATACCGAGAGCGGGCGTGGCGCGCGCGGACAAGCCGCCGTGTCAGGTCGGCCATGTACTTCTTGGTGATGACTGTCGGCACAATGCGATCGTCGGCAGAGGCCGCCGATGTGCGCGAGCCGATGCCCGTACCACCCGACCGCGAGCCGCTGTCGGCGAGGCTGACGCCATCGTTCAGCCCCTCAATCCACTCGCGGTAGTCGAGCGCAGAACCGGTCTTTCGCTGGCCCAGCTCGACGACCTGCAGTTCAATCTCCTCCAGATCCATCTCCGACTCTTCGAGCTTCTCGTATAGCTTTGGTGCCTGGCTTTGCAAACGGCGGAGGCGGCGGCTCGGGGTAGCCGTGCGGACAAGGCGGCGTGGGATGGCAACGAGACCGTGGCCCATGAGGTAGATGGCGAGAATCAAACCCCAAACATAGGCCAGAGCCATGACGAGACCCTTGATCGAGTCGACGGAGAAGCCGTACATGACAATGACGTACGCCAGGCCGATAATGCCGCTGCCAAAGACCATAGCATGGTACTGAGCGTTGGAGCGGAGGGAGTAGAGGATGCGGTCTTTGGGGGCGCGGTAGCCGGCATCCGAGTATTCGGCGAGAATGGGAAGAATGAACCTGTGAGACACAAACGGGAAACGTTAGTAAACATGGCCGAGATATGCCCCCTGGGCCTGAGCAAAGGATGCAGCGAGAGAACGGAAGTGAAGACAAATTCGACACAGCATCGAAAGACAACATCGAAAGAAGACGAGGCAAATATGAGAAGACTGGCAGTTCCGGGCTAAGAGCAAGAGAGATAAAACGCACCATGTCAAGACAAAGGTCAACCAGTAGGTGATGCGCCAGGACACGCGCAGGACGGTCTGGGGCAGCCAGATGCCGCGCGTAGCCTCATCGTCAGTCTGTGCGCTGGAGGCGAGGTCGATGGGAACGAGGAGGACGATGTTGGCGGGAAGGAAGAGGGCAAAAAAGACGGGCACGATGAGATAGGCCGGTGTCGATCGCAAAGGCAAATAGTATCTCAGGATTTGGAGGGTGATGAGGGCGAAGATGAGCATGGCGATGCTGACAAAGATCTCGGACTTGACGGGGTTCGAAGCTTCAAGGCTGGTGAGCGACGACGCCAGAAAGGCAGCCGGCGATGCTGCGGCACCGTTCACATCGGCATCGTTGACATCGACGTTGAGGGCTGCAGCCGCTCGGGCAATTAGTGACATGGCGGCCGATAGCGACAGGGGGGCGACGGCAGGCCGGCGCCCATCGAATGCGGGTGGAAGTGCGTGCAGTGATGAGAAGACGTGCAGCCGTGTCGTGGGGGGTCGTCAAGTGAAGCGGATGGGCGAAATATCGTCGATGTGGGATGTGGTGATGATGCTGTCTTGGGAAGTCGTGTGAGGATTGGGAAGGAAGGAGAGGAATGGAAGGCTGCCAGCATTAGATAGTGTGAGCTGTGAGGCAAGGGCGGCGCTTGGGGCGTTACGACATTGGGTCCGCGCGGCGCCCTGTTTGAGCGAGCGATGCGCCCGGAAAGGCAGGCGAGGTGGGTCCTGTATTACATAATATTGACAGCCTATTTGCAGCCAATGACGATGGAAGGCGCAGGATTCCATACTGCTGCCACAGAATAGATTCCACATACGACGCCTGCAGGCTACCGCTAAATCCGCCTACGGCCTAGTGGGCTGCAGGGCTGTCTTGAAGCGGAAACCGCGATGATGGCATCAAACTCATAGCGTGCATACACTGCATAGGAAGGAACGAGGCGCATTCTTTGCTCATATCAGCCGTTCCTTCCCTTTTCATTTTCTTCTTCTTTTTTTCTTCTCAGTTGCTCTTGCCGGCCGCCGTCTTGGCCTTCTCTCCGGGCATTTTAATCGATTGGCCCGTAAAGCTGCTCCGTTCGAGACGGAATTACATAAGCCGCGGCAGACACCGACAGACACCGGCAGGATCGACGATCAAAGAAAGGCAGCGGGACAGCATTGGTTAGCAAATATTGTTTTGCAACGTAGCAAAAGGCTGCGCGCAATATCGTAGTTCTCACTCCAAGCCTTCCTATTAAATCAGAAAATGGTCAGAAAATGGAAGTTGCAGCCGTTGTAACGGAGGGGGCAAGTGCGTTTCATGCACGACGGCGGCAATGCGTTTTGGCAGGCACGACCGACCGCTAAATTTTCTGCTGCCGTAAGGAGTCCCGGGGTTTAGTCTGCCCTAGCGAGCCGTGCTAGAGAAACATTGGCAGGCACAGCTCTGTTGGAGCTACTACGACAACACCAGCTTCTCACGAAAGGCAAGAAGGAGGGGTGCACCTGCACTTTGTATCGCTCCGTGTTAGGTGACAAAGCAGAGCCCGACTTGGACCGTGAATCGAGTTCGCCGGTCATAGCAAATCTGAGCAAACCAATTGGCAAACATCTAGCTTTGTCTGCGTACAGGATGGCTGCTGTGGCCCCGCGAGCTGTCTTGAGGGCGGCTGGTCGGCCGGCTGCCACCTCTCGAAGCTATTCACAGTTGGAGACGTCCAGAACAGCTACATCTCCCAGCAGCAGCCTTGCCTCTGTTTTTTGCAGCGCATCTGTCAGCCCGAAACGATTATATCGACCATATCATCACCAGTCCCGACCCCGGTCTCTCGGTTCCAGCTTCGGCTCCAGCTTCAGATCATCCTTCTCAGCATCATCACGAACAATGGCCAGCGATATGGAGGTCAAGCTCACGGCGCCAAACGGCAAGGAGTGGACGCAGCCGCTCGGTCTGTTTATCAACAACGAGTTTGTCAAGAGCAGCACCGGCGAGACCATTGCCTCGATCAACCCTAGGTGGGTTCACCTGTCTCTTCTATGAATAATATACTCGCTTGCTAACACGCATAGCACCGAGCAAGAGATTTGCTCAGTGTATGCGGCGTCAACTCAGGATGTCGATGCCGCAGTCAAGGCGGCTCGCAAGGCTTTCCGTGATCCGTCGTGGAAACGCCTCTCGGGCACCGACCGTGCGGCCATGATGTACCGCCTGGCCGACCTCGTGGGCCAGAACGCGGAGCTTCTGGCGACCATCGAGGCCCTTGACAACGGTAAGCCATACTCTGTGGCTCTATCGGAGAACGTGCCGGAGTTTCAGAACGTGCTTCGCTACTATGCGGGCTACGCCGACAAGAATTTCGGCCAGGTCATCGATGTCGGTCCCAGCAAGATGGCCTACACCGTCAAGGAGCCGCTGGGTGTTTGTGGCCAGATTATCCCGTGGAACTACCCGCTCGACATGGCCGCTTGGAAGCTCGGCCCGGCCCTTTGCTGCGGCAACACTGTTGTGCTCAAGCTGGCTGAGCAGACGCCGCTGTCGATGCTGTACGTGGCTCAGTTGATCCGCGAGGCCGGCTTTCCGCCTGGCGTCGTCAACATCATCAACGGCCATGGACGCGAAGCTGGTGCAGCGCTCGTCAAGCACGAGAGCGTCGATAAGATTGCCTTCACCGGCAGCACGGTCACCGGACGCGAGATCATGAAGCTGGCTTCGGGTACGCTCAAGAACATTACTCTCGAGACAGGCGGCAAGTCGCCACTACTTGTGTTTGAGGATGCGGACCTCGAGCTGGCGGCAACGTGGGCACACATTGGCATCATGAGCAATCAGGGCCAGGTGTGCTCGGCGACGTCGCGTATCCTGGTGCACGAGGCTGTGCACGACAAGTTTGTTGAGCTGTTTAACCGCGCTGTCGAGCACCTCTCGGTGGTCGGCGACCCTTTTGACCCCAACACGTTCCAGGGCCCGCAGGTGACGCGTGCCCAATATGAGCGTGTTCTCGGCTACATTAAGTCGGGCTGCGAAGAGGGCGCGACACTGGCCATGGGCGGTGTGCCCGTGGGCGGGCCGCTTTCCAAGGACGGCGGAACCAGTAAGGGCTTCTTCGTGGCGCCGACAGTGTTTACTAACGTGAAGCCGACAATGAAAATCTACCGCGAAGAAATCTTTGGTCCTTGTGTGGCTGTCGTGGTCTTCAAGACAGAGGAGGAGGCTGTGGCCATGGCCAACGACATGACGTACGGTCTAGGCGCCGCTCTCTTTACGCGCAACATGGTGCGGGCGCACCGGGTCGCACGCGAGATTGAGGCCGGCATGGTCTGGATCAACAGCTCCAACGACTCCGATTTCCGGGTGCCATTTGGCGGTGTCAAGCAGTCGGGTATCGGGCGGGAGCTGGGCGAGGCCGGCCTGGCAGCATACAGCAACATCAAGAGCATCCACTTGAATATGGAAGCCACTTGAGGATGCATCTTGGTCTTTGAGATAAGGTTCTTGGTCAAAGTGGATGTGAATTTGAATCTCGCAGAGTATCACTTTGCACCAGTATGTAACCAAAAGAAATGTCATTGCATGCTTTCGCAACCATCTATCGTGTGTGATTTTCGTCCGTTTCCATTTTTCTCATCCAAAAAAGGCCAAAAATTCCAAGTTCCAGAGAATTCAATAAACCAAATGCCGTTGTAAATCCAGAAACCAATAGCCCAAAAAAAAACATGTGTCCAAAAATACTCGAGAAAAGAAATCAAACGCCTGCCGAACCGAGTACCTAATTTAGACCAATTACAAGTTAAAAACGCCGCCCTCAAGCAGAATGTTGAGCACAGCCTGCCGGTCGTTCCACTCGCCCAGCTGCTGGATCTTGCCCAAGCCAAGCAGACGGCACATGACCCAGTCACTCTCGAGCAGACCGTCGACACCAGCCACAGCCGTCAGGCCATCAACGTCAGTGGCCATGGCAGATGGCGAAGCACCCTCTACCAGCGAGCTTGTCCGCACCAAGTCCTCGAGACGGTCCCGGAAGACGCGCCGGTCGTATTGCTCCATGGGGTTGTTGCGCTCCTCGTTGACATTGGCAATGCGTGAGATGGTGTCACCAACGAGGCAGACCCAGAGCAAAAGTGCACGGGCCGACCGGTTGGTGAGTAGAGAGACGTCAAAGACATCGCCCTCGCCCAGATGCCAACGCAGCAAGTGCAGCAAGATAGCATACCCACCGACGTTGCGAGGGAAGTCGGGGAAGAGCTCCTTTAAATATAGAATACTGCCAATACGCATGGCCGGCTCGAGACAGGTGGCTGATGGCAATGTGGCGGCAGCTGGGACGATATAGAGTGCGGCCAGCGGTGCACGGTGGTTGCGCACGTAGCTCTCAGTCTGAAGACGGCTCGTGTCGACGGGGAGAAGTGTGTTGGGGCGGGGCGCTGCAGACAGCGGGGCTGACACTGTCGGCTGTGCCTGAAGAGCGGCTAGCTCGGCATCATGGGCAGCAGCAGCATCTTGTGGCGCCACATCCTGCCGCAGCGGTCCCGGTTGCGACGCCAGGTGGTGCTGTAGCCAGTACAGCTCCTCCGAGAACGAGTAAGGGTCAAGAGGAAGTGGTGCCGGGGTCTTGGCCAGGTCCCGAACCAACTGGGCGGCCTGGACAAAGACGCACAATGCGGCCAAAACCTGGCTGACAATGGGTGCAATGCCGCAAGCCGGGTCGGAAAAGAGGGCAGTGGCGGAGTCACGAATGTCCTGGCGGGTGACGTCGAGAAGAACCGTATCGGAGACGTTGGAGAAGCGGCGAGAGTCAAAGGGCAGGTAGGGGCGAATGCCGAGGGCCATGGCTCCCTTGACGTCGGTCTTGCGCATCTTGAAGAGCAGAGCGGGCCGGACTTTGGCAATAAAGCGGCGGCCACCGTTGAGCTCGACCATCTTGCTGAGGGCCTGCATGTGCAGATGCCAGTGATCGTAGCGGCCGGTAGAGCCGCCCATGAGGGCCAGAGTCGTAATGCACTCGAGAGTCATGTCCGGGATGGCTTGGCGACGGCGGCGGCGGCGGTGGCTGCTGGCCGACGAGGGCGATGCCGGAGGCGAGGGCGAGGGAGATGGAGACGGAGAAAACGGCGCGGCGAGCTGCATACTGTCATTCTCGTCGTCGCTGCCACTGCCGTCGGTGCTTCCTGTCGTCCTAGCGTGCTTGTCCTGCTCCTTCTGGTGAAGAGCAAGCTGCTGATTGACGATGCGGCAGACGTTGGACACTTCCTGAGCCAGCTCTTCGGAGGTGTTGGAGCCATCGAGGACAGCGCGGAGCATGGCACCGCAGAGCAGCACACAACGAACCGCGGCGCGGTCTTGTACAATCATCCAGTAGAACTCACTCGAACGCGTGGGGTTGTACTGCAGAAGATCCTCAAAGGGATACAGCTTGCGCGGGATGAGCTGGAAGAACTGGTGGAAGAGGCGCTGTTCGAATTTGTTGAGCTGAGGGATGTGGCACATGGTCCAGGTGGGCAAACTGCGGGCGACCTGCTGGCAGCTGCTGGCCAGTGCGTTGATGCGGGCTTTCCGGGCCTTGCTCTCGGCATAGGATGCGGTGCTGCCCTTCCGATTCTTTGCTGCTGCCGCTGCGGCGCGGTTCTGCTTGTAGCTAGTACGCAGAGCAGCCGCGTTGGGCGAGATGTATTCGGCCTCCCAGTCCTGAGGTGCGAACAGGCCCATACCGTCGAGCATAGTTGCAGATGTGGGGGTCGACAGGGGAGAAAGCGACTCGAATCCAGAGCTGCCACTGATGGTGCTCTCGGCGACGGATGCAGGAGACGCGAGGAAGGATGAGGCAAAGGGCGAGGGGAAGGAGGCTGTTGACTCGTCTGGCGTCGATGCTGTCACGAAGGAGGCTGCCGTGTCGGAGGCGGCTGGTGAAGGACGGCGTTCGGATGGGATGGGAGTGGCATCGGTGTCGCAAACCGGGCGAGAGCGCTGCTTCTGGCTCGTGGAGGAAGATGAGCCCCCGCTACTCTCTTTCTTCGCTTTCTGGGCCGCCGGCTTGTTTGTGACCAGCTTCCACCGGTGCACAAGTGGCTTCGCCGGATTTGCCGGGCCGGCGGCGGAGTTGGGGGCGCTCTTCTGCGGTGCCTTTGCTGTGGAGGGGGGCCCAGTGCTTGCCGTCGTAGAAGCTGCGGTCTCCTTGGCCTCAGCCGGGGCTTTGTTGCCGATGCTGCTCGGGGCGGCGGCCGGCGGCGAGTATGCAGAGAAGGTTGAAAAGCCCGAGGGGGCCGGAGTCGCGGCAGGAGTAGAAAATGCGGAGAAGGTTGACGTCGAGCCGCCAGCCTTGGGCTTGCCCTTCTTCTTGCCGCTGGTGCCGACACTTGCGCCGCTTGGCTGAGCCGGGCCGGACGTGTTCACGAAGGAGATGCCGTGGTACTTGTGCTTGGTGACCTGCAGACCACGGCGGGTTGAGACGAGGGCGCCATCCTTTTGGACGGTCGCGTTGAAGTGGTCCATTTTGGGAGAGATGGATGTGGTGATGGATGAGATGATGTGACGATGTGGCGACAACGTCTAATTGGGCACGTGCCGATCCTGTGCAGTCTTGCTATCGTTGATATAATCCTATACGGTCGTGGGATCCCAAGCGGGTTCAATGACGTCGGATGTCGAGGAGTCTCGGTTGTTTCCTCAATGTTCCAATCGCGGTTCTTTGTCTCGATGCATTTGACCCGAGAGCCGAGATGGAGAAGTGGGTGCAACTGGTCGTCAAGGTTGTCTGTGTTGGATATATCTCCGTAGCAGGACAGAGAATACTGTAGGGTATAACGGATAGACTGCTATCTGTTATTGTCACCCTCGGACTCAATCTGTCGCTTCAAAAAGTGCCGTCGTCGTCGTCGTTGTCCACCGCGAAAAGTGCGGGGAGGCGATATCGGGGTACAAAAATGGTGTGCTGTTGCCAGAGACGCCTGCCAGGGTACGGGGCCTAAATGCGTGCCTGCATTGTAACTGCGTTGCGCGGTGTAGAGTGGCGTCGTCGTTGGCTGTGTCAATTGGAATGGTTTGTGTTGTCAAGATGCAGAAACGCAAAAGTCCAGAAACCGACGCAAAAGTGGCGAGCCCGCCGGTGCGTCTAATCCGTGGATTTGGCAGGCACGAGGCACCAACCGCCTGCCACGACCGCTACGGCGCTACTCGAGGCCCGCCCTAACGCTCCTGCCCGCACGCTTGCAGGCTTGCACGCTACGACCGCTACAATACCCCGTAAATATGTTTAGTAGTTCCTACGAATTCCCGGAATCTGCCCACCGCGCGATAGCACTAGTCCCAATCAGGAAACACTGCCCAATCGGGGATGGCTTCGAGATCACATCAGAGCGCCAAATCTGTGGTGTCCACTGCCATGGGCGTCTTCATCTTACGATGGCGGGCTGTAGCTGCAGGATGAGTTTTCCACTGGCGGGTTTTCCGAGAGAATTTTTTTTCAAAAGATTAAAAAAAAAGAAGACAAGAAAACAGATCTTGTGTGTCCATTGAGGTTCACAACATATAGACTCGCTCCTATTATCATGTCCATAAAATTGACATGCTAGATATTGGGTATATATGCCGCATATCACAGACTTCGGGCACCGCTCAGTAGAAAACCTTGCCCTCCATCATGACGCGGGCCGTTCGGTGGAGCTCCGCCGAGAGCACGGTGCCATGAGTCTCATCGAGCGTGGTGCCGACATCGACACGGCCGCTGGGATGGCCGATGACAATTGTGCCGCTGCCAGTTTCGCTCGCACTTGTCGAGTTTTGCTGCGCCTCTGCCACAAGCTGTTCTGCCAAGGTGCCCGGGATGCGTGCTGCGGCGCCTAGACAGAGAGCCAGCGTCAACGGCACGGCCTTGTGCACTTGGCCCATCGACAAGGCCACGCAGCGGATATCCGTTTTTGCCTCGCCGGCATCTAAGCTTGGCGGGAACAGTATCACAATCTTGGGCACGCTCTCCGTGTCCGGGTCCATGCCCATGCGTGATGCACCCTGCCGCCGGAGGTGGTCCACGGTTGCTTTGAGCTCGCGGTCTGCCTCTATTGTTGCTGCAACGTCTTTCAGAACAGCATCTTTGTCGTTTGCCAGACCCAGCGAGCTGCCAAGCACAAAGACGCCCGGGTTGGACACATCAACAAGCGAAGCCGGGATGGACGGCTCCTCGCCGGGTCGCCGTGACAACAAATCCACCGCCTGGCCCGTGGGCAGCCCGTTCTGAGCGCCCGTCTTAGCACCGGCCGGCTTCAGAAAGCTCATTGTAATTTTTGAATGTGTGCCCGGCACACCGTCGATTGCGTAGTCGCCGTCGGGGCAAAACCGCGGCGGATTGCCGGCCACGCGGAAGCGCGACCGAATCAGCTTGTTCGTGTTGGTGTTGAAGATGCGCACGATGCCTTCTTGTGAGCCGTCTTCGGCCGTCGTCGTCGTGCCTCCGTAGCCCAGATCAAAGGCCAACGGCCCGACCGAGCTGATCATGTTGCCGCAGTTGCCTGCCAGATCCAGCCGTGCGTCGCGGATGCCGACCTGCACAAACGTAAAATTGACGTCGCGGTCTGCACGTTCGGCATCGTTGGCTGGTGGTGCAATGACACAGATTTTCGATGTAGAAGAAACGCCAGAACCCATGCCGTCGAGCTGCCGGCCGTGTTGCGGGTCGGGTGAGCCCATGACCGGCACGAGCAGAGGCGTCCATGCAGCAGCGCGGGCCCTCATCGCTTCGGCATTGTATGGCGCGCTGCCGTTGACTTCAAACTTGGGCAGAACATCCTCACGGATGACGAGGCCATTTGATGTTCCGCCGCGAACAAAATACGCCGGAAAGCTGCGCTCGTGTGGTGGGGGTCTCGATGAAGAGGAGGCTGTGCGGGCATTGGTGCAGATTGGTGAGGCCGCCGCTCGACCAGTTGACCGTAGCCGGGTGAGAAGTTGATGTGCTATTCGACCGGTCATGATGCGATTATGTGAAATAGGAGAGAAGGGAAAGGGGCTGTATATTATTAATATATGCTGTTGATCAGGAAAGGAAGGCACATGTGAAATGACGTTCGGAGAGGGAAGGTGCAGGAGAGTGGGGCCGACGCGGCCAATATAGCGACTCTGATTGGCTGGTAGCCCGATTACAGCCGTTCTCGGCATTCACTCACAGAAAGATTGAACGGACGTGAGGATACTTGTATTTTCAAAACAAAAACCAGACGCTTATATTTATTATTGACTCCTGTTTTTATATGATTTCTCGCCCCGTGGCGCGCATCCTTTTTCCTAAAAGACAATACAAGTACAATTTAACAGTAGATCCACACTCCGCCATCTTACTTGCTCTCTCCCAACATCAACAAACAAGTTCAACTTTGACATTCCACCCCTATACCCCTACTCATCGTCTTCGTCGTCGCTGACAGCCCGTCTCCGATTCCGGCGAGAGGCAGGCGCCTCCTCTTCGTCGTCGTCGTCGTCCTTGGCCGCGTCCGAAACAGCATCGTCGTCGTCGGCCTTGGCAGGCTCCTCGTCGTCGCTCTCGTCCAGGACACGGGCGCCTCTCCGCGAACGCTTCTGCTGCGACCGGCCGCCACCCTCGTTGTCCCCGTCCTCGTCCTCGTCAACGTCCATACGGTCGGAGGCATCGTCGCGGGCACCCTCGTCGTCCGAGCCGGCCGAGCCGCCACGGCGGTTGCGCTTCTCAATGGCAGCGTCCGCAGCGTCGAGCGCATCGTAGTCGTCGTCCTCGTCATCGCTGCTGTGCACAAGCTCCGACGACTTGTACTTGGAGTTCTTGGGCGGCTCCTTGCGGGACAGGCGCCGCTTCTTCTTCTGGTGGCGGTCCTCAGCGTCCGAGTCGCCCGAGCGGTTGTCGCCATCCGAGCCGTCGTCGTCATCGGCCGCCTTCTTCTTGCGCGAACGGCTCTTGCCACCCGAGGCACGAGGCTCGCGGTCGCCGCGCGGTGCCGGCTTGCGTTTGCGCTTGACCTTCTCGCCCGTCTCGCTGTCCGTCGTCAGCTCAGCCTCGCGGCGGGCCTTTTCTTCTTCGGCGCGCTTCTCGGCCAGCACACGGTCGCGGGCCGCAATCTCTTCACGCTCTTTGCGGATCTTTTCCTGGCGCTCCTTTTGCAGGTTGAGCGCCCTTTGGCGTTCCTCCTCACGCCGCTTCAGCTCGGCCTGGCGCTGTTCGAGCGCTGCCGCCAGCTTCTCCTTGTTCTTCTCCTCGTAGTCCTTTTGGCTGGTAATCGCACGCTCCAGCTGGCGACGCTGCGTGTTGCGGGCCATGTTGGCGCGCTGCTCGACATCCTGCTTGGGGTACGGCGTCTGCGGGTGCGCGGCAATCTCGTCGAGCGCCTTGATGGCCTCCTCGAGACCGCTGGCGGCGTCCTGCAGCTGCTCCAGCGTGCGCTGGCTCTCGCTGAAACTGTAGATGGTCGACGCGAGCTGGATCTGTGCAAACGCCACGTTGAACTTGAAGTGGACCTGATCAGGTGCAACAGCAAGGGCCTGTAGTAGAGGCGAAAGTTAGTAAGTAGTAAGTATTCGAATCTGGCTTGTTGAAAAGGATGCAAACTCACCTTCTGAGCACATTCAAGACACATCTTGAATGCCTCCAGGTCCTTCTCTGCGCGGGCCTTCTGCAGCCACACACGGCCAAGACACGACAGAATTGTCGGGTCGTTGCTCTTGCCCTCCTTGGCCAGAGCCGCCTCGTAGTTCTCAATCGCCTTGGAGAACTGGCGCAGCTCAGCGTGGATGTGGCCCAGGTTGACGTAGACGTGGTGGTCGCGGACCGTGTCGCGGACACTCAGGAAGATTGGGAGTGCACTGCGGTAGTCCTTCTTATCCTCAACAAGAGCAATGGCGATACCCTGTGCAGCGTACGCGTTCTTGGGGTCCAGCTGCAGAGCCTTGTCAAAGAACTCGACGGCGCGGCTGTACGTGGCACTGCGCTTCTGCTTCTCCTGATCCGTCTCGCGGCGCATCTCACGAGCCGACGTCAAGTACAGGTTGCCCATGCCCACCAACGCATAACGGTCGTGCTTGTCGTAGTTTTGCAGCGTGTGCTTGTAGTGCCGCAGCTCGTGGTCCTCGTTGATGTTGGCCGGCCGCTTCTTGGCGTAGGCCTTGCCAAGGTACCAGCCGTACAGCGCGCGCACCTCTAGGTCGCTCGAGTTCTCTTGGTAGAGCTTGGCCACGGCATCGGGACCGGCGTCGTTGGGCGACTTTCGCAGCTTGACGTAGGCCAGGCGCAGACGCGCGTCTGTGTAGCCCTCGTGGCGCTTCAGCAGGCCCTCGTACGCCTCGACGGCCTTGTCCACCAGTCCCCGGGCCTCGTAGCTGCGGCCCAGGTTGTAGCTGATAGTCGTCACCAGCGCGTCCGCATCTGTATCTTCATCCTCCTTGTTTTGTTGAATCTTGACACACGCGTCCAGGGCGAGCTCAAACATGTTGCTGGCGGGCTCCTGCTTGTCCGACTGGAAGTAGAAGCAGCCAATGTTGTTCAGGAGCTGCGGCGGCAGGAACTTGCGGAGCGAGTCCCGGTGTGTGGCCGCATCGACGCCCTCGGCAGCCGGCTCGGCCGACTCCACGACCTGGTCCAGCTCCAACTGCTCCACCTGCTGTAGGCACTGCAGGGCCCGGTCCGGGTGGTCGGCCTCATAAAGCCATGCAAGGTTGAGCAGGACAGCCGCGTCGGGTGAAAGATTCTTCTTAGGGTCCTTCCATGCCGTCCGGACGTTTTCCAAAAGGCCAATGGCCTTCTTCTTCTCGACCGCTTTGTCTTCCTTGACAGCAGCGCGGTCGTTGGCAAACACCTCCTCGGCATACAATGTGCCGAGCAGGGCCATGGCCTCGAGGTTCTTGGACTGCTGGGTCATCTTCTCAAGCCGCAGCTTGGCCTCGCCCAGGTCCGACTTGACAACGGACAGCTGGGCAGCACCAAACTTGGCCGGTAGGTAGCCACGGTCAATGCCACCTCGGGCATCGTCGGACCGACGGTAGTAGTCGGCTGCCCGCTCGATGTCGCCCTCCATGTGCGACTTGCGCGCAAGCAAGTACCATCCATCAGATGCAACTGCGTTAATATCGGTGCTCTGGATGGCCTTGTGTGCAAGCGAGTCGACGTTTGCAAACGCCTTGCGGGACAAGAAGTAGCCGGCAAAGGTCGCGCACGCCAGCGGCATGTTCTTGTCCAGCTTGAACGCCTTCTGGGTGTACTCGGTCATGCCCTTCTTGTACAGGCGCAGGAACTCGGGGCTGTTGGTCGAGACCTGCCCACTCTTGTCCAGGTAGTAGAGACCCAGGAGGATGTTAGCTACCTTGGAGTCCGGGGTGATCTCAAGAGACCGCTCCCATGCTGCCTTGGCGTCCTCCTTGAAGCCCAGCTGCCAGAAGCAGCAGCCAATGCCGATACGCGGATCGGGGTCCACCAGCTCGGGCGCCTTGGTCAGCACCTCCTGGTAACCAGAAAGAGCCTCAGCAAACTTTCCCAGCGAGTAGAGAGCGCGCGATCTACCCATCAGGGCCAGCATGTTCTTGCCTCCCGACACACGCAGGGCGTCGTCGAAAGACTTCATGGCCGACCGCAGAAGGTCCAGTTTCTCGCCGGCCACAGGGCCACCACCGCCACCGCTGGATGCAGTAGACACCTGCAGGGAGGCCTGCAGCAGGAGCAGAACACCACGAGCCAGGAAAATAGGTGGGTATGCAGGGTTAATGCGCGAGGCTTCGTTCAAGCTCGCTGTTGCCATCTTCAAAAAGTCGTCTTTGGTTCTGGGCTCCGACGGCGGCACGCCCTCAGGGCGCACACGCGGGGCAAGACGGCTCTTCCACAGGTACATCCAGCACAGGCACGCCACTATGCTCAGCTTCTCCTTCGGGTTGCTGTTCTGCATAGCGTTGCCACCGCGGATGAGCATCTCAATGGCGTTCTCGATCTTGCCCTGCTTGGCGTAGGCCAGAGACACAGTCATCCAGTATGTGCGCGCCGCGTTCTCGTTCTCAAAGAGGTCACAAAGATCGGTAGGGTCGTCGACGAGGTTCTCAAGGCCGATCTCGACAGCTTCGTCCTCGTCTTGCGTCGGCACGTCGATGGCGATGGGCACGTCTGTAAATCGCTTCGTGGCCGAGTGTGCATAGACACCGTTTCCACCGCCATGGTTGCCATTGCGGAGAGCGGACGACATTGTGAAAATCGGGTTGCTTCGATGTCGATCGGATCAGCGGTCGTCGTGTGGATGAGAGGAGGATGGTATTGTCGCAGCGCGTCGGCGCAGAGCGGTCGGTCGTGATGTCTCGGCGAGGAAGACGCGACTGGAAGCTGCAGAGAGCTGCAGGAAGCCGCAAGGGGCGGCAAAAATAGGAGCTCGATGCCGGTCGTGCAGAAGTCGATGTCGAGTCTCGGTGTGTTGATTGTTAGCAGTGTTGCATGATACTGCTTCGTTGTGTTGCGCGATCGCAAGAAAGGGAGCAGGGTCGTGGTGATGTCTGGGGTCTAGCTGGCGACTTGGTGAAATAAAGAAAATAAATTCGGGGGTCAAAGGCTGGTTGGCTGTTGGATACGTTTTTAGGTTAGCCCCACACAAATCGCTTCCCTCAATTGATATCACGTGACTATAATACCAGAACTGTGTGGCCTCGATGAAGACTGCACATTATAAAGTGTTGTTTTATCTACTTGCTTTCCCGACAATCTTTAAGAATAAGAGATTAGATACAAATGTTTTGATGTCTTCT
Organism: Sporothrix euskadiensis; assembly: GCA_019925375.1. Taxonomy (NCBI): domain Eukaryota; kingdom Fungi; phylum Ascomycota; class Sordariomycetes; order Ophiostomatales; family Ophiostomataceae; genus Sporothrix; species Sporothrix euskadiensis. Next base: position 182,861 of record JADHKQ010000012.1, on the reverse strand, counting down.
TCAAGCTGTTTGTAAACTGCTGCGATACTTGAGGTGGGACAAAGTCCCCCGTACATATACAGCAGCATCCACAACGCTACATTTATCCTGCGACTTCCACATAAATAGAGTCGCATCGTGGATAAGGCAGCTCAAGGTCGGTGTCGTTCGCAGTTTCCTTGCATTTCAATAAAGATAGATGTGGAAAGAAGCATGGCCAGGAGCTTCTTGTCCGAAAGTTGAGAAAGAGGAAGGCACTCCTCAGCTTCTCGTCTTGAACTCCACGAGCCTTCCCTTTACCACCGTTCGTTACTTCCTTTCTTGGCCAAACCACAGTCGCGCCTTCCTTGCAAACGCAAAAATGATCTCAACAAACTCACAAAATTGACGGCTGCCTTCTTTGGATTTTCGTTCGTTTACCCCTTTTTTTTCGACCATCCCAAACTCGAGATCAAACATGATCTTTTCGTCTACAAGCGAGATTGTTGCCAGGAGGGCGGTTTGAACACCGCAAACACCGAATACAACAGTTCTCTGTCACTCATCAAACGAACAGGGACAAAGAGACAGTATGGCGCCATTTCAGAAATGGGACAATGGCTTTTTGGTCGAAAAAGCAGCTTCCGGTCAGCTCGTTAAACGATATGAGGACCCCAACGACCAAAATTGCCATGGCTGGGGCTGTTATACCAGTGCTGAACAGGCCGGCATCATCTTCATGTCGATCATCGTTCCCTGTGTCCTCTTCATGATCTTCTGGTTTGCCATTATGAGACCAATTCTAGACAACAGGTCGTTGTCGGACTATGGTGACCTCGAGCCAGTGCAGCCACCACCCCCTCCTCCAGAGCAACCAGTGCATCCACCTCCTCAAGGGAGCCCACCTCAGGCACCCGCACAAGAGAAAGCACCAAAGGAGGCGCCAGCTCCGGTTCCTCCTCCTCCTGAGCAGCCGAGTGAACCACCACCTCCACCGCCACAGCCAGAGCCATCCTCGCCGCCGCCGAAAGAAAGAACTCCCGAGCAGTCTCCTTTGAAGCCTTCACCGCCCGTGGTGGCAGGAAGTGTCCCCGTCCCCGCTCCAGCAGTCCAGTCGCCGACTGTTGTGCTAAACTTCAATGCACCAATGAGCAACCCTTTCATGACACCTTCGGCAGCTCCGGCAGCTCCAGCACCTCCCAAAGAGCAGCAGCAAGCTCCAAAGCCGGCAGAAGAGCCAGTCGAGAAGTCGCCTAAGCGGCAGGAACAGAAACCGGCCAAGCAAGCGGCCGAAGAACCTGCTGGGGAGCAGCCTAGAGAGCCAGTTGGTCAGCAGTTTGAACAGCAACCTGCTCCCCAGGCTCCATTTCCACAGACGCCGCCGGTGAATACCCAGATGCCCTTTGCGTCGAACCAGTCGTTTCCGCCCGGGCAGCCGTTCCCCCCCGGCATACCGTATCAGCCGCATCAGCAACCCATGTACGCCCCAGCACCGCAATTTGTGCCCTTCATTCCTCCTCCGCCTCCTCCTCTTCACGGACAGCCAGCACCAGCTGGCTTTGCGTCTGGGAACCGACAGTTTGCTGGGCCTCCTGGGCTGAATCTGGCAAGCCATGTGCCACAGATAACCACCACCTTTGGTCCACTGGTGGCTCCACCCGGGTTCCAGGTGAATCTCACAGAAATGACCAACCCGGCATTTCAAGGCCAGCCAGACTCCCCGACCACATTCGAAACGAGCTGCAGCACTGCATTGTCTCGTACACGGCACCCGCCTCTCGGACGTGCGCGTACGATCTCAGAACCTCGGTCACACCGCAGCTCGTCCGACAACTCGAGGCCGTCCTCTTTGTCCGAGATAACTTTACCTTCGGAGACCTCTCTGGGGCTCACTGATGTCCCAAAGAAAGGCCAAAAGCAGGGGTATAGGAGGGCTGGTCGCAAGGAGACAGCCAAGCCGAGGAGAGCGGAAGCATATGCCCGACACGACACTTTGCGCCGACCAAGGGATACTTACCGGCACCACTCGGAAACCAGGTACATACGCGATGTCAAGGATGCCACTGTGAGAAGAGTACGCCCGGTGCGCCGTGATACCAGCCGAAGCCGGAGCCGCAGCCGCAGCCGCAGTCGCAATCCAGACAACCGTCGGTAAGTCTACGACATTTCCCCATCACTTGATAATCAATATTTTAACTTGTCAAATAGATCGCGATGCCCTCGGTACTCTCAGCCTGTCGAAGACAAGAAGCCTTCCCGGCTAAGGTTCCTCGCCCCACTGATCCCCATGGCCCTTGGAGCTCTGGGCGTTGTGGTGGAAGCAGAGGAGAAGAAACACAGAAATCGTGCCCACAACGAGACACACCCGCAGCGGGATCACAGCCCAAACAGACGCAGTAACGAGTATCGTCAAAAGGAGAACAAACGGCCAATCCGGTAAGGGAAAGCGTCACTATTGCAGCCTAGTGCTGTGCAATGCAAAAATTAACGAGCCATGCCAGATCACACGACGGAGACACTCGTCGCCGCGCGAGAGACCCACAAACGAAGAGCAGCCAGCAGAAGAACAGGCCGATTCTCGAACATCCCAGAAGAGGCCACGGCAGCTCTGGGGAAGGAGATGATGGAAGCAGTGGCAGCACTGCCTTTTGGCGGTTTCGCGATTCGGGAAGCTTCCGGGGAGAGCGGGTTTGAATTCGGTGGAGGGTCTATGTTATCGCCGGAGAAAGAGGACAGATTGATGATGCATTTTTTAACTTGAGAACAGTGCGATAGAGAGGAAAGGATGTCGAGAGTAGCCTTGAGTAGCCTTGCTGTAGGAGGTTTATGTGAAAGCAGTTAAGGGGGGCAATTACTGAGTGTGTGTAGCCTTCGAACCAAATGTCAATAGAGCCATTGTCGCTAAATTGCAAGTACGGAGTATTACTGTGGTAAGTGCGACGGGCAGCTGGAGTTCGCCTGCTGGCCGGCCAGTGGTGGCGTATTGGCGGGTGCCTGCTGTTGGTGCCGGCGTTCCTGCCCATGGAAACAAAAAGTGGGGTTCTCAGTGCCAACGGTCGTCGTCGTCATATCTGGGAAGGTGCGAGACAAAGTCAAGAGAGGCTGGGGGGAAGGTGGGCTCCACTCCACTGGGCCCGGTTCCTGCTGCTTTCAGACGTCCATCTCAGTAAGGGCAACCGCTGTTACCTCTTCGCTGGGCATCGCTTACGAACGGATTGTCGCAACTCTTCCACGTTTCTGTCTCGCTCGCACATGTTTCTTTTCTGCATCCGAGAGCAGCCCGCACGACTCTATTGCAATATTCTGCGACCGTATCTTGTTTACCTACCCCTCTCCCCGTCTCAAAGCTCGATCCCGAGCTATCCATCTCTGTGACGACCCCTCCTCCCCGCCACCGCTCGCTCAGCTGTGACAACAACACAATCCGCAACAAATCGTCATTGGCAGTCTGAGTTTCAGTGAATGTGGCATTTGACGACGATCTCACCCGACACCTTTTATCCCTGACTATCCGTTTATCGTTTGCTACGATAGCCCAATACCGCGCATCCGGCCCTTCCCACACAGGTCTCTTCTCTTTTGAAGACTGGGTTGCCCGTTATGTGGAACGACGAGGATAACAACCCGTACGGCAGTAGCTTTGAGCGTCGGGACTCGTACGGCTCTTCTGCGACGCCTTCCTCGCCCGACTCTCGTGAGTTCTTTTTGTTTTGCCATTCTGCCCAATGCCTCACTCTACTGTTACGTCATGCTAACCTCTGCCTCGTCGTTGCTAGGCCCCAACTTCGATGCCTCGTCAATCACCTCCGAGGAACCCCAGGATGTTCCCGACTACGTCAAGCCGTCTAGCGATGCTGGCACTGACGAAGACGAGGAAGAGGAAGCGGCTGCCGTGTCACATAGCGAGCTGCAGCCGCGGCGGAAGCCTGGTGGATACGACAGCCGCATCGAGCAGCTGCTCTACGAGAACCCAGAAACACCAATCTACATCACAGATGCGGGGAAGAGCGTAGAGAACAGCGGGCGGTACATTGTCTACACAATCCGGACAGGGGTAAGTTACTGATGTGCAATGAGGCTTGGTGTCTAGACTGCTGAAAACTAACATCTCTTTCCTCTGACCAGGACCTCGAGGTTCGTCGGCGGTACTCTGAATTCGCGACTCTCCGCGATGCCTTGACACGCCTTCACCCGACCCTCATCATCCCCCCAATACCCGAGAAGCATACGATGGCCGACTACGCAGCAAACCCGACCAATGCGAAGCAGGACCAGCAGATCATCGACCTCCGCAAGCGCATGCTTGCCGTCTTCCTCAACCGGTGCCGGCGCATGGAACAGATCCGGACAGACGGCGTGTGGTGGCGGTTCCTCGACCCCAACGCGAGCTGGAACGAGGTGCTGCACTCGCACCCCATTGCTTCGATTCCCAAGTCCATTCTCAAGGCACCCCCGTTGGACACCGCCAACCCGACTCCGGCACACAGCTACCTGCCCGTCCCAGCCACTTCGTCGAAGCTCAAGGTGTCTTCTGGGACGCCAAACATTCCTGTGGTTGACGGCTCCGTCGCGCGCTTCCCGCCCGAGTCAAGCCAACTCAGCGAACAGGAGCTCGACCCGTACTTTACGTCTTTCGAGGCGTCAATCAAGGAGCTGGAGCAACTGCTCATGGGGCCAATGGAGAAGGTCAATCGGCGCACACTCAGCCACCTGTCGTCGCTTGCTTCGGACCAGGCTGACCTCGGTGCTCGCTACAACGCCTTTGCGCTGTCAGAGTCGGAGCCGACGTTGGGGGCCGCCATAGAGCGGATCGGCCAGGCTGTGGACTCTTCGTACATAGCAACCGAAGAGCTCTCCAGCTCGCTTGGCGCTAGCTTCGCCGAGCCCATGCGCGAGAACGCTCAGTTTGCCGGTGTGGTCCGTAGCGTGCTCCGCTACCGGATCCTGAAGCGTGTGCAGCAAGAGATGACAAACGACGAGCTGAACAAGAAGCGGGCGCTCCTGGACCAGCTCGAGCGCAGTGAAGCTGAGGCCCGCCGCATCGACCAGTACTTGAGCGGCAGTCAGCAGATCCAGCCGCCACGGCGGTCGACAAGCTCACGAGACCCGTCCGGCCACCACCGTAGGGACGGCAGCCAAGAGGACACGGCCTCAATCGACTCGGACTTTCCGCCAACACATGGCGACTACTCATCGGTGCCGTCTGCCAAGAACGGACCGCCCGAGCGCAGCCCGTCGAAGCCCGGCCACAAGAAGGCGGCCAGCGGCAACTCGATCACCAACAAGATCTTTGGGCCGATTCGACACGCGGTGCAGGGAGTCGTGGATGTCGATCCGGAACGGACACGCCGCGACACAATCACCAAGACTCGCGAATCGATTGTGCAGCTGGAGCAGGCCCAGGTGGCGTCAGCTCAAGATGTCAAGGACGCGAGTGCCAACGTGCTGCGCGATCTCAAGCGGTTCCAGAAGGAGAAGGAAGACGACCTGAAGCGGTATATGGTAAGTTCAGTCCCCTTTCTCTACGCAAAGTCCTCGTGTACGGTACAGCATGCTAACATTTCCAGATCGCCTATGCAAAAAGCCAGATCGAATGGGCCAAGAAGAACAGAGAAACGTGGGAGGAGGCGCGCCAGGAAGTGGACAAGATCGAGGAGGCCTAGGAGGGCCCAGGGACTCGCATCACTGATTAACCCTTTTTCTTTCTTTTATCTTCAAACACCGTCATGCACTGTTTGTTTATTCACCCATCACCCATTCCACGTTGCTTTACTTTGCCTTTTATTTTCATTTTTATTTTTCTCTTTTATTCGATGAATTGTTCTGCAAAGTATCGCTTAATAGGATGTCTTTGGGACAGGCGGAACTGGTCTGACGGCTTGTCTTGTTAGCCTTTAATACAAATGAACCACGGTATTGTTACCAACAGTTTTGAGTTTTGTGTTTGCGAAACATGACTTGATGGCGATCTGAACAGAATCATGATCGTCAGTGATGCTGTCATTTTGTAGTAATTACGTCGTATGGGGAAGGCCAACAGTGGAGAGCAGCCGAAATACAGTGCTAGTTGCTGACTTTATGCCAATCAAGGCATGACTGAGCCGGCTCACACTGTCCGTGTACTGTGTTCTAGGCACTGCCAGCTCCATAGCGGCTACCGTCCTCCACTGTGGAGAGCTCCTGCCTTAACCGTCGTCACTGGCTCTGAGCTCCTGCCTCTCTGGCTCTCTCTACGTGAGACACCTTTCCTGTGTCGCGCCCCTCCTTCCGTATTTCCAGCCCATTAACGATGGTCTCGTGGCTGAACAAGCGACCACCACATTTCACATTTGTTCCATCTTCATTTCCAGTCGACGCATGACCGCCAACGAACGAGTCTCATCGGCTTTCTGCATTCACGACATCCAACGGCTGCATCTCTATCTTTGCCTGGTTGTTTTCCTTATCACTCCCTCCGGTATTCGCGCATTCGTTCACATCGTCGTCCTCTTCGACTTCATTCCTTTTTTCTCGACCTCGACTCTTGACCGATTCTTGACAGCAACCTTTGATCTCGTCTGATAACTCCCTTTAATTCGCCCATCATCACGCCGTATTCTTATCCGACCTCCCATCCCATGCCATCGCCGTTAGCCGGCTCCCCCGATCCGATGCCAGCCGCAGGCAGCACCGACGCCAGTCTGCAACAACAGCACGATGCAGATAACTACAACAGCAACAACAATATAGGAGTAGGTGGTGATGATGCCGGCAATGAGCACTCGCCGCTCCTGTCGCCCGACGCAGTAGAGACAGATGGCGCTGCCGGCGCTGCTGGCGGCGGCAATGTCGACATTGAGGACAACCGCGGACCCCAAAGCGGCGCCCACAGCCACAACGAAGACGAGTGGCAGACGACAAAGTCTGTCTGGTACATGACGCTGCTCACAATCAGTTTGGCCGGTCTGCAGATTGCATGGTCGGTCGAGCTGTCCAACGGCTCGCCGTACCTGCTGTCCCTGGGCCTCAGCAAGTCGCTGATGGCGCTTGTGTGGATCGCCGGCCCGCTGTCTGGCACCCTCGTGCAGCCATACGTGGGCATGCTGAGCGACAACTGCCGTGTATCCTGGGGCAAGCGCAAGCCGTTTATGCTCGGCGGTGCGGCGGCCACCATGGTCTCGCTGCTGTGTCTCGCGTGGGTCAAGGAGATGGTCGCCATGCCGCTGCACGCCATCTTTGGAGTCGATCCGGCGTCTGAGGGTGTCCGTGTGACGGTTATCGTGGCCGCTGTGCTCTGGGTGTATATCCTGGACTTTGCCATCAACACGGTGCAGGCGGCCATCCGCGCCTTCATTGTTGACTGTGCCCCCGCCCACCAGCAGGAGTCGGCCAATGCCATGGCCAGCCGCATGACGGGCATCGGCAACATTATCGGCTATGTCGCGGGCTACATGAACCTGCCGAGTTTCCTGTGGTGGCTCGGCGACACGCAGTTCAAGGACCTGTGCGCCATTGCCTGCTTTTCGCTGGGTGCCACAGTCGTCCTGACCTGCCTGGTCGTGCGCGAGCGTGACCCGCGGCTCGAGGGCCCGCCGCCGTCCAACAAGCCAGGCGTCATTCCCTTTTTCAAGCTCATCTTTGCGTCGATCCGCCGCCTGCCGCCGCAGATCTACAAGGTATGCACGGTGCAGGTCTGTGCGTGGGTCGGCTTCTTCCCCATGCTCTTTTATACGTCGTCGTATATTGGCGAGATCTACGTCGAGCCGTTCCTCGAGGCGAACCCGCACATGACGCCCGAAGAGCTGGACCGGCTGTACGAGCAGGCCACGCGTGTCGGCACATTTGCGCTGCTCATCTACTCGATCACGAGTCTGTGTACAAACGTGTTCTTGCCGTTCTTTATTGCGCCCACCTACGATGGCCGGCATGCCGACCAGCAGCAGCAAAACAAGACGCAGCACCGCCAGCAACAGCTCTTTGTCGTCGACGGCAGTGCTGCTGCGGCTGCCATTGGCAGCGACCCACGGAACGAGAAGAAGACCAAGTCGTGGCTCGACTACCTTGTGATTCCTGGCTTCACCTTGCGTCGTGCCTGGATGCTGTCCCTCCTCCTCTTCTCTGGCAGTATGTTCTGCACTGTTCTTGTGCGCTCTGTCGCGGCTGCCACCTTCCTTATTGGCCTTGTCGGTATCACATGGGCCCTCACTCTGTGGGCGCCGTGGGCCATCATCAGCGCCGAGATTAGCAACCGCGACGCTCAGATCCGGGCGCGCAAGCAAGCCGCCCGTCTCTCTCGCGGTGAGAATGGCGATGCTGCATCCGATGAAGACGATGACGATGATGACGAGGAAGAGGAAGAGGTCGACCAGGCTGGTGTCATCCTGGGCATCCACAACATGGCCATTGCCGCGCCGCAGATTATTGCTACTGTCGGCTCCAGCATCGTCTTCAAGTTCTTGCAGAAGCCCCGTGGCACACCCGGTGACCACAGCATTGCTGTCGTCATGGCCCTCGGCGGTGTGACTGTGCTGCTGGCTGCCTACTACGTGCACAAGATCCAGGACGAGCCGGACGTCGATGTCGGTGTGGCCGGCGATCTCGGTGCTGACGGACCCTACTACACGGCCGTCAGCGACCAGACGATTGCTGGCAGTGACGACGATAACGACGAGGATGGTGGCGTCCTGCAGCGGCGCATGAGCAGTGAACAGCTGTCGCGGGCCAGCCAGGACCGGGCCACCGTCGCCCGCAACTCGAGCTTCGGCGGCGGCCTTGAGTACTGAGCGGTGCATTGTACACTTGGGGTACGCTTTTTTGGTTTAATCTTCTTTATTGCATATTCATCGTCTCACTTGTTTTTTGTTCTTATTTTTGCTGTATCATTAATTGTTCATATACTATTGGCATCACAATTCACAGAATAATTATTTGAGTGTCACCCCAGGCTAAAGTCGACTTCTCCGCCGCAGACCGCACCTCGATGACTTATACTACTCGGGTGTCTACATCGAGTCCGGTCTCATCACTACCGCCATCGGTGGTCCGGCGGCGTAAGAGAGTAGGAGAGTCAAGGTGTGTGAAAGAATATGCTTAAACGCGATCTCGACTTGGGCACATAGAGACCATACACGAGTACATAATATTAAAACAAATATTCATTCTCCTCAACTAAACTCAGCACCACCTTTTTTTTTATTGTGAACGACTGCACTCATTTCCCCACCTAATAGCTCGTGTATCTTGGCCATTGCGCATTCTTTCCTTTCCACTGCCCCAGTGGGACTCTTCCAATTATCGGCCATCTCGTCTCGTCTAGGCACGCGAGGCGCTTGACGCTTTCGGAGCACTCGCACTCGACATGATCGTTGACGTGCAAGTAATGCTGTCGAGCGGGTCGTAGCTGCTGCTGCTGCTGCTGGAGCCGGACTTGCCTTTGCTGCTGTAGTGGTAGCTGCCACTGCTGCTCGTGCTGGAAGCACTGGCACTCGAGCTTGTGGTGGTAGTCGAGTCCACTGGGCCGGGCGAGGCCCGCGAGCTGCAGACGCCAATTGACGTCCGCGTCTCGCCGGGGATTGGCCGGCCCTGGCTCACATCAAAGGACGAGTAGCCGCCCCAGTACTCGCAGTACGACGTGCCGGCATCGCAGTAGCGAAGATCACAGGACCGCGAGGACGAGGATGCCGACGACGAGAAGGAGGCGGAGGAGGTGGTGGAGTTACCAAAATAGCTGCTGAATGACGAAGGCGTCGTGGACGGCGGAGGAGGCAGGGCTGTCGGTGTAATGGTGCCTGTCGTTGTGACTGTCTGGAGCTCCGTGCTTGTGACTGTTGAGACGACAACGACACGCACGACACGCACGACGTGGGCGCCTTCAGGCTCCTCGCGGCTATATCCACCAAGACGACCAGTCCGGCGGCCCGGGAGCGTATCCGGGGCAATATCGATGTCTCCGGTGCTGTCCCCAGCGCGTTGAAGACCAGAAAGGTCGATATCGTCGATAGTAGGCACACGCGCTGGGGGAGACGAGTCCCGGGAAGGCGGCAGAGGCAAAGGCTGGGGCTGGGGGACAGCAATGGCAGCGACGGTGGCGATATGACCGACCGCGACGGCGAGAGGGACAGACGGTCTCATATTCGACAATAGTGGAAGTGCACGGTGAGGACGATGGTAGGCCGTATAGGAGAGGGGCTTCAAACGAGCGTGGTGGAGGTGGTATAAGCTGAGATTGCCAGATCCGGTTCATATAGAGTTGAAGGAAAGAAGAGGCAATGCGAGTGTTTGCAATGGCCTTGAGAAGGAAGGCTGACAAGTCAAAAGTCTGATATGGAATGGGAAGACATCTGGACATATATGTAGTCCGATGGAGATGGGAGATATGTTGAGCCGGTGATGACGACGAGAGCAGCTCTGTGCACAACGAGAGAAAGTACGAGCTGTACGAACAGACTGTTGTAACAATGGCCCTTCTCGTCAAAGACACGTACAAAGCTTCGGTTCTGATACTGTTGGCCATCCAAATGGTGATGCCTGAGATCTGTGATATGTGATACGTTTGGGCGGCCTGGCGACATCGGAAAGGCCAGACTTAGTTGACGAGCGTCTCACGGCGGAACGTTGAAGCGGGTTGGACAAGTAAACAAAAGAGAGAGAGGCTGCACAGAAAAGTCTGGTGCGGCCATCTCTTGACGGGCTGCACAACCTCACTGCGGGATTGAGACACTGTTCTTTTCTATCCCTTTTCTGCCCAACAGGTTACATGTAGATTGAAAGAGCAACTGTTACCTTGTGTGACCGTACACCGTGTGACCTGCGCATCTTGCAGACACGGTCGATGTACCTTTCCGCGAGTGCCAGTCGACAGGCTGAAGTAAGGGACTGGAGAATGAGGTTGGACAGAAAGGAATACAAGTGTATCCCCAAAGTAGGTACGCCGTTCGATCTGTGTTCTGTGTGAGGATGTGTTTGTTATATGGTGGCCGTCGAACTGTATGTTATTTGGATATCCAATGCGTAACATCTGTGCTGGTATCATGCGGGTATAAAATTGTTGTACAGTTGTGACAGTGTGTGTTGCGGACATTTCATATTTCCCTCTATTTGTTTGAACCAGGAAGGAGTAAAACTGCAATACGCCAGCAAAGCCCACCCTGGAAACTTGGTACAAGAAAATGTGACAAAGGAAAAGAAATGAATGTAGAAGATTCGGGGACGAAAAGATAGAAGAGAAACAACCAAAACATAGTAGCCGGTCGTTATGCCATATATGCATCGAGATGAAAGAAGAAGAAAAAAAAGACATCAAATAGGAAAGCACGTCCACCCAGTGAAAGAAGAACCACATTCTAGTGAAAACGGGGCAGATGGCGAACATGGAAAGGTGAAATGAAGTGAAAATGAAATGAAAAGAAGATGAAAAACAAGAAGAAGACGAAGACGGCGTAGCTGCAGCCAAAGCGAGTAAACTCCACGGCAATGTAAGGTGGGGGGGAATAATCATACACGTAACAAACGGCCGAAAAAATGACATGATATAGCGTCAAGGTACAATGTGAGAAAGAAGGTGTGAGATAGAAAGGGAAGAGGAACGGAAGCACAGAACGAGCACACTAATTATACGGTGCCTCGTAATCTCTGCTTCCGGGCAAGCCAGTCGCCAAGCATGTTGTCCAGTTGCTAAAAGGTGGTCAGTATAAAGCTGATGGGACAGTAAAACAGATAAAAAGATAAAAGATGTAAGATACTCACAGTCGTAATCTCGGCCAACTTGGCATTCTGCTCCTTGAAGAGCGTACTGACCACAGGGTGATCCGGCCCCGCCGGCACAACGTCGGTCTTGTCGTACACCACCACCAACAAGTCGCGGACGTCGGTGCCCGAGTCAAAGAAGGCCCGCAGGCTGGCATCGTTCCACGTCGCAGTGTTGGCTGTTGTTGCCGATGTCGACGTCGTGATCGAGTCCTGTGCGTGGTGGTTGCTGCCAGACCGGTCTTCGGAGCCCACCATTTCAGGCGACGGCGACGAAATAGGCGACGAACGGTCCTCCTCTTCCTCTTCCTGGCTTGATGTGTCGACCATGAGCGCAGGCGGATTGTTGGGGTTGATAGGCGAGACCTGAACAGGTGACTCGGACAAACGGCCTCCCGCCCGCTGCACACCTCTGGCTTGCTGTTGCTGTTGTTGCTGCTGCTGCTGCTGCTGCTCTAGACGACGCTGGTCTGGGTGGGCACGCTTCTGCTCCTCTTCGGGAACGGGTGCCTGGCGTAGTGGTTCGGGAACACCAACTTCCTCATCCGACTCAAACTCGTTTAGCACAGCACGGGCCGGAGCCTTGGTGACCCTCTGTGGCCGGGTGGCTTGCGAAGCCGCCGTGGCACTGGCAGCCGATGTTGTAGCCACTGCCTTGTGAGCAGAGCTGAAGGGCGAGGACTCCTTGGGCGAGCCCTCTTGGCTGCTGCTTTCCTGTGCTCCGTCGGACTCGACCAGACGCATTGTTGCTGCCTTTTGTGTCGTACTGCCGTCGGAAGCCTTCCTTGTTGGCGAGTGTTCGGCGATGCGGCCCAGTGGCTGCTGCTTCTGGAGCTTGCTTGGGTTTCTCTGAGGTCCCTGTGCTTGCTGAGGTGCAGTTGCCGTTGAGGGAGCGGCCGCCTTTTCTTGCTGTGCGGGCTCGTCGTCCAGCTCGTCCAGGTCCCTCTCGGTTCCCTCGCTGCCAATGTCCATTGACCGCTTGCCAAACGACTCGTCGTCTTCGTTCTCGCCCTTCTTCTTGTCCTTTCTTGAAAACAGACTGCGGAAGCCACCAGCCTTCTTGTCTTTCTCCTTCTTGTCCTTCTTCTTCTTGTCGTCCTTGACGAGGAGACTGTTAATGTCCTTGTCGAGGCGGTCGAGACTCGGGCGCTGCTTGACGTCCTTGGATTCCGAGGATGTCCGCGGCGCACTGTCGTCTCTCAGAAGGTTGGGTGTCAGAGTGATCTTCTTTGTCTCTACAGTGTCGTCCTTGAAGAACGAGTCGCGAACCGTTCCGTCCTTTGTCTTCTTCGGGCCGGGTGTCTCAGACTTGGATACAACAAAGATCTCTTCGCTGGTCCTGGTCAGGCCACCCTTACCCGTACCGTCGTCGTTGGCGTCGTCGACCTTGGCGTCTGCTGCGGCATTGCCGTTTTCCTTTGGTGCCCGGGGCTTCAAAGGCTCGACCTTGGCTGTCTCGTCCTCCTCGTCGGCTCCGTCCTTGCTGCCCATGGCACCCGCCTGCTGGTCTTGCTGCTGTGCGTCGGCTTGGGCCTCTTCTTTGTGCTCTTCCTGTGTGTCTTGCTGTTGCTGCGACTGTTGTTGCTGAGCAAAGTATTCCGCTTCGAGATCCTCTTCGTCTGTTGAGTAGTCGATGTCGGAGTAGTCCACATAGGTCGGGGGCGCAAATGCGACATTCTTTGCTTTCCGCCTCCGCATGGCCGATTTTAACGGGTTCTTTGTCTTCTCGGCCTGGTCACCTAGCATAGAGGCGGACAACTGAGTTTTGCGATTGGGTTAGCACGGACTTTTTTTTTTTCGCTCGTGACGATCCGAGTCTGGCTGTCCATCACCTACATCAATGTTTCTGTGCTTGTTCAATCGTGCTAAACGCTCGGTCGGCGTCTCGATGTGCTCGGCCGGTAGATAGCCTACAAAATTGAGTTAGCTTGGTCAGTGCGGCGCAACGCAGTTTGTGATACGGCTCAAAAGTTGCAATACAGGGCAGCAAAGAGAGCAATTCAGAGCGACGTGACTTACCAATACTGCTATCCTTGACTACTCGAACGAGCCACCAGTAGCTGTTGCTGTCGTCGAGTAACACCATTGTGTCTCCCTTTGTTGCGTTTGCTTGGCCCTCAACAGTAGCCATGAAGGTATGGAGGGCGTAGACGAACTCGAAATCAATGTCCTCTATATTTTGTAAGCACTCACTTCCCCAACCGGAAACCACATATTCAGAATCAATGTCACGGGCATAGAATGCGCCAGCACCACCACTGGCATCGCCGTCGCCGTCATCATCGTCGTCGTCGTCGTCGTTGTAATAGGGTATCATCATTTCGTCAAAAAGTTCTTCGGTTGCCCTCCACAGGTCGTGGGGATCCAGAGAGGACTGTTCACCGTTGGCCTCGCTCGATGGACTCGGTGCGTCGAAAAGTCGGCTGAAATCGTATTCGTTGTGGCTCAAAGTCTCTGGGTCGATGTTTTCGCCGTTTTCGATGATTCTGGCCAGGTCGGTTACAGCATACCTACCGCGATGACGACGATGTTGGCGGAAAGCAGATCCATTCGGAGACACAATAGGCTTTTTGTATGCCCGGTCGTTCCCTGACGCTTGAAGAGGGATTGTGTTCTCGGATATGGTTGCGAGAGGTGCGAGAGGTGCGAGATGTGCAAGAGGTGTGAGAGGTTCGAGATGTTGAATCTCGGGCGCATGCAGCGGCTTTGCCAAGTCACAGCAATCTCGTCCTGTCGGACTGCCACCACCGGCTTGTGTCTGGTCGTTTGCAGCCTCCTAGGAGCGAGACGCAGCGCAATCGGTGGAGGTGACGCTGGCGACGGCGCCACCCGACAAAATGGGGAGCAAGCTGGGGCTTTGCGTGTACGCACCATCTTCGATCGAGGGTGAGCTGGAGATTTTGTCCATCATGTCGTCCTCCAGCTCCTCATCATCAACATCCTCCATGTCGTCTTCCACAACATCTCCGCCGTTTTGCGCGATGGCGAGCGCATCCTGTTGTTGGTGGCCCGACATGTTGAGGTGGTTGGGGGGACTGCCGGTGTCGAGGGCAGACTCCTGGAGGTTGCGTGACAAGTTGAGGGTATCGGCAATATCAGCGGCGAGGTCGCTTCCGTGGATGTGTAGGTCGGACAGGTTCGAGCCGGTCCACGATATGCGCTGGTCCTGAGCCGTTTCCGCGGCCACGCCCCGAAGAGTTTCGGCTTGGTGAGAGGCGAGTTGAGGAATGTTGGTGTTGTCGGAGGGAGTTGAGGTCGAGATCGAAGAGGACAAAGGGTCCTTTGTGTCGGTCGAGGATTTCACGTGAGAATGGTCTTTGGCCGACGGCGCATCACGATCTTGAAGGTCGATTGTGTCTGTACGGAGAGCAAAACGAGACAAAGAAAAAAAAAAGGAAAAAGCGGTTAGCAAGAGCGATGCGACGGGGGAGTGGAAAATAAAAAACGAAGCGATGCGCCCAGCGGTAACTGCCCTCCCTTTCCCGTTTGATTCCCACGATCCTTAACCAGCCACAAGGCACAGGGGTGTTCCTCTGGTACCACAGGGCTAAAGAGAGGGAGTGGGTAATGCCAAAAGGAGGGAGGATGGGAGCGTAGTGAGGAGGATAAGGGGGAGGAGAGAGTGCAGGAAAGAGGATGAAGGCGAGTCAAGGGCGGCGGACAGGGCGCCAGGATCGCTGGAGGGCAGGTAAACAAGGTTGCGACCAGGTCCTGGAGAAGAGGTTTCTGCGTTCCCTTGTTCCCTTGCTCGTTGTTCGTCGTCTTTCTCACCGCAATCTTGGCAAGGGACAATGTTCTGGAAATATCAGTACGTACCGGCGCGAATGATCCCAGGTCTCGTCATGGCGGCGGATCAATAGGAAGAAAAGGAGACGGCATAAAGAGGAAAAGAGGCTGCGAGAAAGTCGTATGGGGGAGGCTGGAAGATGCCCCCAAAATAACGGGTCTGAAGAGGGTCGATGAGGGTCTGGCAGGATCTCCTGTGAGGATTTGGGGTACTTTTTTTCTTGTCTGGCCTGTGTCTAACAGTATCGTTCGTACTGTCTGTGTCTATGTCTGTGTTTCTGACAGTGAAAGCGGAACTGGAGAAAAGAGGCCAAGGCCGTGCCCTTGCTTTGCGCCCCTGTCGAGACGGCCGGTGGACTGGGCAGAATTGTTGCTTGGAGTGGCAGGGAGAGGATAAAAGCGACAGAGCACGAGCGCCAATGCGCAAAGGTGGGTGGATGGGATGTTGTGAACGTCGCACCGTGTGCTGTTCTTTTCCTTCTTTTCTTCTTTTCTTCTTACTCCGTATTCTCTTATTCAGTACGGAGTATTTTTGGTCTCCTCCGTCGTTGCTTTTTCCTGAAGTGCGGTGTTTCTGAACGACACCCAGCCTTCGCAGCGTCTTAGCCCCAGTCTTTCTTGCGCCCACAGTTGCGTTTCCTGGGTCGTTTCGTCGAGGTATGTGGGCCGAGGAGGCGGGTTCCGTAGAAGGCAAGACGACACGACAGGCACACACACGCCGGTGTCGAATTGGAGGGGAGCTGTAATAAAAAAGGAACAAGAGTGACAGGGGAGAAATTGCAACAAAAGGAGGTTAAACCAGGGTGAAACGGGATGAGCGATCGACCAGCCCGCTCACGAAATTGGCGTAGGCTTTGACAGGGTTTATTGCAGAGAATGGCAATGTCATTGTATCCAGCACAGTGCAGTAACGGCCAAAGGTGCGCCTGCTCTGTGCCTCAGCTGACGAGAAGGATGGCGATGGTGAGTGACGAAAGTGTGTGATTGTGGTCGGTGCTGGATGCAATTGGTGATTGGTACTTTGTAAACAGCAAGGAGACAACAAAAAGGAGAGAGAAAAAAAGGAGAGGGCACAAAAAAGGTAAAGAGCCAGCGAAGTTGTGAGGGTAGCTCTTTCCCGAAGTGGGCCGAAAAAGGACAGACGAAGCCAGAAAGAAGGAAGCTGCGAATGCAGGCTGAACTGCAGGTGGCAGGAGCGATTGTGTGTCTTTCTCTCAGGAGGGTGGTCGGCTGAAAAGGGGAAGAATTCAGGGGGTGTCGATGCTGATTGGCTGGACTCAATGTGGCGCCCATACAATGGTATTTGGGAGAGAAAGGCTGGAGAGACCACAGCTCTGCTGCAGGCCCCCTTCTCTCGCAAGAACACAAAGAACTCTTCGCGAAGCACAAAGTACGACAGTCTGCGAGTAAACGGGGTCTCTACGACGTACTGTGTACGGAGTAAGATGCACGGTTACTTGTCTGGATTGTCCAAATAATATATTGAGCTTCCCGATGCTATCTCAACTTCCTCGACTTGAATAGGGGATAATAGGAGGCCGCTAAGATAAGATACAGCGCATACTGTGTAAAATATTAATTTAGTAGGAAAGTGTAGCTGCAATACAGTGCGCCTTTGTCTTTGTACTGTCAACCGCACTTCCTTCTGCCCCTTTCAACATCCCCTTTCAAAAACCTAAACCTGAAACAGCCCAAGAACAGGGGTCCCCACGCTGGCGGCCGTCTCAATATCTAATGTCCTTCTGTGAAGAAGCTCACTTGGACCACTGGGCGTCGACAATAAGGGATACTGCACCTTCTGAGCCTCAACGTGATGGATGTGATGAAGTTTAGCATTGGTGAGCAGTAAAACGGCCACCACATCGCTGGTCGCATGCTGCTGGATAAAGTCTTGTTGGCGCTGGAGAACGTAAGCAGCGATACTCCGTATTCACAGCATAATAACGGACACTCACACGTCGTACCAGCTCGGTTCTCCGCACACGTTGCAGCACAGTTTCGTTCGAACGGAGTCGACGAGTTTGATGGCTACACGTGACCCGACACGTCTCAGCACGTGATGGTCTCGAGCAGTCGATCCACGCGTTCCGGACCGTTCATGGTATCTTTCTCTACCATTCGCTCCTTCCCTCCTTACTTCCTTCCCCCCTTCGGAGCGTCTCGTCCTCAAATGAAAAGCTGTTTTGGGTTGCAATGTGTCAGCTCTCCAAGGCGATGATTCTGCACGTTCCCGGGCGAGAGACTGCCGTGAACTTGCTGTCAGCTACCAGTCCTCATAGTGCTTGCTGACCCCTCCATCAGGCCAGAACTCCTGGCCATCTCGAGACAGCTAGGGCTAGATAAAGGAGTACACACATACCCAGTACAGAAGCACAGAACGGGGAATGAAACGGGCAACCGCGACCGGAGCTCCTGCAGATGCCTCGACCTTTTAGTCCAGTATCTCGCTCATGTCTGACGCCATTAACCCGGCCGCGCCTTCCTCTGGCGCAAGTGCTGAGTAGAGGGCACGTGTACAAGGCCTGCCTGGTATTCCTGCCTATTTCGGGGTATATCGACCATCTTACTTGCCCGTTGGGGCCCGTTTCGATGCGAGGGATGTTGCCTTTGGGCACTGTTTGTTCGTTCACAGGCAACTAAACTACACAGCCGCCCAACAGCAACAGCTCTCGCTCTGCCCCTCACAGCAGCCCACCGCCAGCATCCATTTACCCCACTCATTGCCCTCCCATGGCCGCTATCTGCCTCTCCGATAGGCCTATCTCGTAGTTTGGAACCCCCTACGCGACGTCACCTGCCACTTCGCTGTAGCCGTATCCGTAAGAGGGTCCAACATGATTTGCTTCCCTTTTAGCATATTCACGTCTTCTTACTTTGCCTTTTTGCTTCACTTTCTTGCTCTTCCCAACAACTTGCTTCTCTCCTCTTAATTTGTCTCTTTCATCGCCTGTTTTTCGCTCTTTCCCGGTTTCCACAGCTTCCTGCACTTCCTGCACTTCCGCCGCGCATTCGCTGGTCATTCGCACTTTCCACTTAAAGGGTCGTGAGCCTAACGCGCCTGCCGCTCCCCACTCACCTACTATCTTCTCCGCCTTCGCGCCCTTATCGCATCAACGCTTTGCCCCACCTTCCCGCTCTGCAGTACAGTGACGACCGTAGGCAGCCAGGCAGTACTACGAGGGAAGCGACCACGACCGTGACTTCCTGAACTTGCGTATGTTGAATCTTTGCCTCTTTCTTGCCTTTCTTGCCCTATTTGGAGGGGAAGGTCGGATCAACTTCTGTCCTTTACTATCCTCTCATTCACTCGCCTTTTCCCTCGCTTTCCATCCTCCATCGTTCTTCCACCGTCTCTCTTCTTGTCTTGCCCGGCAAGGTAGCTTGTTAGTGAATATGACGTGACTTACAGCGTCTTTCCAGATACAAGGCTGACATTCGCCCTCTCTCCCCTTCTCTCCCCCCCTCTTTGCCATCGACAACAGCAATGGAAGAGCATACTACAGGATCTTCCGCTCGTCAAGAATCGGATTCAAAGCAACAACATTCTAGCATCGCATCGCCATCTCTATCGCATGGTCATCCAGAACCACCGACTCTCTTATCTTCCCAGTTATCACAGACATCACAGACATCCCAGGATTCACAGAATTCACAGTCATCCGTGCACAGTTCCTCCCTCCGATTTCCCAAACCAGAAGGCAGCCATCTCCTGGCCCATTGGGTCACATCAAGCTCGACGAACGCACCATACGCCGCAATGCAGTCCTCGGGCGTCCTTGACGAGACGAGCAGCTTGGCTGACTCGGCCTACGAGCTAATCAGCAGCACCGACGGCGAGAGCCAGGACGGCAGAGGCACCGACTCTCTGGCCGCCTCCATCACGAGCTCCTTCAACATCTACCCTCGGGCCGATGACGTCCTCAGTCTTAACGGCAACGAGACCGCATACGACGAGGAGGATGAGGATGCTGATGAGGACGAGGTAGAGGACGAGGAAGATGATGCTTCCTCCGATGGCGGACACCTTGACCAAAGCAGCGGATATCTCCACACACAGACTCGCAACACTCCTGGACACAGCCAGCTTTACCATGCCGGCCGTGGCAGCGGTGAGGACAACAACGGTGCTCGCCGGTCGTCCCCGGCCGACTCGATGCGTTATGCCGAAGAAGCCCTCTGCAATCCATCAACGCAGTCGCTGTCCACCCTCGAATATGACTCGTCACACGGAGACATCTCCGGTGGCCACTCGACACTCAACCAGTCCATCGAGTTTAATGAAGACGCCGACGCCAAGCCATACATTGAGAAGGTCTCGGTCAAGCACACTATCCGTGAATTTTCCGAGGGTGAGTCGGCCATCATTGCCGCCAATATGGACATGAAGCCATCGGAGGCTCCCAAGCGTATGGCTGCTACCATTTGCCAGACCATGTCCCGCCACTGCCTGTCCACCTGCGAGCCCCTTCGCATCCTTTACGTTGGAAATGATGGCGCCTTCAACGACATCATGCGCAAGATCTCATCGGCAATTCTGGCATCAGCACCGTCGCCTGGCAGCCCTTCCCCAGATGCCGAACGCCGTCACTCGTCGACCCCGGGTATCTACAACATCATCCCGACTTCATCGTTTGGGTCTTCCAAGGTCCCTGAGATCGACGAAATCCAGCTGATGTGCGTGTCCGACTATTATATCAAGGTGGACCGGTGTGTCAACGCCGAGGAGACCATTTATGAGGGCGAGTCATCCCTCAACGACACTATCTACTCTATCGAACTGGATAGCGGCTCATCGCACGTGTCCGTCTTTGACCCAAGCGGCTCAGTCGTGAGCCCCGGATGGGCTCTTCCTCACGTTGCTGTCTTTTACGTGTCTGGAAACGACGACAAGAAGGCCGAGAAGACGAGAAATGCCGCTTGGGAGTTTATGACACGCCATGCTGTCCCCTCGATCTTTATCTCGCACACGCAGTCCTTCTCGCGTCAACCCTTCTCGGGGCGCTGGCAAGACTTTGTCGACCATGCCGCCGTGCATCTGTCCCTCGAGTCCCGCGACCCGTCCAAGCCTGCCACCCCTGCGCGTCTTCCCATCGATCTAGTGTCCTTCCTCAACATCGACGCCCGCCAGATGAACCGAAACCTTGCTTACCTCACTGGCCTCAAAGACATCCCCTCAAAGGAGAAGAAGACCACTGGCAAGTCTTTGGGTATTGCGGGCTGGGCACCAATTTTACCCGTCTTGTTGCGCTTCTTGGGCATCATCATGTCGGCTGCAGTCACTTTTTACTTGACACAGACTCTGGTTGCTGGCCCCATTCTCGCCCGCCTCGAGCGGCCATCTGCTTTCAAGGACAGCATTGTGCGGCCCAGTCTCTCCAGCGCAACACCATCACGGCTTGCTGATGGTTCACGGCCAACATACCTGGCTGCCATATCATCCATCTGCTCTGCACCCTCTATCACACCAACTGTGACAATCAGCTTTGTGTCGACAAAGACAGTCGAGGTTCATGTGTCTGAGCCGACCGGCCATCCCAGCCAGGTATTTGGAGGCTATTTGACGGATATCCCACACAGCCAGCGCGGCAACAACAAGGGCTCGTCGGATGCTGAGATTAAGAGCACTGGCTGCTCTATCCAAGTGTACAGCAGCCACGAAATTTTGGTCAAGGTGCCCGCCGCTACCAAGACGAAGTGGCTGGCCAAGGGCGCCATCGATATCGACGTTTGGCGGGACCAGAAGCTTCTCAAGTCCAAGCTATTCACTACCAGCGAGGGAATCATCATTGAGATCGACCAAAAGGATGCCTTTGGCGTTATGAGCGTGTCTATTGTCACCACCCTCCGGCCCAAGATCAACGAAACATTTGCAGTGGACTTTGGTCAGCCCACCACAACAAGACTTTTGGGGGCAGGCTTCACCGCGTGGCAGGACTTTCTCCGTGCCGCTGCCGACGTCGGCCAGGAAGTAGTCTCGCACGCTAGACAGGCCTTGTCTGATTACGCTGCCGAGCACAACATTTCTCTTCCCTATGCGACCAAGGCGCAGGGTATCCTTGGCAATGCATCTTCGCTCTTTGACTCTGTTATTCAGGGCTTTGCTACTTTCAAGGACGGCGCGACCAAGAGCTACCAACGCTTGCGTCCGAGTAGCTTCTTTGAAAAGGCTACGCAGGGCTTTGCTACTTTCAAGGACGACATGACCAAGAGCTATCAACGCTGGCGTCCGAATATTCTTTTTGAAAAGGCTACGCAGGGCTTTGCTACTTTCAAGGACGACGTGAACAAGAGCTATCAACGCCTGCGTCCGAATATTTTTTTTGAGAAGGCTGCTCACGAGGTCCAGTCTTTGGTTGAAGAACTTGTCCCGACGACTGATGTCGCCGAGAAGCTTCGTACTGATGCACGCCTCGCTGTTCGTCGTGCCCAGATTGCATCGAAGCTCTGGTGGCTTCGTGTCCAGGGCAAAATGCAGGAGCACGACATCTACGAAGCCAAGGCGGCAGAGCACATTCGCAAGATGGAGCTTGACATCCAGACCGACCGGTACAATGCGCATGCTAACAAGCGGGCGATGGAAAAAGTGAAAGACGTGAAGCTCATGAAGCTGGAAGGTTGTGCTCCGTGGCTGTGGTGATCACAACAAGGCGTGGCCAGCATGCGAGCCATGAAGTCATACTTCTACTTTTTTCTTCTTCTCACATCCACCTTTTTTGTGTTGTTTATATTTCAAGTGTCTGTCCCGGTGTTGGTCTTGAATCCCCTCTCTTTTTTTTCACAGGTCGCAATTGTTTTTTCCCCGATTCCCCCCGTTTCCGACTATGCTTATATCCACTGATTCCCTCCACCATCCTGTTACTGTTTGAATCTGTTTGTTTCTTTCCACGGTCTTGTTGTTGTTTTCTCTTCTTTCACTTGCAGGTGCTGAGGCTGGTCAATACCCAGGGTCGGTACATTGGATGACCCTGGACTTGGAGTTAGGTTATGTTTCCATCTTGTAAAAGGCCGTCTGGCCTCACTTTTTTTCTGCCCATCTATGTCTAGGGTTTTCAAGTACAATGTTTACTCGTCGCCATTCTCGTTTGCTAGTTTTAGTGTTTTTAGTTTCCCCGTGTTAGTCGTTTCCTATCTAGTTTCTTTTTGACAATCAACATAAACAAAAAACGTCTCCAAAACTTTCATGCCCAAGTGGCTGTGGCGTGAATTGATATCAAGAGATGCCATGTGGACTGCCACCGGATAGTCAGTAATAGCTCGTATGCAGCTATATGCAGAAGTCCTAGAAAAGCTTCCGTCATAATGGTGCATGCGTCACTGTCCTATATCCAAAGCATTATATAGGACGGCGTCCTTCGTACGGAGTATAATGCGGCGTCATGCTAACGGCAATCATATGGCGCCTGCCTCATTTCGATATCCTTCAGTGTGCTCTATTCAAGGACATATATGTATGCATCTAGAGATGAGCCACAGAAACGTCAAGTCCTACGAGTCAATGAAACAAACGAATAAACAAGAGAGTACAAATGCAGCCAAGCGTTGCTCGTGCTAATATGCAGTTTACGAGAGTAATACAGAGTGTCGTTCTATCCTGCACATTGCATGGGGCACATACTGTGTACGTATTCCTTGACCGTCTGTTTTTTCGTGGACCTATTTTTAGAACCTGGTGCAACAAACTCCTCAGGCACCACACGACAAATCAGTATCGAGATGGAAAACAAGACAAGACTGTGACAGAGCCAGAGCCAAGCAAAGGGACGCCTTTTCATTACAGCGTCCAGAGTGCCATCAGATTTCCTACAGTTTAGTGGCATTCGGTTCAGGGACGGGGAACTTGACAAAAGTAAAGATATGATGCACACAGGGCGTGTCGATCGTTCGTGATCCTGGGGATCTGCCCGCCGTGTTGAAGCCGGTCTTTAAAGATCCCAATACCCAATACGGAAATATGTGCCCCTGGCCTAGCTTACTGGGGAAAAGACTTCTTTCTGAGTATGTAATTACGACGTACATACGGAGTGCATACACAGTACTGAGTTTGACAGCCTCCTCACCAGTTATCATTTTTCAGGCTTCAACACGAGCAGGGCGACGTAATGTTTTTTATATGACACAAAAAACGTACGCGAATAACGTCTCTGTCCTCCTGTGCCTCGGTTTGACATGCCTTCTTATGCTGCTTTTCTGGGCCACTGTGCCCTCATCAGCTTGTGTACGGAGTATCTTGTGCTTCGTTCTGCTTCGGGGGTGGCGCTCATGCGTGCAGGCCAGACAGGACTGGCTATTTTCCGTTTCGCCAATTGTGTTCTAGAGAAGGGATGTGACAGGCAAAAGCCAGAATGCAGTTCAATGCCTGCCAGGAAAATGGGGCTCGAACGGGGGAGGGTGTGAGCTGTCCCGTTTCAGATCGACTGAAGCCAGCTCTATGATTGGCATCTTGGGACGAAAAAAAAACAGGGAGAAGAACTGGTTTTACACACAGTACATACAACAAGCAAACGCACACGCGAGTTGAAGCAGTGCCTGTACTCCGTATTTGGGAAAGGGAATAGAGAATGGACGAATAAGGGCACGGCCAAGGGGCTTATTCTCACAGCCGCGAGTTCGGTCAAGCAGGATGAACAAGGCATAAAGGGATGGCAGGACGGGCCCTGAAATCCACTTTAGGAAGTCCTCGATAGCATGAACAGACAAAATAGGGAATAACTGTAGAAGAACAGGCTCTTTATAATGTCAGAACAGATATGAAGTAGGAAGAGGTAGAGTGAAAGTTATTGATTGAGCAGTGCAAGATACCGAAAATCAATACGTCGTATGTGCTGCAAGGGAAAGAAGGGGCTCTAAGCCGGCAAGTGTATGTGTGAGGTGAGAGGGCGGGCTCCCTGGCCCAACGGCCGCAACCCCGGAGAAGGCAGAAAAAGAAGAAGGAAGAAAAAGAAACGAAAAGAAG
The DNA here is from genome assembly GCA_019925375.1 of Sporothrix euskadiensis. NCBI lineage: Eukaryota > Fungi > Ascomycota > Sordariomycetes > Ophiostomatales > Ophiostomataceae > Sporothrix > Sporothrix euskadiensis. The sequence goes on along the minus strand of JADHKQ010000012.1, from coordinate 158,440 downwards.
ACAAAAAAGCCCGCTGCATTGCATGGCATGTCCAAGTTCAGCCAATGGCAGACTATATATCGCAGCTGTTGTCTTGTAAGCCTTGAAGAGGCGTCGCATTTTCTTTCTTGTGAGGCTTGGGCTCTGGGCTCTGGGCTCTGGTTTCGTTTTTCGTCTCTTGTGCATGTTGATGCTCAAAAGCAATGCCAACCAGCATTGCTCTGCCCCTTAATGCTGGTGTCTGCCACCGCCATTTTTGGTCAGTAACACTGGTTGGTGTCGAAGACCAGCTCTTTGGTAACACAAGGAGACAAACTACCTGTGTACGGAGTAATATACCTATAGAATTCTCGCCCACTGTACGTCGTATAATCTCGCCAATGCTCCAGCTCAGCATATTCTCTCGAGATGCGGCTGGGCCGGCTTGCAGGCGGGCGAACGCCGCCGATAAAGCCAGGTTGCTCTTTCCTCGCTCCGGAATACCACCTCTCTACGCCGCATTTGTGCCTTGCAAATCAACACGGCGGCCCATCGCTCCTTCCATGCCCTTCTGCCGTTTCCTCCGTTTCCTTCCCTGCTTTTCCCTGCTCCTTCTGTTGTTTTTTCTCTGGCACAGCGGTTGCTGCTGCAGGGCACCGAGGGCACCTTCCTGCCGTTTGGTTCTGGTTGACCTGTTGGATTAGCGCCTCTTGTTATCCCCACACCCCCTAGAGTGTTGCACCCCCCTTCTTTCCTTGCGTTCTGTCCCCACTGCGTATCCCACGGTGCTGTGTACACACTCCGTATGGTTGAGGAGGTCGAGGAGAGAACAAAAGAATGCCCTGTCTGTGTGGACCGCCTGCTGGCAGAAAGAATCCCTCAGGGATGAAACCCGCTATCTCTGGACCCAAACCACGAATTGCTCAAAAGGTTATGTGCTTCTGTGCTTCTTTGCTCCAGCGTTGGACGTGTCTGACGGCATGCTGCTTGGGAGGGAAAGAGCCTGCATGCATGCTACAGGAGAAGAAAGAAGAAACAAGAAGGAGCGATCGATCTGGCCAACACGACGCATCGTTGGATACGGAGCACGAGCAACTAGCTAACGCACGCATGGCTCCTGCCCCTTTTCTTCCGCAGTAGCTCTCTGTCCCCGTTGACCTGCGTGCTCTGACGCTCATTGGTATCTTATGTCTTGCAGCAGGTCGCTCTTGCCATTGTCGACGTTCCCCTCCTGTCGTGCCTTCCTTGTTGACACGTCAGGCCCAGGCACTTGCTCTCTTATGTTTAGAATGCCAACAATGGATTTGTTTCTCACGACATGCGAAACGGAATGAAATAAATACACGACGGGCTTGCAGCCTTCTACTTATTTGTAGCACTGTACTCAAAGTCTGGGAAAAAAAGATAAAGAAAAAATTCACATCCAGGTATCCAGATATGGTAACGCTATTCGTATTACGTGCGTGGTTGCCCTTGTTCGAGCTTCCGCATCCACTGCCGTTTGCTCTTTCCTGCAGTGTTTAGGCAACCCCTTTAGCGCCTAGTGCGCCCAGCGCCCCTCCTGCCCTATGCTGTTCCCGACACACCCTGAGCTTTCCCCAAAAAACAGCTTCCAGTCCGCTATTTTCCACTCGCTCCTTCCCTCACCTCGCTCTTTAAGGAAACTTGAAACTCGACCCACATCCTCTTTTTTTCGCCCATCACCTCTCCTTACCGCAGCGACGTCCGTCTTGCTTCTCCTTTGCAATCCTCCTATTATTTCTGCTTCTCCTCCCAACACGAAGTTTTTGTTCTTGCATTCTCTCAACCCTCCTTTAAACTTATTATCTTTTAGTTTTGTTGTTTTGTTTGCATTTCCTTCGCACCAACCCCTCCTACCTTCCTTTCCCCTTTTTTTCCAACGGTCGATTACGAGATCTCGACAAAAAGTCCAACGTTCGCCCCCTGTCCAAAGAACAAAAAGAGCCAAAAGAGCCAAAAGAGCCTCCGAATCCACCGTGTCCATTGACCCATCTGCTTACGGAGCATTGTGTGGACTGTCAAGGCCAAGGAAAGAAAACGAGAAGCATCAAGATTCACGATAGCAGTCAATGGTATCGAGACTGTTCTTGCTGGCGGTAAACGGGCAAAACTGTGCATCCGCCATTTTCCCCAGAGAGCGCTGATCACTCCATGATCCACGACCGCCCGCCTTTTCGGTCGCGGTCTTTTCATACAGCAACGGCACACGACTCTCGTCGCTGATTCTGCTGCCGACATCCTCTCGACACATCCTTCCTTCCATCTCATCTATTGGGCCATCGCTGCCGTTCTCTTTCGTGTGCTCCGGTGTCCAACTCGTCACTCCTTTGTTCCCTCGCCCTTTTTTGACACTTGATCTACGAACACCACGACATCCCCAACCCCAACACCGACCAGGAACCCCCTCTCTTTTTCGTTCTTGATCGGTTTTGGCGTCTATCTGCATCCCATCCTCGTTCTACGTTCATATAGCCATCTCTTCGGCACCTTTTGCTTGGACTGGCTGGCACTCTTCCATCATCCCTTTTAATAGGTCCTTACGGCGGTGTCAAAAACTGGCCTTTTCAGACGCTTCTTCAAACTCCTGTAGGAGGACTGCATCGATCTTGCATGATCACTAGGGCACAAGACCCCAACTCGACAATCAATACATAATTCATAATGTCAAACCCGCGGTCAGACCTGACTCTCAACAGCTTCCCCCAGCTGGGGCAGGCGCGCTCCACGTCTCCCGCCACATCCAACCCTTCCCCCATAGACCCATCGTCCGCGTCCTCTTCTGGCCGCCCTCCGTTCGGCTTGCCTCCTCTGGGCCTGGGCGGCAACTCCAAGATTCCTGTGACGCGCTCGGGAAATGGGTCTCCGTCTCACGACCTGGGCTCCTCGAGCCGTCTCTACTCGAAACGGTACGTCCCTCGACCCTCCTTATGGCCTACAACTTTCCCATCCGCGCCTCCGTGTGGCCTTTTCATAACACCTCATACTGACTACGTGTAGAGCTCGAGAGATTCAAGCCCAGGAAGGCATTGCTGGCATCCCTGTGAACCTTTGGGCCGGCCCTCCGACAAGTGGCAACTCAACGCCCCTCCGCGAGAACATCCCAGAATCACCTACGGACGGCTTCCCCGACTTTGCCCAACTGCCATCCTCCTCCGACTTCCTTCCTCTGCCCGTCGGTCGCCGTGCTCGCGCCGGAACAGTACCATCCCGGTTTTCGCCCGGTGGTGTGGGCAATGGCCTCATTAGCTTATCAGCAGTCGGTACTGCCGCGCCGAAAACATCCCGTCCCACTCCGTCTCAAACACCCTATAAGTCGCCCTCCCCGGGCCTAGAACCAGTGGATGGTGGGAACGGCGCGTCCTCATCTTCTGCACTTTTGTCTCGACTTCGTGCGGGTTCGATGCCGCAGCGTGTGCCTTTTGGCCAGACACCAACATCCACCTCTCCTTTTGGCCCCTCCATATTTAGTAGCTGGAACCCAACGACCCGAGAGCGCGGATCAACACTGGCGAGCATTGCAAGCCTAGGCTCCAACGGACCCAGCTCGCCTGCCCAATCGCAATTTTCTCGTGAGGGCCCTGGTGAGAACGATGTCCATATGCGGACATTGGACTACCTCGGCCTTGTCGAGACGCCCCAGCCGCCCCGCGCAACTCTCGCCACTCCGTACATGCCAAACATTGCAGACCTTTCCCGCTCCAGCCGATTCCGGTCCTACTCGGTTAACAACAAGGACAAGTATGCTGACGAGGACGACGAGGACGATTTCGATACTGGTGTGGCTGGATATGGTACCGACTATGCTGCCGTGCTGCAAGGCCAGATCGATGCAACGAACGCCGCGATCCACAACCACAACCTGGCTGTGCAGGCTTTTGCTAGTCAGGCTGCCAGCCGGCCACGTGCCAGAACTGCCGGCGTGTTGGACGCTCCTGGAGCTCGTGTGCTGCGTGGCTACTTCCCCACTCCGTCCCGCCTGGACAGCAGCCTGACAGCTGCCGATATTCAACTGCCTGAGGAGAAGGGCTTTGATGACGACATTGCTACAGCTATGGCCGGTATGGGCGTGGGCCGTTCCAACAGCCGTAACAATAACGGCGCAGGCTCTGCCAACGCAGGTGGCTTCCTGTCTCCCGACGAACCTGGCCTCGAGGGCCCGACGAGTGCTTTGTGGCTTGGTAGCATCCCGACTTCCACAACAACGTCAACCCTCACCGAGATGTTCAAATCCTACGGCCCCATTCTGTCTGCCCGTGTCCTGACGCTGAAGAACTGCGGTTTTGTCAACTTTGAGCGTGTCGACAGCGCTGTGGCGGCCAAGGCGAGCCTCAACGGAAAGGAGATCTTCCCTGGTGCCGGTCCTGTCCGCATCAACTTTGCAAAGCCACCCTCTTCCTCCAACACTCCTGGCCACGACGGTGTCTTCCCTTCGCCAAGCCCGGATCCGTTTGCCGCCGAAGGCAAGTCTTCTTCGCTGTCTGCCGCACCTGGTTCCACTGGTGGTGCGTCCACACCCGGTGCCTTCCCCGCGGCGGGTAGCTCGACTGGCGCGGACGGCGCTGCTGCGGGCGTCGAATCAAGCACTATTCCGCCTGCGGTCTCAACGCCTGCTGCCCTCGGCAAGATTTCCAACGACGTCATGAGAATTGTGGGCCAGTTTGGTGCTTCGGATGAGGACACCTACCGCATCTCTTCCAACGTCAACGAGGCTGTCCAGTTCACCGCGTTTGTCGACGAGATTCCGCCTGTTCCGGAACCTTCCAGCACCCGTGTTTACGACGCCCCTAAGCTGCGGGACATCCGGAAACGCATCGACAACCAGAGCTATTCGCAGGCGGAGATTGAGCGCATCGCCGTCGAGATGCTGCCTGAGATTGCCGAGCTTTCGTCCGACTACCTTGGTAACACGGTTGTGCAGAAGCTGTTTGAGCACTGCTCGGATGACCTTCGTGACGATATGCTAGCAGAGATTGCGCCTCACATTGCAGAGATTGGTATCCACAAGAACGGCACCTGGGCTGCACAGAAGATCATTGACGTCTGCAAGACGCCCCGCCAGATGACTTTGATTGCGGAGAACGTTCGCCCCTACACAGTGCCTCTTTTCCTCGACCAGTACGGCAATTACGTTCTGCAAGGCTGCCTCAAGTTCGGTGCGCCGTACACGGACTTCATTTTCGAGACGATGATTAGCCGTCTTTGGGAGATCGCTCAGGGCCGCTTCGGCGCACGTGCTATGCGCGCGTGTCTGGAGAGCCACCACGCTACCAAGGACCAGCAACGGATGTTGGCTGCGGTGATTGCCCTGAATAGTGTCCAGCTGGCCACGAACGCCAACGGAGCGCTGTTGTTGACCTGGTTCCTGGATACGTGCACTTTCCCGCAAAGACGCACTGTGCTAGCACCGCAGCTCGTGCCCTTCCTTGTCCACCTGTGCACGCACAAGGTCGCATACCTAACGGTGCTCAAGGTCGTGAACCAGAAGACGGAGCCGGAAGCCCGGGATACGATTCTCCAGGCCCTCTTCAACTCGTCAAACGATGTTGTGCTGGAGGCTATCCTGAGCGACAATGCTTGCGGGTCGACGCTGATCTATAAGGTGATCACGACGCCCTTCTTTGAGGAGTCGTTCCGTAGCCAGATTGTGGAGAGCGTCAAGAATGTCCTTGTCCGCATCAAGGCCCAGCCGGCCCAGGGCTACAAGCGTCTGATGGACGAGGTCGGACTGTCTACGAGAAACAGCGGCGGTGGAGGCGGTGGCGGCAACGGCGAGCACCGGGGGTCGCGCGACCGCGACCACAGCTCCAACAACGAGAAGCAGCGGCCCTCGTCAAGACAAGCCAACGGTCAGCAGCACCAGAACCAGAACCAAAACCAAAGCCACCACGGCCAGCAGGGTAACCAGCAGCAGCCGCACGGCCACTCGCACTCGCACCACCACCAGCACCAGCCACAGCAGGGCACCTCACAACAACAGCAGCAGCGTTCACCGCCGCATGCGAACCAAGCCGGTTTCAACAACGGCGGTGGTGCCGGCCCGTACTTTAACGCCTCGCCCAACCCGTCGGGCTATGATTCTGGCTACGGGATGCCGCGTGGCGACAATGGCCCTGCTAGTGATATGGGCATGCAGCAGCCGCCTCCCTTTGGTGCCTACAACGGCGGCCCGGCCCCGATGTACGGCATCCAGGGCCAGGGTGGCCCGCCCACGGGTGGTCAGCAGATGCCGTACCAGCAGAGCATGATGGGTGGCCGCGGTGGCAACCCGAATGTGGGCGGCGGTGGCTTCTACCCTCCTCACATGCAGGTCAACTACCCCAACTACAACAACGGATCGGGCGCACCGCCGCCAGTTGATGCGTACCGCAATGCGGGCATGCAGAATGGCAACGGTGCAGTTCAGCCACCTCCGATTGGCGGCTTGGCTGGCCAAGCACCCTTTGTGCCCCCTGGGTACAACATGGGAACGCCCTACGGAGGATACGGTGGCCCGCCGCCGCCGTTCATGCCTGACCAAATGGGCGGCGCGGGTGGCAATGGCAGACGCGGACGTCCGGGACGCAACCCGAACCGTGACATCAGCCCTCGCCAGTTCCACTGATCTCTGATCACTGATCACTGGTCATCTTTTTCCTTCTTCATTTCCAAAAGGAGAGCCATTCTCCACGTCTTTTATTAAAATATATACTTCTTTTATGATCTTTCTTTTTCTTGGGCCTCGGTTTAGGGATATTTTTGGGTCGCCTTTTCCATCTTTCTTGGCTTGCTTAACCATATTTTATTTCAAAGCCCCCCCAACCCTTAAAAATTTGCGCCTTTTTTTTGCGAATTAGACTGAAGCTTTTTATTTTCAATTTCATTTTCATTTCACTTCTCATCTTCGTTGTTGTCTCTTGTTTCTTTTCACTTTTGGTTCTGGGAAGCCAGCCCAACAGGTCTTTTTTGTCTGTACTTTATATGCCCAATCTTACACAACTTTTCTTATATATTCATATTTCTCTATTGTCTCTTTTCAAACTCTCTTGGTGTCGTCATCTTCAATCTTTTTTGGCCGGTAGTGAGGTGGAACGGAAGGTTCGGGAGGGAAAGGAAGGCTTGGCAGAAGGACAAGGTCGCGTTCCATAACGCGAGTCCATCTTTTTTTTTTTTTTTAATTTCTTCCCAGTGTTGGGTTTGGACTCTTCGAAAAGGATGCATGAGCCAAAGTTCTGCTTTACTCACAAATAGTGCTTTGAATATTCATATAGATGGAGAATGGGACAAGTACAATGTTATTTGATCATTTGTGTTGCTGTCTTTTGGCGCTTGGCTCGTTGACTGGGTCGCGTGACAGAACCGAGGCAAAATCACGTTACTTTCTTGGTTCTGTTTAGCCAACACCTATACTCAACCACCTCATCCCAGCCGAGCATTTCCGTCGCACGTTGGGACTCTGTGCTACAGTCCTACAGACCACATTGTGGACATATTGTCAGAAAAATCAGCCGAGAGCGAGACACTATCAGAGAAGAGACTTTGATAGATAGTAGTTGTTGGGGATGGATTTAGATGGGATCTTTTGGGGGCATTATATTGCGTGGCAATGCAGTGTGCAATCCTTATCTAGAGCTAACCACCAGGGAATATAATAGAGCGAAGAGGGCCATCGAAGAAAGATCGATCGCCCGATCTCGCCTCCGTCTCCCCGTAGACTTTTGTTGCATATTCTACTGCTATGCCAAACTTGAAAAAAAGTCCCTCCACCTTCCGCGGGGTACATTGCTCGGTAGACACTTGGCCAGGCGTATCACTTGGGACCGACGGTTTCTTGTTGTGGTTTCTGCTTTCTGCTTTCTGTCCTTTGTCTCCCCTCTTTTCGCTCTTTTCGCTCTTTTCGTCGTCTCCTCCTTTCTGCATCTCCTTGATCTATTGTCCCTTTCTTGACTGACGACCACATCCGGAGATACAGACGACCTGTTCACCCCAGAATATAAACAAAAGCAGAAGAAAAGAGAAGCAAAGTTAAAGACAAAGAAGAAAAAGAAAAAGCAGTTGGTTGTTGTGGTTGTTAAAATGAAAAAGTAGTTGTAGTAAGATTCGCAGATGCCCAAAAAGAAAGGTTATATGTAGTAGAAAGAAAACCGCCCTTTCCTTTGCCCGTTAACACAGAAAAAGAAAAAGAAAACAACAGAATATGCCTGCCCCAATGACGCCCAAAGCCCAATGTTATCACAAAAAAGTACTAGGTGGAAAAGATGTGTGCGTCGGAAGATGGAGATGGTGATTTATGGGTTGGTTGTTGCGTCGTGTGTTTTGAGGTCCATATTCAGCTTCGGTTCGTGTTGTGCTGTGCTGCCATCGCAGTGCCATGTCGAGTATTGTCTCAATCGTTTGTCTCAATCATTTGTCGACAGCATCGTTCGTCTCAGTTTGGGCCTCCTTGCTCTCCAGGCCACCTTCCTGTGGTTGCTCGCTCTTGTGGAGCTGGTCAGTGACCTTCTCGTTCTCCTTGTTGTCCTCGTCTCCGACTGCTGTCTGCGACGATGCTGGAAGTGGCGGTGCCACGTCATTGGCCGTGGCATCGGCACCTTGCTCATCCTCCTCATCGCCCTGCTGCTTCACATCCCTCTGATCATCCACGGCGGCGCTTGTAATCTCGACGGCCTCGGGGTCCTTCTCGAAGCCCTTCTCGGGGCCCTTCTCGGGGATAGGCTCTGGCGCAGAATCGCTCGACGGCGGTGCCTTTGCGCTGTTGTGGCCGCAGAGCCGAAAGCCGTCGATATCGCTCTCGGCTAGATGGTCGGCCTTGGTGGATGATGCCAGCGCACCGTTTCCGCTGCCCGGATCGCTGATGCTCTGGTCGACTGGCCAGACGGCGGCTGAAGCGGGTCCTTCCTCTGAGGCATTCAACGGCGTAGTGATTGTCGGGGGATCCTCGTCCTCGTCCTCGTTCTCGCCATTGTCCGAGACTAGACTCATGACCTCGTTGGTTTCGGGAACAGCCTGTTCGTTTTCTGCGTTGTCCGCGTTCTCCTCCTCGTCACCGCCCACCTGCGCATCCTCCATGGCGATCTCGGGGACTTCAGGGCTGCTGTCCTGCTGCTGAGCCTCGCTGCTCTGTCCTTCCTTTGGCTTCGCTGGAGAGGCTGCGGCGACTCTAGGATTGGACAGCAACCGGTCGATCTGTGCCCGCATAGCCTGCAAAGCAGCCAGGTCGGCCTGTGTCAGAGCTGAGCCGCTCTCAATGTTGAGCGGGTTCGCTTGGGCCATCAAAGAGATGACAGAGGCATCCGCCTGAGATAAAAGAGCATCGATCAGTTCTCCGCTGCGGTCGGGCCGTTCGTCTGTTGCCGTCGTACGGAGACAAGACAGGTTCTGCGCAGCCTGTGCTTCGTCGATGAATTGGCGATTGGCCAGCAGTGCCCGGTCAGGTTGGGCAGCGGCGTCTGCCTGGGGTACAGGCACCTCCTCAACATCCTTGCGGAACTCGGGCCGTTCTTGGTGCCGTTGCATACGCGCGCGTCGTTGCTTGCCCGTCAGTTGTAGCCCGTGTTGCTGCCCGCGTTGCTGCCCGTGTTGCTGCTGCTCTCTCCGGATCTGCTCCAGGAAATCAAGCTCTACGCCGCGCGCACCAATGCGCTGCACGCGACCAAACGACTGCCAGTCGCGCCAGCCACTGAGGTTGAGGTTGTCGGAGTCGTCGTCCGAGGTGAACTCGATAAATCCATTGTTGATCATGCCGCGCGAGTACGCCGGCTTGATCACGGGCGCACCCTTGATCTTACGGAACCGGTGCGCAGGGCCCAGTTGGGCGGGCAGTTTGGCCAGAATGTCGTCTGCGTGCGCAGGACAACGCCAGTTCCGCAGCACAGGCGGGTTGGCCATGGGCGGGTCCAGGCAGTCGATATGCCACCATAGACCACAGAATGCGCACGGGATGATGGGCCGGTTATCCTCAGCAGAGCGGTTGCAGGTGTGGCACAGGACGGGGTTGCCGTCGTTGTCACGGATGCGGAAAAAGTCTGGCGCCTCGTCGTAGCCGCGTTTCCGTGTCCTGCTGGTGCCCGTCACGACAATGTCTTCGTACTCGCCCTCGGCGCCCGTCTTGACACCCTCAAAATGGTTGCGCGTCTCGAGCGGTAGGCTGAAGGCGCTGGAGTTTCTCGCCTCCATAATGTTGAGCAGGGAGCCAAAGATGCCTGTGTAGCGCGTGAGCGACGCCGGGTTGCGCTGCGCAATGCACACGTTGCAGAACCACTCGTCAGGAAGATCACGGCCCTCGTGGATAGGCGGATCAACGCAGTTGAAATGGAACGATCGCGTGCAGCCATCGCAGCAGACCAAGTCACCACTCCCACTGCACGAGGCGCAATAGTCGTCATTGTCGTCCTGGACAAGAGGAACAAACATGTGTCAGCAAACGAAATCAATCCTTCAAAGAAACACCCAAGTATCCAAACATCCAAACGTCGTGTTCGGCCCAGTCTACCGGGGAAGAGGTGAAAGGCTCGTGGCAGAGGGGGGTGGTCGGGGATGCTATATGCTAGTATAGGGGGTGTGGAATATGGAGATGCAGAGAAGAGGGCAAAAGGCAGTAAGTATGGGGAAGAAGGTCAGGTTAAAGGCTGCCAAGGCTCTTCTTTTCCCGGCCAAAAAAAGAGATGCGCATGCCTTCCAAAGAGCGGTTCTGCCCTTTCTGCCTGGTTCTCTTGCCCTCTCTGTCTCTTCCCCTCTGTGCTCCCGCTCACGTTTCCCCGGGATGAGCTCCCAGCCAACCATCGGCAAGTGAATAAAAACCGGGCGTGAGAGGCAGCAGAGACACAGCGAGAGAAAAGCAGCAGCACAGGCAAAAACCAAAGGCAATGCACAGCAATGGTTGAGCGCGGGCAGCAGTGAACAGTGGGGCCTCCCAATCCGTGGGCATGAAACAGAAGACGCGTTTGGCCGTAAGCCCGACAAAATTAGGCCTAGGCGGTAGGCAGGGTGGAAATGAGTGCAAATGGGTGCAGAAAACAGCAGCGAGAAAATGGGGCGGGTTGTAGTAAGGGAGAAGCGCTGAGGCTAGGGGGAACGGGGAAAAATAAAGGCGGGCGACAACCAAGGGAAAACAATAGATGAGCCACAAAACGATAGAGCGCCGACAATAGGAAAAGAGGCCAGGAAACACGAGGTTAAAACGTTTGTAGACACGATGCACGCATGCTCGCATGCTCGCATTCACGAAATGAACATACCTGGTTGTTGGGTGCGCCATTTGCCACGGGGCTTCCACGTTCGCCGCTTGCGCGTGGCATCCCAGCAGACGTTCCCGTCTTCTTCTTCACAGGCCTAGAAAGAGAGTCTCGTTAGCAAAGAGTCCCAACAACGTCGCGATAAACTATGTGCCTGTAGACACTCTGATCGCGATGGTGGATTGATGTAGATGGCGATGCGGTGCTGTGTGAGGCGCGCGCGCGCTGCGCCCTTTTGCCCTTTTGCCCTTTTCCTCTTCCCCCCAGAAACTCGCCGACAAGGCGAAAAAATGCTGGAACAAACGGCTGCGCGCAGCCCCAAACCCCGTAGTAACGGACACAGAAAGATGCAGAGCAAGATACTTACGATGATTTGACGCGAGGCCCAACGCGCGGCTTCTTGGACTTGGGTCCAGGCGTGCCGGCGCGCGAGTTGAGCGTCGACGACGCATTTGCCGCGGCAACGTGTTGCGTCGTCGGCACGGGCGTCTGCAGTCGCGTCGATGGCAGGTCGTCCGCAGGGAAACTGCCGCTTCTCGGCGACATATCGTCGTCGACCTCGTCAAAGGCGCGCTTGCGGGCCGACCGCGTTGTGCGCGTGGCCGTCGTCGAGGCGCGCAGCTGGCGCTGTCTCTGAGGCTGAGGCGTCTCCAACAGCGGCTGATGCTGATGCTGATGCTGGTGCTGGTGCGTCGCAGCATCGGGCACAGAGCCTCGTCTGTTCGCCGCGTCGGCTGCTTCGCCGCGCGTGAAGCTCTCGGGGGCAGCACCAATACTGTTGGTGACGCCGCGCGCCTCGCGTCGCAATCGAGACAGCCGCTCTTCACTCGCCGCCTCATCCGACTCGCTCTTACCAGGTCCAGATGAAGACTTGGGAGCGGCATCGGTGCTGTCCTTTAGCGACGGCAAGACTGCTGCTGCTGCTGCTGCTGCCGTGCTGCTTCTGTTCTTACCACTGCCGTTGCCGTTGCCGTTGCCGTTACCATTACCATTTTGCGACCGTTTGGTCGATGAGACGGGGCGCACAGAAATGTGGTCTTCAACGGCGGCAGGCATTTCTTCTTTTGCTGATGCGGAAATGGCTGCCGCAGCCGCAGCAGCAGAAACACGTTTTGGTGGCGGATTGTGCGTGTTTTGCAAACTCGTGGTGTTGGTGTTGGTGTGGGTTGGCGTGTGAGTATGAGTTTGTTGCGACTGAGCGTGAGAATGCGCCATGGATGAAGACGAGGAGACAACAGGAGACAACGGAGAAATTAACGCGGGTAGTGGTGTGGGTGACTTTTTTGCGGATGACCTGTTTCGGGTCGCTATTGGCTCTGGCGCTGGCGCTGGCGCGGCGGGTTCAGGTGGTTGTGTTTTGGCTGCGGATTTGGGGGCTGGCTGGCCAGCTGCAGTGAGCGTGAGCGTGCGGTTTTTAGGGGGGCGCCCAGCTCCGCGCCTCCTTCCACCTCTGCCTGATCCCGGTCCTCCACGACGGCGATCAGCAGTCCCACCACCTCGCGGCTGCTTGCTGCTGCTGCTCTGTGAGGTGACCTTGGAAGGATCGTCGTCTTTTCCGTGGCCATTCACTTTCTCTTTTCCAGTCTCGCTCTTGTCCTTGCCGTTTTTGTCGTCCTTTTCAGTCGTGCGCTTCACAGTGTCTGAAGTCCAGCCAATACTGGTCGCAAAAGGATTGCTGCCTGCATCCTGCATGACCACGTCGTTGTCGCCCTTGTCACTGGGCAGCGAGGCCGTCTCATCGTCACCTTCGCGTCTCTGGATGAGCCTGCTAGGCGGTGTGAGTGACAGAGCCGGTGAGAGTGATGATGCCCCAGAGTCTGCCCGTAGACGGCGACGAACTGTGGGAGGTGTAGAAGGGACAACTGCTGCTGCTGCTGTGACCTCAGGAGGTGGCGGAGACGTCGCCATGGCCACACCCTCTTCCACCTTTGTAGCAGGCTGTTTCTGTTGGGCACTGGCTGCCTTCTCAGCGAGCGTCTTGTTCTTGCTGCCCAGAGGTCGGCCTGGTCTGCGCGGGGTCTTTATAGGCGTCTTTGGCGGCACAGATGCAGATGCCGGCACGGGCGTCCGTGTTGCTGTTGGTGGCTCTGTGGTGTCCACAGCCACAGAGGCCGGTGGAGGAGCAAACGTGTGCATGGCCACCGACGCAGATGCAGATTCTGGCGCAGGAGGCACTTGCTCGCTGTTTTCGTCCGTGAGCTTCACTCGCTTTCTTGCGTGCGCCGTGTCGTCCGTCGTGCTGTCAACGATATGGCCAGAGTCGTCGGTCGTGAAGTGAGGGAGATCCATGGTGATGAGGTCCGCGTAAGGTGCAGGAATGGGCCTGTGAATTGTAGGAGCAGCAGCCTCGTTGTTGCTGTTGCTGCTGTTGCTGCTGTTGCTGCTGTTGCTGCTGTTGCTGCTGTTGTTGTTTGGGTCTGTGCTTGGCGGCACGAAGTAATGGCAGCCCTTGTTGTCCTTCTTGCCCTCCTTCTTCTTCTCGTGCACCATCCGCGCAAAGGTGCTGATGGTCTCACGGTCTGCTGTTTGTTGGAAGACGTCCTCCACCATGGTCAAAAATGTCTGATTGCCGGCTTGCTCATCGTAAAGCGTCCGCAGAGCCCAGGCTGTGGGGTAGCGGAAGTGACGCAACGCCTCTTCAACGGCAATGTCAACGACCTTATCCGTGACTTCCCTGTTGACTTCAGTAGCGTTGCTGTCGGAGCGTGGCCGATGAATCCCGTAGGGCGTCTTGAATGGCAAGAAGCTAGAATCAAAGCCGCCATCTGCCCGACCGCCGTAGCCATCACCGTCCTCAGCCTGAGAGTCAAAACTGTCGCCGTCCGAGTCGCGGATCTCGTCATCCATGTCTGCGTTGATGCCCTGCACGGGTTGAGCTGGTGCTGAAATTGCTGATGCTGACACGGCTGGTTCTGGCGCCGGCGCAGGTGAAGCCTCTGCTTCAAGCTGTGCCTCGGCTTCAGCGGCGACAGTCCGCTCAGCTTCGGCCTCGGCCTCCTCCTTCTCCTTCTGTGCCTTCTGCTCAGCAGCGAGTGACCGTCTAGACTTGGGTCTCCCAACTGGCCGCTTTGCAGGCTTTGGCTTCTCCAGAGCAGGCTTCTTGGCTTGGAGCTCGGCAGTCTGGTCAGCAGCGGCAGCCTCAGGCATATCGATATCGGCAGTCTTTGCAGGGTCCGGGCCAGTGCCAGTCTCCTGGTCGCTTTGATCCGCGTCATCCGCCTCCTCTTCCATGGCCTCATGGCTCTTCTGGCGCTGCTTCCCCTGCTGTCTGGCGGACATCCGGCCTTGCCGTTTCGCACTTCCAGGAGCAGGGCGGAATATTATGCTTCGCCGTGTGCTTGGTGTGGTCGGCGTGACAGGTGTTGTTGGTGTAGTCGGTCCAGACTCCTTCTTTGCGCCCGCGTCCTCGTCGTCGGCAGCATCACCAGCTGCGCTTTCAGCGCCCGATCGTGTTGACCGCTTGGGGCCCACGATGATGCGTGTCGGGACGTGCTTACCAGCACTTGGCCGCTTCAGAATGATTTTCTTAGAATTCAAAGAAGAAGCGGGCTGCTGCTGCTGCTCGTCTGCGTCCTTGGCAGGCTTCGGTTGCTGCCTGTCGCTCGTCTCTTTCGCCTCTTTCGCCTCTTTCTCGTCGACGTCGTTTTGCTCAATGGACCCCTGTCGTGAAGCCTCCACGTCGTCCTCCTCGTCCACCACCTGGCGTTGCTGCCCAGCTCGCCGTGTTGGCTGTCCTGGCACGGGCTTCTTTTGCTGCTGTTTTGCGGCTTGCCGGCTCAGAGGTGACGACGCCTCGTGAAATAGCTTTTCCTCAGGGAGGCCACTGATGCGTTTCGCCACATTGACAGCCTTTGGCAATGTGCCGAGCGGTGCCATGCCCTCAAACACGCCGTGCCGTTGAAATCCGGCCTCCTCGAAGCTGGACTTGCTCTGCACTGGCGGCTCCAACCAGCGGGCCATCATTGCCTTCTGAGCATTGGTGACAGCATTGCTGTTGCCGCCCGACGCTGCATTCGACCTGGGAGTACTGCTGCTGCCTGCCTGGCGGCCGCTGGTGCTCCCGCTGCCCGTTGCAGCATCCGCCGCCCCAGCTGCTCCTCCATGCAGCGGACTCGAGAAACGCGAGCGTGTCGCCCTCGTGCTTGCTGGCGGCATTGTCGGTTAGGCGTAGAGGGAAAATAGGAGAGACGCGAGAGTGTCGTGCGCCTTTCCTGGACCTATCTCAGTCCTCCTCGGGCCCTATAATATACACCTTCGCACGCCTCCCCCAAAATTTTGTTCCCGGTCGGGAGCGACAGCCCTGGAAAATCGAAGCTATCCCGTGCAGTTTGACAATCGTATCTGGTGCTCTGGGGCCTGTTTTATGTCGGAATGGGTGCCGCGTCCTGCGTGGTGGCTCGTGATATGCGTGTTTGATTTTTGATTTTTTTTTTTTTTGGCTGTCGAAACCCAGATCGGAGCCAAGGACTGGGGGACAGGCCGGAAGACGGGCACGAATACAGTGCAATTCAGCAGCGTATAGATGTGCAGTCTTGACCCGAAGGATGTTTGAGGTGGTTTTCAAATAGCGAAAAGTCGTGGTTGTTGTGAGAGCGAGCAAAATAAAAAATAAAAATAAAAATAGGGAGATGCGTCGGGAGCTCCTTCCCTCTTTTGCAAGCTTGACGCAGCGCCTCTATGTGCTAGTCGCTCCTGCTCGATTCGGCAATGTCTGCAAAAGAGTTAGTAAAGAGCGCGTTATCCCAAACAAGAAGGAACGAGTGACAGACGCGCGAGCTTTGCGTACCAAGATGCAATTGTGAACTGACAGCAGCAAAAAGGCGTTGCTTCGATTGCTGGTCGAGGTCGTCGCGTACTTTGCGGCAGTCGTGAGGAAGTGGAGGAAGAAGGTCGATGGAGTGGCAAGCACGGGAGAAAATGGGCGCCCACAAAGGGAGCCAGCCTCGGACCGCCTGGACCAAGCTTGACGGGTCCCCATTTACAGCGTACTCGGCACAGGCTACAGCGGATGCTGTGGCACACTACGGGGGGCGAGAGTGCTGGAAGCTGGCCGCACTAGTCGGTCGCTAGTCAGTAATACTGCGTAAGATACCAGTATTAAGACCTTGCATTACTTGCATTAATACTGCCTCCCCGTCGCTCTTGCCTCATGCAGCGGCTTATTTGCGTCTGTGGCCCTCGTCGTCTCCCCTTTTCCCTTTTTCCCTTTTTCCCCTCGCTCCTTGGCCGGGCCCTTCCTTTGCCCCCTTCCCATCTCTCGGTTTCCGTTTTCATTGTGCGTCGTCGTTCCTTCCATTTCCTATCTCGTAGTTTCCTTTTTCCTCGTTTCTATCTCTTGCTTTTCAATTCACTCGCGCCTTCCTTGAATTAATTCAGAATGGCAAGTGCCGCTGGACAAGGCCCCCTATTCTGCCTGAGACGATGCGTAAAAAAAAGTAAATAATGAGGCAAGGCCCAGCCAAAGGGTGAAAAAGGGGAGCAAGAGAGATTGCAGCCCACATGAAGGGCAGCATGCACAAAGTGCACGAACAGCACGAAAAAGACTGGCAAGGCATGCCTCCCTCCATTCCACCCGAACAGCCATGCCATGCGGCGTGCATCTCGCACATTTCACGTCGCCCTTTGCGCGTGCAATTTGATGTCCTTTTTCCACCCATCTGCCAGGTCTTCGGCGAACAGGTTCCTTCCATCTTTGGAAAGTGGAAAATAACGTGATGATCTGTCGTCTTGCCTTGCCACATCAAAAGCGACGCTTTGCTCTTTCCCTTTTCTTTCGTCTGCTCCTGCCCTTTGTTCTGTTGATTATTTTGTCCATAGTTGGGATGGAGAAAAGAGGCGACCAACCGAAAGTGCGCGATCCTGGCCGTTTTGTGCTCCGTAGACCAGACCTGCAGTATTCCTTCCACGCGAAGCAATCGGGGCTTTGAGCAAAGTGGCTGCCATGATAATGTGTCTCGATCGCTCTTTCCTCCACCTGCACAGGCAATATCACCTTCGGCCATGACCGCATCGTGCCTCCCCGTGATATATTTTGCCTGTCTCCCTTCTTTTATCTTTTATATAGCAAGCCATTTTCAACATTCAAATATTCGACTCTCCTTGCCACTCAATCATTCAGAGTGTATCTTGCTTGTGAAACGATGCCCATTGTTGTTATCGACATGCCGTCTTGCAATTCTTTTCCTGTTCACTTCTGTGCTCTCTCTGTGCTCTTTCTGTGCTTTTCTGTTGTCCTTTCTTGGCTCAGTCCCCTCCTTTCGGATCATCTGGCAGTGCTCCGGCCTATATAAGATAGGCGATAACGTAGATGAGGCGTCCTTGTCTTTGCACCTCTTCACTCCGTACACAGTACATAGTTCTTCACGTGTTGCGTCCTTTGTATGCAACGCCATTTTTGTGTCCCTTTGTCACCTCTCCCCTTTCACCGTATATTCACATCCAGGTCGGCTGCATGTTTGTATTCGGCTCAGGTGATGCAGTCTCTCTCGGTTTTGATGATATCCAGCCTTGACATTATTGCCAGCGATGTCGATCTGACTTATTTCAATCGCTCACTTCTCTATTAGACCTGCATCGGATATTTCTACTTCATCTCATATTTATACACAGCTGTCCAATGCTCGGTCTAGCGTTATTTGTAGCGTCTCGTCTCGTGTGTTTCGCTCTTGATTATACGTGCTCCTTGTAGGAGCTCTAGAAAATCCACCGTGATGTCCCTGTCTCGTGCACTTTAATCACAAACTACCAACAGTGCTTTCCCGAGTTTTGATTTTTTTGTGTTTTATTCTTATACTTTATGTTATTTTTTGTTCAATGCCAGCATCATACCATGACCCCAATCCAAACCGTTTTTTAATTTTATTTTTCATAGCCTACCACGAGATGCCTATGCCTAACGCACATACGCCCCAAGAGAGAGAGAGAGAGAGAGAGAGATAAGAGTCATGATCCAAAGAAGACAAAAACTTAAGCGTGTAGACGAAGAATCTACTCGCTGTCGTCGTCGCTCTCCTCCTCCTCCTCGTCTGCAGCCGCGGCCTTCTTGGCGGGCTTCTTCTTCTTCTTCTTGTTCTTGCTCTTGGCGCCGGTGTTTCTCGCCAGGGGCTGCTCCAGGATCTTGAGGATCTCCTCGTCGGTGATCTTCTTGTCGGTCTGGAACTTGCTCAGGTCGAGGGCCGGGGCGCTGCCCAGCTTGGTGATGCCGTTCTTAGTAATGGCCAGGGTGGTCAGCAGACGGGCGACAGCGGCACCGTCCTTGTCACCGACCAGCTCGTACTGGCGGAAGACGTTGCCGCGAACGCACTCGACGACACCGGACTTGGCATCGCGCTCGTCGTCCAGCTGGCGCAGGGAGAAGGGGAAAAGACCAAACTTCTTCTGGACCTCGGAGTAGACCTTGCGTGACGTGGGGCGCTTCAGGCCGTAGGTCTGGATGGTGCGGCGGTGCAGGGTTGAGCGCTGCTCGAGCTGCTTGACCTTGCCGGTGCCCAGGCTCATGCCGACCTCGACACCCCAGACATCGCCGATTTCGGGGCTGCCCTCGCCCTTGGAGCCCTCGCTGGGAGCCAGGATAAGCTTCTTGGCGCCCTCGATCTCGTCGTGCTCAAACAGCCACGAGGTGGTGTTCTCGATCTGGTTGACCTCGTACGACTTGGCGACCTTCTCGATGAGGGAGTTGATCTTGCTCTGGGTGATGGGCTTGGCGGCGGCAGCCTTGGCCTTCTCCTCGTCGGTGCCGGCGGCCAGGGTGCCGGGGGGGAGCAGGAGGCGGAGCAGCAGCTCGTTGGCGTAGTATGTGGCCAGGATCAGGTCGGCCTGGCGGCCGGTAACAGTCTCGCTGCTAGCAGACTGGCCCTCGGCGGGGACGATGATGGTGTTGCCGACAATGGAGCCGAGGCCATCGATCTGAGCACCGAGCTGGATCTTGACGGGCTCACCGGCCTGGAGCTCGACGGCGGCCTCAGCCTCGTCGGATCTCAGGGGGGTGTAGGGAGTAACATACGAGCTGGGGGAGACGGTCGTGGGGTGAGAGAAACCTGGTATACACGTTAGCAGACGTACTCTCTCTCTCTCTCTCCGAGTATAGTCCCTTAGCTGACATACCCTTGTTGACCTTCTTTCCTCTGTAGACCTTGGTCAGCTCCTCCTCGATCAGCTTGTCACCCTGCTCGCAGATGTCGACAATCTTGGCGCCGGCAACGCAAAGATCAGTGACAGCAGCCAGGACCTTCTCGGAGATCTGAGCAGCCGACTTGTACTTGGTCAGCGTGTCGGGGTTGTTGAGGGTGTAGTCTGTTGCCGAGTAAAATAAAAACAAAAATTAGCAATGTGTTCCTTGTGGATGTTTTGTGTAGACCAAAAGTCCAAAAAGGCACCAGCAACGGCTCAACAGCCAGACACAGCTTTACAACGTATGCCCGTCTCGAACCTGCAACTCGGTCGGCCTGCAGCTGGCTATTTCGGCATGCCTCGAGGCAGCACGCGACGTCGACCACGTCCCAGCCGTAGATGCAGACGCCCCAGAAAAGCGAAAAGCTCGTGTCGTGTGCCCAACGCCAAAAAAGCCCCTTCCAAAAACCCTTTCCAAAATCGAGCTCGTCGGAGCTTTCGCTGTGCAAAACGGAAAATACTAACCAACTTCCTTCTTCTCTTCTTCTTTGGGCGCCATTTTTGCGATTTTCGGTCGGTACCGGAGTTGTTGTTTGGGTGGGGTGTAAGGTAAGAGAAAAATCAACGAAAAAAAAAAGCTTTGCTGGAGCTTTTGACGTTGAAGGGAAGAGTGAGAGAGTGTGAAAAGGAGGGGAAAACAATGGCAGCAGAATTCTATGCGCTGAGAAGGCGGCGATGGAGGGGAACAAAGGCCATTGCTGCGGGCCGCCGTTCTAGGTTTTTGGCGGGGGTTATTCCTGTTTTGTGCTGTTTTGTGCTGTTTTGTGCTCTTTCCATTACAAGCCCTGAGTGTGTTTGTGCATCATAAATAGTGCTTAGGGGTCGCAGCTTCCTTGTGTAAGGGGACTAAAAATCTCTGTCTCGACTCTCAAGCAGCAAAGCTTGGTCGATGATGTTCTCGGGCAGGCGCGACTGGTATTTAAGTGGGTGCCAAAATGTGACTTCCTTTGTCATACATAGATACACCTTGAGAGATGTACCCTGCTATATCTCAGCAACCAGCCTTAAGAGAGGTACTCGGTACGCGCACCTCACCCATCTCACACCAGTTTCCGCGCTCCACCAGGTACCGGTACGCGACCTCCTTTTTGACCCACAGGCACAGGCACCAGCCCCCTGATTCGCTGCTTCGCTGCGTCGAACGCCAGGAGAAAGAAACGACGGCAGAACCGCGATTCCTCTTTTACAGTGTGCCTTTTCCACGAGTCCCATCAACACCCCCAATCGCGATTCGCACGCCCGCCATCCACACGCCTCGCCCTCCATCATCGCCACGCATCCCCGTCCCTCCCCTGCCCTCCCTCCAGCCGCGAATTACAATTTTGGCGCCGCCGTCGCCGTGACCCGGCGACGACACCCTCCTTTCCGACGCCATGTCGGGCACTCCAGCGGCTTCAGCGCCGCCTTCAGCCGCGATCTCGTCAGGAGTCGCGTCCACGCCGTCGCAATCCGGGCCAGTTCCATCCGCCTCGACCTCCCCACCCCCTCCCTCCTCTCAATCGGCCAAGAACGAGACCAATACATCGACCGGATCCGGTGCCGCGGGCGCTGGTGATGCTCGTGATGCTGGTGATGCTAGCGATGCCAAATCGGCTGCCGGTGCCGCATCTTCCTCGTCTCCAGCCGCCGGGTCGAGCTCCGGCGCGCCATTGGCCCCCAAGAAGGCAGCCGGCCGCGACAAGGACACGTACAACCAGGTGCTCATCGAACGCTATCTGACACACGACGGCCTGCACTCGGCCGCGCTCCAGGCCGCACAGGTGCAGATGCAAAAAGACTTCCGGAACCTGCACATGTACGCCGACGACTACCGCAAGCTGCGCACCGAGTACCGCCAGTGGTTCCCATCGCGCCACATCTATGGCGAGGGCTATGTCGGCCTGGGCAACGGCTACACCGAGGTCAACGGCCCGCCGCGCATCCTGTATCCTGCGCAGAAGATGCGGCCAGGCAAGCGCTCGACGCCGCCGCTGAAATACAACCGCAAAGACGCCGCGCAGCAGGCCGAGCAGCACGAAGAGCTTGTGCCCATCCGCCTCGACGTCGAGTGGGACAAGGTCAAGCTGCGCGACACGTTCACCTGGAACCTGCACGACCGCCTCGTGCCGCCCGAGCTGTTTACGACGCAGCTGATGGAGGATCTGGGCCTGAAGCCGCCTGTCTCGAATCAGGTGTACGACCAGGTCTTCCAGCAGATCCAGGAACAGCTCGGCGACTTTTATCCGCTCGTCTACTCGGACGAGGATGCGCTCGACCCCGAGCTGCCCTATTCTGCGTACAAGAACGACGAGATGCGCATCCTGGTCAAACTCAACATCACCATTGGCCAGCACACGCTTGTCGACCAGTTCGAGTGGGAGATCAACAACCCTATGAACTCGCCCGAGGAGTTTGCCGCGAGCATGGCGCGTGACCTGTCGCTGTCTGGCGAGTTTACGACGGCCATTGCGCACTGCATCCGCGAGCAGACGCAGCTCTTCACACGCGGCCTCTACAGCGTCGGCCATCCCTTTGACGGCCGCCCAATCGAAGACCCCGACCTGGTCTCTGCCTTCCTTCCCTCTCCCATCCCCGTCATCTTCCGGCCGCAGCAGCAGGCCAAGGAGTATGCGCCGTACCTCTACGAGCTGAGCGAGGCCGAGCTCGAGCGCAACGAGTTGACCTTTTCGCGCGAACAGCGGCGCCAGAAGCGGTCTGTCAACCGTCGCGGCGGTCCCATCCTGCCCGACCTCAAGGACCGCCAGCGGACCATCCGCACCCTTATTGTTTCGTCTGTGCTGCCCGGTGCCGCTGCCGACGTCGACGACAGCAGGCTCTACAAGCGCGCCCACGGTCCTATCGGTGCCGGCGGCCGGCGGCGCGGCGGTCGCGATGGCGAGTCCGACTCGGACGAAAGCGACGACTCCTCGCCCGACTCGCCGTCCATGTCACAGCTTGCGGGCACAGCGCGTACGCGCGGTATCCGTGGCGCCGCATCTGCAGCCCAGCAGCGCATGGCCAATATTGGCCGCTCCGAGACGCCAGAAGCCGGCACAATCCACCACCACGAGTCGCGCCTTGGCCGGCGCGCCACACGCGACCCGCGGGAAGACTCCGTGGACGACGTCCAGGTGCCGTCGCGTCTCGTTGTCACCTTCAAGGTCAACAAGGACCGGCTCAAGAAGCTGCTGCGCGACATCAAGACCAGACAAACTACTGGCGGTAGTGGCAGTAGTGGCAGTAGTGTTCCGCCTGCCGCGCCTCCCTCAGACGCCGGCTCACAGACACCCTCGTCCAGCCACCAGCAATTACAACCCTCAGCACCCGGAAGCCACCAGCAGCAGCCGCGCTCTGCCAGCAACTCCATGGGCCCGCCTCCCACGACACCCTCCAGCAAGAACGCGCTCGCGCCCACACGGCCTGCCGTCCCACATGGCCATCTTGGCCGCCTCCCTGCGCCACCTCCTCCGTCATCCGAAGCCGACGCTCCTCCAGCTGTGAGTCCCTCAATTCTCCCACGGTTTCCTTTCTGTTAGCAACTGTACTAATTTTTTCCCCTTTTTCCCTTTCCCCTTCCCAGCCTCCTCCACCACAATGGCTTCTCGACGCGCTCCAGCGCCTGCGCGACCGCAGCTATCCCCACGACTCGTTTGAAGGTGTAATGAGATATAGCGTATTCAACAAGGACGAACAGCTCGTGCCCCACCCCGGCGCCAATGAACCCCTCGAAAACTACAAGTTCTGGTACTTGCCGCGCATCCGCTGCCACGACTGCCCTGGCAAGCTCTATACTCCCGGTCCTGAAACGACTGTCGGCAACTTTGAGGTCCACTTGAAGAACCGCTTCCACAGGGAAAAGGTCGATCAACGGTTGGCCCGCGAGGCCGCTGCCAAGGGCCTCCCTCCACCGGCGAGCTCTCTGCCCGCTGGCTCTGCCTCACCTTCGCCCTCTGTACCGCCAACAACAGGAACATCGATCACCGCGCCACAGCGGCCATCGCCAAGCGCGGGCTTGGGCTCGTTTCATGCTGGCGAGGGCGCGTTCAAAAAGCCTGGTGAGGGTGCAGCAGCAGCAGCAGGCACTCCGTCAGGCTCAGCGTCGCAGACTTCGACACCAGGCGCCGGCTAGGACTCGTACTGGATTTGAAGGAGCGCGCCGCCGTTGTTGTCAGTGTTGTTGCTGTGTCTTTTGTATCTTGTATTACAATTTTTCTTTTCGATATTATCATTTCGCGTTTTTGCTTTTTTTCTCTTGGAGTGCTTTTTCTTTTTTTCTTTTTTCTTTTTTTCTTTTTTCTTTTTTTTACTTTTCCTTTTTGCTAGTATTTTCGATAATACAGGTTGGAGGAAGCTGGAGTTGGGTTGATGCTGATTTTGACCAAAAAAATCAAACGCTTTTTTCTTTTTCTTTTTATACTGTCTCTTTCTCGTTTCTGTACCTTCTTATTTACCGGGGCGTTTTCTTATTACATATTGTCCAACTACATGTATTTTCTATCCTTGCTGGTAGTTCTGTCTAACCATAAATCAAAACCTCTCCCGGTATCTGAACTTGAGCTCGGGCGCCGTGTCTTCTCGTGAAACGTCATATTTCGGGTCGTGTCTTGTGGCTTGATGCTGTTGTGATGTCTCTTTCTCAGTGTTTCGTATATTGCTCTGTCTGTTTCTTTCTTTGTGGCCATGTAATGCAGCCACGAACGTAGATACATTTCAGTGTAGACTACAGTTTGTTTTGATTTTACTACATTTTGTTTTTGAAACCACAGGTGTGCTTTCCGTCTTTTTTCTTCGTCTTATTTTCTTGGTCGTTATTTTATTTTACTAGAAAAATTCTATTTAATAAATTTATAAAATAAACGTGACAACTAATAGATACGAAAGTATATAACCGAAAAGCGGTTACGACATAGCATTGTCGTCAACGAGCCCGGCAAATATCATGACATTGCAAGTAGGCTCAAAGTTGACAGAGGCGTAAAGTTGTTGTAGGTATTTGAATTTTTTGTATCATAGCCAAGCAGAAAAAAACAGACAAACCAAAGAACAGCCGACATCAGAACAGACGCTCGCCTCCCCCTTGGGATATTTTCCTCCGCATACTTTGGCACACCCGTAGCTGGTAATTTCCTGCACATTGTTTCCTCCACGCCTCCCTACCTAACTGTCACATCACGGCCGCCTTCTTTGACGGCGTCCCACAAGTTCCCTAGATATAAAGATATAAAAGCGAACAGAATGAGAGAAGACAAGAGCAGAAAGGAAAATAAAAGAAAGAAAACACCTCGTTACAATTTCCGGGGAGAAAACAGATCCCATCCCCGGTTGACAGTGGTCGAAGAAAGAGCCACCGCAGAAAGTCTGAAACAGAAAAAAAACCAAAACCAAGAACATAACATCCCAGACACCGTGCCTACTACTCGCTGTCTTCACCGTCACCGCCGCCTTCTGCCTCCGAGTCAGTCGACGCTTGCCGCAGCGACCGGCCCCAGATACCACTGTCGCCTCCACTGCTGGCCCGGCCGCCGCCGCCGGCGCCGGATTTGCTCTGCCGCCTCCGGCCGCCGCTGTCTCTTGCTCTTGTGGCGCTGGTGCCGGCCTCTTCGTCCTCGCTGCCGAGGTACTGCCATTCGGCCACACCGTCAAGCATCTCTTCGTCGTCCTCGTCTGAATCCCGCTCCATGTACGAGGTCTGGGCCACGGCCGAGCGTCCACTACGACGCCGTTCCGCGTCGGGGATCCGGGCAGAGGGGGAGGCTTTGCTGGTCTTGGCCGCCGAGGGCTTTGCGATACGCTTGGCGCTGCTGCTGGACTTGGGCTTGGGCGCCGACGCGGTCTTTCTCGATAACGATGCGCCGCCCGAGGAGGCAGGCTTGCTGCCGGACGTCGACCGCGCTGGGGCAGATGGCCGGGACGAAGACGAGGTCTTGGCCCGCTTGGCAGCATGCTGAGCGGCATCGTGCTGCAGGTGGTAGTCGTCTCCCGACTTGCGCTTCTGCGATGAGTTAGCAAAACATGCATATCAGAAATCAGAAATCAGAAAACAGAAAACAGAAACCAGAAATCAGAAATCAAAAAGTACAAAGTGGGGCTGACTGACCTTCTTCCGCTCGGCTGCCTTGAGGAGGTCGTCCAGACGATCTTCGACGCCCTGAGGAATGTACTGCTTGCGAGCAATCTCGAGCGCCACATCGTGCGATGGCAGTGGCGAGTAGAGGCCCTGAGGCACACCAACCTTGTCCGCATAAGGCTCAAAGATCCAGCCCTTGCGCTGCTGGAACTTGCGGATGGTAGCCTGCGTAAGATCCGAGAGCACGTACAGGTTCTCGCTGTTCTCTGGGTTGATGCCGTCGAGTGTCTGCTTGACGCGCTCGGCGTATTTTGTAATCAGACCAAGGCTCGATTCCGTCGCAACATTGCTCAAAAAGAAGATAATGTAGCGCGCATGGTCGACCAGATCGTCGGCGTCGGCGCTGTAGTCGGGATGGTGGGCGAGCAGCGAAATGAGACGGGCAATGACACCCTCGAGCACGTTCTGCTTGGCCTCCTGGAAGTAGCGCGTCCGCGAGCGGATCCAGGTCTCGATCTGGTTGCGGAACTCGGTGACGGGCTCAAAGGCCGCCAGGAAAACAATCGTGTAGAACCGCGGGCGCAGCTTGCCGAGCACCAGGTACTTTTGCAGCTTCTCGATAAAGCCGCGGCGCACCTGGGGCTGCGAGTCCTGCGTAACGAGAGCGAGCGTGTTGAAGTCGGCAGGCGAGAGGATCTCGTCAAACTGCCGGCTGGCGCAGATCTTGAGAATGGCCTGTGCAGCAGCCAACCGAAGACGCGCGCGGTGGTGCTTGGGCGTGTCTTTGCTCTTGGTGACTTCGCCGTCCTGGACAATGAACTTGATAAGGAAGCGGATAATGTTCTTACCATCCTTCTTGGCCTCGTCAATGTCCTTGGTGCCGAGAAGCTGCTGCACCAAAAACTTGAGGCACTGCACCTTGGTCTTGCCCTCGTTGTCGAGGTCGGCGTCGTCGGCCCACTCGGGGTCGCTGGCAGACGACGTGGTGCGGACGGCGCGGAGAATGTCCATAGCTTGTTTCCGCAGCTCGTCCTCGGTGTCGGCGATCACGCTCGGCGCAAACCGCGCCAGCTGGCTGACAGTGACCAGCTTGTTGAGGAACCGGGACGACTCAAATGTAAAGTCCTTGGTGACCTTTTGTGCCAGCTCGGTCGCGCTCACCATGCTCTTCTCGTCCTTGGTGGCCAGCAGAATGCTGACGGCGTACTTGGCCGCTTTTTCGGGCCGGCCGTAGACGGCAAAGTTGATCCAGGCCTGCACGAATTTGCGATCGCGCGGGACCTCCTGCGGGTACTTGGCGGCGTAGGACGAGCAAGCCTTGAGTGAGTCGATGACGATGGGGTCGTTTTCGCGCGTCTCGGTCGGTGCCTGTGTCGCCAGCTCCTTGCACAGTTCGCCGATGGTGGTCTTGAACAGACCTGGGTTCCGCTGCGAGACCTCCTTGAGCATCTCGTTGGCGGTGGCAGCCATGTCCTCGTGGCCGGCCTTGGAGTACTCCATGATCGTCGTCAGGTGGCTGCGGTTGAACATGATGCAGCCCGAGCGGTACAGAAGGGGCAGGAGCGTGTCCAGGATGGTGCTCGCGTTGGTCCCCTGAACCTTCTTGACAAGCTCCTTCATGGCACGGTACATGGTGGTAAAGTCGTGCTCAGGGCCAATGACGAAGCGCACAAGTTGGTAGCTGCGGCGGTCGTTGAGCTTGGCGAACCGCTGCAGATCGGCCCGGACCTTGGCTGCGTCGGGGAAGAACTGCGACAGATACTGGATGCTCTTCTCGAGGCTGGGTGTGGCTCGCTTGCCATCGTCGCCGACACCGCCGTTGTACGCCTCACACTGCTTCAGGAAACCGTCGACAATGCTCGAGAACTGGGGCTGACGGCTCTGCAGGGAGAAGAACGCCCGCTTGGCGCCCGCGTCTAGAGAGCGAACCAGCAGCAGGATGCGCTCAGCACGGATGGCGTCGGCATCGATGCCGCTTGTGCTGCTAGCAGACTTTTGCTGCTGGCTGCTGCGGCCGTTGGAGGCCTTTTGGGCCTTCTTGACGGCCGGGTATGAGAGAGGGACCAAATACTCGTAGGCGATGCGGTCCACCAGCAGGTTGAGCTCCAGGTCGTTGGCATAGATGGTGTTGAAGATACGTGTAGGGACTCCGCCCAGGGCGGCAATCACGGCCTCGTCGCCGGCAGCCAGCTCGCCCGTGGCTGCCGCCCATAGCTTGCCGAGCAGTGCCATGGCCTCGATGCGGACGTGAGTTTTCCGGTCACGGCAGCGGTCGGCCAGGTTGGACAGCACAGAGCCCTCCTTCATGACGCCGCCGTGAGGTGCAAGCTTGGCGATGACGTCGCGGAAGTTGAAGGCCTCGATGGCCTTGACGGAGGCTAGGCGGACCTTTTCGTCGCTGTCAGTGAGCTTGTCACCAAGACCAAGGACAAGGACGGTCTCCTCCTCGCGGCTGAGGCCGATGCCGCCTGCAGAGGTCGACAGAATGTAGCCGGCGGCAGTCACCCAGGCTGTGCGGATCAGGGCAGACTTGTCGTTCTTGCGGTTGATGAAGCTCTGGTACACATGGGGGTGTGTCTGGGCGAAAGAATGGGGCGATGTCGGTGTGGTGAGGACACTGTCGGTGGCCCGAGCAGCGAGCTCGTCGGACAATCTCGGGGGCGGGTATGCGGCAGGATCCAGGGTAGGCAGCGGCGGGGGGCCAGCGGCGCCAATACCCGCAATCATATCACCGAGCGTCTCCGACGCCAGCTTACGGAGGTAGACGTTGTCGGCAGAAAGCTCAGCCTCGAGTTGGGGCACAACGTTGCTGAGCACCTGCGGGGCGGCTCTCCACAGCTCGCGCAGCAGCAAATGTGCCTTCTTCATCTCCCGCAGGTCAGACTCAGACGGACCGTTGAGGCCCTCATCATCCTCTTCCTCGTCGTCAGAACCCTTGCTACCCTTGTTGCCCGCAGGGCCCTTGCCATTACCGGCAGCGTTGCCGACACCGGAGAAGTCGATAATCACGTCGCTGAAGTACTGAGCAACAGAGCGGGTCATCTTGTCGGCGCACGTCTGGCAGATGAGCTTAGCCATCTGGTATGCAGGAGGCTCCTCCTTGAGAAGCAGAGTAGACTGGTAGCGGTCGAGCTCGTCCTTGTCGGGCACGCCCTTGTCGCGAAGGGCGCCCGGTGCGGCGGCACGGAGGAACTGGGCCATGATGACATCGACGACCTTGGGAGGCACATTGGGGCCCTCCTCGATCAGGCTGATGAGGATGTCGCTGATGTCGTGCTCAACATCCGTGGGCAGACGACCGCCGGACACATTTTTGGGGGCGGAGATGGCGTCGAAAAGGGAGGAAAACAGATGCAGCTGCAGAGCATCGCTGTTGTCGAGGTCGTTGAGGAGGACAATACTGCGGACCTCTGCAAGCGAATGCAAAACGTACTTGTGCTGAGCATCGTATGTGTTGGAGGGGTCCTGGAGAGCGGGCAAGATGGAGGTAATAAAGAGACCGAAGACGTCCTGGAAGAAGCGTGTTAGTAATAAATAGCTTGGGCAAAAAAGTCCAAAACCACGCCCGAGATGACCTACCTTCAGCTGGGACTGGGTGAAGGGCGCGTTGGGGGCGCAGAGGCAGAGAATGTCGACGAGAGAGGCAGCGGCAAAAGCCTTGACGCCCTTGTCCTTGTGGTTGAGAAGATTATGGCTTGCGAGTTCCTTGGCGACCTTGGCCAGCGACTCAGTATCAAAGGTCTCCTGGTCGAGGTCCGACAGCTCGTGGCTCAGCGTCTCGAGGCGCCGGATCAGCTCCTCGGTCGGAATGGGCTTTCCTGGCCGCCAGGATAGAGGCTCGTTGAAGCGCAGGCTCACCAGCGGACCCTCGGCCTGTGCCGCTCCTGCTGCTGTCCGTCCTGCCTGTGGCTGCCCATCGTCCTGCTCGTCTTCTTCTGCCTCCTCGGCCTCGTCCTCCTCCGGCTCTGAAAGCTCAGAATCTGAGTCGTCGGCCTTCTTGCCACGGCTGCGGCTAGCTGCTTGTTGTTGCTTGCGAGGCGCGGCCGCTCGGCGCGGGAGGCTGACCTCGTTGTTGGATTCGGGCGTTGCTGTGTCTGCGACCTCGGGGCTCTTTGCAGAGGCTCCGTTCCGCGCCGCAGCGCGTCGACGAGCCGGTGCCATTGAGGATACCTAATGGCGACGATGGCCGCCGGGACAAAGACAAGAAAAATGGCTGGTCGTCGCAGTGCTGTCGGGGAGTTTGGCGATCTTTCGGGTCTGTGATAATCGTATTCTGTATTTTGTGTTTTGTATTTTGTACTTCAAAATCCGAATTCGATCGAACGTGTGATCCGTGCCCCCCAAACAAGGATCGCGTGCCGGGCTCGTTTGTTCGGGCTGCCTTTGTGTTCGCTTCCTCTGTCGACCGAGTCCTTTTCCGTGTGGCGCAGAAGGGGAATGCGAAAGTCGAAATGAAAAGAGACGCGACGACGCAAATCTGGCGAAGCTTCTCTTGCTAAGTGGAAAAAAAAGGGGGCCGGGCTCGCAGTTGACAGCGCCAACAACGATACTCGAACAATTGCCAATGCAAGAGGGTAATGCGCGAATGAGAGGAGAACAAGAAAAACAGCGACGATGCCAAACACTGAAAAAAATGGCCGGTCGGATTGCAGGATGAAGAAAAAGGACGGAAATGAGAAGCCGCACGCAATGGCGAGGATTAAAGTGGAAGGGAGAAAAAGAGAGGGGAAGGGGACGAAATGCGTTACGCGACGAAATAAAGGTGCCCTACTGCTTTTTCGCGCGACAGGGCAGGTACGGCGGAATACGCAGCAACTTTGCGGCAGGAGCTAGTCGCTCTTTGGGCGGTTGGGGGCGGGAAGGAGCAGAGGAGCAGAGGGCAGACAGAGGAAAGAGAGGAGAAACAACGGCGGCAGGCCGCCACCAACTGCGAGACCCAAGCGTGGACCTGGCCTGGCCGCTCTTTCCGTCGCGTGCTTTCGTGTAATTTAGCTGGCCGCAAGCCGGCCGCACTAGCAGACGCGTATGGCTGCTGAGGGCAATTTTTGTTAGCGATGGTCTGCGCTGATTGGTTGTACCGGTACCTCGAGCGCTTTGCGACACTGCTCAAGTGCGCCCAAACGGAACCAATCTACGTGCTGCACAAAGTACCGTGACTTTGCGCGTGGAGCTACCGCGATCCGTAATATCAACGACATCTCTTTCACGCACCACATCGTTGGTTGTTTGGACAGTTCAAGAGCGATATGGGCGGTGCTCGAATATGTGTGAATCAATGCGCCACGGTACCATCTTTATCATTCAACGAGGCTGATTTATCTACGAAACGGCGACAGTTCACAGATGCATCAGTCTGGTCTGCATCTACAGCTCCTCTTTCTCTCACCAAGTGTGCTTGCAATCATTCGAGGCAGCTGCCACAAGCGTGGTGACTAAGCTGTTAATCTGACTTGGGTTGTTGGCATACGGTGTGACAGAGCTGGCGGACACTGGCAGGTAAAGATGAAGTGGAGCTTGATTGCCGGGCATGAAGAATGTGACTTGCTCTAGACGACGAGGCGGCTCTGTTTCTCGCACAGGGAGCCATGTCGTAAGGGCTCTTGTTGGAAGGATATGGATACATAGCCAAGCGGTATATCTGATGGAAGCAGTAAGACATATCGCCTGCTTAGTTGCATACTATGGCTTTGGGCTTTGAGTGTGCTCTCATTTTGGTAGCCGAGGACAGTGTGCTGCCGCAGAAGCCTGCAAGGATCGCACTTTGGGTTGCATCTCGAACATCTCTGATCGAACATCTCTAAACGAACATCACGATCCTGGAAGCCCGATTGATGGTCTTAGCTATGGCGGCATAATTTGCTCGCCCGTTTCAGACGCCACTTCAGACGGCAGACCGCTGCAAAAAGAGACGATACTGCGGCAAAGTGGCGCGGTCGAGTGAAGGAAGGTGGGCGGACGATGTCTGCTGGTCGTTCCTTCCTCTTTCGGTCTTGCACGGCGTCGACGCGAGCGCCCGCCGGCACCGTCACCGCCTTTGCTGGCAGTCTTCGAAAGATGCTGGGCGGCCTGACAACGGCATTTTGCCGCTCTCGTCTCTGTTATTTTTATTATCAAAAGCTCAAAACCTGCTCAGACGGTGTTCTTCTCTCTTTCCTGTCCTTCCTCGCTCTTCTCTTCTCTTCTTCACCACACATTCGCTTCACTTTCCAACGCAATTTTTTTGCATCACATTCGTTTGACTAACCTGGCTCGATACCTGTCCGCTCGTTACTATTCAACCATTGCATACGGCACTCCCCTTGCCCTATTCGACTTCATCCTCGAACATCTTGTCAATCTCTCCATCATCTGTTGATACCTGCAAGGTACGTTGCTCACGTTTTCCCGTGCACCGCTGTCCCACCATCGCGCATCGGATGCTCTTTCCTGGCGAGCATGCTCTCCCGCCCACCTTCTTTCCACATCTTGTCCTCCTTTCCCTCTTTCCTTCTGACCTTCTCTCCTTCCTGCCCTCTTTCCGTCCCTGGCCGGGCACGCATCGTTGTTTCCTTTTTTGTGTTGCTTTCGGCTAGATACACCAGACAGGCGTTGCATACCTGTTTCTGCGTCACCTTCACCCGCCCTTGAATTTCGGCCTCGTGTCTTTGACGCTCAATTCTCCCGAAAACGCAAGATAAACTCCCCGTTCATTTTTTGTGCCCGACGTGAAGATTCTCTCACGGTGTTTTCACTTTTTTGTCTTGGTCTGCCGTGTCGTGTTTGTTCCTTCCTGTTTTGATTGCTGTGCTGGGTTGCTCCTTCCCTTTCCTGCCTCAAACGACCAAACATGTTTTTCACGCTCTTTTTCTTCTCGCCCCTCCCACATTTTTTTTGTTTCCTGAATCTTCCTCTTCTCTCTTTTTCTCTTTCTCTTTCTCTTTCTTCACCTTCGTTTGTTCCTTTCCCTCACCTTTTGTATCATCCCTTTTGAGCTTCATCCAACGTCCAATCAACGGCACCACACTCTTTCAGCTTCCCTTCACATCTTGTCTTCTTACTTTGGTCACAATACTGACACCAAAAAGACCTTAATCTCTTCACATCAAAACTGCCATAATGGACCGTTACGTTACCAAGACCGCCTTTCCGGCCGCTTATGCCACTGATGGCCTCAACCCTGCTCAGCCTTCCAAGGCTCGCCGCGTTGTGATGCTTCTTGCCAAGGCCCTTCTCACCATCGTCTTTCTGGCCTTTGCGCTTGTCCTGATCTACCAGGTCATCCATGGTAAGTCACTTCGTCTTTTCCAGTGTTGTCTTTGTGTATCTGAGTACTAACCCCCGCCATAGACAAGCAGGACTACGATGCACTTCTCGCCAAGTACAGCGAACTGCTCGCCGAGAAGGAGACCCTGCCTGCTACCCCCGTTGCTACCCTCGTTCACCGTGCCATGGACTCTAGCTCCCAGTCGCAGTCGCTTGTCTACACGACTACCACGGTCACTGAGGGTACAACCATTACCATTCAGACTACTGCCCCCTCTTCGAGCCTCCCAGCCAGCTCTTCTGTCTCTTCGAGCTTGGCTTCGTCGACGGTGAGCTCTGAGCAGTGCAGCGCTGGCTCTCCGGAGACAGTCACTGTCACCATCACTGGTGAAGGCCCGTCTTCGTCCGCTGCCCCCTCTTCCTCCTCGGTTGGCCCCCTCACTGTTCTCGAGACCCGCGTTACCACTGCCACTATTTACGTGACGGCCAGCGGCCTCGTGACGCCCAAGGCTGAGACTCTCACGGTGACTGAGATGCAGACTGCCACGGAGGTCGCTACCGTCAACGGCGGCAACCACACCTCGTCTGGCACGTCCACCAGCACTGCCGAGGGCGTTTGGGGTACAAGTGTGCCGCTCAGCTCGAACCGCCTCACCCACTTCCCTAACACCACCACCGTCTTATCCCCTTATGACACGACGGGCTTTGGCGGCGCTGCCACCAGCACTGCCAGCTTCACTCTGACCGTTCCTCCCGGCATCACTGGTGCTGTTGGCTCTGGCCAGCTCACCACGCCCCAGGGCACCTCTACCAGCCAGGTCGACCCCGTGAGCACAGTCGTGACTGTCTCCGGCGCGTCCAAGGCAGGCAGCATCTCGTTTGGTGTCGCCATCGTCTCCATCCTGGCTGCGGTCCTCCACATCTAACGTGGCCTAAGTGCCTAAGTGCACGAGACTCATACTGTCGCTGCATCATGGGATATGAGAGAGGGAGACTACAACCCACAGTTTGGTCAATTGGTATGCTCAGAAGTCAGTTGCAGCACGCCAAAAGTTGAAGGAGCACCGCATAATATGGGGGAGGATGTGGGAGTGTGATAAAAAACGGTCGAGGGGTGGGTGTCTCAAATCGGCGCTGGCGACCTGGCATGTTCATGTTTTGTAACCCGAGAAGGAAGGAAGGAGATTTGAGGGAGCTCTGTAGCACCTCCCTGCCATGTCTCTCGTTTTACTTCCGGCTACCTTTTGTTTCTTTATATTTTTGCAATTGTCGCTACAGATGGTGGATGGATATCATATCATAGTCTCTTCTTTGGTCTTTCAAAGAACGGCAATCTAAGGAGCAGAAAGGCAATAAACTTTGTTGATCTAACAACCCAAGTGCAGACTTCCTCTTTGAACATTCTGGTGCGATCTTGTAATGCTGTTGAAATAGAATCTGACTACCAACTCCAGTCCCTAAACCTGACCGTTCTTTTCTAATTAAAATAAGATACAATTTGATGCTGGCTGAATTTCAGACAGGCTTGCCAAGGTACAAAAAGCTACCAAGTAGGTAAATAACCATGCCCCAACGCCGTCCCAAACCCAAGTCCGCCATACCGGCCGCT
Source organism: Sporothrix euskadiensis (assembly GCA_019925375.1). Taxonomy (NCBI): domain Eukaryota; kingdom Fungi; phylum Ascomycota; class Sordariomycetes; order Ophiostomatales; family Ophiostomataceae; genus Sporothrix; species Sporothrix euskadiensis. The sequence goes on along the minus strand of JADHKQ010000012.1, from coordinate 124,185 downwards.
ATAGACATGAAAGAAAAGAATGAAAGAAAAGACGAATAACAGTAAACAAAGTCCAAGACGGGTGCAATTACCGACCCGTCGACTGACGACGTGCCCGCCATCCTTCCTTGAAGCCCTTTGCGGCCTCCTTGAGCTCCTGCTCCGAAACACTATCCCGGATGCTCTCGAGCACGCTGTTCACAACACTAATGTGGTTTGCCTCGAGCTTGTCGTCGCGGAATCGGTGGATGCGCCACCGCTGCTGCTCGTCGAGCGCGCACTCGACAACACGGTTGGAGATGGGGTCGCCCGTGGCCTTGAGGATCTCCCACTCGTCTTCTGTGAGGTGCATTTGTGCAAAGTGGCGGTACGGTTCGGCGGTGTTGTCGCCATAGTAAGCGAACAGGTCTGCTGTCGGCAGAGCGTCGTAGTCAAAGGGGAGCACAGCGCCAGTGTCGCCGTTGCCGTTGGTCTTGGCCGGGCCGTCCTCGTCGTCGCTGTCTGGCGGCAGTGGCGGGAAAGTCAGTTGGATGCGGAAGTCGATTGTATTCTCCTCGACGGGCTTCCACTTTAGAATGTGCTGGTCGGTGCCGGGTTTGTAGTTGGTGTTGCAGCGCGTAAAGATGAGGCCGTCGTTGCCGTGCTTGAGGCTCGGCAGCACCGTGCGAAACATCATCTCGATGCCGTAGCTGTACTGCATGTCCTTCATCTGGATATGAAAGGCCTGGAACTGTTTCTCCTCGGGGTATTTGCGGAACAGAGCGTCGTATGGCTTATAGACGGCCTCCTTGAAGTAGCCCAGCCGCTTGTCGAGGGTGCGCTCCGTCATGTCCTTGTTGTCGAGCACGAGACAGTCAAACACCAAGAAAGTCGGCTGCTTCGCGCCGTGGCCCAGGTCGTCCATGACCAGCTCGCCGTCGACGAGTGTCTTGACGTGGAAGCCGGCCTCGTCTTCGGCGCGGGGCAGGTGCAGTGAGCCGGGCGGCAGGAACCAGTAGTCGTTCTTGCGGTCGATGAGGTACTGGACCTCGTTGCCCTCTTCGTCTTCGGTCAGGTAGAGCAGGTAGCGGATGCCGTCGGTCTTTTCGCAAACGTAGTAGCTGGCAGTGTTAGCAGAAAGCTCCATCTGACGATCGGGGATCGGGGTACGGCGAGGACCTACTCTTGCTTCCGCAGCTCGTCCATGTGCTTGCGCGTGAAGCTGACTGGCTGCGCGCCCGGGAAGCCAAGCTGCTGGCGGCGCAGCTGGTTTGCAATCTCGCGGCGCATGCTGTGCAGCACAGCGCCTTCGGCGCGGATGCCGGGCGCGTCGAGGCGTTCGAGTTTGCCAGACATTGTGAAGGCGAGGGAGAAGTTTGTCGCAAAGAGATTCAAATGTGAGGGAGCACTGGCCTGGCGCGTGGGAGAGAAGCGAGTGTACTCTTATTCCGTCGGCTGGTCGCGCGCAGCGTGCATGGTGGACAAGGCTGGGGGAGGAGTCGCAAGGTGGTGGATATAAAAATTTAGCTGTCAGCTGTCAAAGGAGGCTCTGGCTGGTCGTGAGATGCAGAGCCGCTCCTGCCAAGTTGTAGCTCACTTTCTGCACTGGGAAGTCGCCGCTTTCAGCTTCAGCCTGGCGTAGTGTTTCGATTAGTCATTTTGCAGACCTTTGGCGCATCTTTGGCGCACTCCCAGTGAACAGCATGGCGCTGGCGGCTGGAGCGACGAGGCCCCAGTGCGTCATGCCTCTAGCGGGCTAGTGCGTATTGGCGTCCTTGTTTCGGGGGGTTGCGTTAGGGGACCGGCCGCGCTGACTCCTGGAAAGCAATTTCGCACAGCCTCGATAAAGTGCATGTGGCAGGGCTCGGGCTGAGCTCCATCGCTCCTTCTGCGTCTGCTTCTGCAGCTGGTTTGGTGCAGCAGGTGCGACCCTGTAATACTGATGAGTGCTACTCCGTAGTTCGTACTAGCGAGCGAACGCCAGAGACAGAAAAGGGAAACTGCAAACCGTCAAATCCGGGTTGGGTCGTCCTTTCCTTCTTCGTCCTTTATTCCAGATGCCTAGCCAATAACGTCGTCGCAACACGCTGTCCCTTCTTTCCTTCTTCATCAACCTCCCTCCAACTCCTTTCAACGTATGCGAAATCACCGAGCGAAAACGACATCTCTTTTGCCGCGACAAGCAACCCGCCCTCCCCTTACTTTCCCGCCTCGCCCGTTTGCCTTGTTCTATGGTCGCTCGCGCTCGACCCGGCCGCTGCTCTAAGAGCCTCCGCGTCAGCTGCCGTTGATTTCCGTCCACACGCAGCAAATTGAAACCCTGCTAAGCAACGACTTCACGATCCTCGACTTCCCCCCCCTCTACGCTTTTTCGACTCTTGACTCCCATACGCTGTCGATTGGCGGACTTTCTGGCACATCCTTCCCCCGTGCTGCCATCATGCCGAACGGAGCGATGTGGTCCATGGTGACCGACACCGTGGTGGAGATTGCCCGTACGTTGGCCGACGGTTGGTAGATGGGAATACCTCCTCTGTCCGAGGGGAAGGTGCCTCTATGGAACCGGAATGCTAACAATGCCTTGCAATAATAGGGAGAGCAAGCGACGAGACAGACTCTGAAGGTACGCAATTGAAAGGGTGGTGGGGAAACAGCCTTGCGTGGCTGGGGAGCATCGTGAACAACGAGCGGCGATGCGATATCATATGCGACCTCCTTTCGACATACGACGCAACAGATCAACTAACGCACTTGCAGGCGGCGACTCCTCCAAAAAGGAAATCTACGCGTCATGGGCCATCTTCATCCTCATTATGCTGCTGATCGTGGCCTTCTTCACAAGCTACATCTTGCAGCAGCAAAAGGTCACGGCCGTCCACGAGACGGTCATCTCCATCTTCGCTGGTAAGTTGCTGATTGTGTCTTTCCCCCTCTATTTGCTTGTAATCCTAACACACCTGTTTCCCTTTCCCCAGGTATGACTGTCGGTCTCATCCTCCGAGTGACTGCCGGCGACAGCATCCGCGACCTCGTCAGTTTCGACTACCAGATCTTCTTTAATTTACTCCTACCACCGATTATTTTGTCCTCCGGCTACGAACTACACCAAGGGAATTTCTTTCGAAATATCGGCACGATCCTCACCTTTGCGTTCGCTGGCACTTTCCTGTCGGCCATTGTCATTGGCGTCATCCTTTGGCTGTACACCCGCATTCCCCTCGAGGGCCTCAGCATGAGCTGGATCGATGCCATCTCTGTCGGCGCCACGCTCTCGGCCACGGACCCCGTCACGATTCTCGCCATCTTCAACTCATACAAGGTCGACCCGAAACTCTACACCATCATCTTTGGCGAGTCCATCCTCAACGACGCCATTGCCATTGTCATCTTCGAGTCGGCGCAAAAGTCAAAGACCAGCTCGGCCACCTCATCAGGTTTTGTCAGCCTGCTCAAGGGTGTCGGTATTTTCTTGAAGGACTTCTTTGGCAGCATGTTCATCGGTGCCCTGGTCGGCATCATTGCTGCCCTGTGCCTCAAGTACACCTATGTGCGCCGCTACCCCAAGATTGAGAGCTGTCTCATTGTCCTCATCGCCTACGCCACCTACTTCTTCTCGCAGGCTGTGGAGATGTCGGGTATTGTGTCTTTGCTGTTCTGCGGCATAACGCTCAAGCACTACGCCTACTTCAACATGTCCCGTCGCACCCAGCTGTCCACCAAGTACATCTTCCAGGTGCTGGCCCAGCTCTCGGAGAATTTCATCTTCATCTACCTTGGTCTCTCCCTTTTCACCGAAAAAGATCTGCAGTACCAGCCGCTGCTCATCATTGTCACCGTCATGGCCGTGTGCGCTGCGCGCTGGGTCGCCGTCTTCCCGCTCTCCAAGGCCATCAACTGGTTCATTCACTACCGCGAGCGCCGCCGTGGCATTGTTAACTCGGCTGATGAGCTGCCGTACAACTACCAGGCGATGCTCTTCTGGGCCGGCCTGCGTGGTGCTGTCGGTGTCGCTCTTGCGGCTCTGCTGACAGGCAAGGACACGTATGCGCTCAAGGCCACCGTGCTTGTCGTGGTGGTGCTGACTGTCATCATCTTTGGAGGCACGACGGCACGTATGCTCGAGATTCTGGGTATTCGGACCGGTGTCGTCGACGAGATTGACTCGGACGACGAGTTTGATATTGAGCCCGTCGGGCCCTATGTGAAGCGCAACGGTGGCTTCGGCTACAACCCACCGCGCGCCCCAGGCACCTATGGTGGCTCGCCGCTGCCTCTCAACCGGCTGGGCAGCAGCAGCGGTAGCGGCAGCGGCAGCGGCGGTGGCGGTGGCAATGGTGGTGCCGGCCCCAACGGTACAAAACGTGGATACTACCCTAGCGGCAGTGCAGACGACGGTGCCGACCGTCGCAGCTGGACGACGGGCATGCGGTCTCCCAACCCCATGGGCGGCGGATCGAGCCTCAGCCGCAAGAGTTCTGTGCATGATCTGGCGTCGGGCGAGCGGTCCGATCTGCTGGGCTACTCGGCCAGCGCCACCGACTCCGAAGTCGGCAGCGACATTGACACTTCCGACCTGCCGCCACCAGCACCCCGCCGGCGGTCAAGCCCTTTGCCGCCCGGCGCCCCCGAATCATACGGCGTCGACTTGGGCGGTGCCAGCAGTTCGTCTGCCGCAGCCGGCAGCAGCTCAGCAGCTGCAGGCACAAGTACGCCGACGACGCACATGTCAGCCACCGCAGCCTTCCGCCAGCTGTGGAACACGGAAGACCCGACGGCGCTACTGCGGCAGCTCGACGAAGACTACATCAAGCCGAAGCTACTGCTGGACGGCGGCAATGGACGCGGCAACGGCGGCAGCAATGTATGATGACTTTTTCTAGGCCTTTTTTAAAATGTTTTTCTCTCTTTTTATTGTTACGATATGAAAGCCAAGAAACCTTATAACCCCGGAAAGAAGATTTTGGCGGGCAGGGGACGGTGTGGGCGGGTTAGGAGGACGATGAGCTCTTTTGGATATGCCACATTCATGAAAGATGTGGCATTGGGGCACAGGAGCCTGGACAGAGCCAGGCTTTAATATGGTCTGCGTCTCGTGATGTAGCTTCAATCTTCTTTTTCTTCTTTTTTTTTCTTTTCTACTTTTCTAAACGGATTCTGGAGCATTGCACTAGGGATGCCCCGTGGTACATACTTTGTAGACTTTTTTGGCAAATGAAAAATTTGAACTTGATCAAGCAGAGTCCCTCCTCATCGTGATGATCCTTGCTTTGACGTTTGCCTGATCTATTTCAGTCTGAAGAGAAACGAGGCTTTACAGTCCGATATATAAAATAAGGATTAATTTTCTTTTCAATATTTTAAGTCGCAAACCAAAGTGACTCCTGCAGCCTGTCGCCTTTTATGTTTACATCCATAAACGTTGACTTTCCCCTCTCAGACTCGCACTTTGACTTCGTACGACACATGATTAAGTGAGGAGGTGAGGTCTCCAGTGGTGGAAATGTCGGTGCCTGATCGGCCTCGCTGGTTCCTGTCTATTTTTAACAGATTTGTTAGTGGCGAGCAGCGTACTCCGTAGTAGCTAGCGGGTTGACGACGCGCGCCTTCCTTGACAGCCTCTCCATTAAGTGGGGCCAATGGCGTCGCTCTTTCGTTCTTCCTCCCAGTCGTCCCGACAGCGCTATTGGACCCCCAGCCTCGACAGCCCAGTCAGCTAGGGCTGCCGAGGGCCCCCAGGCGCAGGTTTGGCGGTTTCCGCTTCTGGGACTCGAGTTCTCAACGGCAAGGCGCAACCCGAGGAAACCACGTTCCTGCCTTGCCTTGTCCCGTGATACTTATCCTGTCGCCTTCCTCCTTTCCCAAAGGACTTCTAGAACTTCTCTAGAACTCCTTTTCAAAGCCTTTTGCTTTTCACACACACACAAACCATTTGCTCGCCGCGACTATCAATCCTTTGCTCTCATCAAACCTCAACTCGACCTCCTACCCGTAACTGGTTTAGGGCTCAGCCTCGTTTTGAATGCGCAACCCCGCTACCGACCACATCGCAGCTTCTCTTACAGCAATCCTTACATTTTGTTCTCTGGACAACAAATAAAGGAACCGCCCTCGTCCATATTCGACGTACTTCTTTGCCGCCGAGGGTGTAACGTCTTGACCTTTTTTTTTTTTTTTTTATTCTTGGCGACAACTTCACCTGTTACTTGTGCTGTCCCATCTTCCCAGCTCAAGACAAGCTCTGCGGAGTGAACGACCTCCTACCTAGAAACTCCCATTTTCGACGAGGCTTTGTCCTCAAACAGCGACTTGCCCGCCATGCTCGACGAAAATCTCCCTACTTTTATCTTCCGGCCTATGCCCGACCACCCGTCGAGCTCCGTTGTCTACTTCACACGCAGCGGCTCCGACCCCGCGCCCGAATACGTGTTGCGCATTGCCGATCCTGTTTCAAAGCCTGCCTGCCGTGGCATTTATGCAGCCGCTTTGACCGACCCGTACAACAGCAACGATGTCGTCTACGGCGAGGCAACTGTCACACCAGAGTGGCAGCAGCCTACACTGTCGGCGGCCGAGCTGCGGGAGCACAGAGAACGCGGCACCGAGGCCGCAGGGGCTAGTCCGACGCCCAAGATCCCTGAATCGTTTACCATCTCGCTCTACAACCCAGACCAGACCGTGGCTATACGGCATGCACCGAGTGGCTGGAACCGAACCGACTCGTGGGAGTTTGAGATTCCCATTGAGACGTTCCGTGCGCCCAGTGCGAGCCGGCTCGACCGGCAGCAGATTCCTGACTCGACAGCATCGGCGCCGGGTGCAGGCGACAATGGCATAAACGTGACGCCCAAGAATGCGTTTCGCTGGAAGCGCGACGGCCGTCTGGGCAACAAGGACATGACGTGCTACATGACGGGCCAGACCGTGGGGCTGCAGCGCAGCAAAGAGCCCGACATCACGGTGGCCCTGTTCAAGCACGGGCGTGACCCTGCCGTGACCATTTACGAGCCGAACCTGCAGCGTGTGGACGTGCAGGATCGCAAGGGGCTGGATCTGGTGCTGCTTCTGAGCGCACAAGTCATCCGTGATCTGTACTTGGTGCCACGGTCAGACCCGTTCAACATGGAGGGTGGTGCTGCAGCGGCTGGCAGTGGTGGCCGGCGAAAGAACTCACGTCCTGCTGGTGCAACGATACCTGTGCCTGTGCCTGTGCCTGTATCCAACCTAGCACCTGGAAGCAGTGGCGGTGCCGGTGCGCGGCCGCAGTCGGTATACAACGAACCGCCCACCATGACGTCGGCCATTCCAAGCGGACCGGGCGGACCGGTGGGCGGACTTGTTGGTGGTGGCGGAGGAGGGCGCGTTGCCGGCTCTACACCGTCGGCGGCTGCGATCGACGCAGAGACGAAGAGGCTGCAAATTATGCTTGAGCGTGAAGAAAAGGAGCGCGTAAAGCGTGAGCGCGAGGAAGAGAAGCGCATCAAGAAGATGCTCGAGGCCGAGGAGAAGGAGCAGCGGTTGCGCGACGCCGAGATCGCCAAGGAGACGGAGCGGTTACGAAAGATGTACGGCACCGAGGGCCAGGACCTGCCCTCGACCGTGCCACCACCACCTGGCCCGCCGCCTTCGTCCAATGCATCGCGTCCTGTACCGCCACCCCCCCCTCCAGCATCTTCGTACGTCGGACACCCGGGTAACAGCGGCTACTATTACCCACCACCGCAGCAGCAGCAGTACCTAAACCACCCGCAACTGCCCCCGCGGCCGGTAAGTGCAGGGCCTAGCCAGTCGAATTCCAGCTCGTGGTGGCAGAGGCCAGGATCGGGATCAGGATCAGGAGGAGGCGCTGCTAACAGCGGCAACCCCAATACCAGTAACAAAAGGACAAGCGGATTCCTGAGCAACCCGGCGGCCAACATCAGCGGGTTCTTTTCGTCGTCCTCGTCCGGCAACCGGAACCGGTCGTCGTCAGCTGCCGACGGAGACGAACGCAGCCGTATTCAGAAGAAGCGGAGTGTCCATTTCTAATTGGCCACTATTGCCTGTGTTCATTTCACTTGTCCATATCTGACGATTGCGATTTATACCCATGGGAAGGTCGATGCTGTTTTAATACTTGCGTATTGCTTTATTTCTCTTATTTATTTAGCGTTCGTCATCATAGCCATTTTATTCCTGTTGCATTTCATAACACTGTCAAATATATCAGATGAAACACCTTTTCATAGCAAATCATTCTTGAAGATCGATCACAACGTGAGATGAATTAGAGCGTATATGGCGGTCGGTGCAACAGATACACATATATATAAATGCGAAAATAATATACCGAGGAAAACGCCTGCCCTCCAAAATAGTAGATATATGAGACAAGAAAGAAGCAAAAGCCAAATGCCAAAAGCCAAAAGTACGGCAGAGCCTGTAGACTGGATAAAGCCCCAAAGCCCTGTCAATGATGCAGTCGGGAGGGCAAGAGCCCCTGTTCTTCGGTGCTTCTCCAATGGGCCAAAAAAGGGTACAAAACGCTCAATGCTTGATGATTGCGTCCACACAGCGAGCACACAATCACGTGCTCTGCTCCTCAGTTGATTTTCCCTCTGCATCCCGTTCATGTTCACCCTCTAGTACCTTGTACCTTGGCGGGAATCCTGTGTGCACCTGGACTTTATCACTAAGACGACATGTATCGTAGTTCCATAGGGCAAGACCTCGGCATGCAGCCGCATCTTGTTTCCTTTTTTGTGTAAGAGATGCCGTCCAAGTGAAGTGTGGTGTTGGTGCTCCGACTTTTCATATAGTACCCTTGGCTTAGTGACGAACACGATGCACGTGGGCATTCGACAGCTGTCGTCTTTTCTCATCCCTCAAATGGGCCCCTCCCAACAGCCTTGGGTCTTCTCTTTCAGATGATGCCACCCGGCGGGTCATAACCGGTTGACGCTCCCCGGGCCGCTGCGTTCAGGCCTGCACTCCCTGGTACGTCCATTGGTCCGTCCATTTGTGCGTTGGCCGTCTTCCGGAGCATAAACATGGGCTTCTTGCCCTCTTTGTCTAGCTGCTTGAAGAGGATGAGTGGCTTCTCGTGCAGGGCCAAGCACCGCTCTTGGTCACCGTACACAATGTACAGTGCATACTGGTCTGGCGGAGCATTGATCTGATAGCGTCGTAAAGCGGCCGGCAAGACTTTGTAGCAAGGGTCTTCCATGCTCACGCGGAAAGACTTGAAAATCTCCACGGCCGCATTGCTGCCGGGGGTATCGGGAGCGGGGGTTTGCATCCGCCGTGGTGCGCCGCCGGTGTGCTTTTCGCGAGACGAAGAATTATACATGTGGTCGCGGTCGCTCTCAGCGAAAGTAGAGCGGCCGGACGGTGTTGGTTGATCGGAGCGGTAGGAGCGGGAGGCGAGGGTAGTTCCTGCGATGGGTGGAGATGTAGGCGATGGCATATTTGGAGAAGGATATGATGGTGACGTGGCGGTCTGGCCATTGCCATTTGCAGCAGCCAGGTGTTGTGAGGAAAGCACAGCACGTTCGGCGGCGTTGGCAGGGTCGAGAGTCTGCTCGGCGATCATGCGGTCGTGGGTAATCTGGAGATGTGTTGGGGAGGTGGTCTTCGGTGTCGTCCCTGTTGGGACCATCTTCCGGGTCGAGTATTGGCGCTTGATGTTGATGGAATGTGTACCGGACTGAGGTGTGGTGATAGGAGGAGAGATGATGGCTTCGAAGGGATAAGACTGGTCGTTGTTGGCAGTGGTGCTGCTTCCATTGCTGTTCACGTGTGGCAACGGCTGTTGCTCTTTCACAAGGCGCAGTGCTGGCAGGACGTCTTCACGCAGACGGCGGAAGTCCTCCGTTAGCCGCCGGTAGTCCTGCTCAAATAGACTCATACGCTCGTCTCGTAAGCGCAGCTGTTCAACCAAGTTCTTGATATCCTTCAATGTGGCCATCGTCGCTTGCGCTTCGGTTTCGGCGGCTGTAGATAGCGCATGTTAGTTTCAAAGTCCCAGATACACACGATACTAGAGAGTGGGAGGCAGTACGTACTCAGCGGAACATAGTGGTCGCTCTCTATCGGAACTTCCTGGGCTTTCTTGACCTCGTAGACGCTCTTGAGGATCGTCAGGCGGTGACCGACACTGTTGACGCCCATCTGCTTTAAGTCATCATGCAATAAGGCAACCAGAGCCTCACCAACAATTTCGTTTTCTAGTCCAGGGGGTTAGCGCATGCCAACTAAAAATAAAGCCGGCGGCCGTTTAAAAGTGTCAGGAAAGGGCAGAGGCCGTAGATGCCACATAGGACCGATAGGGAGCCACGAACCGATGAAACCGTCTGCATATTGTTGCAGACCAATCGTGGCGACGAAGTCGGCACACTCTTCGGCGCTCCAGTCGGTGATGATCGTTTCAGGCAGCCGATCGGCGCTGCTGTGGTAGCCGTAGGTGGTGGGCGTGTGTTCGGCGGATGGTATGTCGGTCTCGGTGGGAGAAAGTTCGGACTCGGTGGCATCAATCGGAGAGCGATCGTGAATATCGCGCTCGTACTCGTCGTCGGCGTCTGATTCGGCGTACGCCGTGCCCTGCTGGAAGCTCATGACGGCGGTGATGGAGATGATTGTCGCTTAAGAAAGGGAAAAGGATAAGATGATAGGAGAGGCAGTGGGGGGGATGGTAGAGAAACAGCGAAGGACGAGGCCGCAAAAGTAGAAACGAGAGAGGGGAAATTGGCGATGCCGGATCTCGTTGAGGGAAAAGGTAATCGTTGTGTCGGCGAGATGTCGGACCTAAACGGCGAGGCGGCGAGCGTCGATCCGCGAGAAGGCTTTCTTTGCCCTTTTGCTTTTTGCTGTCGCCAAACGTCTTCGCTTCCGTTCTTCTCGACCCCTCGTCGGCTGGTTGCGAACGAGGATGAAGATGGGAAGCGAAGAGCGCAGTGCGAAATGGGCTGGCTGAGTCCCCTCCTTTGGCTTTGGTTGGGTTGGAAGGAATGGCTGGCGCTACTGACGGGAGCTCATTAGAGCAACGGTGGCAGTTCGGATCGCAAGGGAGGGCGCGCGAGGGAGAAAAAGGAGAGACAAGAGCGACAGGAGAGAGAGTCGGAGAGGGCGAAAAAAAAAGGCGACAAGCGATAACAAGCGACTTGGTCGTGCTCCGTCGTGGTGAAAAGTCAACAGAGACCAAAAAGAAAAGGGGAAAATAGAGAAAAATGCAAGAAGCAAAGGGAATAGGAGAAAGGCGTGCAAATAGGCGAGTGAGAAATGGAGGAGTCCCAAAGGAGAGCCAAGCGCCGGCCAGCTCCAGCGAAAAATGACGAGGGGAAGGATTTCTGGGGGTGGACAATTGGGGAGGACAAATTGAACGTCGAGGGCGGGCGGCTTTCGCGCGCTGGACTTGGGGCCTGGTGTTCAGTGCTTTTAATACGCTTTGGCCGAAGGTATTGATGGTCGCTCGTCTTTTGTGTAATTTGGACAAAGGTTGAAAGGGGCGGAGAAAATGCAGAAAAGGCAGAAAAGGGAGAGATCGGAGATAGAAGATCAGAGGGACAGAAGAAACAAAGGACGACGACAAATCCAAAGAAGGCACGACCGACAGACAACGAAAAACAGGAAGGAGCCTTCAACAACCTGAAGACTCGATTTCAAGAGGGAAGGAACGACGGGTGCAGTTGCGCTTGTGTCGGGACGACGGGGCATTAACTTGAAGCGTCAAAGAGGAGGGCAGGAGCGAACGGCGTGGGAGTGGTGGACTTTGGGCCTGGATGGGAATACGTATCTTCTATGGGTAGAGTTTGGCAGGCGCGGCCCACTCAAGCAGGAGCAACGCAGAAAAGGGACTGGACCAGTGGCCAGACAGAGCAAGCACAAGTCAGGGGGGTGGTATATTTAGAGTCTAGCGCCCACAGCACATTGGTGCCCTGCGGCAGGAAGTGGGGACAGGAGGGGACAGGAGGGGGGGGGGAGGAGGAGAGCGTGAGGGAAACGACGAAGAAGAGGGCAAGAGCGTTGCAGCGAAGGGGCAAACCTGAGCACATCGTCAGGGCAAGAGCGAAGGAGAAAAGAGCAGGAGCAGCATTTGTTAAAAAGAGCAGGGGCGCCTGTTGCACAGAAGAGGAAGGGGCGAAGATATTGGCGGAGGCAAGAACGAAGCACGCTCTCTGAGTGGCCTTTCACCAAATACGCCGAATCTTAAGGAGCTCTGGTCATCTCTTGACCTCAGATGTTCTTGCCTTATTCGTACGAGCATTACATTGTGTTCTCCTCTGTGGCACTTCTTAGGCCGTCGCGTGCCTCGCCATAATTATATCTTGGGATTCTTGAAGAGTTTTGGGCGCCTGTCGGCCTTGTACGGAGTATCTCTTGCCTGTTTTGATTGTTTGATAATCTGGTTATCTGGTTATAACCTATCTGGTTACTTTTTGTGAGCCTTTTGCCGCCAAAAGACAAATATGGGAAGAGCGACGCGCACGCAGAGCCAAGACATTCAATACGCCACCTTCCCGCACTGCAGCCACTCACAGAGGCCGGAGGGGAAGGAGCTGCACACCACAAGAGAGAGCACATCAAGAGGCAAGAGACAAGAGCGAGGCAGGATGTAATACGATGTACAGAGTAGGCAGGCGCGATGTGCGGGCCCAGAACGACAGCATGAAATACATGCAGGAGAATGGAGGTCGCATCCCAAAGCGTGCTAGACCGCGAGTACTGAGCAGACACACTCACATAACAACCGCCTGGATCGAGAAGCGACATCAGACAAGGCCAGCACAGGCCCACCCGGCTGCTGCCAACGCCGCAGCGTGCAGCGCACTGCAGCCCAACGGGCGCCTGTGGCCTTTTTGGGTCTTGGGTCTACGACGTACGCAGGGAGCAATAGGAGGGTGCAGGTACGAACTACAAGTACATATGTCTGCGTATGTATGGACGGAGCTCGCAGTAGGGAGAAGGGGAGCGATCCTGCCTCTTCCGGCAGCTGGGGGTGGTTTGGACGTGCTTGTACTGCAGCCTTGTCTGTGGGCTATCTGTGAGCTGTCTGTGAGCTTTGGTAAGAGACATTCCATGGATACGAAGTGATACGGTATGTATCTTGCAGCTTCCGACGAACTACGGAGAGCAGACGGCGGCATTCTCATACGGCGCATGTTACGCAGACGGTCCCACAGCCGGCCCGCCGGTCCCAAATAGCATCTCACATGTTGATCTTGATCGTAGCCACGAGGCTGGACATGAACTCTCAGATCTGTCTATCGGGCTCTGTCCATCGGCTGTGCCAAATATCTCTGTGCTCACAGACTGCAGAGTTTGGGCACTTGCACAGACGGCGGTGGGATGCATAAAGCAAACCCCGCGGCCGTACCCTTTTCCCCAACCATCCAGGACCGTCGTTTTGTTGTAAGTGGAGGATGGATGGGAAGAGGGAGGTGGCGATAAGAGAAAAGCTACATTATGAGGCAGGGCGGATGACGACGAGCAACTATGAAGATTATCAAGAAGATAAAAAAGAAGATAGAAAAGAGGATAGAAAAGAAGATAAAAGAGGTTAAAAAAAGAAAAGGATGAATAAGAAAGGGTGCAAGAGGATGAAGGGAAAACAGGGGTAAGGGGGTGTGAGATACCCCAAAGTGAGTGCAGAAAGACGACAATGGGTGCTTCCCTGCGGTTTGAAACGGCTGCTCCGCTGGCCGCTCCCGAGATAGTTTCAGCTTTCTTCTTGCATTCAACGACAAAGTACCTGGGGACTCCTATCGTAGTTTTTTTTTTTTTCCCCATCTTTTTTTTCTTTTCACCTGTTTGCTTCTTCTTTTTTTCTGCTTGTTACAGATTTCCTATTTCTGTTGCTTCATCCTGTTCGTCTTGGCTTTGCTTCTCGTGTTCTCTCACTCGTCTCCTGTTGTTGAAACTGGCCACGTTTGTTTTTCTGTGTTGATTTGATTTTCACCATCCTACTCGAGAACCCCTCTTGCTTTTCCATACGAGAACACGGGCTTCTCTGCCGATACGTAGCGCCCTTTCTTGCCTGGTCATTGCTCCTGGTAGATCATGCGGAGGATAAGTTGCCATGCTGATGCTGGGCGGCAATCCCCTGACGATTTCTATTCTTGGCCTGACCCTCGTCGTTCAGTCTCCCGTTTTGGCCACATGCTTCAATGTTTCTATTTGTATCATTCTATTATGGTGAGGAGTTTCGTTGCCGGCCCGTCCTGTGCTCCCCTTCCATCTTCTTTGCTTCTTCTAGAACATTTGTCAAGAGCAAAGCCGCAGCCGTGCCAAGTGTCTTGGCGATGTTTTGACTGGCGAGCATCATTGTCTCTACTTAATGGCCTTTCTGGTTATCATAGAAGTGGCAGTTCACCGGCCGAACCGCGACAATGTCTTTGTTGACTTGGCCTGCGCGCCCTCCAGCATTTTGGAGAAGTCACGGTATAGAGAGTTGATGGTGCCGTTAGCTTCCCAGTCATCGACAATCTTATTGGCAAAGGCCCGCCGCTTCTTAGTTTTCATCTTCTTTTTGCGCCCGTCCAGCTGGTCCAGCAGACGGTCCGCCTTGAGCTTCTCCTCGACCCAGTCCTTGAGTGCCCGTCGCCAGTGTAGAAGATCGTGTGCCGTCTCGGCGTTGCTGTGACAAACAACACCAACGTACCACTGCCGCGATGTTGGTGGCAGAGTGTTGCCGTTCATGTCGAGGGAAACGCGATCGTCGCCGTCGTCGTCTTCCTCCTCCTCCTCATCACTGTCCACTTCCTCAATGTCGTCAAGTGTCTTGCTGTCGTAGGCTTTGCCACTAAACATGACTCGGAACGAAGCTGGGTGGTTTGTCCGGCCGCAGGCATGGCATACGTTCTCGTCCATGCCAGGGATAACGATGGTTTCTTTGCTGCCGCCTGACGGCCGAATATTGAAGCTGTCCATGTATGGCCGTGCACGCAACGTCCCGTAGAACTCGGGCGTCCAAACCGACGAGATAAAGCGCGACTGTGCAAGGCCGCCCACTTCGCGGTCCAGCCGATCCCAGGCGACCTTGTACAGCTCATCGTCCGACTCGGCAAACACGCCACCCGGGTTGACACGCCGGTGGACCAGCCACTCGATGGCGTCCTTGAAGTGGCTCTTGAGCGGCTTGTGTGCCTGGAAGGTGAACTGCAGCGGGATCTCCCGCCGGAGCATGGCCTGCTCATCTTCAGCATCGCTGCCGTCTGGCGCACCCAGCAGCCCGGGGGTATCGTCGATAAAGTCGGCCATGTCCTCCGCCTCTTCGTCATCATCTTCATCCACCTGGCCGTCACCCAGAGCCAAGTTGTCGTAACCGTCGTCTGACTCTTCGTCGTACCTGCTGCGCAACTGCATGATCGCAGAGAACTGGTCCTGATCGCGCTCGCGCTCCGCCTTCTTCCTCTTCTCGTCCTTCTTCTTCTTCTTCTTGTCCTTTTTCCACTTCTTCTTTAGGTCTTTCTCCATCTGCTCAGCAGAGACCGGCTCTGCCTCTTCATCGTCTTCTTCCTCCTTTTCGTCCGGCTTCTCGTCCTCTTCGTCGTCCTCAAAGTCCGACAGCGCAACATGGTCGGGGTCTTTGTCGTAGAGGGCCACCCGTGGTTCTTCCTCTTCTGATAGAACGTCTTCTAGATCACTTTCTGTAACCTTCTCGCCCAGCCGCCGTCGCCGTAGCAGTTCCATGTGCTTCTGCCGGGCTGTGCGAGCGCCGCTTTTCCGTGCCGAGCGCGAGACGCTGCTTGCAGGCCCCTGCCTCTTTTGTGCAGGCGTAGAGCGGACCAGCCGTGACGGTGTTTGTTTTGGCGGCGGTGTAAGGATGACGAGGTCGTCATCGTCGGCGCCCTCAGCAGATGGCTGACGGCCTCGCCGGAGCCGTTTTGCTGGCCGAACATCGTCTTCATCATCGTCGTCGTCTTCGTCTGATACCACCGCCGGCTTAGCTGATCGCCGTGGTGGCAATATGTCGGCTGTGTCGTCAGACTCGTCGTCGTCCTCGTCGTCCTCGTCGTCCTCATCATCGCTGTCTACGACGGCTTTCCGGCGGGACTTGCTGGGTGCGGGCGAGGAGTTGCTACCAAACTGTGCCTTGCGCTTCCTCGCTGACCTTTGAATGGGAAGATCGTCCTCATCGTCGTCTACATCATCGCTGTCGGCTTTGCTGACTGCAGATGCAGGAGCAGCGTCTCTTGCCGGCTCTCTTCTCACAGGCGACGACGTAGCTGCTCTGAATTGTGCCGCTCTGCCTGTGAAGACGCAAAAAACCATGCAATTAGTAAGAATGAAGTATGCCATGCACAGAAAGTTGACTTATACGCACCCAAGACTTGCTCGATCGTAATCTGCCTGCTCTTCTTCTTGGAGCGGCCCATCTCGACAGAGACTGTTTGCCAGCCAAAGAAACCAAGGATTGGTGAGGTCCAGCCCTAGAAGACGAAGCCTAGGAGGGAAAGAATGAATGTGAAGGAGCAATCAAAATAGGATTCACCGCGGCCGTGCAGTTGGGTCGGCCAGGTTGTCTCAGTCTAGAAAAAAGAGAAGCGCGTGAATGAAGGAGAAGTGTCGGGCTAGTGCCTGTTTCTTCTCGCCAATGAAGAATAACGTGAATAAATTGTATGCCCAAATATGCAAGGAAAATAAGCCAGTAAATTATGGAAAACATGAGAAAATATGAGATGCAAGCGAGGCGAGAACTTCACTCAAAGGACCCCCGTTCACGTTGAGAATCAAGAAACCGCGTTTAATAAATTGGGATTTCACGTTCGCCGCGAGGTCACGTGACATGAGTTAGAGTGGAACCTCGCCTCCAGAAGAAGACTGACCGCCCACCGCTTCTTCACTGCTTTTACAACTCGGCCTTGATACTAAGCGCAGTTATTGGCGCTCACAGCTCAAGCGTGTCTATGTAAATGCTTGGTTTCATATTGAAGTATCTAAAAAGCTTGGATCCCTTGTCCAGCTAATGCGCCCAGGACACCCATCTATTGTCGACGGCTCCCCCCAAAAATTACACCATATTAAGATACAATAAGACCCAGCCGGCCGTCAAGTCCCCGGAGCAAAAAAAGTATGAGAAATAGGAAAAAGAAACGAAAGTCGGAGTGTAAAATCCAAGGGGGGAAATAATGATAATAATTAATTAATAGGAGGCCTTGGAAAAAAGGACGAAAGAAGAAGAAATAAGGTATGGTGGTTGATGTGATGACGAAAGAGGGCGAGAAGAAGAGTTTCTGGGAGGATTCAAAGGGGAAGGATGACCAACACAATGAAATGCAACCCTTGAAAGCCAGAGAAAGTAAATGTCCCCCTTTGTGGATGAAGCACTTCCCGAAATTTCTCTATCGACTGCTCACGAAGATCGTGGTCAGATGCCGAAGCAGGTTCTCCCTCCTTAGTTGCCGCGACTGAATATCCATGATGATGCGGCGGTAATGCGAAGAAAGGTTCTACCGTAGTCGCTTCTTGGCGTCCTCCTCACCAGCAGCAATGACATCCTCAATCTTCCACCGGGGCGCGCGGATGACAGCCTTGGCACCCTGCTCCTTGAGCATCTCGCGCTCCATGTCAGGAGTCACGCCGGCAGGGAGCGGGTCCAGACCGCCAGCAATGCCCGTGGAGAACTTGAGCTGCAAAATGTCGCCAATCTCGTCGCAGGCAATCAGCAGGCGGTCCATGTCCTCCTTGGTGTGTGACGAAGAGATACAGAAGCGGGCACGAGAGCTGATAAGCGGCGTAGCCGGGTAACCGACGATAACGACAGAAATCTTCCGCTTCAGCATTTCTCGACTGAAGGAAGACATCTTGCCGGGGCTGTAAAGAACAACAGGAATAATGGGAGAGTCGTCGTGGCCGTAGACAATAAAGCCCAGGCGCTTAAGTCCCAGGCGAAGGTAGCGGGAGTTGAAGGCAATACGCTGCAAACGCTCCTCGCCCTGGCCGGGGACAAGCTCGCCGGCAATAATCTTCAGAGACACTAGGATCTGAACGAGAACGGCGGGCGAAGGAGCCTCACCAAAGTGTGTTGCAGCGTTCGTGGCCTTGAGCTTCTCGATGATGTGCTTCTCACCAGAGACATAACCGCCGTTGGCACCAAAGGACTTTGTAAAGGTACCCATGAGAATATCGACCTCCGAAGGGTCAACCTTGAAGTAGTCACAGACACCGCGGCCATTGCGACCAACGGCACCGATACTGTGGGCCTCATCGACAAACAAAAAGAACTTGTACTTGCGCTTCAGGGCAAGAACGTTGGGCAGATCGACCATGGTACCCTCCATCGAGTACAGACCCTCGACGGCAACGAGAATCTTCTTCCAGGGGCGGTGGGTACGGGGTTGGCCCTGGGAGATGGCGTCACGGAGCATCTGCTCCAGGTCCTCCATATCATTGTGCTTGAAGGAGCGGATAACAGCGCCAGAGACACGGGCACCAATACGGATGGAGGCGTGGTTGAGCTCGTCAGACAGGATCAGGCAGCCCTTGGACACAAGAGCGGGGAAAGAGCTGGCGTTGGTCACGAAACCCATGGAGAAGACCATGGCAGCGGGCTTGCCGACAAAGTTGGCAATCTCGCGCTCAACCTCGAGGGCCAGGTCGTTGGTACCAGATTCAGCGCGAGAGCTACCCGCGGTGACACCGTACTTCCGGACAGCCTCCTCAGCAGCATCGGCACAGGGACCTTCGGATTGGGCAAAACCGAGGTAGTTGTAGGAGCTGACATTGAGCGTCTCGGTAAAGGTTCCAGTATACTGGTAGGTGTCGTTGTAGTCGTCCGACTTGCGGTCAATAAGGGTAATGTAGCGGCCGGGCACGCCAGTGGTGGGGCGGGCAAAGCAGTCATCGAGGCGCTTCTTGAGACGACGGACGTAAAAGTTGTCAAAGTCGTCGTTCAGGGGCGCATAGCCGTTCTTAAGGCGAACGGTGGAATTCACATTTGTCTTCTTGAAATGGCGGCCAAAGAAATCGCGGGTATGGCCGAGGCCGATCAGAAGCAGATAACTGATGTATGTGGCCAAGAAGTAGTAGTATGGCGGCTCGTCAACGACGGGCGGGTCCAGCGGACCACCCGGATGCTGGCTGACATATAGGTGGTTGCGGCTCAGGAGAGGGCCGAACTGCGCATCCTTGCGGCGCTGCAGCTCGGTCTCGGCGTCTGATGGCGGCTCGAACAGCGTGGTGGCCTCGTCCGAGACGGCCTCGCCGGCAGTCGCGGTTGAGAGCGAAATCTTGGGAAGAGAGAGGGTAGAGGCGGAGATTCCACCAGCGGCGGGAGATTGTTGCATGGCGAGAAGCGACTGCTGCGCGCTCACGTTTGTCTGGTCCCGGGACTTGGGAGAGGAGGAAAAGAACTGGGACAGGCGGTTGCCGCTCTTGGTCTGTGATGATCTTCGCTCAGTCACCCTTTCCAACGGCGACATGCTGGAGTAACTCGAGAATGGGTTTGCAAGCTTGCGCGGCATCGCTGGGATGAGTGAGGCAGCTGCTGTGGCCGCAAATTGTTGTCAGTTGTTTTGGTCTTCTTGGTCTTCTCGGTCTTCTCGGTCTTGTTCTTATAGGATCTTTGAATCTTCCGTGCAGGACAGCTCGAATAGGGTGAGGGGACAAAATAGCCGGTGAAGTCGAAACAGAAGAGAAGAAAGAAAACAGGATACTTCGGATGTGGAGGAAAACAGGGAGAAAAGAAGGTAAAAAAGGTAAAATGCAAGTCTCGAAGATGCAGGAAACCCAACAATGAACGAGATTGAGGGAGTGAAAGTTCCAAGTTCCTGGCAAGTAGGTAAAGGGAGAATTGAAACAGGCGATGGAAGAGACGGAGAGACACGAGGCCGCATGCTGTAAGAAAGTCTGTAGTAACGCGTAGAGGGAGATAGAACAGTGGAAACAAGGATGGTAAGGAGCAGGCCAGCGGTGGTAAGAAAAAGGGGCTAGGCAGTTGGTGTCTTATTTTCTAGTAATAAAACACAAAAGGAGGAAGGAGGGAAAGGGGAAGGGTCGATTTGGGGTCAAAGCTTGAGACGAAAGGCACGAACCACACACACCATCCAATTCCCGTCACCCCTGCTCAATCAGGCAATTGAGCGGTGGGGGCAGGAAGCAACCGCCATGGATGATAAGGCAGTAGCGAAAGAGAGCTCCTGCTATTCCTGCTATTCCTGGGATGACGAGAGCAGTCTTGGTAGCTCAATTGCCCATTCTACCGGTGTCCTGGTGTATCGTGCCTTCTGTCTTTGGACTCTGTGTATATTTTGGTTGTATTTGGGGTGCGGTATGTCGGAGGGGGAAGGAGCGATGCGACGAAAGTGTGTGCTGCACTGCCTTGCTGGGCGTAACGGCGACGAAGAAGGAAAGAGACAAACTTACGCAACGGTCAGTGGCTGGCGAATGAAAACCGCGTGCCTAGCAGCCGACAACGAAGAAAAGGAAGGACAAGACGTAGATTTCAATCGAGGTTGAACAGGTCGCGTTCGACGAGAAAAGAAACGAGGAAATTCGAGGTCGAAGTCGGGTTTTCGCTGCTCCTCTTCCGAGATGGCTCGACTTCAGCCAAAGAGGAAAGGGAGAGATGCGCAGGGAGGGCGTCGTAGGTCGGTCGGTTCGCGTCGCAGTTTCCTTCTCTGTGACTCTCCACAATGCTCAATTCGACAATCGGTGAGCAAGGGACAGGAAGGAACGAACGAGAGGAAGAGTTGCGAAATGCAAATGCCAGGAAAGGACGAATGTCGAGAGAAGGGAGAAAGAGAAAGAAAAACAGGAAACAGGAAAGAGAGGGTACCCAGGTAACGAGGAGAAAGGAGAGGCGAGATTTGCAAGGGAGGCCCAAAAAAGGAGAGAGCGCGCGAGCGACGAGAAGAAGGCACAATAGTACCAGTGCTCCGTAGTACTCCGTATGAGAGCAATGGAGCACCTTCCACTGGCAGAGCCCAAAATGACCAAAACGACAAGACCTGCGGATGCCGTTTAATTAGCGGGGGGCAGAAGGGGGGCAGGAGCAGGAGTAAGATACATCGACAGGGGCGCAAGGTACGGCGAGGCCATATGTCACTCTGCTGGACGAGTAGGAGCCACTTTGAGCCACTTTGAGCCACTCGGGCCTGGTCGATCCAAACCATTTTTGCAGACCTTTTTCGCCCTTTTCGCTTTTTTCGCCTTTTCGTTTTTCGCTTCAGTTTTCACTTGCCACCAAGCCATCATCCACTCTCCCATTCTACAACCAAAACTGATACACCCACCACAGCTAGAGCGCTAGCCTAGCATTGTTCGGGCCTTGTCGCGTACCCGGAGAATCCGGAAATTGGGCCAGGGGAAAACTTGAGATGAGTGATGGACTCCGCCTTTGCCCGGCCACTGGCTGGCGAGCAGAGACCAGAAAGAAGCAGAGGCTTTAGTCAGAGGTTGTGCCAGCACTGCAACTATACGCGATGTGACAGCTGTTGCAGCACACCGTTACGCCGCCACACCGCACAAAGATACAAGATGAAGTTAGATGCGCTGGACATTTCTCGATATGCAGGCATCACAGCACCTGCAGACCGCTGCAGCGCCTCGGCATTTGGCGCCGAAGAGACCCATAAACCAGAAGGATTCAAAAGAAAGGGCGGAAAGGCTCAAAAAGGGAAAAGACCCAGGCACGCCGCCAGCCTTGCAACCGCCCGTCCATCCTGCGGGAACGATTTGAGGCGGTCGGATCAGCCGGAGCGAGCCCGCAGCGCTGGTTCTGGCACCGGTGCAGCGTCGAGCTGCCCTGTATGGAATCGCAGAGTGGGAATCAGACCACAGCTGCGTCTTGGGGGTCGCATGGGCGGTGAAACTCAAATACATACGTCGTACGACGTATACGCGAAGAAAAAAAGAAGTGATGCAAAAGTGACTAAACGACTGTCCCGATGGAGATGCCGGCAGCGCCCGCGATGCGACTGAGGGACAACCGTCAACGACGTCATTCGTGTGAACTCAATGTCCCGTTTCTTTGATGACAGAACCCAGACGCCAGACCGTTGAAAAGTTGGCAGGGCCCAGACAAACGGCGGCTGGAGTAATCGGGTCTAGGCCGAGTTGTTCGCACGCGATCCGGCACGGAGTCGATCCGGCGGTTGCTTTCCGATCCACGTGGATGTCCGTACTGAATGAAGGCTGTGGTTGAGTGTACTCCGTATGCTTCTCCTGTGTCGCATTGACAAGCCACGATGCTTCTACGCCGTGCATTTTCAATTCTTCAACTATCACGGACTTTGATGCCAGTCTCAGCCTCGGCAGATATGCGAATTACTCACAGATTACGACGTACGAACTACTCACATGAATAAACGAGCTTTACGGAGTAAGTGACTTCTGCAACCCACATGCCATTGCCACTGGAATGGTCAGACACGTGAATGCCGCCAAAATATCTACAATTACACTTTTGGCTTGCTCGTGTGTGTCTCTTTTATCCCTTTTTACCGTGCAGTATGCTTCCTTTGTCCTCTGCGTGCCTGCCGTCGCAATTTTCTGTCACGCGCCAGGTCACATGCCTATCTTTGCTATCGCTGTCTCGGGGCGCCACACCGGGGCAGTCCGCCGACAGTGGCGCTCATTCGCTCCGCGGACTGGCCTACTTTCCCAGCCCTAGGGCAATTCTCGGCTTAGAACCCCAGCTGTAAGCCGAGTAGTAGCGCCTTCCCTTCGCGGACCGTTGAGGTCGTGACTTGGTTCCTGGCCTTTCCGTCGCTCTTTCCCCAACAAACTGCAAGGACAAGGCTTATCTTCGCACGTCAGCTGTGCAGGTCCTTAAGGGTGGACAAAAAAAATAAACATTGAGAAAATCGAGGCTGCCACACCGAAAAACTTACACATCACCACGCCCCCACAACCCGATATACAAACCGCCCCTGACAGGAGCACCCTCGATTTCCAGCAACCATGGCTGCCACCACGTCTGCAGCCTCGCCGGCTCCCAATGAGCTTTGGCGGCATCCGAATCCGAAGGAGACGCCCATGTACCATTTCCTCGAAAAGGTTAACGAGAAGCATGGCCTCAAGCTCGCCAGCTACCCCGACCTGCACCAATGGTCCGTCGACAGCCTTGCCGACTTCTGGGCTGCCGTCTGGGACCATGTGGGCATCACGGCCTCGAAGCCCTACGGCACAGTCCTCCCCACGACGGCTATGTACCCGCGGCCGGACTTTTTCCAGGGCGCCCGCCTCAACTTCGCCGAGAACATGCTGTTCCCCGCCGGTGTCGATGTCGACCCGTCTGCCACGGCCCTGATCACCATGACCGAAGCTTGGGATACGCTTGGCTCGGAGGAGATGACCTGGGCCACGCTCCGGGATAGAGTCCGGCGGCTGTCCGCACAGCTGCGCTCGCCGGCCATCGGCCTGCACGCCGGTGATGTCGTCGCCGGATTTGTCGGCAACCATGCCGATGCCATTGTGGCCATGCTGGCGGCCTCCTCCATTGGTGCCATCTGGACCTCAATCAGCCCCGACAACGGTGTCAGTGCCGTTCTGGACCGCCTTGTGCGTGTTAAGCCCAAGGTCCTTTTCTCCGACCATGCCTCGTTGTACAATGGCAAGCTGTGGCCGAGCACAGACAAGACGCTCCAGATTGTCGACAGCCTGAGTGACGGCGGCCACCTCAAGGCCGTGCTTATCGTAGACTCCGTCAAGTACCCGGGTCCTGAACCGACAAAGGCCGACCTTGGCCTCGAGGCTCTGCGAAATAAGGTCCCCGTCGCGGAGGCTTACGGCGAGTTCTTGGCGAGCGCCCCTGATGAGCCGCTCCGCTTCGAGCCGCTGCCGCCCTCGCACCCGCTCTACATTCTCTACTCCAGTGGCACAACGGGCCTGCCCAAGGCCATCATCCACACCGCGCTCGGCACTCTCATCCAGCACAAGAAGGAGCTTGCCCTGCACTGCTCCATGGGCCCCAAGTCCCGTATGCTCTACTACACGACCACGTCCTGGATGATGTGGCACTGGAGTGTGGCAGCGCTGTCCGTCGGCGCATCTCTGGTTCTGTACATGGGCTCGCCCTTCCGGCCACACGGCGAGCTGTCTTTGCCCAAGGTGCTGTCCGACCTGCGCGTGACGCACTTTGGTACCTCTGCCGCCTACCTCATTGCGCTCGAGTCCAAGAAGATCAAGATCTCGTCTGATCCGTCCATTGACCTGTCGGCCCTCGAGGCCATCTACTCAACCGCAGCACCACTGCCACCGTCAACTTTCCAGTACGTCTACGACACATTCCCCAAGCGTGTTCACCTTGCCTCCATCACTGGGGGCACCGATATTATCTCGCTGTTCGGTGCCCCCTCACCGCTCCTGCCAGTCATTGCAGGTGCTGTTCAGTGCGCTGGCCTCGGCATGGCCATTGCCGTTGCTGACTCGGCCTCTCCCTCCGACGACCCCAAACTGGTCCCTGCCGGCGAGGAGGGCGACCTTGTGTGCATCAGGCCCTTCCCTTGTGAGCCCCTCACCTTTTACGACGGCGACGAGAAGTACAAGGCTGCCTACTTTGAGCGCTTCGACGGCTGGTGGCACCACGGCGATTTTGTTCGCCTCGAGGGCGCCGACAATCAGTCGCTAGTCATGCTTGGCCGGTCTGATGGTGTGCTGAAGCCGTCGGGTGTTCGCTTCGGCAGTGCCGAGATCTACAACATCGTCACGCGCTTCTTTGCCAGCGAGGTCGAGGACTCGCTATGCGTCGGTCGCCGGAGGGCCCAGGACACCGACGAGACGGTGTGCCTGTTCATTATCCCGACGGCAGGCGGTGCCTCGTTTGACGACCTACGTAACCGCATCAAGACGACCATCCGGAAAGAGCTCAGTCCCCGGCACGTGCCCGGTATCATTGAGGAGTGCCCCGGCATTCCGCGGACAAGCAACGGCAAGAAGTAAGTCGGCCCTCAGCATCATATTATTATTTTTGGCTTATAGTCAGTATACTAACTGCCACAGGATCGAGGTTGCTGTCAAGCAGATCCTCTCGGGTTTGCAGGTCAAGACAAACGCCAGCGTCGCCAACCCGGAAACGCTCGACTGGTTCCGCGCGTGGGCCAACTCGCGCAGCTAGAGTGTTTTGGTCATAAAAGGTTTGGAAGGTTAGATAAAAGCGAATAAAAATCAAAAGTCAAGGTTAGACATGGTTTGTCAAAACAAACAAACAAACAAACAAACAAACAAACAAACAAACACAGTTCAAAGCAAAAATAGGACAACAGACAACACATCAAATACATGTGTGTACGTCACATCAATAAAGATGCAAGACCTGCTTATTCAAGTTTCAGTTGACCACCTCTTTTGCCTCTTTCTTCTGCTTCTTTATTTTCAGCCAGCGGGCCGATCCATCCGCCAGCCGATATGATTCTTGTCGTTATTCACCCACACGGCAACTTTGATCCTGTCCGTCTATCCAAGCCTTTCTAGGACTCCCAAGACGGGACTGGCAGCTTTACCGAGCAAGACATTTGAGGATGTGCAAAATATGCAAAAGGGGAAGCGAAGATCAGATGGAAAGACACAGCCGGCCTGCCTATCCAGTTTTCATCCTCGCCATGTCCCATTACGTGCATGTGAAGAAGCAACAAAATCTCACCAAAAAAAAATTCCCAAAAAGGTGAGAACAACAAGCACAAAGCGCCGTTCTGGGGGAGGATCAGTGCCGCCTGGGGTGAGGCGCAAAACCAAGGTTGCGGGAGCGCTTGATTGATCGACAGCCGCATATCAGACCAGGAGGAACCAAAAAGAGGGCCTCAAGAGTCAGAAAAAAAGCACAAAAAAACCAAAGAGGGTGTGAAACAGATATGCAAGAACGAAGACTCGAAATAAAGAAGACAAGGGTCAATGGGAAGAAAGTATAAAATCACAAAAACGTACACAAATGACAAAAGACAAGACACGAAAAATTCAAAAAAAAAAAAAAAAATAATAAAAGATATCAAGACGTAAAAGAGGGCCTCCGGGGCCAAGGCGTAAATAGTCCTGCACAGGGGTTGAAGATCATGGACATCACTGATGCTATCTGGAAAGGTACCAGGGGCCATCACGGCGAGAAATTTCCCAAAAATACAACCGTCCTTCGGGTGACCAAACTTTTGATTGTATCGGCACAATGGCGAGCCAGCGAGCTCTCCCTACCACAGTAGGAATACGGGGGCTCTTCGATCCTTCCCCTGCTGGCGGAAGCTTCTTATTTTCGCTCCCGAGGGAAGGCCCCCAAAACGGAAGGCACAGACAGCGTTCATACTCCGTACGAGTAGACGAGTTCCATTCGTTTGTGTTTGGTAGGCGCGACCCTATGTCGTAACTTCCTTTGCAGGCAAAAATTACACCGTAGCTCGGGATGTGGACCCATATCCAGTTGTTTAGCAAAAAGCTAATAACCGGACGAGACTGGACGAAAAAAAAATAGGGGCCGCTAACCACAACCCACGAAAGCTCGAAAACAATCGCAAATTGGCCTTTTTGAGCTTTGTTGGGAAGAAGGGAGGACGAAAAGAACGGAGAGGGAAGAAAGCAAGCGGGAAGAGAAGACGAAGAGAACGATGAACGAAGAAAAAAAAAAGTGTCCGCGGCCGTACTCCATAGCCGTTTGTGTAATGTGGGAGTGCACGGGCCTTCTTCAACCTGGGCCGCTCCTTCCCTCTGCGTTGTCTGTGTGCCCATCCTTCTTTCCTGTCTCGATGTCCCTGTTCCCGACAATGGGTGATCTTCCTGCTTTATTCAGACGATTCGGTGCAGTGCCTGGGATGGTGAACGGGCAATAGCGACTGGCGACGCAGGGGGCGATACTCGTAGACTTGCACGGCATCTACGGAGTACATATCAGGTACCTTTCATTACATGCGGCGCGCCACGGAGCCGGTAGTATTGGTATGGGTATTTTGGGAAAGGCGTCACATCTCACAAACGACTATTGGTGTTTCTACATTTTGCACACAGCGGACTTGCACGTCACAAAGGGGGATGCGCTAGGCCGGGCCAGACACTAACGCACCGTTGCTGCACAGGCGTCTCGGCGCGCTGGAAAGTGGAGAGCTGAGGAGAGCTGTCGAAAGAGAGGCGAAAAAGCAAAAGCACGAACACCAAACGTCACCAGACGCTTGGTGAGCCTCGTCCTTTTACACCGTCAACCGCGTCTTGTATCTAAATTCTTCCCCTGTGCCTCTCTGCCTCTCTGCCTCTCCTCTCTCCTCTCTCCCATTGTCTTACCTGCATCCTACTGGTCTGTGTGTCTCTCTTTGCAGACTGCGGGTGGCCAGCCTGAGATACGTCGTATGCCTATGCACATCGTTCTGGCAGCTGGGTTCGGAATGTGAGACACCCACACCTCTTCTGTTGCCCTTTGCTGGCCCTTTTTGCCCACTTTGATCGACTTTGGGTCTCTTTGCTTGCTTTTGGCTCTCGATCCTTTGGATGTCTGAGGGTGTATGTCGGCTGCCGCGCAGGAGCACACAAGATAGACGCCTCTGTTTGTTTCTTGTCCTCTCTATTTCAGACGTTTGTGTCTCTGTCGCCTGCCTCACTTTTGCCCTTTTGCCCTGCATCTCCCTTTTTCCACGTCCCGTCAACTGGGCCCCTTGCGTCGCTGTGTTTTAGCGTGCGTAAATTAAAATACCCGACTCGCCGTCCACTGCGACTCTAAAACTCTCTAAAAATCTAGACGTCTGGCTTTTGGCTTTTGGCTCTTGATTTTTGGCTTTTTGGCCTGCTTCCTATCAGGCGCAGGCCGTTCTCGTCTGAGGAGCTTGCTGTGTACTCCGTATCTTGCCTGAATCTCAGACAAGAAAACGCCGCTACGACAGGGAAGAAACCGTTCAACTGCCCATCGACCAGGCGAGGCCCCCAAGACCCCTTAAGGGTGCTTGCTTGCCAATGGCAGAATAGCCCAAGGGGGGAATGGACAGTGGAAAAGGGGAACAAGGAAGAGTCCCGCCGACCACCAATGAGCAATTACCCGACGGGGTCCCGGTGTAGCATTTGCTTGCATATCACGACGGTTCTATGGGGGATGTTCGGTCCCCTTGTAAAATTTGTGCTTCGTACGAACCACTCCGTACCTGAGAGGCATCCGACGGAACGCGTTGCAATTGAATGGTTTGCAGCGAGCACAGCGAGCGCCCCAAGGATCGCGGCTGCTGTCTGCAGGGCGTGCAGAAGCGATGGCGTTGAGGGTTGAGGGACGTTGGGAGTTGACAACTCCAGCAGGCAAAAAGGTGAACGGCCGAGGCAGAACGCTGCGCGTTCAATGACCAGGCTTTCCCGTATCGCACAATGAGCTCCAAATGGCCAGATACAAGCTCGATACAAGAGATAAAAGCTCATTTCAACGGCCGCGAGATGCCTGCTTTCTTGCTAAAATACTGCGGAGAACGGAGTTCTCTCCATGAACAATAGCGTATCCGTTAGCTGGCTCTTGCCTTTTGGGGTGCGCACAGGACACAATGTGCGTGCACTGTGCTTGATAGGCCGAAAAGAACTCCAGGGGGTAGTAAATAGTATGGCGAGTACGGCTGGGTAGCTCTCAGCTGCACTGTGCGAGAACTGCCCATTGTGTCGTACAGAACAAGCTCACAAATCATTCGGCGGGCACACCTTATGCAGGTGCGTTCTCTAGGAAAGAGCAGTGCCCTGTCCCATCCATCGCCTTCCACCCATTCTTCGCTCAGCCGTCCGCCAAAAGTCGCTGTTGGTCGCGGTTTCCTCTTCCCCCCAATCTCCCCTTCGTTCCTTCCCCCTTTTACGCTAAAAATGCCCCCCCTCCCTACCTGTGAGATCTCCCCGTTGCTCCCGCCCAACCTCGTCGACCTTCTCGACCTTCTCGACCTCGCATTGCATTTGCTCCTGCCTCTTGCTCTTGCATTTCCCTTTTCTACCCTTCCCCTTTTGAATTTGGCACCAAAGAATAATTAGCGTATGCAGAACGCCTTCCAGAGAGGGAAGGAACCCACATTACCTATTGCAGGCCGCCGACACCTCCCCAGCAAGCTTGCAGTCGCTTCTTCTGCAGTCGCTCTTTCTCGCCCTCTCCTGGACTCAGGGCCTCTCCTTCCCGTCCGTAGTTGTAGTTGCTTCTTTCTTTTTCCGGCCAGGATCGATCAATGTATTCTTTCCTCCATCTTTTCCTATTCACCCCTCAATCTGCATCCTCGAGATTTTCCTTCTCCTTCTTTTCACAAAACCTCATCCTCAATCCTCAATTTCAGTCCTCAACCTCAATCCTCAATCTCAATCCTCAATCCTAAATACCCTCGACTGCTCGCCGAAGCGAATGCTCCCTTTACCTTTTCCGCCTGCTGCCACTGCCGTTTCGTCGCGGGTTCAACCCCGGTCGCCAACTAACCCTCTTGTGGTGCTTGCCCTCCGTAGAGTCGCCCTCTTATTTCCTCGCTCTCCACTTTTTGCCCTTTGGTGGCTGCAAACCGAGCCAAAAACCGTCTTCGCTCGCTCGTCTTACGACTTTGGCATACCAATTCCCGCTGCCAATTCCCCCCTTTCATCCAATTCCTCCTCTTCCCTTCCCGTAGCGCACAGCGGGCCTCTCTCCCTTTATTTTCTCTGTCGCTCTCTACCCACCCATTCCACCCATTCCAATCCACCCCGTTTCGACTTTCCGCCTGCATTTGCACAACGAATCAACGCTGCTCTCCTCGACCAAACACGAAGAGCAACAACACGAAAAGAAGCTTTGCGCTTCCAACGGCCGACAAACTCATCGGAGCGTCTTTTTTTTTCACCTGTCGCATGCTTTCTTCGTCGACCTTATATCTTTCAAACGACAACCCGGCTCTCAATTGGACCGCGCACCTCGTCAGCCCAGCTTCACCTGACGAACCAGCGATCTTCGCCTTTTTTTTTTTCTCGTCGCCTCCCCCTTTTCCACCACTCACTCTCTCTCACCTCCCACCACGATCGATACCGACAACATCACGATGGATTCGCAACGGCAGAGCGATGTGTCGCCCGAGGCGATGCAGGCACGAATTCAGCAGGCCCGTCGCGAAGCTGAGACACTCAAGGACCGCATCAAGCGGAAGAAGGATGAGCTCGCCGATACCACCCGTTAGTTTTCACCGAGGCCTGCTTCCTCAGTCCGATTTTTTGTTCTTCTTTTGCGTGCCAATTTTTGTGGCATCTCGGCACGTCGTGATGCGTATTATCGTATCCTTTCGGCTCTGATGGTGTCCCTTTTTTCTAACATGACTGTGCACTCTTCTAGTCCGCGCTGTTGCCCAGCAAGCACACGAGCCGATATCCCGGAACCAGATGATGAAGCCCAAGCGGACCCTCAAGGGCCATCTGGCCAAG
This sequence comes from Sporothrix euskadiensis, assembly GCA_019925375.1. NCBI lineage: Eukaryota > Fungi > Ascomycota > Sordariomycetes > Ophiostomatales > Ophiostomataceae > Sporothrix > Sporothrix euskadiensis. The sequence goes on along the minus strand of JADHKQ010000012.1, from coordinate 93,960 downwards.
ATCTATGCCATGCACTGGTCGACCGACCGGAGACACCTTGTGTCCGCCTCGCAGGACGGCAAGCTGATTATCTGGGACGCCTACACGACGAACAAGGTCCACGCCATCCCCCTCCGCTCTTCGTGGGTCATGACCTGCGCGTACGCCCCGAGCGGCAACTACGTCGCCTGTGGTGGTCTCGACAACATCTGCTCGATCTACAACCTGAACCAGAACCGCGACGGCCCCACCCGCGTCGCTCGCGAACTGTCGGGTCACGCCGGCTACCTCTCCTGTTGTCGCTTCATCAATGACCGCAGCATCCTGACCTCGTCGGGCGACATGACCTGCATGAAGTGGGACATTGAGACCGGCACCCGTGTCGTTGAGTTCGCCGACCACCTCGGCGATGTCATGAGCATCAGCCTCAACCCCACCAACCAGAACACCTTTATCTCGGGTGCTTGCGACGCTTTTGCGAAGCTGTGGGATATCCGCGCCGGCAAGGCTGTGCAGACTTTTGCCGGTCATGAGTCCGACATCAACGCCATCCAGTTCTTCCCCGACGGCCACTCGTTCGTGACCGGTTCCGACGACGCCACATGTCGCCTGTTCGATATCCGTGCCGATCGCGAGCTCAACGTCTACGGTGTAAGTTACTGCCAACCTTTCCCTCTATTTTTGCAAAGCTTTTTTTTACGGACGACCGCTTGCGCCCGTATCCCAAGTGCTTGATGAACGATATACAGATGCTAACCGATATGCTGTGTTCCAGTCCGAGTCCATTCTGTGCGGTATCACGTCGGTGGCCACCTCTGTGTCTGGCCGTTTGCTGTTCGCCGGCTACGACGACTTCGAGTGCAAGGTAAGGCACATTTTCTCCAACTGTGCTACCCGCCACTTTGGCAGCAGCTTTTTTGTCTTGTTTTGCGTTCTCTTTGTTTTGGCCAGCACTAACTCTTGCTTTTTCAGGTCTGGGACGTCACACGGGGCGAGAAGGTCGGCTCCCTCGTCGGCCACGAGAACCGTGTCAGCTGCCTGGGTGTCAGCAACGACGGCATCAGCCTGTGCACGGGTTCTTGGGACTCTTCGGTCAGTACACACCGCTCTCCTCCTACTTTTGCTGAATGACCACCGATTGCTAACAACCACGCAGCTCAAGATCTGGGCGTACTAAGGCAATTGCCTATAACGACGAGACGAATGCCTCATTTATCACCGATCCAACAACGACCGTGTTGTGCGACGAATCTTCGCCCTACCAATCTACAAAAACAATATCAAAAAGCAACGAAGGCTAGGAATCACCCCTCGAAATTTCTGCCGAAGACGGACGGCTATGCGGCAACATCGATCTACAATCTATCTACCAGCATCTCGGTGACAATATATTCTCCGCTACCACTTGTCGATAAGCGAACAACGGCAGATTGATGGGTCACGCTCGATAAGACATGCAATGGTCCAGCGAACGCGCGGACCGTTCACAGCCTTCACGAGCAAAACTCACCCAAAATGCCAGCATACCGACCAGCCGACGGCAGAGTCTCGTGCCCAAGCTTTCCGAACCCCAATAGTGAATGTTGACGTTGAACTTGAAAAACAGCAAGTGCTGTCTATCAAGTCATTGCGTTCCTCCCTGTCTCTTACCTTTGTGTGTTTTGCGTTTGTGCATTCAAAACTAAGGTTGGCGAGTTGAAGCAGCGATCCAGTCTTACTACCTTCACGACAGTCTTCATCGGGTCTTGTTTGCTCACGTTTTGTTTCCTTTCTGTCTCATATGTTTTCTGGTTTTCTGCCTGCTTCATTTTCCGTTTGCCAAAAGGGTTTCTTTCTTCTGCTCTGTTCTAATCTTCGGCTCGTTTTGTTTTTCTTTTGCTCGTCTTTTTTTTTACATTTTCTTTTGTGAACCTCTCTCTGCCTTTCTCTTTTTTCACTTCAACTTTTGTTCTATATTCCCTTCCTCCCTTTTTTTAAATCTTCTTTATCTTGTCCAGGACGGCTCCCTTCTTGTATAGTTGGCCGATGTACTACGACATGTGCCGAGTTTCTTGTCCCGCATCCTTACTTTCTCAACTGTCTATTCTTTATTTCTCACCACGCCTACCTCGATCTCTCCCTCAATTACTCACTCACTCACTCACTCACTCCCTCCGACTAAGGTCTTCTACCTACCAGAAGCTCACACTGTCTCTCTAACGATATCCTTTACCATTACTTTTTGTCTTTTTCTTTGTCTGTCAAAAAAAAAACTAGCTCCTTTTTTACCATCTCAAACGTATCTTGCCGTGACCCGTACCGTACTCAAGTTACTTGGTCATATGCCTGACGAAACTGTGTGCTCACTATATGATATGTTCCATGGAGTTGCGATGTTCATCTGTGTAGTAGTCGGTCATACCTGATAAAGCCTAGATGTTTAAGCACGACGCTCTCGGTTCACATTGCTGGATACTTCTGGCTGATGCCATTGTTCTCTCCATGCGTAGTCTCAACACCTAATTCACCACAACCAGACTTTATCTGGTTGCGACTGGCTATCATGCTAAGCAAGTGCGTGTCCCTACTCTTCCATAGCTTTAATCAAAACACACGCCCTCGATCAGTCGATTCTTAACACCGGCAATTATTTGCTCCTATAGAGCACTCAAAGTTCAGTACGAGTGAGAGTAACCCCAGACGTATATGACTGTCACTCGACATGATGGCATCGTGTGTCATGCAAGTGGCTAATACGTTTATATGTGACTGGCTTTAACGTGTGTGTGCGCATTGTCCTGAATCTATGTGCATTCTTCTGTGGTGTGGATGAGATTGTTGGTTTTGTGAAGAGCCGGTTATACTTAATACGCGATACTGGGCTCTTGTGTTGCTTTATTTTGACTTGTTGACATTGGTTTTAGATGTTCTGGCTTCTTTTCTTCGTCTACATCAGCTCATACTTTTTTTAATAGCAACGTATAGTCTCCAAATAAAATCATGCATTTGTTGTTCGTTTGGGTTTTATTTTGTCATGAGTGATATCTCGGTGAGTAATTTTTTGTTTGGCAATAAGAAATGGACATGATGAAAAAAAAAAAAAATTCCCCAACTCATTTTCTAGAGAAAAACCACGTGTAAAAACAATGGCATGAATAGAAAACCATAGAAATGAGTTAAGAATACACGATAAAAACAAACACTTCTAGAGTTTACCATAACAATGAGCTCAAAGTGTGACCGTAAAACAGTTTGTCACCCACACCACTGGCTGCTCATTATGTCCCACAACCAAGAAATCAACACAATGTTCGAGCTGTCTCGTCTTCAACTGATGCCAAATCCGGAGAGGCACGCGATATCGTATGTATACCATGAACAACGTAAGAATTGGTGTTTGTATAGTCTCGTACGGCACGTTTGTTTGCATTGTTTTAGGTTTTAGTATCATAGCCTGGCAGGGAAACGAAACACTGTGTTGGACTCGACTGGTCGGCCTCGAGCGTGCAGGGACTGGCTCAGCTATCATGGTCCGTTTGTTGTTTCAATGACGAGGCTCGTGGTCTTGGCTGCACATCACAAAATTGTAATTCGTAATTAACTGAGAGAGGCCCGTTATCCCTGCTCGTTGTCCACATCTCCCCGCTTTCTGAATCTACTCATCTCACATCTGTTTGCGGCAGTGATGTAGATTCGTCTTGTCTCGACGACCTCGCATATGTGCTAATTTAGACAGGCCCTGGCAGCATTGTACACCGTAGTCACTACTACCTAGGCTATTTGCATCGCATATCGACAATGCGACCATCTCATACGACGTATTGCATCGTACTCACATGGTACAAATAGTCGCCCTGATGTCGTATCACAAGAACATGGCATAAAGGGACAGCAAATTGCCATGAAGCTTTGGATGCGGTTTGCTCTTTGCCGCAGGCTCCACACTGCATCAAAAGCCAAGAAATGCATTCGAACTGACCGTAGTTCGTACCCCCTATGCTTTTGGTTGATTCAACTGAAAAGGACGTGCACCAAATGCCATGCTGTCGGGGCTGGGAAATGTCGATGGAACAACCTCCCGAGGTCGTGTGTTTCGCAATGTCTGTGGTCAGCTCTGGCCAACGCAATTGTCTCGATTGCTTTCTCTTTCTTTCTTCTCTTCCTTTTCTTCGTTTCTTATTTTTCTTCTGGCCAGACCGTCACTCGCTTTCTTTTCCCATTCCGGTCTGGTCCTGATCGACAGAATATCTCTCCCATTTCTGTCCTGAATCGAGGGCACGTCAAAGAATTCTGTAACACGCTAAGAATAGGAAAACGCACGGAGAAGGACTGAGGGCGAAGTCCACTACTGAGTACGTCGACAATCGAAAGAAGAAAGGCAGAAAAGGCGAAAGGAGACAAGGGCCCAAGGAGAGAAGCCAGACCAGGGGTCGGCCAAGGAGAAAAGAAGACTAGAAGGCAAAGTGCCGATCGAACGACGGGGGTTTTTGCTCACGAGGAAGAGTCCAGAGAATATCTTTTCTCGTCTTGGAAGCCCGGCGAAGTGACAGAGGGCATCAGCTCTGTGATGCCTCTTAGCCTTTGACTCTGGAGGCAAATACGCAGTACTCCATATTACCAGCTCATTTCCTCACATCCATGTCAGCACCGCCTGGACCAACCTGCGATCTGGGAGTCTTCTAGTTTATGCTTTTCATCATTTCTTCTGGAAGTTTTTCTGTCTTTCCTGGCCGTCGTCCTGCCGAGTTTGCTCTTTTGCCTCCCCATGCCAGCGGCCAAGCAAGGCCAGGCCCCCGTCGACTCTCCATCCTTCTCCATCTTCTCCATCGAGAAGAGAAGAGAGGACAAGTTAAGAAGTCCCGGTCCCCATGTCGATAAAAATGCTCTGCAACGGACTCTGCCGCTTTTTTGGCAACGCCCAATTTGGAGCGGACTTGTTTAGTTTGGTGTGGCTAGGAACTCCGTACAGGGACACATACGAGTGTGGACGCGCCTCGGAACACGCTGCATCGACGCTGGGCTCAGGGGCTGTTGGTGATGAAAAGAGAGGTCGTGCGTAAGGCGTTTGCCTTTATCCCACACAACAAAATATTGCATCCCGTGATTGCAGTGCTCGTACAGAGTACGTCGCACCTGCCCATTCCTCATCTGCTCGCCGCAGTTGCCGTATCTTGATCGATGGCTGAGAAATCCCTGCTGCCACGCGAATGGGCAGGCGCGGCACGCTAAGACGAGGAAGGCGCGGCGGAGAGAAGGAGAAGAATAGGAGAGAAAAATCTCTCACTAGCAAGTGGTGCGGCTTCCTGCCCACCATCTTCTCCTATATGCGCCCGGCTGGGTATTATTACACCGGTTTTGGCGGCGGCTTCTATTGGGTATCGCTGGTTCTGCTGTTTTTACAGGCTTCGCGCCTGCCTTCTTTGCTTCTTCCATCTGCTTCTTCCCTCTTTCCACATTTGGTTCCTGCCGCAATTTGCATTTTTGGCACCTTCAATCTGCACAAGGCCCAACGCAGCCCTTTCACGTGGCACATGGAAGGTCGAGCTTGCCTTTCGCTCTTTCCTCGTGCATGGTTTAAATGAAGAACCTTTTGACCTCCTTTATTTCCCTGTCTCCTTCCGATCACATTGGACTTTGACCTCATCCCTTTCTCGTCACTTTTTCTTCCCCTCGTTGTCAACCCGATTCCATCTCTCCTACTATTTACTCCGTACTCTCTGCCACGCTGCCCCATTGCCTCTGCCTCGTCCAGAACGCACGCCCTTGACCCGTTAATTGCCTGATCCAGAGCTGCGCATAACATTTGCACCCACCACACGCCCGTTCAAAAAGACCCCTGGCGCCACCACAGACACGCACAAACAAGACATACTTCGTACGCAGTCCAAACTGACATTGGCCCACGCTCCCCGCAACGCAGCTTCACCTGGGCATCAATCGCACACTTTTGCTGTCTTTCGTCACCCCGCGTGCGGTCCACGCTCTCATACGCAGCGAGACAGCTTCGCAGCATATTTTTGAAGATTGCGGCCTCGCTCACGCCGACGCCACTCGGTTTGCCCCCCTCGACTGTTCTGAAACAGCCTGAAGCACCCCAGGGGTTTAGTTTGCGCTGCTCATCCAAGCCAGAAAGGATCGGCTCTGACGCAGTGACCGTGTTTTCACCCCTGTCACTTGAATACCATTCTCATTGTCGTTCTTTTGTTATTCCCCTACGTCAGGCGTGGGAGAAACAAAACAGCAGGACGAGTCACTCGCAAATCCTTCTTCTGTGGTTCTCTCTCTCTCTCTCCCTCTCTCCCACTCTCTCCCAGTCTCTCCCAATCCCTCTTTTAAACCGTACTTCTTCTCGCCTCTTTAGTCTTCCCTGTCAAACACAGACGTTTCGACATTCCTTGACCATCTTCACACCTCCTGCACCCGCATTCTTGCTTTGCACGTAGCACGCTTGCCGCGCGTTCTTCGCCGAACGTTCTTCGCCAAACGTTCCTCGTCTTCCCACGGCCACACCGAGCTTCGAGCCCAGCTTCCATTCCACCCAACCCGCTTGGCCGCTTCTTTTGCCGCTGCATAGCTCTCATCCCTTGCCTTGTGTTGTTTCGACCTCTTGTCCTTTGGATCCAGCCGCGTGGATCCCCTTGCATCTCTTCACATTCTCTCTCCCTTTCTTCAACGCCCAACCGTCTCACTCCCTTCGCCACTCTCGCGTGGCTGTTGTCAATATTCGTGGCTTCCACGTTGCGTGCACCTCGTGGGAACCATCGACTCGTTCCACACCCGACCTCTTTCCTCGTCCACCATTCGTCTGTATCAGGCGTTCTCTTACACGCTGCTGCAGTCATTCTCTGACTTTGGTGACTTTGGTCTCTTGACTTGTCACCGGCTTCTTCCACTTCTTCTTTCCCCCATCCTTCCTCCACTACTCCGAACACACCCCCGGCACTTGAAGGCCTGCTCGGTTTTGCCTTACCCAGGCCGCTCATTCTTGGCTTGTTTGCTCTATTACCTGCTTGCCTGTCCGCTTGCCGTGCGCCTGTCGATACTCGCCGGTTCTATCACAACACCCCCTGGGTATCCTTCCTGCATATCACTGCTTAAAACAGAGAGACCCCCCTGCTCACGCTATCACCACCTTTCTGGTTCCCTTTTCTTCTCTTCTTCCCCTCTTCTTCTTCCTTTCTTCTTTTCCTCTTCTCTTCTCTTCATCATGTCACAAACCGAAGCCCAAGCGGAGTTCCAACAGCTTGTCGATAAAAACAGCCAAGGCTCCGAAGAAGACCGCCACCTGCACCCCGAAGACCGCCTCGCATACAAGCAAGAAGCTGCATCTGCCGGCCTCGACGACTTGGACGAAGAAGAACAGTACCGTGCCGAACAAATTGACGCCGCCATGCGTATGCCATCTCTCAACCACAGCGCCGCTGGCGCCGACTCTGTCTACAAGCTGCCCCCAGCATCCTTCGACTCGGGCCGTGCCACTGGTGTCAAGGGTGTCATTGCCGATGCCCGAAACTACGAGCTGGCCCGCAAGGCCACATTCATGAGCCGTGTCCGCAACGCCCGCCGCAGCGTCTTTGGTCTCGGCCAAGTTAGCAACGGCTCCGTCGACAACGACAAGAAGAGCGATTTCTCATCGGAAGAGGACGAGGACGAAGAGTCGTTCCTGGCACAGTGGCGCGAGACTCGTCGCCGGGAACTGGAGGACGACACACGGCCTGGCGCTCACATTCGCACACGGCGGACATCACCAAGCGTCCGTCTCTACGGCCGCCTCGACACCGTTGACGCTCTCGGCTACCTTGATGCCATTGAGAAGGTCGGCCGTGAGACTGTTGTTGTTGTCTTTGTCTATGATGACGAGGTATGTGCTATGTCATGATGTTACACTGCACCATTCCTTTAGTACTACTTTAGTACTACCGCACTTTCATATATATCTTGTTTTCCTTGCAACATATGCTAACTTTATTACCTTTCAGTGCCAAGTATCCAGCGCTGTTGAGCATGCTCTGCGGCCGTTGGTCTCGGCCTATCCTGCCGTCCACTTTGTCAAGGTCCACTACGACGATATCGAGTTTGACAACGCTGCCGTCCCGGCCATCCTGGCGTATCGCAACCAGGGTGACCTGTTCGCCAACCTGACCGGCCTGATTGAGATGCTGGACGACAAGGACGACGACGCATTCAGCAGCGAGAGCCTGCAGAAGCTTCTGCACTCCAAGGACATTCTGTAAATGTTCTTTCACGCCAATGTCAACGTCAACGTCAACGTCTTTGTCTTCATCTCTTTTCCGTTATTGATTCCCCTTACGCTCTTCGGTCTTTTCCAAACCCATCTCTTTGCGATACCTTTGGATTATTTCCCCTGATTCTCTTTTATAGATTTCATACTTTAGGAGACCAGCCCTCCTCATCATGGCTGCCTTTACGACACTGGGTTTATATTTTGTCATTTCATCTTATCTGGTTCATATTTTTCTGGTTTGGCTTTTTGACTTTTGTTTCTTTTCTTTTAATGCGTTTTATATTGGAATATATCTATCTGGAGATACCAAAGCACGGCTATAGTGCCTGGGGTGTGCTCACAGTGTTCATATCAAATATGGGTGGGAAGTTTGGCCAAAAAATGATACCTGCCAACGCAGAAGCCCTGAGAAGAGGGCCGTACAAATACAAACTTACTTTGAATACCTCTTGTTCGTCATGCCGCTGCTTTTGAAAACACAAAGTTGTGTTGTTTGCACATACAATACATCTCTGTCTATCATTCATTTGTCAAGCACATATAGAAAGAATCATGCAATGGCAGACACTTGTGCTCATCCACTTGACGGACGGTCTTCTCCTGGATAGGTGTAAACAGAGGCGTAGAAGTCACGTGCGCCAGCGACGCTGAACACATTCGACGCTCTGCTGGCTCTACATGGTTTTTTTGACGCCCAAAACATCAAAATTCTGAAACAAGACATCTTTCTGATTCGAAACCTTGCCTCGGTTGATTTTTGTCACGAAAATAAATTAAAGTAGGAGCTCTTTGTTGCGGTCTCCAATGAGTTTGCCCCCCCACGTCACTGTCACCTATTGATTCAGATTGATTTTATTCATAGTTCTCTTGTATTGTGTTCCTTTTTGGAACAGCTATCTAGTAAGTCTTTTACTATGCTCAAATGGAAATGAAGACGACTTCCCAGTGCAAGTCTTACTGCTAATAAATACAAGTGAGACAGAAAGCAAAACAAGCAATGAAAAAAGCCTTGGGCTGTGTATATAAAAACCAAAAAAAAGAGAGAAAAAAAGCAACGCTCAACTCATTAAACATCATGCATCATTGACCAAATCCTTTTTTTGTTTGATTTTGGCTTGGCTTAGTCGAACAGGTCGTCCTCCTCGTCCATGTTGTCGCCGACCAGCTCCTCCACGGCATCATCGTCATCCAACAGCATCGAGTCACTATCGGATGCTTCGTTGTCGCTGTCGTGGTGGTTGGCGGCAATGGTAATCTTGTTGTCGACGAGCTCGACGCGGGCCACCTCGCCGTCGCGGATGTTGCCGCGCAGGATGAGAATGGCCAGCTTGTTGAGGACCTCCTTTTCGATGAGGCGCTGCAGCGGGCGGGCACCGTAGGCCGGCGAGTAGCCCGCGTTGCCCAGGTAGTCCTTGGCGTCGTCGCTGACCACAATCTCGACGGTCCGTCCATTGTCGTTGAGCCGTTTTTGGATTTCCCAGATGCGCAGGTCGACAATCTTGCGGATCTCCTTGCGCGTCAGCCGGTTGAAGATGACAATCGACGAGATACGGTTGAGGAATTCGGGCAAGAAGTAGCTGCGGAGCGCATTCATGACCAGCTCGCGGGTCGTGGGGTCGATCTTGCCGTCCTTGCCCGAGGGGCGCGCGAGGTACTCGGCGCCCAGGTTGGAGGTCATGACGACAATGCAGTTCTTGGCGTCGACAACACGGCCCTGGCCGTCAGTGATGCGGCCGTCGTCCATGAGCTGCAGGAGGACAGTCAGCACCTCCTTGGCAGCCTTCTCCACCTCGTCAAACAGCAAGATTGAGAAGGGACGGCGGCGAAGGGCCTCGGTCAGCTGTCCACCAGAGTCGTGGCCGACGTAGCCGGGTGGAGCACCAATCATGCGGCTCAGAGAGTGCCGCTCCTGGTATTCGGACATGTCGAAGCGGATCATGGCCTTGCTGTCGTCAAACAAGAACTCGGCAAGCGCCTTGGTGAGCAGCGTCTTACCAGTACCGGAAGGACCACAGAACAGGAAGCTGGGCGGCTGGTTGGGGTTGGCGAGACCAGACCGCTGCAGACGGATGGCGTTGGACACGGACTGCACCGCTTCGCGCTGACCGACAACGACCTTGCTGAGGTGGCGCTCCATGTGCAGCAGCTTCTCCTTCTCGGATGTCTTGAGGCGGGTGACGGGGATACCGGTCCAGCGGGCCACAATCTCGTTGATCTGATCGGGGCCGACCACATCGGTAATCATGGAGCCGCTTTGGTCGTTGGCGTCGGCATTGAGCGCGGCATCGGCAGTCGCCTTGTCCTTTTCGAGCTTGCGGATCAGCGCCTCCATCTCGGGGATGGCGTAGAACTGGAGATCGGCGGCGCGGGCCGTGTCGCCCATACGCGCGGCGTCCTCCATCTTGACCTTGAGCTGCTCCAGCTTGACCTTGGCCTCCTGGATATCCTTGCCGCGCTTGCGCTCGCTCTCGTACTTTTCACGCAGCGGGCGCAGCTCCTCCTCGACGTTGCTGGCGTCCTGCTTGGCCTGGGCCAGACGTGTCTTGGAGGCATCGTCCTTTTCGCGCGACAGGGCATGGATTTCGATTTGCAGCTGGCGCAGCCGCCGCTCGAGAGAGTCGATGATCTCGGGCTGCGACTCGCGGGCTACGCGCACAGCGGCGGCGGCCTCGTCAATCAGATCGACGGCCGAATCGGGCAGGCGGCGCGAGGTGAGGTAGCGCGCGGCCAGGTTGGCCGAGGCGACCAGCGCGCTGTCGGTAATGTTGACACCGTGGTGCACTTCGTACTTTTCCTTCAAGCCACGAAGAATCGACACGGTCTCGGGGATGCTCGGCTCCTTGACAATGACTTGCTGGAACCGACGCTCAAAGGCAGCGTCCTTTTCAATGTACTTACGGTACTCGGCCAGCGTCGTAGCACCAATGCAGTGCAGCTGACCACGGGCAAGCATGGGCTTGAGCAGGTTGGCGGCGTCCATGCCGCCCTCGCCAGACGAACCGGCGCCCATGAGCAGGTGAATTTCGTCGACAAAGAGAACAATCATGTCCTTGGACTCGGTAATCTCCTTGAGGACGCCCTTCATGCGCTCTTCAAACTCGCCACGATATTTGCTGCCCGCGACGAGGGCACCGACGTCGAGCGACAGCAGCTTGCATGCCGCCAGGTTGTCGGGGACATCGGCATTGACGATGCGCTGGGCCAGGCCCTCAACGACCGTCGTCTTACCAACACCGGGCTCACCAATGAGCACCGGGTTGTTCTTGGTGCGCCGAGACAGAATGCGCACGACGCGGCGGATCTCTTCTTCACGGCCAATAACCGGGTCGATCTTGCCCTCGCGCGCCATGGCCGTCATGTCAATGGTAAACTTGGCCAGGTTCTCGTTCTCCTGCTCCGTGTCGGCCGTCTTGGAGTCGACGCGGCGGGTGCCGCGGATGGCCGTCACGGCATCCTGGACGAGCTTGGCTTTCGGGATGTTGGCCTCCTTGAGTGAAGCCTGGACCGAGCTGTCCTCGGACAGGGCGGCGATCAGATGGTCGACGGCCACGTACGAGTCTTTCTGGATCTTTTGCAGCTCGGCCGCCTTGCGAAAGACGGCGTGGAGGGAGGGGGAGAAGGTAACCTGGTCTGGTGGGGGGTCCTGGCTGGGCAGGCGGACCAGGCTCTTCTTGAGAGCACGGTCAAAGAGCTGGGGGTCGCCATGGGCGCGCTCAATGACCTGGCGGAGGAAGGAGGGGTTGTTGGCGCCGGCGGGCGGGTTCTGCTGGTCCTTGGACAGATCCGGCGGGGGGTCGAGGAGAGAGACTGTGAGGTGAACGGGCAGCACCTGGGAGTGGGCATACTGCATGGCCAGGGCCACGGCGTCTTCGACGGCCTTTTGGGCACGGTCGGTGAAGTCCATCTTGTTGGATGCCATCGTTGCTGTGTGGTGGGATGTGAGTGTGATGTGCGGCTGCTGTGTGAGACAGCGGGAGCTAGTGGGATGGCAGTTGTGGCTGTTGAAATAGCAGACGTTTGAGATTGAGACTTTTTGGTGAAAGCTCGTTTATTGTTTTGAATTCGAATTTGAAGCTTCCAGAGCTGTTTTGGCAGGATGTCCGAGAGGCGGGGTATTATTTCGAACTCTACCTGCTGCCGAGAGGGTGTGCTCTTATATAGATGTGTAGAGAGGTGAGATGTGTATCGTGAGGTCCCGAGGAGTGAATGGGCTCAGATTGAAGTGTTTGTGCAATGAGGAGAGATGAAAGAGAAGAAAGGAGAGGAAGGGAGAAAAGAGGCAAGAAGGGGCGGCCAGCAGCAAGAAATACCCGTCGGTGACGACGGAAGGTTATATATGCTTTGCTTGCTGGACACGGAAGGTGCGGTGGGACGACGTCGGTCCTGCCTTGTGGTGTGAGACTGCAACGCTCCAGCAGCAGCTAGCGGGTGCTGGTGCTCGGAGGTGCTGTAGCGTAGCTTGCTGGAGAATGCGGGAGGCTACTGGAGGCAGCTAGAGAAGCCTAGCGACAGCTCGTGGGCGCTGATGGGGCGGAAGGCTCTGGAAGCACCGGGCAGGTGCTGGAAAAAGTGCTGCCAGGGCACTGCGATTGGCCCCTGTTAGGCGTGTTTGGTGGGGGATGTACTGTATCTAACTACGTAATTACAGTACGGAGTACAGTATGCGCTCTGGCCAGGGCTGCTTACTATTGGCTAGCGTCGGGGCGGCTCTTTCAATATGACTCAGCCGATCAGGTTAGGCTCGAGGGCTCCTTAAGGGGGACCTCTTTGGGCGCTTGTCAAGGGATGGGGCAGGTCCTTTGGTGCCTTTGGTGTCGTTGGAAGCATACAGTGGTCTGATGTGCACGTGACCCAATCCGAGAAAAATTGGAGAAGGTATTTTTCGGCTTCACTGAAAATCCTCGCAGCACGAGGCGATCGATCGAGCGTGTGTTTGTTTCTCAGCCAGGCGCGCTCACCCTCGACCACCACGCGCACCTCTCTCTCTTTCCCCCGTCTCTTTTGCCCACGCACAAGACACAATGAGCGGGCTGCCAATACGGAGCCTTCGCCAATTGGCAATTGGCAGCAGCCAGGCCCTCGGGCCATTGGCATCTTCGACGACAAAGGCTATGACGACGACGACGACGACGACGACGACTGCTACTCGTGCTGCGCATACATACAGATTCAAGCCCGAGGACCCGGCCGAGTACGCGGCCTGGGCTGCAAAGGTGGCCAAGATACGGGCCAAGAAACGTTACATGCAAAAGCTGCCCTCGACAGCCGCCATCCAGGCCCAGAGACTGCCGAAGCCCAAGAAGCCGGAGACGCTGCCCGCGAAGCCGACCACGACCACTGCACCTGTTGTTCCGTACCGGCGGTACAAGGAGCCGAAGCCGGACCTGACTAAATTCCCCGAGGGCCACGGCGAACAGATCTGGATCTACAACCACATTGTGACGAACCAGGTCGTCTACTCGCACTCGCCAGTCTTACGGGTGTGTACCGGACTCCAATGCTCTTGAGGCTGTTGACATTGACAATGCGTTTCCCGGATACCATGCTGACTTCTTCTTTCTCTCCAGCAAAACCGCGCTCTCAAGCAGCTGCCGTTCAACGGCAAGCAGACGAAGCCGGCCAAGCTCCGCAAGGACTACTGGCAGCCCATGGCACTGCTCCAGTTCAACGAGGGCGAGGGTGTAGTCGGCCGGTCCGTGTATCAGAAGCTGCGCGAGTTCCGGCGGGTGCACGAGCTGTCGTGGGGCTACCAGAGGAAAGATTTGTACGCCATGGACCGCAAGGCGCTGGGCGAGGGCCTGAGCGACCAGCGGGCCAACAGCATCGCCGATGTGGCGGCCGTGCTGGCGGGTGCAGGCCAGGGCAACCGGATAAACGTGGGCGGCGCTGAGGCGTCGTCCTCGTCGTCCGCGGCGCTGGCCGATGTGATTGTGTTCTGGGCCAACGACCAGGACCGCAGCCTTGCCGAGAAGTGGTCGAAGAATGTGCGGCACGCGGCTGGCATGCCGTCTTTGTCGAATCGGACGGCTGTTGTCGAGGAGGAGGCGCCTGAATTATAGTTATAGGCTTCTAAGAGGGAAGCCGTGTATATATGACCAAAAAAAAGCGCGACGGAAATAACAATTGTCCTTCTTTTTGTACTACGACATCATTCAAAGTCGGCATCAAAATCTCAAGCTGGCGAGGGACTGGAGGAGAGAGAGAGCAGACAGCGGGTTAGCTAATCATTGTATAACAGACATTGTATGAATTTACGGCATCGTAACATTTGTAGATTTATATAAAAAAAGAGCATAAAAAGCAAAAAGGCACGCAGAGCATCGGAACGAAAGTATTGTGTTGAGACAAACAACGAAAAAATGTATCCCTTATAAATCGGGGTTGCAATTATCGTAGAGCATACTGGGGATGGATTGTATCCCGTACTTGTAGAACGCCATTCTCATGATCCCAGAACTAACAACTTGGCAAGAACGTCAAAAACAAGAACAAAGCAAGAACAAAATAAAAGCTCATCAAAACTTGAGCGCAAACTGCTTCAGGTACTCGTAGTCGGGCGTGTTGGCATCCACACAGTCGCGGATAATCTTTTGGCCCTTGGCACCGTACTTGGACGCCCACTCGGCATCCTCCTCGTCGGTCGAGGGCGTCTTCTTATGCGACGTCCGCGCCTTGAGGCCGGTGCTCGCCAGGGCATCGTTGTGCCAGCCAGCCCACTTCTCAAACGCGGCCGTGGCGTGCTCTTGGCTCGCCGAGTCGTCCCACTGCAGCATCTCCGGGCGGAAGTCGAGGTCGACAGCCTTGCAGAACGCCTCGATGCCCTCGGCAGGGCGGTCCAGCAGGTCGTCGGCGTCAATGATTGTGATATCGTCGTCGCCCACCAGGCCCTGCTCGCGCAGGTAGTCAAAGAGACGGCGCAGCTCCGTGTAGCCGGCCTCACAGGGCATAAACTCGTTGAACTTTGTGGTCTCGACGAGCGGCGGCACCGTGCAGCGATAGTAGGAGGGGATGGAGCGGCGCGGGTGGCGGATCAAAAAGGCAAAGCGGAACTTTTGCAGAGTAGCGAGGGGAAGCGTGGTCGGGTTGGCAGTGCGGTCGCCGGCCTGCTTGTCGACGCCATTAGCCTGGCCGGCAAGAGACGGGGCCACAGATGTGGGCTGGCCCTTTGGCGCAAAGAGGTAGTATGCCATGTCCTTGATGAAGACGCGCTGGAAGTGTTAGAGGGGGCTCCTCGACGGGTCAAAAAAAAAAAAAAAAAAAAAAAAAAAACAGAGCTATGGTTGCCCATGGTTGCCTACCTTATCCTGGTTCAACAGGCTGTCGAGGACGTCCTTGTAGGTCGTCTTGGTGAAGCCACTCTCCTCGCGGAGCTTGGGCTCGTTGGCAAAGCGAGCACCGAGGCGTTCGGGGCCAAAGTAAAAGGCATCGCCAAAGGGCTCGTGGGCACACGAGAGGTCCTCTGGGCGGGTCATGAACACCTGGGTGCTGTTAGTAAACGTTTGCATTTTCCAATGTATCTGCTTGTGGTTGTCTTACTCTCTCAAAGGCAGTCGAACAAGACCGCGGATGGGTCGCAACGAAGATCGGTCGGTCGGCCATGATGGGTATAGTAGAAGAGGAGGAAGATAAGTCTGGTGGGAGTACGATTGGCAGAGGGAGTATTTGGACAAGTTGATTAAGCTCCTAAAAAGAAAGAGAGGCAATGTTGATAGAGAGGGAAGGTGCGATGGAGGAAGTGTAGATAATGGGAAAGAGGGAAGAAGGGAAGAGAAGGAGCAGGATTGGAAAAGATAAGGCAGAGTAAGAACCAAAAAATGCAATACTGTGCAGAGTGCAAAACTTTGTTATCTAAGATACAACACCAGTGTGCGTTGGCTGTTGGGGATCACCGTATGTATATACAGTCTGGAAGGCCACGAAGATACCAATGTATATCAAAAGACAGAAGACAGAAGACACAAAACACGGACAAGAATAAATCTCTCCCCCTCTTTAGGTCCCCCACTCCCGAATCAAGCAGGAACAGCGAGTTAGCTCCCGTTCTCGTGGTGATGCCGAGCTGCCCTGGCTCGTACAGCAGGAGCGATGCACGAAATGTTGATCTTGGTTCGAGGACCGGAGGGAAGGAGCGAGGTAGTGTACATGTGGGCCTGTACTGTCCCGCAGCCGACTAGTGCTGAGTGTGCCAGAAATATAAAAAGATACATCTTCTTTGTTCCCCAGAAGTAAGTGTACCTTGACCAGGTCAAAGCCGCTCCCACGCTCACCCTACGAGTACTCAGTATTCCTGCTCCTTCCTCTCCCGTGCACCGTCGACGTCACCACGCGCGGGCAGACTGCGCTACACTACATTAAGCGGGCAACTAGCCTTGCAAGAGAAAAAGAACGAGGAGACGAGGGATGTGAGAATCGATGGACCGAAAGGCCAAAAAAGCCAAAAAAAAAAAAAAGCCAAAAAGAGTCTTTCGGTTTATTAATTTCTCGACGAGCCAATCCTGCAGTTTGTATTAGGTGTTTGATTGTTTGAAAGTTCACGAGCTTTTTGCCTTCGTTCCTTCCTTTTGCTGCCTCTTTTGCTCTTTTTTGGCTTCTTGCCGTTTTGGGCGGCCTCGGGGACGGCCTTGTTGAAAACTGGCGCGAGGGCCCTGTTTTTACCCGTTTGGTGGTTCGCTGTGGCGAAAACTACGTAAAAAAGCGTCAAAACGAAAACAACAGAAAAGAAAAGAAAAAAAGAAAAAGAAAAAGAAAAAAAGCCACAGCAAGGCTGGACCTTCAAGGACCGTCCGAGAACCGCACATGACTGTGCATGACCGATTGACCTCTGCCGTTGTCCTTTGCAAAGCTCAACATATCGGCGCCAAAAAAAGAAGAAAAATAAAATAAAAAGAAAAAGAGAAAAAAACTGCAGAAAAGAGGATTCCGTGTGTCACGGTAATTGACGGTAGCTGCTATGAAGCTCGGTTTCTCCGTTTCTTCGTTTCTTCGCCGCCTTCTTTTGCTTCTTTGACCGCAAAGGCCGCAATTAGCCTCACAGGGGCCGAGTACGTTTGCATGGGTCAGGCAGACGGACCGTGACTTCTCGGCTTTGCCCTCTGCCTCGTAAAGCTCTGCCGTGAGGTACATTGCCTCGCACCACGTCTGACGGAGCTTTGTTCTCCCCTCAAAATTAGCAGAATAAAAGAAAAATAGACAGAAAAAAAACCAATCTAAAATCGACTCCGCCTACAAGTGCAGAGCTGGGACGTGGAAGAATGAATACATGTTGGAAGCTCGTTGTGCACAAAATTGTCCTTTTATCTTCTTTCCCGAGCATTGAGCATTCTCCATAAAGAGTACGGAGTACATGTGTACCTTTGAAAAGTACTCTGTACAGGTGTTTGCACAGATGTATGTGCAGGATGCATATACTTTCGACAGGGCTGCCCAGTTTTTTATTGACTATCTATTTCCATTTTATTTTCAAAAGCCTTGCATGTACATGTACCTTAAGAGCAGCGCCCCTCATTGTACCCCCATTCTTTTATTTCTTTTATTTCTACATTGCCTTCGTTGGCTGGCCGTGGAGGCTGGACGAAAATATCAAAAACATTGCGTGGGATGCCTTTACTTTATGGAAACTCAAAATTGGGGGTATACGAGTATTGATGCAAAAAGGTGACGAGGCGCCCAGGTGTGTCGACTGCTACGGTTGCTGTTCCCTAGCATCTTACAGGTTACGGAGTAATACTCCGTACAGGCATAATCATATCGTACATATTCCTCCCCCATGAGCCACTTCACTTACAGCACAAGATAGGCCCGTGCCACCCGCATCGCCGCCTCATGGTTGCCTGCCAAAAGATAATATGTCCGCAGGTTATAGGCCGCCTCCGTCCGCAGATCGGGATAGTGGCCATTATGACGACTGGCCTCTTCAGACTCGTCGTCGCGATCTGCCTCGCGCAGCACTTTGCCGTAGAACTCGGCTGCCAGCGCATGCAGACCCAGCAGGTGGTATGCGCGGCCAATGTTGTAGTAGGCCTCGCGTCGCGCGTGGGCGTCGTCTGTTATTGCCGCGGCGGTGAGCCGTTCGTCGGCGTACCTGTACAGGAAATGGAACCCCTGCGTCAGCAGGTACTGCCGGTTGTCGGCCTGCCGCTTGAGCGCCCAGTGCACATACGAAAGCCCAATGCACAGGCTGATGACGGGGTTACCGGGGTCGACGGCCAGCGCGCGCTGGTAGTAGTTGAGCGCAAAGTGGTAGCTCATGGAGGCGAACAAGATGTGTCCGTAAACAACAAGGAGGCACGTGTCGAGCCGGTCCGTCATGGAGGCGGCGTATTCGCCTTTGTCCTTGTCCTTGTCCTTGTCCCTGCCCTTGTCCTTGCCCAACTCGCGCGACTCTTGCTTGATGGACTCGTCGCGGGACCGGATCTGGCGCAAGATGTACTTTTGCGCCGGGCTCGAGCTGAACCACATTGACGGCGACCGGCACAGCCGGCACATGGTCGTGAAGAGGCGGTAGCAGTCGGTCGTGTACGGCCGTTCGCGCATAAAGTAGCGTGCCACAGCCACACACGTCTGCTCGTCGCCGGCGCGCACGGCACACGACGCCCACGCGAGGTGGATCAGAAACATACTGTCCTCCTGCCGGTACACGGTCGAGTCGTGTGCCGACTGGCAGACAGCGTAGGCCTCGGCGGTGCGGCCGGCATGCGCCAGACCCAGCGCGTACTCGAGAAACAGCGCCAGCCAGTCGTCAAAGGGTATACCACGGTAGTCACGGCGAGCAGACACGGGCGGGACGACAGGTGCGGTCGGGGCTGCGGCTATTCCTAGCAGTGCTGGATCAATCTGCGAGTTGGCAAGAGCTTGCGCTTGCGCTTCTGCATCGGCGGGCGTGAGGTTCTGGTGCAGTCGCTCTGCTAGAGCCGCGAGGTGGCTGCTATGCTGGCCAGGGCCAGCCTTGGCTTGAAGTTCACCAACACCAACACCCTCAGCGGGAGCTGCTGTCGCCGCCGCCGCCGCCGCAGCTCCCGTATGGTCGTGCAGAAAGTTGTTGACGCCCAGGAACTGCACGTACTTGTCCCACGTGTAGAACTCGCGGAACGACCGGAAGTCGTCGATAAGCTCCTTGGCGGCCTCCATCCACTCGGCCGATGCATCCTCGTCGCCGGCATCGGCCCGTTCTTTGAGCTCTCGGCACACTTGGTAGCGGCCACGGAGACGAGCCGAAGTAGACTCTTCAAACTCGGCCTGTTCGGCCGGACTGGCAAAGAAGCGCCGTGCATGGCCGCGGACAGCCCGCCAGCGCCTCTGCTGCCCTGGCTTCTGCGTACGCCGCTGGGGAGCACGGACACGGGTTGTGCCAGTCCTGACCCGGCGTCGTGTCGTCATCTTCTCGCCATCTGGCCCAACAACAACATCGACATCATCGCCGTCTTCGTCGCCATCCTGCCCAGCAGTCTTTCTCGTCCGCCGTTTCCGTTCGGTCGAAATGAGAATCTCCTGCCCATCGGGTCCCTTGCGGAACTTGCGGTGCCGACGCACGACTTTACCCTCGCTGTCGAGAAAGACGCGGTACGCTGCCGTCTCTAGACTGGCCATGGGGCCGCGGCGTTTGCTTGGTGCAGCGCCCTCGGCAGCACCATCGCCTGCTGGTTCGGCACCTGCGTCGTCTTGATCGTCTGCTCCGCCGTCTGGATTTTGATATCTCTGCCGCTTCTGCTGAGCAGCCTCAAGTGACAGGGCTTCGTTGACCAGAATGTAGGCCTGCTCCTTCTCTTGCGCCTTCTCGTACATCTTGGCCAGTTCGTACCGCGCATCAATGTTCTCATCGTCTGCCTCAATGGCCGCCAAAAAGCTCTCCTCAGCTGCTGCATGGTCGTGCAGCTCCAGGTTGCATTTGCCCTGCAAAACGAGCGCATCGGCATCGTCGTCGGCAGGCGACACGCCTGCGCCAGCGGCACTGCCGTCGCCAAGATCGCCATACTCGCCCGTGAGCTGATCATAGCCAGCATTGAGCTCGGCTGCTGCTGCCCGGTTGAGATCGCGGTACAGCTCGAGATACTGCAGGGCCAGCTCGAAGCGTTTGGAGCCAAACAGCTCGGCACCCACGTCCTTGAGCAAGTGTGGGTACAAGCGCATCGACTCGGTCGTGCTGGCATCCTGAGGGTCGATCCAGGAGAGGTGGTCGATAGCCTCCTCTTCGTGGCCAAGCTTGAGTCGGTAGATGGCCAGCTTTGCTCGCAAATCCACGGGGAGGCCCTCGCCGTATGCCGCCGGCGGGTAGCGCCCGGGCTGGAACCCAGGAATCTTGCGCCGCCGCGGCTCGTCGTAGCGGTCCCACTCTCCATCTTCGTGTTTGGTGTTGTCGTTGCTGTCGACCTCTTTCCAGTAGGCCTCGTCTGGCCCTCCGCGGCCGAGCATCCAACGCGCCATGCTTTTGAGGACCGCAATTGCCTCTTCATACTGCTCCATGGCCGCGTACAGCTCCACATAAATGGTGACGTCCATCCACGAGAACTCCTCGCCGTCATCCAGTGCCAGGTACGGCGCAAAAAAGCTGTGGCTCGCCGCGCTCGACTTGCCCCGCAGATATGCCACCGCCTTGCGGTACGCCTTGATAGCCGCTTGTATCGTCTCCGACCCGCGCACCGAGTCGTACGACGCCTCGGCCAGGTTGCGGATCACTTGGAGGGCCAGCGGCCGCCGCTTGAGCACACGCACGTACTCGGTCGCCGCGTTGGTTGCCTGCCCAAATTCAAGACACACGTTGGCTTTCCCCAGCCGTGCGGGGATGTTGTCTTTGTCGGCACGGATTGCGCCTGAGAAACACAGCCGTGCAATCTGCAGATTCTGCAGCCGCCGGTTCTGCCGCTCCTCTTCGCGGGCACCGTCGTCGTCGTCCTCGTCTTCGCCTTCGGCAGGCTCTTCCGCATCGACGGCCGCAGCTTCCGCCAAGGCAAAATCAGCCGTGCTCAGCCACCCGGCCACGTTCTTGGGCTCCAGATGCGCCGCAAACACCTTGGCCATCAGAGACTCCTCGCGCCGGCCCAGGTCCTCGTTGATGGATGCAAGCAAGTTCCAGGCCGCGTGCGTCTCGGCATTGACGCGGATGATTTCTTGCAGAACCTCGAGCGCATCTTCGTAGCGGTTGTCCATGAACAGCTGGTGCGCCTGCTGCAGCCGGAACTTGACCTCGACCGAGGGTTCGGCCGCTTTCCGTGGGCCGCGGCGCTTGCGTGTCGTCGGCCCTGCTCCTGTAGACTGGCTCACAGCACCGGTGCCGAGGTGCTCGGATAGAAACGCATTGCGGCTCGCATCGAGGCGTGCAATGTCGGCCTGCAACTCGAGGTAGTCCGAGTCTGCGTCCGAGACCTCGTCAATGTCGTCATTCTCGCTGTCAGCTGGCCCGACCGGCGAGCCTGTAGCCGCTGTAGGAGCTGCACTGTGGTCGTTGTCGAGATGATACGCGTCGTTTGTTGGCGCATCTTGCACGTCGATGTCGTCCATGTCCACGTCGCGTGCCATTATCGATACTGGTGAGTAGGTTATGGTGGGGCTGTATATTCGTTATGTCATGCTGAAGAGATTTTGATTCCGCACATAATTATGCACTCTTTTGTTTCTGTCTCTGTTTCTGTTTCCGTTTCTGTTTCCGTTTCTGTTTCAGACCCAAACTCGTGGTTTTGGGAAATATCAATGTTGGTCGCGAAACAGAGGCAAAAGAGCAAGTTCGACGTTGAGCATTTCAGTGGAGACATCACGTGTGGCGACTCGCGCCAAAAATATGGAGTAAAAGTCTAGGCAAGAGCGACCGGTCTTGGATTGTTTGAGCATTCTAAACCGTATTCGACTACCAGATTGCAGCAGCCCTGTCGGCTGATTTGCCTTAGCGCATTGCTCGACAAGCAACATTAAACATAAGCTTTTTTCCACGACATATTCGTACACACTCTAACCGACCTGGTACAAGCCGGGCTTCACTTGACGACATATGACATATTGATACTGTATTGTATGTACGTGCTATGGTATATTTTCTCAGCATTACCTTCTATTAACGTCTTGTCGTAATCATGCATCTTAAGGTGTAACAGAATTATCAATAGCTATTCACTTTGTAGGCTCCTTTTTGTCTTTAAGAGATGGTCATAAAATATAGAAAAACGTGAAAAGTAAGAAAAAAACAGAGAAATCCAAACGAATAATAACCCATGACGCTGTATTCCATGCCGCTCGTTCCGACTGACATCGACGCCCGATCGCCCAGGAGAAAAGGAAGCGCCCGCCGTCCAACATATAAATTGTTTTTCTGTCTTGTTCAAAACACAACACAAAAGACACAAAGACACAAAATACCCGCTCACCAGCCATGCTCTGTTCCCAAAGCATCGTGTATTCGTAGCAGTTCTTCGTCTTGTATATAGTATATCGTTTTCGGTATAGTCGTCGTGTATTAGGGCCGCTCAAAATCAGTGTTCGCAATACTGCCACCGCTTAGTTGTCGGGGTCGGCAAGCTTTCCCTCTGCTTTTGCTTCTGTAAAAGCTGTTAGTTCCAGTTCATATAATCAGTTACGCAGGGGTTCTGCCTTACCTTTCACTTGCTCAAACACCTTGAGCATCTTGCGCCGGGCACCAAGTGCATTCACACCACGCTCCTCAAGCTGCTTGTCATCCAACTCGACCAGGTCCATCCACTGCATGTCCTTGAGGTTGTCGGTGTACTTGTGCAGACGCAGGCTACGCAGCCAGCTGGGAATGTCCTGCAGCAGCGTAGGGTCGGTCGGGTCCTCTGGCGGCTTTGAGCTGCCACGGCGTCCCCGCGGTGAGCGGCCCCGGATAATGTCTGAGTGGTCTGACAGGTATCCCTCGTGAGGAAGGCCAAGCTGGCCCAGGTTCATGCCACCCAAGTTCAAAGAGTTGCTCATCAGTCCAGAACCATCGTAGGCACTCAAAAAACCATTGTTCTGGGGCGAGGTGAAGGGAATCCCACCGAAGCCACCCTGCATCGCGATGCCAGGTGAGTTGGGCCGCGACCGGTGTGCGCCAAAGCCGAGCGGCTGCTGGCCAGGAACGGCCAGCATGGGCTCGCTGCGCAGAATCTGACCGTGCTCGTTGACCATAACAACGTTTGTCGTACCACCCGGCAGCTGGATTGTGGGCGCACTGGGGGACAGCGGGTTCTGGGGAGCTCCTGGAGCGTCGTTAGACCTGGTGCGGCGGTATTTGCGGACATCATCGAGGAACACACGATTGTTAACGGTAGACAAGGCGGCAAGCTTCATGGCTGTGGCATTCGCAACCATGTCGGCCTGGTTTCCACTCTGCTGCTGGCTGAAATTGGCGACCATGGGCGTGTTCACCATTGATGCCCAGTTGCCATTTCCGCCGTAGGGCGAAAGCAGCGGCAGGTCGGCGTTCTTATCGGCGTTGATCGTCTGCGGCGCAAGTGTCATTGGCGGGCGGGGAGAGCGGAGGCCGCCGGCAGATGGTGGAGGCTGAGAAAATTGACCCATTGGCGGCTGTCCTGGCGAAGTCACGGACGGCTGTGCAGGGTTGGCTGTGGAAGACGGGCCCCATGGTGAAGTCGGGTTCTGGCCGTTGGAAGCTCCGGGGAGAGAAGCGGAGCCGGCCACAGCATCAGCAGGGGTAGAGATCGTCGGCGTGACCAGGGAGTTGCGCGGATCGATGGCGCTGTTCCGGTTAGAGACAGGCGGGTTTCCTATCTGCTGGGTGTACTTGGCCTTTTCGGTCGCAATGGCGGCGGCAGCGTCGGGGAACATGGCGTTGATGGTCGAAGGGTCCAAACCAGACTGGCGCTTAACCGACATCATGGAGTTGCGCGCCATCGAGTTTCTTGCCGAGTCCACACTGAGCTTGTTCATAGCGTCGCTTAACCGGTTCGACATGGGGTCTAAGGTGTTGTGTGTTAGTACGACGATCTATACCAGTAGCAAAAACAAAATCAAAAGCAAAAGCAGAACAAGAGGCAAAAATAAAAATAAAAAGCAAACGGACCTTTGTCAAAATTGGCGGGCGACAGAACACCAGACATGGGGTGGTTCTTACCCATTTGCCGCAGCACCTGAATGAAGAAGCGGATCTGAACCTGCGTAGTTTGCTGCAGCAGTGCGTACAGTGCGGCGGTGCGCTCGGCCTCGCTCAGCACACGGAACCACTGCTCGATGGCACTCAGCTCGTCCTTAAAGTCCTGGTCCAGCGTTGCTGCTGCCATCTCCTCCAGCGTTGTCTCGTACTGATCGATATCAGCGATCCACTCCTGGGCAAGCTTGTCCTGGGGATCGAGCTCGCCGATGCCCGGCGGCGGAGGCGGCTGCGACTGGCCATAAAAGTCGGACGATGGACGTATGCGGCTAGACGGACTTGTGCCCGACAGGGCAGCCATATCGGCGGAAGCTCGGAGGTGCGCATTGCCGGCCATGGTGCGGGACGAAGGCGGCCGGAGGGACGAGGGTTGGCTGGCCTCGGGAGTGCTCATTCGGTTGCCGGCAAGGTTCGACATACTGTTCATGATCGGCTGTGCCGATCTCGTGAGTTCGGAAGAGGAGGGTGCAGCGGTGGAAGAGGGGAGAGGTGCGTGGCGAGAAAAAGAGAGGGGAAGGGACAGAAGGTGAAAGAGAGAAAGAAGAAAATGAGGAGGAGGAGGGTGAGAAGAAAGAAGAAGATACGAAGGTGAGACACGTGAGAGTTCAGAAGCCGTGCGTTTGAGTAGCGCAAGAGCAACTGTTGAGGATACGTAAGAAAAGAATACAGAAAATCGGAACCAGGAGGTTGCAATGAGCAAAGGAGAAGGACGGCAGAAAAAATAGAGGAACGACTCGGTGCTAGGCAAAGACGACAGTCTGGGGCCGATTTGCTGCTAGCATATGAAACAGGGCTAGAAGCCTGTTGAGAAGAGTACGAGCACGGAGTACGGAGAAGGGGACGTGTGGGCGATCAGTGGCCCGTGACAAGTAATGCGCGTTTCGAGATTTTCCAAGGACTGGCCCGAAGCAATACTTGTTGGAGAAGAGAACAAAGAAATACCGGTTGCGTGGGCACGGCCGGTTCGGCTTGGCGAACGGATATCGTGAAAGGGAAGAATTGAAGAAAGTATGGTGTACGCTGCTGTACGTCGTCGAGCGAAGCGGCGTTCTGATCGTGGGAATCGTGTGTAGAAACGATAGGGCGGCGTCTTCTGTGCTGGGCGCTCGTGAAGCAGGAGAAGTGAACAGCGAGTGTTCTGTGGTTTGTGGGCCCCGCAAGGTATTTTTTGTTTCTTTTATTTTTGTTCGAAACGGCTCCTGCAGCTCAGCTGCCCTAAGAAAGGAGGAGGAGACCTGAAGGAAGAGAGAGAGAGGGAGGGGTGTGGTGGCGTGTGTGGTGTGAAGACCGATTCTGGAGCAGAGAGCGAGAAATCGTTAGTGGCCGCTGTAAGAGGAGCAATGCAACATTGAGGCACAAGAAGACAGCAAATGATAGCAGCGGACCGGCCCAAGAAACAGGAGGGTCCCGTAAGCTAGAGCAGTAGCTGATGCCCGTCCAGGGGGAAGGGGGACTTGAAGAAGAGAAAGGAAGGGGACTCGGGGGAGTGTGAACAGTGTGAAAGGCTTCCAGGGGGTTTGTGGTGGTGTGGGCAAGTGGGCAGTGGGCGAATTTCAGGGTAAGCGGAGTTCGAGAACCATGGAGGGAGGCAGTGAGCGTGCAGGGGGGCAGCGGCACCGTCACGACAACCGGACAATGGACATCCTTCAAGCTCCCGGACCTTCTTGTTCTTCGGACGATAAGGCGCGGCGATCCATGGACCGGAAAGCGTGCCGATGAAGATATCGAGCAAAAGGGCAAGATGGAAGAGTAGCAAATAAGGCAGACGATGGACAGAAAAGAACAATGGAAGCAAAGCAGAAACGAGAGGAAGGCGTCGAGGTACACCAATGATCATGCAAACAGGAGGGGCTGCTTGGGTGTCAACCTACAGTAAGTTGGGGCTGTGGTGGGCCAGTAGCAAGTCCAGGCTGAAGCCGGAGGTGCAGATGCAAAGGATGCAAAGCGGTGCAGGAAGAAGCGCTAGATGTCGAGAGCCAGTCGAGCAGTCAAGCAGTCAAGTTATTGAGGCTGTTGAGCAAAAGGGTGAGAAGCGAGCGAGCTCGAATATACGAGGTCGAAAGATTGAGCGGGTGGGCTTTGTCTTCCAAAGACGGAACGAGACGAAATCGATTCGAGGGATCCGGATCCAAAAAAGAGGAAATCCAAAAAGGGTTTCCAAAATGGGAGGAGACAAAGAGGAGCAGAAAAGCACAGATATTAAGGGAACGAGGTGTCGAACCGGAGAAGAAAGAAAGGGACGAGAAGGAAGAGAAAATAACAATTGAGGACGAGGGCGTTGCCCAGTGTTTGCCGGCCTGCGAAGCGAACGAAGAAAAGCGGCAAAGATGGCGATGTGTCGAGAAATGCAAAATGATGCAAAATGATGCGAAAAATTGCTGCAGAAATAAGGGAAACGAGACAGAGGTGGTGTGAATCGAAGGATGACAGTGTACGCAGTACAAGATCAAAGAACGCAACGGTCTCACGCTCACGTAGACAATAGACGGGGAGGCGGACGAGGGAGTGTGTCGAGGAAAACTCGGGGCAGAAAAAAAGGTCCAGAAAAGGTACCAAAAAAAGATGGGAAAAGAAACTTCTGAAACGGTGGGCGATATTAGGCCAGGGCCCCGACAGGGCCCACGAGTGGCTCTATTTAGTACTAGCCCACTCGCATGCACCTGTACTCCGTACGACGTAATACCTAGGGAAGGTAGGGATAGGGGAGCAAAGGAGCAAAGGCCGGAAGGGAAACAGCGACCGAGTCATAGGGCGCCAGGGGGAAGGAAACATGGCCTCGTATTGCCGGATTGGGGGCTTTGAGTGTTCCTGGGCCTGGCTAGGCCCATCGCCGTTGCCGTTTGTGCGGATGCTGGGCCGGTCGCGCCTGTCCAACGCCAACAGGAGACATTGATTCAATGACATTTACGTCGTAGACAGCAAAGACATCTCGTATGGGAAGGAGCCACAAAGGGCTTTCGTGGCATGAGAAACAAAGCAAACCAGGAAGCGACGATCGTGCAGCTCTCGGAGGATGTTTCTTCGGCCTCCTTTTCGTCCCTTCTTTTTCTGGTGGCTCCAGCTCATTCTCTACTGGGGGTGAAAATACGGGCAAGGCTTGGTTCTTAAAACAAGACCGTTATGCCTCTTGTGATCTGCATCTTGGGGAGTATGAGAAACTCTAGAGTACTCCGTATACTGTTCGTCTCTTTAACTACGGCCACGTTTTTTGAGCCTCCGGATAAGATCCACCAAAGTCTAAAAGTCCTGGCAACCGTCCTTGCTACTTTAAGCGCGGCAGCGTCAGTCGTTGGAGTAGCTTTCAGGATGCATACAAGTACGAATGTCTACGATTGTCTTACTTACGACCACCACTCGGTGGCTGTCTCTTGTAGGATGCAGTTTACGGACAGGCAAGACGGACAACTGCCCGTAAACTGCACCCAACAAGCAAAAACTTGGAAATCTTGTGAAAGAATGTTCCTTGTCATTCATGCGCCCCGGCCGTGGGGAGAAACGAACTGAGCTCGAGGCGCTTGGTAATAGACAATGAGAGGACAAGTCCTCTTGATCTTGGCACGAAAGAAAATATCCTTCAGCAATTGAGTACTGGTAAGAGGCTCTATGCTGTACACACTAATGCCGTATGTTGTTTCTGGTATCAAGTTCACAAACCTTTTGCGTCGGTGCCCTGGGTAAGGGTTGGGCAAGGACTGCAAAGGCTGCATGGAAAGGGTCAGGGCGGGAAGGAGAGGAAATGCTGGAAGTTGTCGTTAAATATCGAAAACATCACACAGGTCACAGTCACGGACCCTTCCGGCCTCGCATTGTCGGCTCTGCTCGTTGTTCTGTCTTGTCCCAGCGCCATATGTTGTTCTGTTGCTGCTGCCGCCGTTGTTGCTGTCGCTGTTGTCGATGAAGTGTGTCGAACGCACAGGGACAAGAGTAAACGGAGAAATGCTGTCGAAATTTGAGGCCGGTCGGATCGTCATTTTCGCTTGGAGGGGACGGGGGGGCCTAGTTTTTCATGTTCTTTGATTTGTTTGGTTTCTGTCCCTTTCATCGGTACCGTTCCCTAGAAAACTCCCAAAAAGAAAAAAAGGAAATCCCCAACATATTTTTTGTTGATTCAGTTCGTGAAGAAATTTTGTAGTCGTTTTTTTATTTGTCGCTCCCTAAAAAACCATGGCAAAGCGAAGCCGTTGTCATACGTTGATGTGTTGATTTCGAATTCGATCCCGGTATTTGGTTGCTTATGCCGACTCGCGCTTGCCCTCCTTGAACTCCTTCTGCAGTGATTGTTAGCATGTCAAAAATTCTCCCGTGTCGTCGCTTTCAAATATTGTCCGTCGATTGGGATGGGAGATATAGTCGTACCAGAGCGCGGGCAGTGCCGTGCAGAGCATGTCTGTGGTTTCTCCGGAACTTGGGGTCAGTACCCTTGAGCGAAGGGTATCTGGAGGTCTTGGGCTTCTTGATGCTGCATGAGAAAAAGTCCTGTTAGCCGTCTGTCGTCCTCGAGCGCAGGTTTCTGCTGACTCGTGTCTTTTTGTCCACCGTCATCCCGAAAAAGGACATCCGCAATCATGTCGTCGTTCGGTCCGATCGATGGAGGGAGTGGTTGGTCGACATACCCGTTCCGGTGCGCCTTGCGCGACTGGTTGTGCTGGGACGAGTTCTTCGATTCTGGAGAGGGAGAAATGTTAGAATAACCGATAGGTCGACAGCAGGAAGAGCGACGCTCAAGAATTCGTTCGGGTGCACGTACTGGCCATGGCGACGGTTGTTGTGACGTTCCTTGATCGAAATTGTAAGGAAAGTTGAAGATGTGGAAAGTAGAGGGAGTATTAAAACAGCCAAGGTGGGATTGCGAAAAA
Organism: Sporothrix euskadiensis; assembly: GCA_019925375.1. Lineage (NCBI taxonomy): Eukaryota > Fungi > Ascomycota > Sordariomycetes > Ophiostomatales > Ophiostomataceae > Sporothrix > Sporothrix euskadiensis. The sequence goes on along the minus strand of JADHKQ010000012.1, from coordinate 64,811 downwards.
AAACTCTTTTGGTAGGTGAATTTCGATTTGTGTGGGAAAAAAACAGGGCTAGTCTCCATAGTTGATGTGGCGCCTCGATATCAGCCACACTTTCACGTTTCACGTGGGGCATACCGCATGACCCGTCACGTGAACAAATGTCATCGCTCAGAATTACCTAATATACGCTATCGGCTTTGTCCGGCTATCTAAACTACATGCCGGCGACTTGAACCCATTCAGCCTTTCGCCTCAACTGGGGAATGTGCATGTAAGAGTCCTGGCCTTCCTGGCCTCGTGAGGTTGTCAAATGGTATGTGTTGTCTGTTTCCTGAGATCTAGCATGCCTAAAATGCTACCATATATACAATGATCGCATTTGTTTTTCTATAAATGAGGACGAAAAGGGGACCGGAAAACGCAAGCAAAAAGAAAGATCCTAACGCATACAAGTAAATGAAGTCACAAAATGCAATCCGCCACAGGTTTGTACAAGAACACCGCCGCTCTATCGATTTCCGCTACCCAATCAACAATCTGCCTCCTATTTTCGTTGCCTCGAGGAGTCTACTGCTCGGTCGAGATCATTTATTTGACGGACAGGGGAGCGACGCTGCGGAGCGCCTTGAGGCCACCGCCGCGGGCCAGCTGCTCGGACCGAAGCTTCTGGAGGTAGCGGACGAACAGAATGAACAGAAGCTCGACTCTGGAATTGGGTGTTAGTGTTGTTAATCATTACAAGAAAGCGTGGCTCATCAGGAATGAGAGCAAGAGCAAAAACGTACCTCTCCTTGGTCATCATCAGGATGCCCTGGACCAGCACACCCTTGAGGATCTGGGGTCCAATACCCTTGAACAGACCCAGAGGGCCCTCGTGGGCAATGATGAACTGCATCACCTCGATGAAGCTCTTGTAGGGCTTGCCGTTGCGCTCCGGTGGGGGCTTCGACTGCAGGCCGACCTTGGCAACAATCAGGGGCTGCGTGGTGATGGTGGCCAGCGACTTGGACATGGCGCCCAGCGCAAAGGCCTCCCACGGCCGCAGGTTGGTCTTGCCGGGGAAAAGGACCTGCTTTAAGCGCTCGTAGGCACCGTAGGTGATAGCCGGGTTGACGACCAGGACCAGTGAGGCCTTGAGGCCACGCCACAGACCGAAAACACCGTCCTCGCTCTCAATAACCTCGCGGGCTGTGCCGATGAGGCCCTTGCGGTCCTCCTTGGACTGGGTCTGCTGGCGCGTGGTGACGACGGCAACGGGGATGGTGAACAGCTGGGCAACGGCACCGGCCAGGGCACCCAGCGACAGCTCGACGAGCGTCGACGGCGGCGCGGTCGACTTGACACTGCGCTGGTACAGAGCGCGGACGACAGAGTACCAGTAGAAGTAGGCGAAGTTGGTCGAGGCAACACCAATCAGCGAGCCGCTGATACCGGCGTACAGGCCCAGCACACCGTCCTCCTGGGCAATCTTGGTGATGGCGTCCCAGGTCGAGTTGTAGTGCTTGCTGTCACCCTGACCGCCGTCCTTCCGCTTGACCTGGACTTGTAACCGGGTCTTGACGCTATGTGGTGGAATACTAGTTAGCAGTCCATTTGACAGAGCGCAGGAGAAAACACATGAACCTTCCCCGTGATAAAAAACTGCAGCTTGTGCAAGCCTCAGGGGTAGACCTACATATCCAGAGGGTAGACAAGAGCGTTGGCCAGAACGGCACCAGTGGCACCGGCCGTAGCCTTGCCCCAAGGGCCAATGATAGGCTTCGATTGCGCAGGCATTGTGTGTTGTGAAGTGGCGGGAAAGAAAAAGAGGCCGAGAGGAAGAGAATAGGCGTGGGAGAGTCTCCAAAACTCAAGATCGAAACCGACAAGAGTGTAGGTGAATAGGGCGGCGAAGGTGAGAAAAGAGATAGCTTGTAGTAGCTGGATGCGAATTGCCGATAAGCGTAGTCGGGCGGTTCCAAGCGGTACAAGTGCAGAACGGAGGTGGAGGAAAAAGGCGACGAGCACAGGAACACTGACAATCGCAAATCGAGTCGATGTAGGATCCTGGGAATACTCAATCGAATACAGAATCAACAGAGTCACCGAGAGAACAGAGGAAGAAAACGAAAAGAAAAGAAGAAGAAAAAAAAGGCTAGCAATGAGAAATGGATGATACAATGGGAAAGAGCCGGCTGTGGACGCCGAGGGGACTTGCAGGGCAATAGCCACTCAGAGGAGGGTGGTTGGCATCTGGAGGCACTGGCCCGAAAGTCCCCATCGTCTGCCGCGAAACCTCGGCCATATCTCACATGTGGGACGGGTTAGCGGAGCGCGCGCGTCCAGAATAGGCGTGTGCTGCGTAGGGGAAGTGGTGCAGAAATGTGGGAAAGGGTGCCAAACTCCGCATACGGAAGCACCTGGGGTGACAATTGAGTGTCTGGAGGCTAGCGCATTTCGGCTACCGCTTTTACGCCAGTTTCCGCTCCATAGCGCCTTCCACACTGAATCAACGCACTCGAGACGCTTAATGCGCGAGTCGCAGGAGTCTTTGTGCCTTGTGCATTTGGTGGTGCAGGTGCTTATGGGCGGTCCGTTTTGCGGGAAGAATCCTCATAGGAAGGAAAGGGCGACTGGAATCCACACTGCCGAGCTTCTTTTTAAAGTGGGCCTGGGAGCCCACTTTGGAGAACGTTTGGAGAGAGGCTCGAGGCCCGCGCAGCGGGGAAAGCGCACTCGCGCTCTTTTGTTCCTGCCGACACAGCGTGAACGTCGCTCCTGCTTTTTGGTGGCGTAGACGCCTGCTTTCTTGATTTGCGAACGGAGCATTGCGGGAAGGTGCAGTTGTCGGCTACTGCCCATCTCCTTCCTATCAAAGCCCCGTGTAAGCATCCCGATTGGGAAGGAACGAGGATAACGAGTGAAGCCCAAAGTCGCTTTCTCGTGATGCCCCCTTTCACCCTTTCATCCCACAAGTTCTCCAGCTCCAAAACATCTCCCCTCCAACCCTCTCGTCACCAACATGCCGCTTTGTTTGCAAAAGGCCAGCCTTAAGCTAATGCAGCCAGGGCGATTCTTGCGCTCGCTCAGCCACACGGAAGCTGTCGCACATGTCCAATTAGATTGAGATACAACTTTCGCTTGTTGGGCTCTATCTAGGACTATTCTCGACCGTTGCCCCAGCCTTACCGTTCAGTCCGCCAGGGGCACTTATTTAGTTGTCCTGATGCGTGGCCATCATGATTGACAGCACAGGACAGGCACGCGCTAATTTTGTCACATTCACAACTATCGGTTTATCGCGGCAACGACCATCATGGAAGCAAAGGCAAGAGCAGAGGAAGCTCTGATCAGCCAGTCCTCGGGCAAAGATGCGATTGCTCACGTTATTGCAGCCGTTGAGCTGTATATGAAAGCCGTTCAAGAAGCTGCCACTCCGGCCGAGCGAACACGAATCAAGAAGAAATGTCGAGAGTTGATGGCCTACGGCGAAAGCCTGAAGACTGCAGCTCCTCCTCCTCCTCCAGTGGAGGCTGCCATGTCGACACTGGCATTAGAGACCAAGCCGGCTTCTCCGGCGCCCACGGCTCAGCCTACACCGCAAGCACCACCACCGCCGACCTCGTCTGGCACCAGCACTCCGGCCAAAACATCCGGAAGTCCGGCACCAAGCCAAAGCCGGAGTGCGCCAGGTCGTAATACACCCCTGTCGACCAGAGAGCTTCCGAAACGAGAGCAGATTATTCTGTTAAAGGCATCCAAACTCCACGGATCTGTTTTCCCTCCGTGGGATGCGGCACCGACTGATGACGTCTTCAAACTGGCATCGTCGGCCAGTGTGCTCTTTGAGTACGTGTTGACATAAGAAGAGATGTGCAACACACGCTAACATTTAGTCAGGGACAACACTGAATATTCCATGTCGTCAGAACAAAACGAGATATTCACGGGCTGGAAACGACCGGACGAGCTTTTTACCGAACCTGATACGGGCGCCGACGAAAAAGCGGACGGCACTGCGGCAAAAGATCGGTATATGCAGGTCAATGATGAGCCCGACCTCGTACAAGACATCACCACAGACTGCTCCGTCGTGGCGAGTTTGTGTGCCATGACAAAGTATGCCAGCGACCATGGTGGGCAGTCAACACTACTGGCGTCTATAATGAGCCCGTTTGATCACGGGAAGGGCCAACCTGCAGTCTCCGAGAACGGCAAATACATCTTTCGAATGCACTTCAACGGCACCTTCCGCAAGGTCATTGTTGATGACAGACTTCCCTCATCAGGCTCACGGGCGCTTTTCGTCGTTGACCGCCGGAATCCCCTCCTTTTATGGCCAGCTCTCCTCGAGAAGGCATACCTCAAAGTCCATGGCGGCTATGACTTCCCGGGCAGCAACTCTGGCACCGATCTCTGGGTCCTTACTGGCTGGATCCCGGAGCAGGTCTTTATCCAAAGTAACGAGTCAGACCTAGACCAAGTTTGGACCCGTGTCAAAGGCGCGTTCAAACGCGGCGACGTCATGATCACCCTTGGAACGGGCCGGCTGTCGTCTGAAGAGGAAACTCTCCTTGGTCTAGCTGGAGAGCATGACTATGCTGTACTTGGTTTGGAAGTTGACAGTGATGGTATTCGGCGGATGCTGGTCAAGAACCCCTGGTGCGACAATCTTGTCTGGCGCGGAACCGGCTTGACCACCGTCTCTTCTACAACGAGTCCCTCAACAACTGGGACATTTTGGATCGGCTTCGAGGACGTCATTCAGTACTACGAGTCTCTCTACCTGAACTGGAACCCAACTCTATTCAGCCACCGCCAGGACCACCATTTTGGCTGGACTCTCCCCACCAAGGCGATGTCACATTCCTTTGCATCCAATCCCCAATACTCCATGACACCCGATGCGGACGGCACAGTCTGGGTTTTGTTGAACCGACACTTTCAAGACGCCGAGCTCGATATTGTCCGCAGAAGGAGACGCTCTGTTTCTGCATTTTTGAGCAAGCGAGGGAACGCAGACTCGGCCGCTCTCCCTACGTCTGAGCCTGGCTCAACCTCGTCGAGCCAGGTTGGCTTTATATCTTTGTATGTCTACTCCGCCGACGGAAAGAGAGTCCAGCTGCCAGACCGTCCTCGCTGGATCAACCGTGCGCCATTGGTCGACTCGCCGCAAACGCTGGTGTGCTTTGAGGCACGCAAGTCGCTCCCTTACACGATTGTCGTTGCCCAGTCCGGCCTGCTACTCCCCAGCTACTCATTCACGCTGTCCTTCTTCTCCTCGGCATCCCTCAAAATTGACCCGGCGGTCGAGATGCTCACCAACCAATACGAGCTGTCGGACGAGTGGTCGAGGGCGACAGCTGGTGGCAGCGCGGCATCGCCAGATTTTGTGCAGAACCCGCAATATGCATTGACCATACCTAAACCGACCCCTCTCAGTCTTCTCCTATGCGCTGAAGCGGATGATGTTCCTGTCCGTGTCGACCTCGTATGGGCTCGCGGCCAGAGGGTGGCGTCACTGGCTGTCCGCGATCTTGTTGTGTCGTCTGGTGAATACCAGCGCGGCTGTGCTTTGGCCGCCGTGACGCCTCGAACAGCCTCCTATTCTGCGGCTTCCGGCCTGGCAGCGTCGTCGCCCCAATCACAAATGTCTGGTAGTGTGAGCAGCGGCAACGGCAGTGGAAGCGCAGGGTTTGGGTCCGGTCTCGTCGAGGCGGGCACCTACACTGTCGTGGTCTCCACATTTGAACGGGCACAACTATCGAGATTTACACTGAGGGTGGGCTCGGCGGTACCTGTCGAGCTGCGACCCATCCCAGCAGAAGACTCTGGCAAGCTGCGGACGTCGCTCGAGCCTCTGATGCTGACATTTGACGGCACCTCTGGCGGAGGCAGCCACGGCCTTGGGGATGCTGACGAAGGCGAGCTGCGAAGCCAGGCCATTCTCGATACGCGCCTCAACACGCGTGTCAGTCTTGTCGTGCAAGCTGTGGAACGCCGTGCACAGAATGTCTACACAGCCACAGCTGCCGCTGCCGCCGCCGCAAGCACGACGGCTGTACGCGTGTCGATTGAACGTATGGCGACTGGCAGCGGAAGACGCAGCGGCGATGTGATTGTGGCAACCGGCGACGGCGAGTTCCAGGATATGACTGTATCGGGTCTGCGGACGGGAGAGATCAATCTCAGTCGGGCGTCGCCTTATCAGGGCCGTGATCTGACTACGCCCTGGTTCCGCGTCGTGGTGGAGATGCGCAATGGGAGGCGGCTGCCGAATGTCGGCATACGGGTCGATATCCTCAGCAGTGATCGTGTGGAAGCGCGGCCATGGCAGGAGTTTTAGGCGGAGGCAAGAGAAACGACATGAATACAAATAATATAAGTTAATTGCGAATTATACAAGTAATCTATCCTTTTTTAGGATGCATGTTAAAGTTACAAGTGTCATGAAATGTGATATATTGAAAAGAATATCCCGGATAACGCCTAATGTGTATATGTGACATGCTTAACGTGAATAAGATATAAATCGTCCCTCAATAACGAAAGGCAACGCTGGTATAACCAAAGAAATAAAGACAATAAGAAAAATAGAGCATAAAATCTACGATGCAGTAGAGAGGGAATCCATGCTTCTAGAGACCTGTGGACGTAGAAAGACTGGAGATCAAAGAGCAGTTACGTCAGGATACACTTGTGTGCTCAGTGGTGCTCGATGGGCTCCTCCGGCAGCAGCTCCTCGACGCGGGGCGGCTGCAGGACCTGGAGAGGCGGCCGGACGATGCCGTTGAAGACAAAGGTGAAGTAGACCAGCAGTACAAAGCCGGCCACCTGCAGCCACTTGAACGTCTCCCAGCCCAGACCCAGGGACACGAGCCAGATGAAGAGCGTCCGGCAGGTGTCAATGGTCGACCGCGAGGTGGCGCTGACGTTGCGCGTTACGGACAGGCCAAAGAAATTGAAGCCGCCGATGCTAACCATGATGAGAAGACTCGTAAACAGGATGCGCGGGTCGGACGTCATCTGGCGCCAGCCCTCGACCATGTCAAAGTAGCCGTACTGGCCGGCCTCGGTGCGGCCAATGGCAAAGTGCAGGACGACCATGCCAGTCAGGGTGACGACGAAGCCAAAGAGTCCCTCCCAGCCGACGACGCGAAGGGGCTCAATGGTCGAGCGCTCCAAAATCCACTCCTCGAGGACGAACTGGGTAGCAGTAAAGATCTGGGCGCCGGCAATGAGCAGTACGCCAATTATGACGCGCAGAGCATCGGTGCCAACGTCGGCAATGGCCGTCGCCGAGATGACGGCCTCATCGGCGCCGGCAGTCGTAGTATCTGGGGAAATGGCACCCGCGAGACCGACGAGAGCCACGCCCGCCACGACACCACCAAGAGACACCCACTGGAAGGCGTAGAGGTGGCGGTGCAAAAAGACGACACTGAACAGACCAACGAACAGCACGAGTGCGCCACGGGTCATTTGGTAGATGGAGGCAGCCACCAGCAAGAGACCCGCGTTCATGAGTGTCGTGCCCAGAATGTCGCAGATGGAAGGCAGCGCCAGCAGAAGAATGCCGAAACCGCGCAGGACGGAGTTTTCGTGGGTCGCGAGGAACTTGGTGTTGCCGTTGCTGTTGCCGTTGCTGTTACCGTTGCCGTTGAGGGCCGTCGTCGAGTGAATGCTCGCAGCATCGCCGGAGCCGTCGTCTTCGGGTGCAACAGCCTGGTAGCCGCCCTCGGCAGCGGTTGTGGCAGCCAAACCGCCGCTCTTGCGGACCTGGTAGCGCTGGTACAGCGACATGAGGCCGACGACGAGCCAGCAGCCCATCTCGCCGACAAACATCTGGGCAGTCTGCAGCACGGGCTGTTCAAAGAAGGCGCGCTTTTTCGGGTCTGGGTCGTCGCAGTTGCGTACACACTGGTTATCCTGTTTCATGTGTTAGCGGGGTGTATTGTGTGACGTGCCACCGACAGAAATCCATCTTCACCGACGTACCTGATACTTTGTCAAGAGCGTGTTGCAGACGCCCGTGAGCAGCATCATCGCCACAAGGACGGGAATGAGATATCGCGAAGCCATGGCTGGTGGAGAGAGGAGGTGTGACCGTGGATGTGGAAAGAAGCGAGAGAGATGGAGTGAGAGGACGAGAGGACGAGAGGACGAGAAGACAAGAAGACGACAAATAGAGCGACAAGATAAACAGACGGGTGCCTGTCTCTGTCGTTGCAAAGAAAAACCAAAAATCCAAATCCAGGCACGGAACCCGAATAGAACCAAATTGGGCGACGAGTCGTTGGGAGACGCCCTTTTGGTCTTTTGGCCGGCAAGGGAGGGTTGCCTCGGCCGCTTTCGCTTTGGCGCAGTTGTCTCTTTGTCGTTGACGCACCGCGTAGTGCAAGGGACAACGGAACGGAATGAAGGCGGTGGTCGAGCAAACGGTCGATAAAGTGTCAGAGTGTGTTCCCTCTGTCGAAGATGTGGTTGAGGGAGAGTTCTTGGTGAAGTTGGAAAGAGCGGGCGAGAAAGAGAAGAAGAGGGAAAGAGAGACACGAGACACGAGACACGGGATGGAAAGAGGGAACATGAGAATGGACGAGGAAGGCACGATACAGTAAGGAGTAAGGCGGCCGCCGCCAGCCCCCACAGGCTGATAGTGGCCCCCGGCTTAGCGACTCCGCATACAGCCTATCTTCTTATCTGCCTTATCGGCCCACAGCGCATTAGGGTGCTTTCAGGTGCTGGGGAGTGCTGTAAAAGGCAAGAACCTGGATATCGCGATAGCGGTCCACGTCTTGCGTGAGGAGAAATGCATCCACTTTCCGGCTTCACACGGCTCTCGTCACTGATTTCGTTTGGGTCTTTTCGCCTCGTTTTCTGTCTCTATCTCTGCGCCTCGCTTCTATCGTTTACATGTAAAATTGAGTCACTCTGACCCGCCTTCTGAGGAGATCTCGACGATATTCCCCGATGTCGCCCTGGACTTGCTGTCCCTGCTTTGGACGGATGGACGCTTGTGATGGCATTTTGGAGAGTTCGTGAGCATTTTCAACCTTGAAAAGACAGATTCCTACCAAAAACCAGCTTGTAATATGTCGCAATGCGAGTCGAGTTTGTCTGCCTGCCTGGACGTTTGCTGCATTCGTATGCTTAAGTTTGTACACGTTAGCTCCACGTGATCTGGAATGCAAAGGTCTAGGTCGCCTGGGCTCCACACCTCCCGGCTGGAACAGGAAGCTGCGGCCAGTAGCTTGCGGGGCGGCCAATCCGTGATCAGCGTGTCCTGCCTAAGCGCAGGCACCTGCCGCCTGGGAGGGAGCTTGTTTACTGTTTGTGTACGAACTACTGTGAGAGCTTGTCATCCATCGTAGCTGCTGCTGCTGCTGCATACTGTATGACGTCTCCGCACTGCCTGGGTGCTATTTTGCCGTGACTCTCCCATCCTCTTCTCGCCTTTCTCTTCCTCTCCCCAACCCGCCCATTATTGACAAACCACCCAATTGTCGTTTTGCATCAGACGACCATTGAACTGTCATTCAATTGATAGCTCGTAACACAGGTTGCCGGCAGCCTCTTCCCAAATTCACAAACGGGCTGACTGAGGTCGCCCGAATTTCATTCGCTTCGAAGAAATCGACAACAAACAACAAAATCAAAGACGACAATCGAATCGCATCGTCATGTCGTCTTCGGCTGCTGAAAACGGCCGGTCCGAGAGCTCGCCGCTCCTGGGCAACCCGCCCGGCGGACACACTGCCGATGGCGATGCCGAAGAGGGCCGCTTCCGCCGTGGCTACAAGTCTCTGACTTCTCGTTGGACGGCCCTCTGCATCCAGCGGATTGCTATCGTCATCCTCATCATCGCTGTCGTGCTGTTGGCGACACTCTACCCCAGACACCATAAGAAGGAGGCTGCCGCAGCGGGCCTCTGTCTGACACAGGCCTGCATCCACGCTGCCGACGGCTACCTGACCAACCTCTCGCCCAACTACAAGAACATTGACCCGTGCGAGGACTTTGAGGAGTTCGTCTGCGGCGGCTGGCGTGGTGCCCATGACATGCGTGCTGACCAGGGCATGACAGACGCTCTGGGCCTCATCAACGACGGCGTCACCTCGACCATTCGCAACATCCTCGAGGGTGACTACCCCGACAGCTCGGACCACTCGACGTTCTCGCCCAGCAACATCGGCGCCGCTGTCAGCTCGACCGACCGCAACAACTTTGACGAGCTCAAGAAGGCCTACGATGCATGCATGGATGTGGACGCCATCACCAAGGAGGGCATCCAGCCCATTGTTGCGCTCATTGACGAACTGGCAAAGACCTTTGGCAGCTCCTCTGCTTCCGCCTCTGCCTCTGCCTCCCCAGTCGACTACAGCGACTCGGTTCTGTTCCTCAAGAAGCGCGGCATCAGCTCCTTCTTTAGCTTCTACGTTAGCGACGATGACAAGGACCCCGAGACGCAAATCATTGGCGTCAGCCCCATCCGCTCGTTTGGTCTGCCTTCCAAGGACTACTTCGAGGACAAGGACGTCGTCTCGCAGTACCTGAGCGCCATGACCAAGGTGCTGGGCGCTATCAAGCCCAGCGTGGCCAAGATTGGCGCTGCCGACAAGGCGGCCAAGGCCCTCGTCGAGTTTGAGTCTCGTCTGTCGCTTGCTGCCCCGGACAAGGAGGACATGGACGATGTGACAAAGACCTACAACCTCATGTCGGTCAAGGACACGGCCAAGCTTGTGCCCCAGTTTGGCTTTGAGAAGGCCCTGAAGGAGCTCGTGCCGAGCGACTACACACTGAACGTGACCGTGACGGCGTTCCCTGAGGTGCTGGCCAACGTCTCTGCGATTGTGGCTGATACGCCCGCGGAGGTTGTGCAGAACTTTTTGTACTGGCGCTTGATCGTATACTACAGCAGCGCCGTGCTCGGTCCCGAGATCCGCCCCTGGCGCCAATTCCAGAACATTCTGCAGGGCAAGGATGCCGATGCCGACCCGGAGCGCTGGCGGACTTGCGTCAACCACGCCGGTGGCACACTGGGCTGGATCCTGAGCCGCTTCTTTGTTGAGGCGTCGTTCTCGGCCGCTGCCAAGGACTTTGGCAACCAGATCATTTCGGACATCAAGGCCGCCTACCTCAAGAACTTTGACAGCCTCGAGTGGATGGACGACGAGACACGCAAGGTCGCGGCCGAGAAGGTGCACAACATCGACCAGAAGGTTGGCTACCCGACGGAGTCGCCCAACATCATGGACCCCGAGGACCTCAAGAAGTACTACGCGCCCGTCCAGATCAGCGACTCGTTCTTTGGCAACATTCTGTCGTCGGACGACTTTGACAACAAGCGCATGTGGGCGACGCTGGGCAAGCCAACGGACATGAAGGAGTGGGGCATGATTGCCTCGACCGTCAACGCCTACTACAACCCGCCGCACAATGAGATTGTGTTCCCGGCTGCCATTATGCAGTTCCCGCTGTTCAGCGTGGACCTGCCGAGCTACGTCAGCTACGGCTCCTTTGGTGCCGTTGCGGGCCATGAGTTGTCCCACGCGTTTGACAACAACGGTCGCCACTACGACCTGCACGGCCGCTACAACAACTGGTGGACGAACGCGACGATTGAAGCGTTCACGTCCAAGGCGCAGTGCATCATTGACGAGTTTGACAACTTTACCGTGATTGGCAAGGACGGCCCCATCCACATCAAGGGCCGCCAGACGCTGGGCGAGAACATTGCCGACTCGGGCGGTCTGACAGCGGCACGTCTCGCGTGGGACATGCGCCGCGAGGCCATCAAGAAGAGCGGCAAGGACGCGGGTGTCGAGGGCCAGTCGCTGCCCGGTCTGGACGACTTTACGCACGAGCAGCTCTTCTACATTTCGTACGGCAACGCGTGGTGCTCCAAGTTCCGCCCGGCGATGCTGACGAACCGCGTAACGACGGACGAGCACTCGCCTGACCCGATCCGCATCAAGGGCACCGTTCTCAACTCGCGCGGGTTCCGCGAGGCGTTCCAGTGCCCCGTCAAGGAGCCGACGTGCGAGCTGTGGTAGGCGGAGGGATGCGTGTGAGTGTTGAGTGCTAGGACGTGTTGTGTTTCTGTTTCTTTTGTCATATTCAAGATTACTCTCCTTAGCTATGTCTTTTTTTTCTTTTTCTTTTTTCTTTTCCTGCTTTGGAACTCTGCTTTTACTATTTCTTTCTATTGTAAAACATAGCTGTACCAATGAAGCACATTTAACCAAAAAAAATAAATAAAGAATGTGAATCCACTCCTACTGCTGCCACACGACCACGGCGGCAGAGGCTGGCGCAGCTTCTGAAGTCGTCTTGCGCAACGCCAGACGCAGCAGGTTGAGTGCCTGTGTGCCCAGGTGGATGGGTGCCTTGACCTGTTGAGCAGCGTCAACAGCAAGCGCCAGGTTATTGTAGATATCCGCAAGCGTCTCGGTATCTGAGCCGTCACCCTTGGGTGCCGGTGCAGCCTCACCACGAAGAGCTGCCACAATGGCAGGGCCGTAGGCCTCGAGCATGGCGCTGCCGCCGGCAGCGTTGATGCACAGATCCAGAACCAGATCGAGGTCCAGGCCGACAAAGTGGGCAAACGCCAGCGACTCGGCCGCTGACGCCAAATGGATGCCCTTGAGCAGGTCAACGACCAGCTTCACAGACTCGGGCGCCGTCTCTGTCGATGCCGCGGGCGTTGCTGCACCCTCAGTGTACAGCCGCAGCAGCGACGAGTCGTCATCGCCGCCGTAGCCCCGGCCGAGGGCCGTGTACAGCACGTTTTCGACAACACTCGTCATGAGTGTAGGAAAACCCGCACGGCGGGCCTCGCTCGTGATAATGGCCGTGTCTTTGAGGATAATGGTAATGGCACTGGCCAGCGGCTGGAAACCGTCAATCATGCGGGGGCCACGGTGGCCAAACATCCAGCTGCGGCCGGGCGATGCGAGGAGAGCATCGAGGGTGGCCTGGTTTGGCGGTAGACCCAGACGGACAGCAAAACCCATGGCCTCGGGGCCAGACAGAATCTGGTTGGCAGCGAGCACCTGGTGGACCATCTTGGTGTTGCTGCCCGCGCCGATTCCGCCGCCATTCAAGACATACAAGCGCGTGGGGTCGGCAAGGTCGGACAGAACGGTGCGACCAGCCTCGTTGGCCAGAGCTTCAGGCGAGGCACCGGCCATGATGGAGAGTGTGCCGTCAGCGGCACGGGTAGCACCGCCGGACACCGGGCAGTCGACAAGCAGCAGATCCGGACGGCGGACGGGGCCGTTGGGTTCGGCAAGTGTGGCGGCAAGAGACTCGACGTAGCCACAAGGCACAGTCGAGCACAAAAGAATGACTGCGTTTTGGGGCAGAGCAGTAGCCGCCGACTTCTCGCCCTCGACGAGGACCTGCTGTGCTTGCTGGGCCGTCGCGACCATACAGACACAGACGGACTTTCCCTCGACGGCCGCCGCCGGTGTTGTCGCTGTCTTTCCGCCGGCTGCAGCAAACTTGTCGAGCGTCGGCTGCCAGACATCGAAGCCCGTCACAGAGTAGCCGACTTTGACGAGGTGGGTGGCCATGCCGAAGCCCATGGCTCCGAGGCCGATGAAGGCAACTTCCGGTTTGGCAGACATGGTGAGAATGTGTAATGCAATGACGTAGGAGGTGAGATATAGGAGAAGAGGTGAAAGAAAAGAGCAATAAAAGACCAAAAGTCAACAAAAATGGCACTGCAGCACCGTTTGTCGTGGACCAAGCCTGTGAGGCTTGTTAGTGAAGCTGTAGGTAACTTCTTTAAAAGACCTGACGTTGACACCGAGCTGCTCCGGTTCGATACCGTGGATGAGGAAGATCAAGGAAGATCAGAGGAAGACCAGAGAAGTGGATCGGAGTTGGAATGAAGTTGGAATGAAGCTGGAAAGTGTTCTCGCGTAACTGCAAGCGTTCTTTCCTTTCTTGTGTTTTTCTGGTCATTGTTCCTGCCCCCTTTTGCTCTTTTTGTCTGCTTTCCTCATTCGTGTACGTCGTACTTTGTCCTCGTTCGTTCTTTCCGCTCGGGCTGCGCTGAACCGAGGACTCTCGCCCAACAGACAAAGCGCACCACACATTCACCACACACGGCAGGCGCAGACGGCAGGCCTAGGCAGACCCACCCCCGAGATCGGGCGGCCGTAGACTGGTGGCGGGCTGGGCGGAGTATCCACTCTACTCCTCTTGTTGTCTCCATCGTCATCCACCCACACGAAGCAGATCATATCCTGACACCCCTCACTTTGCCTCACTTGTCTTCACTTGATTTCAATTGCCGTGTTTCTATTGCCTTTTGTTACCCTCCCTTTCTCGTCTGTTTCGTGCAGATAGTTCTGGGCCTGGGCCCCCCTTTACCCCCATTATCCCCATTACCCCCATTCTTTTCTCCAGTCAGTCTCAATTTAGCCGGCATTTGTTCGACTGAGGGGGATTTTCTCTGGAGATCCTCTAGCTTTCTCGTTTGGAGACGCTGGGGAAACGCTTGGACTTCTTGGGAAGTTTGTTCAACCGTCGTCTCCTGCCTGGTTTTAAAAGTACAGTGTACTTGAACGTGGACTGCACACGGCGTGATCGGAAAGCCTTTTTGGGACAGTTTTGAGACACCTTCTTTTGTTTATCTTGAAGAAACGCTTCACGCTTCAAGGGTGTTATCGTTGTGAAGCTATTTCCGGATTTGAGCAAATATCTCAATCCACTTTGCATCATCTTGAGCTTTTCAAAATCTTCTTCTACAAACCCCAACTTTCGAGCTTTTGCCACCCCTCACTTTTCAACGACCCCCTTTCACCAACACACACCACAAATTCGCCATTCGCCAACATGACTCGCCCTCCGTTGTCAGAAAACCGGTCAATGGCCATCCTCAACGCCGCCCGCGACGGTGGCTACGCTGTGCCCGGCATGTGCTGCTACAACATCGAGTCGGTCATTGCCACTGTCCGCGCCGCCGAGGCTGCCCGTTCGCCGGCCATGGTTTTGCTCTTCCCCTGGGCCATTGAGTACGCTGGTGATGCGCTCGTCAAGGCTGCCGCCGAGGCTGCACACAGCGCCAGCGTGCCCGTCTCGCTGCACCTGGACCACGCGCAGACTCCCGAGCTTGTGCGCCGTGCGGCCGACATCCCGGATGCTTTTGACAGCATCATGTGCGACATGAGCCACTATGAGAAGGAGGAGAACCTGCAGCTCACCCGGGAGCTGGTGGCGTACTGCCATGCGCGCGGCATTGCAACCGAAGCCGAGCCGGGTCGTATCGAGGGTGGTGAGGATGGTGTGGCCGAGACGTTCGACCTCGAAGCCGTCCTGACGACGCCTGAGCAGGCCGAGGAGTTTGTGGCGACGGGCATCGAGATGCTGGCGCCTGCGTTTGGCAACGTGCACGGCGAATACGGCCCGCGGGGCATCCAGCTCGAGTACGACCGCCTGGAATCGGTCAACAAGGCCGTCGGCGACCGTGTTCGTCTTGTTCTGCACGGCGCGGATCCCTTTGACGAGAAGATCTTCCGGCGGTGCATCGATGCGGGCGTGACCAAGATCAACATCAACAAGGGCATGAACAACCACTATGCGGCGGTCCAGGAGGAGATGCGTGGCAAGCCATTGACGAGCGTGATTGAGGCCGGCACAAAGCGGATGCAGGAGGCTATCGAAGTTTACATGGAGTGGTTCGGCAGCAAGGGCAAGGCTGATAAGTAAGAAAGGGCGCGCACCGCCGTTACGAGAAGGGGCAACTTGCAGTCAAATAGGGGTAATGATTGAAATTGAAAATAGAAAGAGCAACCAACGGCTCATGACTAAACACTAACTGAGCGATAAATATGGCATGCAAAACGAAACAGAAACAAAATGTGCCTCCAATACTCCAAATGAATTTTAGTCCCTAGCCCCCTACCCCCCTAAAAACAACATCGTCGCTCACGCCTCTCCCTGCCAGCCGTTGTACAGCCCCCGGATGGCCACCATGACACCCCATGCACCCGGATCCGGCGGCAGGTCGCTGGCATCCTTGCCCGCACCAACATATGTCGCACGACCCAGCTTCGGCGTCAGCTTGCGTGTGCTCTCGGCACCCTTCTCAGCGGCCTCGACACCGGCCTTGAAGCCGCCCTGGCCCATGGCCTCAGCAAAGGGGATCAGTGTGTCCATGACGGTGCGGTCGCCGACCTTGGCGGGTGTATAATGGCCCAGGTGGTCAATGGCCGTCGTCAGCGCATTGCCCCAGACCTCGGTGTCCTTGACGTTGCCGCCGCTCTTGTTCTCGGCGACGGCCTTCTCGACAGCCGCGCGCAGCGACACCAAAAAGATGCCCAGGATGCCGCCGAGCGTGCCGCCCATCTTGGTCTCGACAATGTTCTCCAGCGAACGCAGCACAGCAACTGAAGAGCCGGCCTTGGCCAGTGGAGAGGCACCCTCGGCACCGTCAACAGCCGCCAGTAGCGACAGAGCACCCGTCTTGAGCGTCTCACCACAGTCGCCGTCGCCCATGACGGTGTCCCACTTTGTCAGGTCAGGCTCGGCGGCTGCCAGGTCGTTGCATGCCTTGCGCAGGGCCTTTTCCAAGCGAGCAGCATCGACGGGCAGGTCGCCGCCTCCACCGTTGGTTGTTGCTGCTGCTGTTGTTGCTGTTGTTGTGCTGTGTGCCTTCTCCTCCTCGTCCTCCAGCGACTTGACAAACTGCTCGGCACGCGGCCGGCGCTGGGCCTGGGCGCCCGAAAACGACTCCCAGTAGGTGCTTGTGCGGGTGTCCAAGAATGTCTTGAGCTCCTCGACGCTGTAGGGGTTCTGCGCGTCGGCAGCAGCGGCCGTCAGGTTCAGCAGCGACACCGAAAATGCAGGGGCGTTCAGCGACGTCTCGAGGCAGCCTGCGTAGACACGCACGGGTGCAATCTTCCAGTCACGCTGCAGCTGCACAAGCAGCTCGTCCACCAGGGCGCTCAGCTCGAGCTGCGACATGCCGCCAAAGTTGCTGACCAGCAGCACGACCTCGTCCTTTTGGGTGTCAAAGTGCACGTAGGCGCGCTCGGCATCCGTCTCGTCCAGGCAGTGCTTCAGCAGGTTGCCCACCAGATCCTCAGCGGACGGCGCCGGCTTCAGCTTGCGGTAACCGGGTTCGTTGTGCGGGCCCGTACCGATCTCAACTTCGTCAGCGGCCAGCGCGCCGTGCTCTGTGCGGCCGGGAACGTGGCAGTGGTCCAGGGTCGCGGCAATGCTGACCAGCTGCTTGGCCACGGCCTGGCCCAGGCCGTACACATCGTCGAGGCTGGCGCGCGAAGCCGTGGCGGCGGCGGCGCCCATAATCTTGAGAACGGCAATCTGGCCCGCCAGACCGCGCCGGCCGACCAGGCGGCCACCACCACGACCGACAGAGACATCGTCACCGCACACAATCATGCGGCACTTGTGCTGGCCTGAGGCGTTGGCCTTCTCGGCGGCCAGACCGAAATGCAGGCAGTCGCCCGTGTAGTTGGTAATCACGAGAATGGTGCCGACGTCCGAGGGCACGCGGTGGACGGCCGACAGAATCTGCTTGGTGGAAGGTGAGGCGAAGATGTCACCGCAAGCAGCGGCGGCCAGCATGTTGGTGCCGACATAGCCGGCCCAGGCGGGCTCGTGGCCGGAGCCGCCGCCGGAGATGAGGGCGACTTTGGAACGGTCAAAGGTAGTGTCGTAGACGACGCGAAGGTCGACGTCAAGGGCGAGGCTGGGGTTGTAGGCGACGAGACCGCGGAGGGCCTTGACGACGAGGCCGTCGGCAGAGTTGAAGAGGTGAGCAGTCGACATTGTGTATTGTGTGTGTTGTGCAGGGAAAAAAAGAGAAGAGGCTGAGGAAGATCTCAGAGAAAGCAGTTTGCGAAGAAAAAGAAAAGCTCAGGCAAGGAAATAAGAAGAAAGGGGAGGAGGAGCAGGAAAAGGACAAACGGGAGGAACAAAAGAAGAAGAGCTCCCCGTGTCGTGGCAAGCTATGAAGTACGACTTATCGGCTGTCTTCCTACGCGGTCCCTTCGTTCACTTTCTTCTTTATTTTCTTTTCACCTTGCCAACGGCTTTCCTTATGGCTATCTCTCCGAGTCCCTTTTAGCTTTCTATACTAGAACACGTTTTTTTCATCCTTTTTCTTCTTCACCCTCTTTCCCAAAAGAGTAGTCCAGTGTCGTCAGCGCGGTGCCCACACGAGCTCCAGGTCCAGAACCTGTCAAGAGATCCGCTCGTCACAGGCTGTGTACTTTCAGTCTTCTTTCTTACTTCCGTTTCCATGTTCTTGCCCCACGGCCGTAACTGGTACCTCCGCTTTCGCTTCTTGTTATTTCGTTTTCTGATTTTACTGTCCTTTCTGTCCATCCATTCCGTGCCAGCGTGTCTGTTCCTGTCCCCCTCCTCCGTGTCTCTTTGCCACCCCTTACTGCCTTTTCCTCTTCTTGCTGCTTGTTTTCTCCCCTCATTTTTATTTTATTTTATTTTATCTTACCTGCGAATCATGCCTTGGCTGTCAGAGTTGCAACGGTACTCTGTACTCGTGCACTACCTCAGGAGAAAGAGTCTGTGTAATTGTGTAATATTGCGGAGTCAATGTAATATTTCTGGGCGGAAAACAAAGACTAGCTGTGGAAAAGACGTCAAGACAGGCCGCAGAGGTGTAGTGCGCGTGCCTGTCGTTGGACCGTGTAAGTGGGAAAAGCGGGAAAAGCGGGGAACTAACTGCCCCTAGAAGAGTCAAGAACAGCAACCCAAAGGTCTGCTGGACTCGAGCCGCCCGGGTCTTTGGCGACCGATGATCGCTTTGTTGGTTTTGGTTCCTCGGAGGGACAGGCGGGAGTACAGAGGTCAAAGAGCGCTGCAAAAAGAAGGGAACAAACAGACTCGGAGCATGGTACGTCGTAATTACTCGTACACAGTACGTCGTAGTTGTGAGAGGAGAAAGGCAAAAGGGAGAGGCCCGGATTACCCGATTAGGCAATCCACCAACTAGAGTCTGAGAGTCTAAGAGTCCTTCTCCACCTCCACACTTGAGAGGCAAAAAAAGGTGAGCAAAGAGTGCGTAAAAACAAGAATAGACGAAAGAGCTGGGCACGAAAAAGAACTCCAGAACAGAGGGGGATCTTTTCAGACTGTGGCATTTTTCTCAAAAAAATATCGGAGGTCTTGTGCCTCTTGCAGCGGGTCATAGACTGCAGTGGAGAATCAAAGGCACAAAATACGCAATACACAGCAGTAGCACTTAAACATTATTACACAAGCAGGTAACTGTATTAGTTAGTGACTTGACCCGACTCGGCGAATCCGCCGACTACAGGCGCCAACGGCGCGATCGCCGATGTAAGAAGGACATTGCTGTGTAAAAGAAGCACCCCGAGTCATAGGAAGACATTGTAGAAAGCCTCCGAGGAAGGCAAGCGAGGCACGGGAAGACAGTGAGTTGATTGTTAAGGAGAATCAAGAATAGTAAAATAAAATAAAATATAAAAAAAGAGGAAGAAAAGAAAGAAGCAATACTGCCGAATGTGGTAATTTTCAGAACAGCTACAACAATTCCAGGGAATCAAACCACACCATGATATATCGAGTTGAACATTAAAGTTTGACTGAGTAGCAAAAGGAAGTACCGAGAAATAGACACAAAGAAAAGAAGGCCTCACAGAGAGTCCCCCCACCAATACTCTTCCCTCGTGGTGGACGGCAGATGTCTCCGTAGACCGGTGTTGTTGGATTTCAACCTTTGCCTGCCCACCCACTCGCTCACCCACCTGTGCCGTGCTTGCGTCACTTTCGGCTGCCGTGTCTTTGTGTCTTGTGCTTTTTTGCCCTTCGGTCCCTTGTTGTACTCTGCTTGGTGGCGGTGATCTGATTCCAGGTCAAGATTTTTTGAAGTTGTCCTGTAAAATTATTTTGTTTTCCTCATTCTTTACCTCACATCCCCACCAAAGCTCCAACTTCTTACTGTTGCTGTAAACCAACCTCAATCTACCGTCACGGCACATCCTCCCTCTCTTCCACACGCTCACAACTCTGCACACAATGGCCGCCTCACAACCATCATGGCGCATTGCCATCGGCTGCGATGTACGTCTCTCCGCCTCTCGTGCTACTCTTGGACGCCAGCTAACTCTCCCATTCTTCTTCCAGGACGCCGGTGTCAGCTACAAAGAGGCCATCAAGGCCGACTTTGCCAAGGACAGCCGTGTCGCGTCCGTCGTCGACGTCGGCTCCGACGGCAAGCACGACAAGACCGCCTACCCCCACATTGCCGTCCGCGCCGCCAAGCTCGTTGCCTCTGGTGAAGTCGACCGTGCCGTCTTGATTTGCGGCACGGGTCTCGGCGTTGCCATTTCCGCCAACAAGATCCGCGGCGTGCGCGCCGTCACGGCCCACGACTCCTTCTCGGTCGAGCGCGCCGTGCTCTCCAACAACGCCCAGGTGCTGTGCATGGGCGAGCGTGTCGTCGGTCTCGAGCTGGCCCGGCGGTTGGCGCGCGATTGGCTGGGCTATGTCTTTGACGAGACGAGCGCGAGCGCTGCCAAGGTGCAGGCCATTGGCGAGTACGAGACAGGCGAGGGCGGCATTGGCAACGGCCCCACAGAGACGGCAACGGCGGCGGATGGCTGCTGAACGTAGACGGCTGGGAGCTTACATGGGAGGCTGCATTGATTCTAGAACGTAATGATGGAGTTGGTCACGCTGGAACAAAAATGGAACGCATAGGTAATAATGTCAAAAATGCAGCAAAATTATCAACGTCGAATTGGACGGTCAGATACGGGTGCACATTGAAAAAGGTAGCGGTAATGGGGCTGGGGACGTTGTGTGGTGATGGCGATTGCGGGTAAAAGCAAAAGCTGTCATCGGAGCTGTCGACCACGAGCGCGTATTGCCCCTTTTGGGTTCTCCGGGGCAGGTTCCACTAGCATTGATTTTATGATTTTATTTTATTTAATCCTTTTGGAAAGAGAAGAGAAGAAGAAAGGAAGCTGCGAGTCTGTCAAGGTGGGTTGCACTAAATTCTTGCACTACGGCGTCCCTCCGTTTAGCGAGGCAAAAAAGGGACCATCCATTCACAGCAAAGCGAGGGCATCGAACTGCAAGCTCCGTACGACGTATGGGCGGGCAATTTGGCAATGGTGGGATCTGAGTGAGCAACGGTCGCCGACGGCCAACAACGGCAGGCACGACTGGCGACCTACGTCAGGGGCTCAAATATTGTTGCGGAAAGAGCGATCCACGAAAGCAATCACCAGTTTACTTTTACTCTCCTCAAAAAAAAAAAAAACACGATTCGTTCCACGACACTACGAGAGACACTCCTCCCAACAACACGCAGGCTTCTACAAATGGCTTCCACCGCCCCCGACAAGCGCCGGCCCATCTTGGGCGTGTCGTCCAAGATGTACTTTTCGCTTGCGCGCACCCGCAGCTACGTCGACGAGCTTCTGACGTTGCTCGCGGCCGACGACAACAAGTCGATTGTCGACAAGATTGACCTTTTCGTCTGCCCAGACGCCCTTTCCTTGCCGTCCGTTGTCGAGCAGGTGCGCTCCGCCGGCCTGCCGCTGCTGCCCGGTGCCCAGGACTGCGCCGACACAGACTACGGTGCATTCACAGGCTTCACATCGCCAGCCGTTTTGGCCGACGTGGGTGCACGCTTGGTCGAGGTCGGGCATGCCGAGCGTCGCCGGCTGCTGGGCGAGACGGACGCCACGACGGCGGCCAAGGCCAAGGCGGCCGCGAAAAACGGGCTGATCCCGCTGGTCTGTGTTGGCGAGATTGCCGCTCCAGAAAGCGATGCGACAGAAGAGGACGGGCTCGCGGGTGCTGCGGCAGCGGCGGCTGCCACAGTCATTGCTCAGATTGCTCCCGTGCTCGACAATGTGCCCGACGATGCCGAGGTGCTGCTGGCCTATGAGCCCGTGTGGGCCATTGGCGCTGCCCAGCCGGCCAGTGCCGCCTACGTGCGCGCTGTTGTGTCGTGCATCCGCGACAAGAGTCCTGCGATCCAGAGACGTGGTGCGGCACGCACGCGTATTTTGTACGGCGGCAGTGCAGGGCCGGGTCTCTTTGAGCAGCTGGGCGGTGCAGTGGACGGACTGTTTCTGGGACGGTTTGGGCACGACCCAAAGCAGTTTCTCAAGACGGCCCACGAGGTTGCGGGGACATCATCGTGAACGACAAAGAGAACGACAAAGAGAACGACAGGGAATCAGAGAATCAGAAAATCAATGAAAATCACAAACCTGAACCGGAACCAAACGTTCAACGACCCGGGAACTTGGAACCCAAAACTCAAACTGGAACATGACGAAAATAGATGGAGAAACCTGGACGGACGGCATGGACGGACGGCAAACTTTGACAACATCCTCTCGACGACAAGGTTTCTGAGGGCCGGCAAGCCAAGTTGTCTTAAAAGTCAAAAAAGAGATAAAGAATAGAGTCGAAAGTCAAAAAGGTCAAAAAGGCCAAAAGGTCAAAGAGTCGGGAAAGCTCAAACAGAAACAACAACGGTACTCGACAGCGGAACAGCAACAAGGGCAAAGAGGAGACAAAGTACGGAGTACTCCGTAGAAACGCATAAAATGTCACGACAATGTTTATTTTCATCCATTGTGCCTGACCTTTTCCTTTTAACAGGCCTTCTTTTTTGGCTCCTCACCTCGATACTATTTTTACATTGTCGTCTTCCAATTCCTCCTTTTCCTATTCGTTCGTCCATCATTCTCGTCCCTTGCCGCTTTGCGGACCTGGACTCTTCAACTCTGGACAGTGTTTCAAGACGGCCTGTCAACGAGAGTCATGCGGCGCGTAGAGTTTCCATTTCCCATGTGCAGGTTTTTTTCGGTTCCTTTTTCAACGACCTGAGCTTTTTGTGCATTCCAGACTGCCTGTGATCCTCAGAGATCCTCATTGGCCCTCTGTGACCCTCAATGGCCCCTCTGATCCCCCTATTGTTCCTTGTTCCTTGTCGGCGGTCTTGATGCACGGCAGACGTTCCCTGACAAGAGAGCCCTGGCTGACAGTTTGACGATTTGGAGATCATTGACAGCAACTAACATGAAAAAGGCATCCTCTTATTCGTCCATAGACTGCCACTATGATTGGATTCCATGCTCGTTTTCATTTTCATTTTCCTGTCACGGTCACTCCTGTTACCACGTCGGTCCTGCCTCTCATTGTGGAGGCCGGCAGACATGTGCCTTTCTGTATTGGCCTCCAGGTTGTGTCGCGAGAAGTTTGGGCCGATGTTTCGGAGAGCGGCCTTGGCGTGTTTTGCCAGGGGTAGTACGAAAGTAAGAACTCGTAGGGAAGGCCGGGCCAGGCCCGTAGGCTGGAGCCTTATTGGGAAGGCACTGGGATAAAGAGGCTCAAGCACTGTCAGCTCCCGCTCGCACCTGCCATCACCACCCAGCAGTCCTAACCCCGGACTTCAGCCTCCTCGCTCCTTCCCCCTTCTCGCCCTTCTCACCCTTCTCGCCCTCCAACAAATCCCCGCCCCACAAAACGTGGGCGGGCCAAGACAAAACACAAAGTCAAACTCGCTACGACCACCTCAATACGACGCAGCGTTTCCACGACACAACAAGGCTCGCCAAAACCCCACAAACCCCTTTCTGTCGACCTGGTCGGTGGACGTCGAGAACTTGTTTATTTCGAGTGAACAGAGAGCAGCGGCCAGCAGTCAAGCACACAGAGTCATGACTCTGGCACCCGAAACTCGCCCAAACTTTTCCAAACTTTTCCAAACCTGTTCTCAACCCCCTATCGAGATTGAACGCGTCCATGGATGCACTGGGCGGCTGTGTGCCCATCAGTGATGTGATGGCCAAGTTGATGGCCTTTAGGCCAAAGTTCAGGCGGGCGCTGATGTGCTGGTGATGCTCGTTGATGGGCGCTTCGCCTGCTGCTCTTTTCATGCGAGTTGCCAGTTCGGCTCCTCTTGCCCTTGAGACTTTCTGGCTGAGCCTGCCATCTCATCCTGGTTTTCATTGCTATTGTTGTGCCCCTCTTCTTTTTGCTACTCCTCTGTCGTATCCCTCTATGTCACTTCCCAAGACAAGAAAGTCCCCTGGATGACATGAAACTCGACCAGTGACTGCAAACAAACAAAGTTTTGCGGCATAATCATACATCCACAGGGGCCTTTTACAACATACTGAGTACATACTCCGTATATACAGTACATACTTTGTACGACGCTGGCACTGACACTGTAGCATACCTCTCCAAGCGGTTGAGACGACTAGACAGGACCAGGCCTGGCCGGCCCTGCTTACACATACAGCGGGTTCTCCGTATCTTATCACTGCGACTCGGCGCGGAGAGTGGAAAGGGGAAAAGTGAAGGGGGACGCTCAGGGAGAAAAAACGACACAAAACGACACAACGACACGGGCCAAAACGCTGGCTGGCTCTCTGTTCGTCTCATGCCCATGTGGAACACAGGAAACAGCATGGGGCAGACTGGAGAGTTTCCTGTCAGGAGCAAGATGCCCATGCCTGCCGTTTACTCTGTATGGAGTACGCCAGACCAAAGACCCAAGTCGACAATCCACATGTCTTGGCTTTTGCTTTGACTTTTTGACTTTTTGACTTTTGACTTTTTGGCAACAACAGGGAGACCCGGCGAGCCTGACCCTCAGGCAAAAGCTTGTCGTCGAACAGGGGCCAGAAGGAAGCACTGGCAGCTTGGCTTTCTCGTTCTGTCTCTTTTGGGTCTTCTTTGGGGTCTATTCTTGCATCCTCTTGAAATTGCCAAGTTGGTATAAATAAAACATCGCCACTATCTCTTAGTGTCTTCTTCTTTCTCTCTCTCTTTTTTTCCCTCTTCTTTTTCACACACCTTCACACACACGCAACTCTTCTCTTCTTTTTCTTCACACTTTTCTTCTTCTTTTCTTTCACATACTCTGGCTGGTCCTTTTTTATTCTTTTTCTCCTACTATCCTTAATACTTGACTAACCATTTTACATTACATTCCCTCAAACTCCAATTTTTTGTTGTTTCTTATTTTATACATCTTTTTTTCTTCTTTTTTTCTTGTTCTCTTTTCCTCGTTTTCCACACAGCCCACCACAATGAAGTTCCTCGCTGTTCTTACTCTGGCCACCTCGGCCATGGCCATCGCTGTTGAGCCCCGCCACCACGCCGGCGTCAAGACCAAACCGACCACCACCGCCGCTGCCGCCAACAACGCCGCTGCTTCCACACTGGCCGCCTGCGAGGCGAGCGCTGCTGTGGCCAAGCGCCATCACGCCGGCAAGAAGACCGGCGCCACTGCTACTGCTGCCGCTGTTGCCGACGCTGCCTGCGCCTCGGCCTCGGCTGCTGTTGCTGCCGACTGTGCCAACGCCGGTGCCGTTGCACGCCGCCACCACGCTGGCAAGAAGACGACTGGCACTGCCACTGGAACCACTGCCGACCAGGCCGGGGCGGCCGCCGTTGCTGCTTGCCAGGCTTCCGTCCGGTCTGTCGTCAAGCGCCACTTGGCCGAGATTGCTGAGGGTGAGGTTGCCAAGCGCCACCACGCCGGTAAGAAGGCCAAACACACCACGGCGGCTGCTGCCGCGAACAGCACCGCCGCCGCCACCACCTCTGCTGCCGTTGTCGCTTCCTCTGCGGCTGCCGAGAACGTCGTCGCCGCTGCCTCGTCCCTGGCCGCTTGCCAGGCTACTGTCCAGGCCGTTGCCAAGCGCCACCACGCTGGCAAGAAGACTACCGGCACCAAAACGGCTGCTGCCGCTGCCAACAACGCTGCCGCCTCCGCCACTGCTTCGGCCGCCGCTGATGCTTGCGCCGCTGAGGAGGCTGCTGTCACCTCCGAGTGCGCTGCTGTCGGTGCCCTGGCCCGTCGCCACCATGCCGGCAAGAAGACCACCGGCACCAAAACGGCTGCTGCTGCTGCTGGTGCCGCTGCCTCCTCTACGGCCGCAACGGCCGACGAGGCTGAGGCTGCTGCCGTCGCTGCTTGCCAGGCTACCGCCCGGGCTGTTGCCAAGCGCCACCTTGCCGAGGTTGCTGAGGGTAGTGAGGTTGCCAAGCGCCACCACGCCGGCAAGAAGACTACCGGCACCACCACTGCCGCTGCCGCCGCTGCCAACAACGCCGCTGCCACCACCGCTGCTGCCACTGGCACTGCCGGCTGCCCTCCCACGGCCGCCGAGGCCTGTGCTGCCATTGCCCGCCGTCACCACGCTGGCAAGAAGACGACTGGCACGGCCGCCGGTACTGCTGCCAACACCGCTGCTGATGCTGCCAATGCTGCTGAACTGGCTGCCTGCGAGGCGCACGCCGCTGTCCAGCGCCGCCACCACGCCGGCAAGAAGACCACCGGCACTGGCACCAACTGCCCCGTCTAAGGGACGTTTTTTGGCTTCGAGAAAAGGAGAGAGAGAGAGGGGGTGTGTGCCACCCCTTGCTTGCAGCGTAGATCGCTGCGAAAGACACAAGCTGTGACGGTCCATTTTTATTTATTGAGACTCACTCTTGTTCTTAAAAAAATGTGTGAAAAAAAAAACGAACCCGAGACGAGAATGGCAAGCTATTATCTTATGTGTGCCCTCCTTTTCTCCGTCTTTCCTCTCCCTAGCCTTCTCTTGTGTTAGTGTGTGTCTATTTATTTACCCCTTTTCTTTTCCGGCTACTACAAACAGTCGGTGTGTATATAAAATATAATAAAAATGGCAAATGAGTCTGTTCACAGCTTTCTTTATACGTGACGAAAATAACTGAGAAAGTGGGAGTCTCTCTTTCCTACCCACTGTTTTCTGCCTCGAGAAAGAGACGACGCTCAACGAGCAGCTGCTTGATCTTCTCCTCCTCATCCTCGATATGCAAGTTGGACTCGGCACATAAGACCACTGCATTCCTTCCGCTTGGGTCCGCGAGGTTCACATCGGCGCCAGCTTCAATCAGGAGGCCAACCGCCCCTGAATGCATGTCTTTTGCCGCCCACATCAAAGGTGTGTGCCCGCCATTGTCCTTCCAGTCAACCTTGGCACCGGCTGCAAGCAGCAGCTTGACAACTCCTTCATGTGCCACTCCATGAGACAAGGCCGTCTTGCCCTCGTTGTCGACGGCATCAACGTCCGCGCCAGCAGCCAAGAGCAGCTTGGTAGACTCTTCATTGTCGCAGTGGTGTATGCCCCGTACCGTCGTCATGCGTGTCCACAGCAGCCCCAGCGGACAATAGAAACTGCACCACTTCTTCAAACGGAACTGCCAATGAAAGCGCCGTTCTGCCTCTGAGTCGTGATTTGTTGACGCTCGCACCAGCATCCATGAACTGCTTCACAAGGGCCTTGTTACCGCACTGCGCTGCAAATAACAACACCAAGTCCCTGCTGGAGGCCTCTTCGGGAATCACTCTTGCACCTGCTTCGATGTACAGTGCAATGATGCTGCTCACACCCTTTTTGATGGCAATCATGAACGGAGTTTGGTCGTTCATATCCACTGAGCAGGGAGACGGGCCCTTTTTCAAAATCAGTTTGACGGTTTCTTCGTGGTCATTTTCAGTAGCAAGGTGCAGGGCTGTCAGGCCAAGTACGTCCTTTGTAGAGACGTCGGCACCAGCTTTCAAAAGCTCCTCAACGACGCTCACATGGCCGTTACGGGCGGCCGACAGCAATGGCGTCTCGTTTCGGTAGTTCTGCGCGTTCACTTGGGCACCAGCGTTGAGAAGATATCGAACCACGGCAGTGTGTCCTTTGGTGGCAGCCAACGACAAGGGCAAATCGTGATATTCTTTGTCGTGGACATTCACATCAGCACCACGTTGGAGGAGCAATACGACGGAAGTCAGGTGGCCAAAGTACGTGATCTCCAACTCCGAACTGGATCTCGCGGAAAATAGGGGCCCAGACGTTTCTCTTGCCCATTGTAGTGTCGCAAATATCGAAAATAATCGACATCAAGGGGCCGTCGGTGCTTAAATTGGATTCATGGAAATGACTGGCCCAGTTTTTGGCGGCGTAGTCCAGAAACTCCATCCGGACATCGCCTTTCAAGGAATCAACAACGTTCGAATCGAGGCAGTTGAGGTACAGGATACAAATTTCTGCAAATATACCATTTGCCTCTTGTGTTGTGATGGAGTGGTGCCAAGTGAATTCGGATGCAGGGGGTGAAGCTGTCGACGTCAAGTTGCTCTTGGTGGTTTCGGTGACCGATGACGCGTCTGGACGAAGGAGGAACTCTCGGGCCGTCAGGTGAATGAGATATATCCTCCGGTCATTAATGCTGATGAACAGACCGCAAATTGACCGCAGTCGTGTCTTAAAATCATCTTCTTCTTCTAGGTCCAGGTCGTCGATGGAGTCGGGGCAATTTTCCTCTCCGTCGATACTGACAGCAATATTCATCTCAGCAAGCGTCAGTGGCGCGCTCGCAGCGAGGATGATGGCCAGAATTCTCCGGACTTCGGCACGGTCTTGGGACCTGGCAAGAATGCTCTCATAGGCATCATTGACAGTCTGTGGCATTTTTGAAATGGCGTTCTCAATGCCCTTCTGTGTCTTTTTGAAAAGTGCATCCTTCAAGTAGTCAAAGACAAGATGAACCCAAAGGTATGTCCGGTGTTCCATAGCGAGGAACTTTTCTGCAAGGCTCTCCTTGAGCTTGTCAGACAGGCGCTTTTCTCGGGCCAACTGCTCGACGCGATACTGAATGACACAGTTGACTTCTTGGCTGATGGTTTCTGACTCCTCCTCGCCGGGAATGTGAACATGTGGAAACTTTTGGAGTAAAGGTTGAAATTCCGAAATGATCTGCTCGTATGGCCGGCTCGTCATTATGACTTTCAGCTGACTCTCTTCCTCATTTTCTTCGGGGAAAAGCTTCTCCAAATTCTCCATCAGGTCACGGAATTCAGACATGGCACATTCGTCCAAAGCGTCTAGGACGACCGTGACAGGGCCGGCCCTGGAGTCATGCACCGCCTTTCTCAAAATGTCCCAAAGAGATGCAGTTGAATTGATCAGCCTCGGACCTTCCCGCATAAACGAATCTATGGCACAGTTGATGAGGGCCGGATTTTGAGTGAAAAGCTGATGGAGAATAGCGCAGAGTGCCTGTCGAGCCGTATTTTGGTCCTGGTCTTTGAAAAAAAAGTAGCAGATGGAGGTGCCAGGTGTTGACTTTGCAGGTAGCTCGTGGTCGATCAGGTACTTGGCGAGAACAGACTTGCCACAGCCAGGATCGGCAGACACAAGTAGAGGACTGGACGTCTGGTCCAGCCATCTTTGAAAGTCGGGATGTTGAAGAAACCATTGGCATGTATCTTCGACACGGTTCTCCACACGGGTTTTGTACCACTCGTAGGTGATGTCCTTGTTGCTGCTTGTGAGGCGAAAGAGACGGAAGCACTTTTCTTCGTCCCTAGTGAGCCGTTGCTGCTTGGCGTCTTGTTGTGATTGCAGCGTGATATCTCGAATCTCTTCGACAACGGCGAGCTGTGCTTGAGAAACGCCCAGATGCGCCTTGGACACACCCAGTTGCTGGTCTGAAACGTAAAGGAGACTTTGCATTTTGTCAAGATAGCCCGCACTTGTCTTGTTGAGACGAGAGAGCTCCTGCAAGGATACCAGCTCGCTCATTCGAGACAAGTCTGCGTTGATGACAGCCTCTAGGGCCTTGATCTCATCTTGCATCTTCTTCCACTCATTCTGCTGGAACAGGTCTTCGACGTAGCCCCTGAGATTGCTTTGGTAGAAGCGCAGAATGCTCTTGATCTGGAAGGAGAGAATCTTCTCGTAGAGATCAACCAGGCGTTCATTGATGTCTTCTGCGGCCTGGTTGGAACGCGGGGACTGTAGAAGAGGCTCTAGGGAAGTGTAGAACCGGATCCGTGTGGTGACGTAGGTGAAGCCATCCCGGTTGGCTTTGTTGGCCGTATGAGGGGCCGTGAGAAGAGGCAAAATAAGGCAAACTCCTGCCCAGACCATTGACGCCTGGGGCGAGGCCGAGACAGCATCACTGATGTAGTCTTTGGCCCACAGGGCAACGTCCGTAGCTTGGGCAATCTGGTCGGAAATGTCAAACTGATGGCCTGCTATGGTGTAGGCCCGTTTCTCGTCTGCTCGTTGTAGACCACGCTCGATGATGGTGTTCAGTTGTTTCTTTCGGCCGTGCTGGCCAGAGAAGTCACTTTTTCCGTGTGAAGGAGAGGCTGAGGTTAGGTAAGTGGGTTAGTGAAAAAAAGGACATCAAAACGAACAATGTATTTAAAAGGGAAGAAGGAGAGGGCATACAATGCTTCTCTGGCTCTACTTCGGCATCGAGCAGCTTCTCGTAGCTGGCAACTAGCTTCGCATCATTGGCCGCGAGGGCATCGTAGGCTCGGTCCCAGAGGGACAGCTCGTACGGGGGTGGAGGAGAAGGGGGAGATGGAGATGATGGTGAAAAGGTCGATGATTCTGCAATGTTTGTTTTTGGCTGTAATTCTGTGACTTCCGTTTTGATGTCTATTGACGAGGCAGGGGCATCTGCTTTGGTGGCTCCTTCCTTAACAAGAGGCTCACCGCGGGTCTGGGAAGGAGCATTCTTTGTGTCATGCTGACTGCTTTCAGAGTGCCCAGTCGAGGCAGGGGCGACCGTGGCGACGACATGCTGCTTGCCGTTTCCCTCCTCTACCCGCAAAATGTCAGTCTTGCTCGCATCTCGGGATGCAGAAAAGACCTCAGTTGCCGAGCTGCTCGGCTGCTTCTGATGTCCTTTGTGTTTCACGCGGTCTTTGATCCGACGAAACATGGTGGCGCCGGAAGGATAAGACGCCTTCTCCGAATCGCTGTCGACGAAGCAACTGCAGGAGGACTGCTGTGAGAGAGATGAACAACAATGAAGACACAAAACTGGAGAGACAAGACGGGGGCTGGTTCTCGAGAGAGAAGAAAACTGCCAAAATCGAGCCTTGTCCTGTGCTTGACACGTACAGGGGTCTGCGCCTCAAAAAACAGCCAACGGAGTGGGGGAGGGGTGACGCTCCCACCACCTCTGTCAGGATAACCAATGAGATGAGTATGAATGTCGTGAAAATGCAACGGGTCTGGGGCTGAAAGTCGTCACCGTCACATTTATAGTTTATTGTTTTTGCCTGCTTTACATACGCAACTTTTTTCGTTTTCAGTCTTCTTTCTGCCTCCCTTTCCCTCTCGCTCATTTATTTTTCGTCTGTTTTTGACACGTTAGAAGCCCCCATCAGAGAGAGGAAAATAAAGCCTTGTAAATCTGTCGGACAGTTGTTTGTTGTATGTACTTGCACAATACAGAACAAAACAGCTGTCGACAGGAAAGCTGTCTCCGGCGGGCGTTGAAGGACCACTTTTGTTCAGCCCAGACTACGGGCCGTTGCGTGGCGGCGTAGGCCAAGGCTAAAAGACTAACGCCTTCGTTGTAATTTCTTTGTCGAGTTTACTCCGTACACAATAATAAGTCAGGGAACTGGAATAGTGACTGGAAGTAATGGATCTTTGCAAATGATAGAGAAAGAGAAGAAAAGGAACATCAAGCTCTTCACGAGGGCGCATTTTACTTACTTTGCCACCTGTGAAAGGCGGCAGCTCGGATATCGGCTTGAATCCTTCAAGTAGTGCCATGTCGAGGTTACCCCGCCGATCAAAACTGTCCTGTTCTTCATGGTGCCGACACTTGAATAATCTGGGTGACAACTGTGCTTTTTTACAATGCAGCGAGTATCACAAATATCAAGAACGGCCTCTTACCCAAGAACTGGAGGCCTATAAACAAATCACCGCCTTCTTCTTTCATCCAGCCTCGTCAATTCCCATCAATCTCCAGGATGTCACACTCTACCACCAACTAACTGGAAGGTGACTTTCGTGTCGTCACTACAGGCAATGCCGGGGACGGCTTGTCTGTTTTTGTATCAGACGAGGCTGTCCCTCAATTCAGGCCATTCGGACCCAATGGCCAGTCTTTCCGGGTTATCGGCCGCCGTCGGGTGAGATCGTGCTGGGTTTGGACAGCGGCGAAGAAAGGACGGTACGGGCCGGAGAGTTTATCGTTCAAGGCGGTGCGAGCCATGCTTGGCACAACCGGTCTCAAGAGACATGTCGTCTTGTGTTATGGTGGCAGCCGAAGTTGCACGGCGTGCAGATGGGACGGCCATTGAGGAGACAAAGATTGATATCTGACATAATCGAGGGCAGTCAACGTCTGCTAACACCCTCTCTGACTCTATTACTGAAGCTCCTTCATGAGAGCATATGAAAACGTTGAGCATGTAAACAAACACTGGGCTAGAAAAGCCGGCATGTGTTCTCTTGTCTCGACGGCGACCTCCGATGTTTTCACTCAGTAAAGGCCATTGGTATGAAGGTAGGACGTACTCTGTACACTCTCACTTCTCGCGTCTTCTCTTCGCCTCTTTTCACCCCATCTCCCCTCCTGCATTCTGCCCTCCCTTCTCCTGATTGCGACGCTGCATGGATGCCCGCGTCGCCCGTTCGTTTTATTTGTTTTTATTTTATTCGTCTCCCACCGATTCTGCAGTCTCAGGCCACATGGCGTCCCTCCTTTGACCCTCGTCACCCATCCTATGCTTTCTTTTTTTACGGTGTTGGTGTGGATTTGTTGCCTGCCGGGCTCCCCGGGGCCTGTTTTCTGTAAGGAGTAGTGTATGTGCATACTGGGTACGACGTATTGTCGGCTCCGTTCGACATCCTGTAAATGGAACCCCAATGCTTCTTTGACACTATCGACAACCCAATCCTATCAACGTGCGAGAAACCAGCTCGCCGGAGAAAAAGAGGCTAGGAAACTTGTGGAAGCGAGGTGAGGCGATGAAACAAGAAACCATCCCACATGGGAAGGAAATAATAGATCAATAGCAGGTTCTCTGTATGTCTGTTCGGAGGCGTAGCCGGCTGAGACTGGGTTAGGTGTAGAACAAACTCGTTGTATAGCAGAAAGTACGTCGAAAGGTAACGTCTCACATCCCACATGGGAGCAGATTATATCAAGATTGGAAAGGGTGCATCACGCCGAGCTGTAATGTGATACTGTATTGTATTCAGTAAGAACAGAGTTGGTATATCAAGAATGGTCAGGCACCCTAATATTATAGAGTGCTTATTGCAGGTCGTGAATGAGAATGCGAGCTGGAAAACATGGGATGAACAATGAGACTGTTGGTTGCGGGTTTTAAAATATAGAGAATAAAAACAAAAAGGTTACGCAAGCCTTATATCATATTTTAGCCAGTAAGATCACCGTACATCAGAATATACACGCTCACCGGAAAAGATAAAATGTATTGTTTACCATTGTTTCATTATATCCAAGACAGCATTAATATATCGTGGATTGGGTGATTGCCTTTAGACCCGACGCCGGCACGCCGAAGCCGGCACGCGGCAGCTGAGCCTGAAAAGGCAGGGCAGTGTAGGCGAGAGGAAACGAGACCCAGTCAAAATAAGATGAATGTGACAGAAGGATAAAAGAAACAATTCTCTGTGCAAAAATCATTTGA
Source organism: Sporothrix euskadiensis (assembly GCA_019925375.1). Taxonomy (NCBI): domain Eukaryota; kingdom Fungi; phylum Ascomycota; class Sordariomycetes; order Ophiostomatales; family Ophiostomataceae; genus Sporothrix; species Sporothrix euskadiensis. Next base: position 31,360 of record JADHKQ010000012.1, on the reverse strand, counting down.
ACATGACTGAAGAGTCGAGATATTATATTTCCGAGAGAGGCGCCTCGTGTTATAATTGAGGGCTTTATATGAGAACGTGTGTAGGGACAGCCTTACATTACAAAATAAATGCATAGAATAACTCGGTGTTTATTCTTATAGAGCATACTCCAACTGCGAATGATCAATGAACTATATGCAGGGTCGCCTTGATACGGATGTAGTGCCCCTGATGTAAACAGTCGTGATCAGTCACGTGTGGTCCCACCTCACCTTTCTCACTTCTCAGAGACACCAAGCTCCTTCCGCCCAAAGCCGAAGTTCGGCCTTGTCTTTTCATCAAGTCAACAAACAACAACAAGAATTTTTGTCTGATTCTCTCCACAGCACAATGGCCGACTCAACATCCAAGACACCCAACGACGTTGTGGTGCACGGCGTGGACGTTCGACCCAACACGCAGTGCGCCCACTGGCACTCGGACCGCGACATAATCGCCATCCGCCACAAATGCTGCGGTGACTTCTACGCCTGCATCAGCTGCCACGAGGCTCTGGCCAAGCACCCGTCAACATGCTGGCCCAAGGCTGAGCGAGAATCAGAGCCGGTCGTCCTTTGCGGACAATGCCGCCGCCAATTGACCATTGCCGAGTACCTGTCCAGCGGCAACGCCTGTCCCGGCTGCCAGTCCGCTTTCAACCCCGGCTGCGCACTGCACTACGACTTGTACTTTGAAATGTGATGCACAGGATCTACGAGACACGAATAACAGTGTGCTTCTCTTTATAATTTTACGATATGCTGCGTCAGCCAAACACATCAAGTCGACAAAGCGTGTCACTGTGCCTTGAGTCCAAGTTCGATCTGGGGCCATATGTTCCGCGGCGACATGAACAAAACCTGGAAGAGGACAAATGGCATCTCGCCAACTTGAGCGGGCAAGCTTTCGCCAACATCGCCGTGGACAGCGCCCTGGCAAGAGGCATCTTTGACGTCACTTCGTGTGACGGCTACGGCTTGCTGAGAAAACTGAGCTTGGTCCCAAGAACAGATCATCCACCATACGACACTTCATATAACATCGCCATGGAGCTCTTGAGAGGTTCGTTTGAGGTGTACCGAGAGGCAGATGGAACCGTCGCCATCCATGCAACTTCTGAAGATCGCCTGCCAGAATGTATCAAGTTGTGTCAGGAAATGCTCCCAAACAACAGAAAGTGCACAACAGAAGTGGCTTTTTATCCGTACATCTTCATGGAGTTGTGGCCTGGTAAACGCCTTGGAGGGAGGCTTGGACAAGCTTGCCTCTTGACCTATCACAAGACAAGTGACTTGCAACATTCAAGGGCGAGACAAGCAGGGTGGACAAAATATGATACGAGGATGCAAAGGCTCGAGGGGTCTAGGTGGATGGCCAGATAAACGGGGGAAAAAGCAGGGAAAGAGACAACGAAAAACCGACAGAACAGAGAGAAGAGACCAGAGGCGGTAGGAAGGGATGTAAAGAGAAGAAAAAGAAAACAGATCGACGAGATATGCATCCAACGAGATATGCGTCAACAACATGGAAGCATAAAAAGACAAGAAAAGAATGGAAAATATAGTATGGAAAGCACAAAAAAATTCTCTCTCGCCGGGAATTGAACCCGGGTCCCGGGCGTGACAAGCCCGTATACTGACCACTATACTACAAGAGATTCTTGTTGCTGTTCAGCGTTGCCAGGAATGGCACTATACTAGTCTATCAAGCTGTCTCCATTGCACGCCTGGTCTTTTGCGCCAACAGTTGCTGTTGGCCCCACGCTCTTTGCCTTCTAGGGTCTGAACAAGCGAAAGCGTCCACTGACGTGCTCGCTACCAATCGAGCCTTGCGGCGGACTACCGTGGTCTTGAGATCGCCATATCGAAATGTCACCTCGCACACAAGGCTGTCCAAAAATACAGTATCGTTCATACAATTTCATTGCCTGGTGAATAATGTCAAGATCAGTATTCGGCAACAAATTCAAGAGGATATAAAGGCAATAGAACGGTACAAAATGATAAAATATCTCTGGGGAAAAAAATTTAACGCAATTTTGATTTGCTTTTGAGAAGAAGAAAAAAGCGAGATAACTAACTTTGTTAGACCTTTTGGTTTCAAGGAGAGAACATGAAATTTAAATTTAACAGAGAATAGAAATGAAGAAAAGATACAAAAAGACACGAAAAGATACATGTTTACCAGGAGAGCACTCCCAACACAGCCTCGACTTTTCCACGATATATGCTTTACCGAATAGTCTCCCTCACTATCAATCATGGCTTTGGCGCCCAATCGTCTGTGGTACCGGCGCCTCAAAGGTTCGACCTCTCGGTCAGGTTGCCGTTTTCTTCTTTACTCTGTCTTTGCTATCGTGGCAGGGGTGAAGCCGCAGAAAGAAAAGAAACAAAATGAGACGCACGCTCAGGGAGGGGCAAAGGGAGCACGGTCTCATTCTACGGGCACACAACAAGAGGGATACATGGCGTTGAAGATGCATTCTGTCCTTCCTGCCAGGCGCATTCTTTATTTTTCATATTTTGTGTGGCTCTCCCTTGGCTGGACCTGCTAAGGGAGAGAGATATGAGACGAGATGGAGAAACTTGCACTTGCATTCTTTTCCTGAGCCTCGTAAATTGTGCTGTTGGGAGGGCTCTCAAACCCAGCGGCCGACATTCATAACTGCCAAGGTAAACATACGCCTGTGATAAACGTTGCTTGTTGTTGGTGGTTGTCGTTTTGAAAAAGAAAGCTTGGGGGCTGGAGCAATCTTCTCATCGCCAAGTTGATGTCGGACCCACTCTCGCTTGCTAATGACTGCTAATGACTGCATAATCAATGTTAGGGGCTTAAATTTCCAATGAACAGCACCGGCCCCTTGGCCTAATGGTAAGGCGTTGCTTTCCGGTGGCAAAGATTCTGGGTTCGAGTCCCAGGGGGGTCGTTTTTTTTGCACTATTGTTGTAGTGATTTCTTCTTCTTCTTTTTTTTTTGTGATTGGTGATTCTTTTTTTCTTTTCTTTTTATTTCTGCTACTTACCGAGTTGTCCACAGTTGACAGGACAGTGGCCGTTCCTTCCCAGTTTCTTTGGCAACTATGTGGTAATTGCGACTCTATCGCCACGAGTCTGGCCGTTGAGGTTCCATCGTCAAATAACGGTCCTGTCACCTCCCGCTGCCAGTTGCCAAGAGCCTGGATCTGCTTGCGGCACGAGTTCTTCTATGTTTCTAGTTCGATAGCATTGCGGTTTATGCCCATATATCGACTTGCCAAGGACAATGGTCGCCAAGTGGTTTATTATTTTCCTAGAGCTGTTGGTGCCCAAAACGGCAACCATTGAGAGTGTCGATCACTCTCCATCTGGCACTATTGGATGTTCCAGCTGCTAGAACAGTAAGAACAAACGGTCCGTTATCAATTCGATTCTATTGAAAGCAGCAACGGGGAGGCAAAACTGTCCATTGTGCCACATGGAACAACGACGGCGTTAGCATCCATCAGCTCAGCTGGTTTGTTTTGTCAGTTGCTGGTGATTTTTGTAGCAGGGCTTTCTGTTCTTGGCCTTTCCCACTAATGCCTACTAATGCCTGCTGGTCATTGACAGGTACTTGCTGGTTCCACTAACGTAAGAAAGCATGTCTACTGTTGCTAACATGCTTGGTGAGTATCTTAAGAGTCTGGACAGCTCTGTACAAGTTTCGTCTCATCTCTGTGCGATGCGAATTTTATTGAGTTTTCTTGCTGTGTTTTTGCCAAAGTGGACCGTCCCTTCAGCTCTCGCTAGTCTTCTACACTTGGCGGCAATATATCCTCACTTGCAGCAGCCAAACAGCTCAGCTCTGTCCTAGAAGAGACAAATCTGCCAAGCGCTGTCGCTCGTATCCAGCCTTGGGAACGGCATCCATCAGCTGTATACTCGCGTGGAAATCGTCCCAATCCCAGGATCCAAGTATCCCAGCAAGTCCCAAACAAGACTAGCGGGCCAATAATTCAATAAACTCCTTTTTTTCTTTTTTCTTTTTTGGATTTTTCAGGGACGGTGGGGTGACTGCCGTTTGGTGGCTCTCTGGGTCGCCCCCTATTCCCTGTCCATATTTCACGACTCTCCACTCTCTCGCCAGACTTGATTGAATTCTCGAGCCGGAGCAATTTAGGCAATCCTCCGGACCCTGCCCCCTGTAAGAAAGATGCTTGGACAGGCGCAAATCGTTCTGACTTGCGTACCAAATATAAACGGGAAAGCTATGCGGGCTGGCGGACAACTGAGATGGACCATAGCCTACCTCCTCTATTTGTAGTTGCAGTGCCCAGCCGTGCTCCTGTAAATGATTTGCCTGTCCCATGAGGCTGAAGTACCTCTTCCTGGTTTTCCGTGTCTTGGCTTTGGACCGTTGGGAGAGATGCTGACGGCGGTGACTTCATGAGAGCCCGATCGCTCCTGCTACCTGCGATGCCTCAGCAGTTGATCACTCCAGGTGGCTCCTGCCCGCAAGAGGTGCCATTTAAACAGTATGTGATTCCGGCGGCATCTATAAGGGGCAAGTACATGCCTTCCAAGCGGTCCTGTCTCCTCTTCGGCTGCGCCGTAGCTTCCTTCCACACGAACCCGCCGCCCAGCCGGCCGTTTGCCGTTTGCCGTTTCCCGCTTCCCGTTTCCTTTCCCATATCGAGCCATCCCCGCCGCCAGTGTCGTCGCCTCACCCAGGAGGAAAGAGCATACGTAAGACGTCCCCGTTTGACGATCCAACTCATGTCGCGCTTCACTGCTTTAAGATATTTGTCCATCTCCATCCCAGGTTTTCTCGACAGCAAAGTGGCCAGCCAAAGGGGCCAGAACGTGTAATCTCTGCGCGCCCGCTATTGGTTCTACTCGCAATAGCGTCGTTTCCCTAAAACTAGAGTCGTCCATCTTACTTTTTTGGGGTTATTTTGAGTTTTGCCTTTTTGCTCCCGAGGCCCCTGTTTTGCAGTCTTGCACACCAAAACTACAGTTGAACCTAGGCGAACGCCGTCGAACCCCTGCGCGCCGCGCGTCTGATGCTATGTGCTATTTGGCCGCATTGGGGGCACCACTTTAACTTTTTTTTCGGGGCCACGGACTGGGGCTGGAGCTTGCTCCTTTTTTCCTTTCTTTTTTTCTGGGTGGTCCCCTTGCACTGCCCTTTGCAACCCCCTAAATATACTTGTAAGGATCAAATTGCTCCTTCCTTTCGACGACATTGGTCTCGCGACTCGCGACTTCTCTACTGAGAACGGAGTTTTACGGCACGGTCAGCCCTTTCCCACCGAATTCCGCTGGCCGTGCTGGCGTGCTTATTTTCCACTTGCCCACGTTCACGTTTCTTGGCAGATGCCATCGAGTCGAAATCTCCATCAGGGCTCGTGCCTCCAAGAAGCGGCGTCGCGGCCGACTGCCGGGAACGAACGGCGGGCGCGGTCCTTTGCTGCTGGTCGTCCCTACTAGTACTAGGGCAGCAAAATGCCACGAGATGCCTCTCCTGAGTGCCACTCCCTGGCGTCAGTCGTGGTGTTCCGGCGCCCATACCTGCAGATTGCCAATGGATGAGAAAGGGACATGAAAGAAGCGTCCCTCACGTCGAAATGAAGAATATGTCAAGAAGAGGGCATGCCACGACAAGAGACAAATGCCCGTTGTGCTCCTCGCCGTACTCCGTACACATAGGTTGTGAGACATGTTTATATGCTCGTTGTACTCCGTAGACTCGTAGAGTGACGCGCTCAACTGCAATTAGCGCTTCTGCTTTAGCAGCACGCGCGCCGTTTTAACGCGCCGTCTCCTGACACACAGTAATGCCAGTTAATTGATACCGGGCACTGATAGTTCATCCTATGTCTTGATTTCTACTCAGTAACAAAGTCGACGGCGTCAGAGGCAACGACAGAGGGCAAGTATTCACTGGTACGGAGTCCTCTCCTCCGTAATTGAGGCGAGACCACATATGAAGTTCGTACCTGCCACCGTTGAACAAGGAACACGTCCTCAGGAAGTCGCAACCCGGCGTCCCTTCCCCCAAGCCATCTCTCCCTCTCCTGCCTTCCCGTCTCCAAATCCAAGCAGTTGGGGTACCGAGACCAACTGCATTCCTTTCTCTCCAGCACCGAAAGTAAAAGACGACAAAACCATGCCCAGCCTTTAAATGTACGAACTAGATATCTTACCTTCAACTGCACACAGTAATTGTCAATTCAGCTCGCAAACCGTGCTGGGCTGGGGCTCCACTTGGCCCTTTCCCTTCTGTTCTTTGCCCTTTCCCCATCTAGCGCCAAGAAGTGACAAGGTCCACAGGGGGAGCGCGGATCGCTACTGCCCTATGCTCGGTTTTCTCACTGCCTTTTGGAGGCAAGAGCAACCCAGCCCAGGTACTTTGCTAGCCCTGCCTGGCGCTGTTTTTCTGCATACGCCCCCTTGGCTGTGAGGTATTACCACTTCGTCACTTCGTATCTCACTTTGCACTTTCCTTCTATCCCTTGAACATTTTTGTTCTTTCCTTCTCCTCTTCTTCCTCTCTCTCTCCTTCTATTCGTCTCTCCAGTCTCTCCCTTTCTCTTTCTTCTCCTTTCCCCCCTCTCGTTACGTCCTCGTCACGACTCGGCTCTTCTTCTTATTCTTTATTCCTGGGTCCTGTCGCTGTCTCGGTCTCGAGAGCAGAACTGACAACCCTTTTCTCTTTTTTTGCTCTTTTCGCAAAGCACGCCTGGGTCACTTTTGCCAAGAAGCGAGCCTCTTCCACCGACAACGACATCGTCAATCTTCTTCCTTTCCTCACGACCTCTTTTCTCTCCCCGCCACCCACAGGCAACACACGACTCGCGACATTGCCTTTTTCACTTCGACCGTATAGATACACTCATTTGTTATTTGCATCTTCTTTTTTGTATTCCTGTTCGCCCTCCTGGTTTGGGACACTCTCTTTGATCTCCTTTTTTATTTGGTCTCCTCGACGAAGCACGACAGCAAAGCTCCCGACCTCCCGACCTCCCGGCTGTCCAGCAATTACAGCAACCTCCCACAACCAATTTGCGATCCCGGGCTGCCAACGCATCGGTTGACTGTTGTTGAACCGCCCCTACCATCGAAACCAACAAACACATAAACCCCACACCATGCTTGTCCAGCAGTTCCAGCGGCCGACGCGGCTGCTGGCCGTCCTAACCTCAATATGCTTGGTCTACCTCTGCTTCAACTACCTGCAGCGCGTTGACTTTGCTACCAATTGCAACAGCCCTGTGCGCTTCGGCGAGCAGGCCGATGTCGACAGCCAGTTTGGCATTACGCGCATGCTGGGCACCAAGCCGGCCACGATGCCCAAGGGCCCCATGGCCAAGGTGGCAAAGGTCGGCGTCGCCGTCAACGCCCTGGACATTCCCGTTGTGCACCGCGCCTTCAAGACGCACCAGTACCACAACGAGCTGCACGGCTACCCGCACTTTATTGCCGACCGCGAAGTTGTCAGCGACCTGATTGACAATGACCGCATGCACCGTGGCTCGGGCGCCTACACCAAGCCCGCCTACCTTCTGGCCATTATCATTACCGAGCTGCTCAAGCCCGAGTCGGAGCGCCTCGAATGGATTTTGTAAGCTGCCGGCGACCCCCTTTTTCGTCTTTTACGCAGATTTAAAGACCGACACTAACAACTGCAGCTGGTTCGATGGCGACACTATGATTCTGAACCCTTCGACGCCCCTCGAGACGTTCCTGCCCCCCAACACGAGCGACATTCTGAGAGACGTGCACCTGGTCATTGCCTCCAACTGGGACGGCCTCAACTCGGGTGCCTTTGCCCTGCGTGTGCACCCGTGGACGGCGTCCATGCTGTCTGGTGTGCTGGCCTACCCTATGTACGAGAAGGAGCGCACGCAGAAGGACCGCTTCCGTGACCAGAGCGCCTTCCAGTTCCTGTTGACGCACAACGAGTCTCCGCTTGCCCGTGACGCGCTCAGGCACCGCAACCACTGGGCCCAGGTGCCTATGCGCTGGTACAACTCGCTGCCCGTCAACAACGCCTTCTACGCCGACGGCAAGTGGCTGTTCAGTCACAACATGGCGCCCGCCATGTTCGACAACGGCACCACGGAGGTCTTTGACGACGGCCGCGACGGCAAGATCCAGCCGTGGAAGGTCATGCAGGGTGACCTGCTCGTCCACTTTGCGGGTACTAAGGGTGTCCGCGACAGCTGGATGACGCCGTGGCTCGACCGCGCCGAGGCGCTGCTCCCGGAGTGGAACAACCCCAACCACACGGCCAAGCTGCAGGTGGAGGTTGCGCAGTTCTGGCTCGACTATGAGAGCGAGATGCAGGTGCAGGTGTCTGCTGCCAAGGAAGCCGAGGCCAAGGAGGCCCAGCGCAAGAAGGAGGATGAGAAGCGCAAGTTTGAGGAGAAGAAGAAGGCCGAGGAGCGCAAGCAGATTGAGAAGGAGAAGAAGAAGGAGGAGCAGCGCAAGAAGGACGAGCTGAAGCAGAAGCAGCTCGAAGAGAAGAAGAAGGCCGCTGACGAGGCCGCCAAGAAGAAGAAGGAGGAGGCTGCTGCTGCCTCTGCCTCTGCTGCCGCCGCCAAGACTGCTGCCGCCGCTTCTGCCGAGTCCACCGGGTCGTCGTCGTCGTCCTCTGACTCTTCTGATTCTTCCGATTCTTCTGATTCCTCCGACCCTTCGTCTTCCGACTCGACCACTAGCGAATCGACGTCCAGCGAGGAGAAGTCGAGCTCCAGCGAGTCGTCCTCGTCATCTGACTCGACCGGCTCCGACTCCTCGAGCTCCGACTCCTCGAGCTCCGATTCGAGCTCCGAGTCGTCTTAGAGAGATCCTCCACCGCTATTCACCACATCATCACACATAAACTTTTCCACAATATCCACGATACAAAACTGGCGTTTTCATATAATATTTTGTTTTGCCTGACTTTCTCAAGGCAGGGGAGTTTTTGCGGTTATCCTTTTTCTTTGTTCTTATTTTATTTTCTCCACCATATACAAACATCTTTTTTGTTGCCAACTTTTCACTGCCCTTTGTATCTCTTTAATTGTCCTGTTGTTGGCTGGCGAGGGCGACTGCAAACAGGGCGTCGCGCCCTCTTTTTGGATCCTTCTCAATATCTGTCTGGATCAAACTTGGCGTTCAGAGGAGTTTTTCCCAATCTTTGTCAATATACGAACTGCACATGATTTACGTACAAGCAAGGCTTATTCTTTTTGCGTGCAGTTAATATGCCGACTCTTCATTTATCTTAGATTGATCCCGCCTCGGGTAGGGTTGATAAACGAACGGGTGGGTAAGGGAGAAAAACAAGAGCAAGCTATCTGGACGGCAGCGACTTTGCTGAGGACGTTTTCGTGGAGAAGATCGGTGGAACGGCTTCAGCTGGTCAGCATTTCACCCTCACACTTTTTCTCGTCTAGGAGCAATACACAATGTATTTTACGGAGAACTTTTGGTGACACAAAAAGGGAACACAAGCTGACAATGTCACTTTCGAGCGTTTTCGTTATTTCGTCACGCTGAAGAAAATGGAGTTCTTCGAGAAAAGAAGGCCGATCAAACCGAAAGACATGGCGAAGGTGCTGGGCAAAGACGCAAAAGACAAGACCCAAACGAGACACAAATGAGACACAAAAAGACGCGCACGCGTAACAGAGAGCGCCTGCCGCAAAAAGGACAAAAAGACATGTTGTCCTGTCCCTTTGTTTGCTGGTCGGGCCGCATGTCGGGCCTGAGCTTTGAAGGGTTGCCCTGAAAAATAGGGGTCGCATTTTAGGGGACCATAGGGGGGGGGGACCTGAAGATTCTAGGGCCATGACAGGTGTGCCCTTCTAAACCATTTTGACGTCTGTTTGAGCATAGCGCTAACCAGGCCTAAAATTCAGCACTGTGGCACCCTTTGCTGCAAGGTATTACACCTACGAACGTACAGAGCGGAGATTCTTTGAGCCAGGTCTGCAGTGCGCCGTGCCGTGACCTTTTGGACAGATTTCGCCAACACCAAAAAAGCAAGTCTCGCAACAATGTCATCTCACATATTTCGGGGAACGGTACGACGTACGGCGGTTCAGCCCAACAAGAGCCGAGAAACAGCAGTTTTTTTTGGGGGGGTTTTTTTTTTTGGATTGGAAAAGGATTGCTGGGGCTGAAGAAAAAAGTGCTCAGACATTGACTTGGTCCAAAGTCTGAGCTTTCCACATATGTCTGCTCAGTCGGGTGTCGTGTTCTTACTCTGTACGGACTACGGCGCAGCCGCTCTCTTTCCACGCAGTCCAATCGAGTGACGTCTCTCTCCTGCAGGTGTCGTTCAGTTGCGTCTCCTTTGACTTCGTGGTTCTTACCCCCATGCAGGCTACATCCTGTCGTGTCAATATCGAAAAGGTACACCTCACACGACCTGCCAGTGACAGAATGACAGGGAAACGGCGCTACAGGGACACAAGACCCGAACAAGTGGTGGGGATGGGAAAGGGTGTGAAGGAAAGGGAGTCGTGAGAGAGGGTGCGGGGGGTAAGTCTGTGTCTTTGAATATGGGAGTACGAACTATCCCTGTCCCCCTTTTCCGTGTGTGTCCTTTCCACCAAGAGCATCTCGCTTGCTCCTGTCAAGGGCGTGGCTTTGTATGGTTTACAGAGTATGAACTACTTGGACAGACTGTGTAGCTTGAATTTGCTCCATTGAAGAATGCTGCTACAGAAGCCATTGTTCAGTACCTCATATCTTCGCCCTTGTTTGGAGCCTCCCTTTCATAGACTGTGAACGGTGCCTTGTTAGCCCTCGTGTCTGCTTGCGCCCTTCTTTTGAATCCTTCCCATGTGCGGCGCAGTTGGAAGGAAGCAGCTTCACAATGCTCCCTTGGAAAGAGGAACAGAAACAGAGAAAGACGTTGGCCACGTTCAGACGCAAGACAGGCGTTATATAAACGAAACATAGGCATCGTGTCTACTGTACGGAGTACGTTTGTACATTAACCGATACAGAGAGGCTTCCGGCCTGCATATGTAGAGGACGCTGTGACAACGCCTACATGGCACCTTCAAGTACGCCTCGCCAGCCATGAAACCATAGAAGAAAAAAGCCACCAACAAAAACACATGAAGCCATAGATAAAAAAACGCCACCAACAAAAACAAATAATAAAGCGCCACTGCGCCACAAGGCTACAAACTGGAAAGAAAATGTACCCACAGAGTACGTCGTAAGATGAAGGTGGCTGCTGCACAGAAAAGGAGGAAGCAAGGGCTGAAAAGGGGAGAGGTGCAAATGACAAAAAAGAGAAGAAAAAAAAAGTATAGAGCCAGCAGTTTTGCCGTGGCTTGTGAGGCCAAAGTGTGAAATGCAAATGTACACAGTAGAGTCATAAAGTCATAGCAAGAAAGGGGCCACCACTGTCAAAGGTCTCGCTCCATGCCTACTGATATAGAAAGGAAGAGACAAAGACGGCCAGGTCCAGACCTTCACCCTGCGTGGCTCAAAATATGCTTGCTTACTGCCCTTGTCTGTCTTCCCTTTCGTGAAACTCTCATACTTCGTACTCTGAAATTCACGACGCGGTGTCTGTCTTGCCCATCCGAGACAGCAAGGAAAAGGGCTGTCGTTGCCTAAAATCGTCCGTAGGTGAGCTGCAAGGCCTGCAATGATTCCTGGCTCGTCTTATTCGTACCGAGTTATGGATTCGTCCGTCAACAATCACGATTGGGCTTGTGACCCATCACGGGATCCTATGGTTTCATACTAATACTGGGAAAGGTCCTGGGTTCGATTCCCAGCAAGTCCATTTTTTGTCTTTTTGCTTTTGTTTACTCCGTACGTACATACGATGTACAAATGGCCAGAGCTAAAAGTTCATCAATAAGAAAGAAAGAGGGAAAAGAGGAAAAGAGCAAGAAAGGGTCAACTCTCCATCTGGCATGGGTGGCTTTTGGCACTGCCGTCCTTCTAGGGGTTGCTTTTTTTCTTTTTTTCTTCCCTTCTTCCTCCTTCCTCCCTTTCCATTCCAGGCCACATTTTTGCAACAGCACGCGCGTAAAGTGGTTCAGGTCAGTTTAATTGACTGCACTAATAAAACAAGGCGTCTGGGTCTAACCGCATTGCGAGGTTTCATTCAATCGCCAGGTCTGTGTTCTCAGTCTGTTCTCTGATCTTCCCGTCGGCAGACACAGATGCCGATGAGCAGCATTGTATTGAGCAACTGCAGTAACAGCGGCAGTAGCAAGTTCGACGGGTGGCATAAGCTTTCGCCGAAAGCCTTGGCTCTGCAAGGCTATGCTGAAGCTGAACAAAGAAAAACAGAAAGCAGAAAACAGAAAACAGAAAACAGAAAACAGAAAACAGAAAACAGAAAACAGAAAACAGTCCCTCCTTTTGGGGGTCAGACTGTGGGCAAAAGAAGGCCAAAGAACCCGAGCCCAGACCAGCTATTCCGTTTAATCGCTCTGGTTTTTCTAGACGGTAGTCGAGTTTATTGTTCAGCTGAGAAGGCTGTCGTCCAATTTATTGAAAAACACCAAAACGGGAAGACAGGAAAAAACAATAGTCGCATTCAATGGCTCTCGGCTTTTGCCAGTAGCTCCTTCTTTGTACTTACCACGTACATGTACCTCGTAGTGGTTTCTCTTCTCTCTATCCCACTGCACTGCACCTTCCCAAAGTCCAATATCGCGACGCTCCCTGCCGTACTCCGTACTTGCCTCAGTTCGTCGCTCTTCATCCGCATGGCAGGTGTAAAAAGGCACAGCAGGAAGGTCCATCCCAGAGCCCTGGGGACCCGGACCCGTCCCGACCGTCCATCCATCACATCTAGACCTTTTTTTTGCCCGTCTTTGCTCCTCTGCTCCTCTGCTCCTCTTCTCGTCGTCCCAAGACGGCAAAAACGGGCAAATAGACTTGTTAGTTCTCACCCACATGAGCTGGTGGCACCTTTTCGTCGGCTGTATCTGACTTTTCTTACTCAGATTTAGGTCAAGTTCCTGGCGATTCATTCGTAGTAAAACGAGTAAGATGGAAGAAAACGAGGAAAAGAAAACGGCCCTGTCAGACGGCCGCTTTTACATTTCTACAAGCACAATACGAACGTATCAGCGCTACTGAGAAACAGGTACTGGTACTCCGTACCGCTATTTTTATCTGATACCTGCCTGCATTCCCTGCCGCACTCCCTCGTTCCTTCCCTGTCTTCCCTCTCGTGTCGTGCCTTACCTCCGTAGCGTGTACGCGTACCCCATTTTTTACTCCTCTCGCCTCCACTTTCCCGCCAGCCCTGGGATAGCTCTCTTTGTCCTCGCGCGTCGTTGTCAGTCGTCCCTTCCTTTGGGGTAACCCAGTTCGTACATACGTCGTTGTTCAGCCGGACCTACCTCTTTGCAAAACAGACGACTTCGCTTCCCTCCTCCCTCACCAGCCCACGGCATTTGTACAATCTCCAAAACGAAGCATTGTCGACACAACCGACCTTTTCTTTTCTAGCGAGCTTCTTCTCTCCCACCCTCTCTACCGTCATCCAGCCACGCTTCAGCCTTCCCGTTGCATTTCTTAGGCCGCGCATCGAGCTTCTTCCAGTCTCCCAACTACCGCCACCGCATTTAGCCAAAAAGGCCACCGAACGGACGGACCACACGATCATTTCTGTTACCAGCAACCCGGTTCAGCTTTAGACTTTGTTTTCGACCTCATCCATACCAACAACATCTATCCCCCTCATCCACACCCCCGCACCCACAATGGGCCGTCCCGAGGACGTCGAGGCCCAGCTCAATGGCGGCAGCAACGGCTCTAATGTCAGCTGGGATGACAAGGGCCGCAGCGGGTCATTATTGCCCATTAGCAATGTCGGCGGCGGCATTGAAAACAAGCTCAATAACCTCGACAACCTCGACAACCGGAATAGCAAGAACGCTGGCTCCTCCGGCGCCGAGGCCGAGTACACCGTGTCCGCCGCGACAAAGTATGCGTATCTCTCCGCCTACTTTGCCTGCAACGTTGCCCTCACTCTGTACAACAAGAGCATCCTCGGCAAGTTTGCCTACCCGTGGCTGCTGACGGCGATCCACGCCGGCTCTGCGTCCATTGGCTGCTACATCCTGGAGCTGCGTGGCATGGTGAAGCGCTCTGAGCTCTCGCGCCGTGACGAGTCGGTGCTGCTCGCCTTCTCGGTCTTGTTCACAATCAACATTGCCGTCTCCAATGTCTCGCTGGCCATGGTCTCGATCCCCTTCCACCAGATCATGCGCTCGACCTGCCCTGTGTTCACGGTGCTCATCTACCGCCTGCGCTACAACCGCACCTACTCGACAAAAACCTACCTCTCGCTGATCCCCGTCGTCTGCGGCGTCGGCCTCGCCACCTACGGCGACTACTACTTCACGGCGGCCGGGTTCATCCTGACGTTCTTGGGCGTTGTCCTCGCATCGGTCAAGACGGTGGCCACAAACCGCATCATGACGGGGCCCCTGGCCCTCTCGCCGCTCGAGTCGCTGCTGCGCATGTCCCCGCTGGCCTGCGGCCAGGCCCTCATTTGCGCGTTCCTTACCGGCGAGGTCTCCAGCATCACCAGCGGCTTCACCAACATTCCCATTTCCCCGCGCATGGCCTTGGCCCTGGCCGGCAACGGCGCTCTGGCCTTCGCCCTCAACATTTCGTCCTTCTCCACCAACCGCCAGGCGGGCGCCCTGACCATGACCGTCTGCGGCAACGTCAAGCAGAGCATCACGGTCCTGCTGGGCATCACCATGTTCGGTGTCAAGGTCGGCCTAGCCAATGGTATGGGCATGTTCGTGGCTCTGATCGGTGCGGCGTACTACAGCGCCGTCGAGCTGGGTGCCAAGACAAGGCGGTAGGGGCCCATGTCGCCGCGATCTGCTCGAAAAAGAGGGCTGTAGCTGTCTACTGCCTGGTTCCTTTTTATTTCAGTTTCTCCGTTTCTCTTTTGCAGAGGATGTCTGGTTTTGCAAATTGATTTTACGGCGTTATATTCATAAAACGGCGTCAAACTACGCCGCCGCTACACAAGACGTCCCTCGATGACGCACGTTTTCTCCTTTTGGTTTTGCATTGTCTTTTTTTCTCCCTTTTTTTTCTCTTTACGCCATTTTTACTCTTTACGCCATCTTTATTTCTTCTGCGGCCTTTATTGTTTTCTTGTCGTTTGGGTAACTGGGTTTGGATACTTTGTGGGATACATACACCCATCATAAAATACACTTGATTATATCACAAGTCTGACCTACACACTGACTTATTTGGCTCGCATATACCTCCACGTGATGCAAATGGGGTCTGGGGAAGAAATAAAGAGATGGGAGAAAGTGTACATGTGGAGTGTACATGTGGTGGGCGGATGAAAAGAGCCCACAGGCAGGGAAGATGCGCAATATACAAGCATGAAGCCTGTTATCTTATTGGACAAGATATGTCGGTTGCTGGACAGTCTACACTGCCGTATAAGTGTATATGTGAGAGCTATTATCACCACAGATCAAGTCCCGCGGAAGCACATGGCCACGCTGTGCCTCTGAAGCAAACAAACAGTGGTTTAGCTCGCCTTTTCTCATTCTCTCTCTCTCATTTCGTCTGTACGTCTACGCATATGCTCCCCTTCACCCCTTCTTTCTAACCGAACCCTATCTAGATGCCGATAATCTTTCATTGCCGGGCATCGGGACAAGAGACCACCGTAGTCATAGGAGGCCTTTCACAGCCAGGGACATTCTCTTATTTTCCGCGCCTTCTTCTCCTTTTAACTTTTGAGAGATGTCCTGTCCAGCCGGCATTTTGAAGTCTAGACGATTGAACACCAAATCTCCTTCATTTTAAGATATGCGTAAACAAATAAACTTCTCTCGGCATTGCTTGTTCCACGTGGCTAGACATGCTGGAGGAAGGCATCTCTAGATATTTATCTGTGCACTAGATGGGGCCGGCACTTCCCCCGTCTCGGCATTTCACGGCATGGTAAGATGATTTGCCATTTGTCATTTCACAAGACCGTACACACATAGATGGGTGCTCTTGATATGTCGTTTCTTTTTATTTTTGATGTAGATGGAAAAATATACAGGTGCAATGTGATGCAAAAAAGAGGGCATGAGCTGATGAATATTGATACAAGAAGACAACGTGGAGAGATATGAGACCTTGACAAGCGACTAGTAGTAAGACCACTTGCGCTCGACGCTCTTGCCGTAGCCGCCCGTGCCCGTCACCGGCAGGTTGCGCTTCTCCAGCTCCTGCACAATCACCTTCCAGCGGCCCACGGCCTTGTGCTTGTCCACAGGCGTCACACGGCGGCCGTAGACCGAGACGTTGGGCAGCGCTGCGAGCTTGCCGTCAATAGCCAGCTCCTCGGCCAGTTTCTTGGCCTTGGGCGGGCGCACGAGCACGCGCAGGAGATCGCCGACGGTGTGCGCTTCAACCAAGTGGGCATCGGCCAGCATATGGCCCGTCAGCTGCAGGATGCGCTTGTTGATCTAAGAGTAGACAGTTAGAAGAAAAAGAAGAGAAAAAAAGAAAAGGAAAAAGAAAGTGGGAGCTCAACGTACCGCAAACTTGAGGGCAACGTCGTGGAGGGAGATGGACTTCCAGCTGGCATCCTCGGCCCACGAGGCGACGAGAGCCTGGGCCTCCTCTGTTGCCGGTGCGGCGACAGAGTCGGCCGTGCTCTCAACCTGCAAACCACGAACAACACCCGCCACGTCGCCGCGCACGCCTGTGACGCTGCCGCCGGCATCCACGTCAAACTGCAGAGCCAGCGCCGCGGGACCATCGCTGGCGCGCGACCAAGCCGTGCTCGTCAGCAGCTCTACATTCTGCTGCGACTGCACAGCCAGCGCCTCGGCGACCGCCTGCCGTGCCAGCACCTCGAGGACAGCAGGGTCGGTCACGCGGTCCTGGGGGCCGAAGCCACGGAATTCGAGCGACTGGTCCCAGTGCTGGTTGTCCTCCCACCAGCCGTCGAGGCCACCGACCTCCTCAAGACCTTCGCCAGTCTCGGCAGGCGTGTAGGTGCCATCGGTGATCCGGCTCGGCAGAGGTGCACTCTTGTAGCGGCCTGGGACAATGAGGCTGGGCTCGCTGGGCTCGGTCTCGGCCCACTGATCGACCTCGAGCTGCTCGAGCTGCTCGGCTTCTGACGCGGTAAGCTCAGTCTCTGCTGGTTGTTTTGGTACGGCCTGGCGGCGAGCCACCGATGTGCTGAAGAAGCGGCCGTGTGCGAGGGAGGAGGAGGTAGTGAATGAAGGAACGCCGGTAGTCCGGGAAAGTGTCGTCCAGGGTCGTGGTGAGGGAGAAGATGTCGCTGTCGCGTGGCACCGGAAAGCGCAGCGGCTGTTGTTGCGTGTTGCTGCCGTGGACTCGGCGACTGTCACGCCGGTCGGCTTCGGTAACCGTGATATTCTGCGCATCGCGTAGGTGGTGAGACAATACCGTGAACTGTATGTGTCTCGTGGTGGTCGTTGATTGCGTGAGCTTCAATTCGAGATCCGAAATGGAAGAGCTCTCTTGGTCGTGGTTGCCCGATTTTTTTCCGCTGCAAAGGTTTCGCAAGGAAAAAGCAGTTCTGGCATGTGATTGGCCAGTTGTCAATTCAGGGCCAGAAGGAAAGACCCATTCGTAGTACTCCGTACAGTGTGGCGTTACAGTGTGGCTTTCGCGGTTGCACGAAGTGGGTCCACTTTTCCCAGGCGGCCAGCTTCCCCAAACGTCAACCCCCGATTCAGCGTCACAAGCAAGCTTACAGTTGTCGTGAACACAGTTGCCGTAAACCAGCCTCTCCACGATCATTGCGAAATCAACAAACAACAAGCGACGCCGTCATCCATTCCGCGACATCTATTAGACACCTGCACCTTTTCCCATTGCATCCGCACAACGTACCATGGCGCGAATACAGCACATCCTCGCGGCGCTGAGCCTCTTCCTCGCATTAGCATCTGCTTTTTGTATGTTCTCTTCAAGACATCTAGGTACACTTTCGAGGATATTGACTGCTAACCCACGACAGCCGCCCCGACATTCTGCAAGTGCACTTGCTTCACCAACAGCACCATCATACCCCTCGGCCCGCAGCACGCCAACCCCGTCAGTGGCAGTCCGCCCCCTTCATCGCGCAATGCCGCCGCCGACGTCGCCCACTCTCTCCAGAGAAAGGTCGACAACAACGGCGACAACCTCCAAAACCGTGCCAGCTCGTCGTCGTGCACCCAGTGCAACCGCGCCTTCTGTCTCGACTACAACCTGCCCATCTGCAAGGGCGCCGAGGAAAAGGACGTCGTGGCCATGTGCTTCCAGCGCGACAGCCGCAAAGACCAGATTATTGTGTGGTGCTTCCTCCTCGGCACGGCGGGCCTGCTGGGATGGACGGCCGTTCAGCGGGCGCTGCACCTCAAGGATGGCGCAGGCAACACGCGGGCGCCGCTGCTGGGCGGTGGTGGCGGCGGCGGCAGTGGTGGTGACGGTACCGGCAACATCGTCCAACGACTGCTGGCCACAATTGGCATAAGCGGTCGCCACGGCGGCTCTGGAAACAACGGCATCGGCAGCAGTCTTAGAAGCCCGCTGTCATCGCCCTCGGCACAGGTGCCGCGCGGACAGTATGCGCCGCTGGGCGGCAGTGCCGATTAGACGGCACGTGTTCAAGAGGGGCATAGTTTTGATAGTTTATTGTTTCAATGTCATAGCATAAATCTCTGGTCTGGCAACAGGATGTCGACAAATTGCGAAAAATTGTAAATCTTTGTTTCGACTTTATTTGTCCCGTAAATCCGCTTAAAATAACAGTATCTCATCGACTTTGTTTTGATCTCATATTTTTCCTCCTTCCCATATTATGCATGCCCGATTCCATCCCGTGTGTTGTGGTGTTGCGGTGTTGTGTTTTTTGGTATTCTTCTTCTTCCGTCTTGCCTCCTTTTTGGTATCGTGTTTTTATTCTAGCTTTATTTTTTTGTGTGAATCTTGTTACTCCTCCTCGAGAAGCGTCGTCTTGGGCGTCGCGGCAGCGGCACCGCCAGTGTGAATCTCTCTCCGCTCACGGACAGCGGCGGCCAGGTCGTTCAGGACAGTGACAGTTGACTCCCAGTCAATGCAGGCGTCGGTGATGCTGACACCCTTCTTCAGGGCAGCGGCACCCTCGGCGGGCACCTTCTGGTTGCCCTCGCCAATGTTGGACTCAATCATGACACCAATAATGGCCTTCTCACCCTCGCGCAGCTGGGCAGCGACGGCAGCGGCGACCTTGGGCTGGTTGCGGTGGTCCTTGTTGGAGTTGCCGTGCGAGCAGTCGACCATGATCGCCAGCTTCTGGCCCTTCTTCTCCAACACCGCCTTGGCGTCCTGAATGTGCTCCTTGCTGTAGTTGGGGCCGTGGGTACCGCCACGGAGGATAACGAAGCCGTGCTCGTTGCCGGACGTGCGCGTAATAGCAGCCAGGCCCTGCTTCGTTACACCCATAAAGTGATGGCGGGCCGCGGCCGCGCCAATAGCGTCAATGGCGACGCCCAGGTTGCCGTCGGTGCCGTTCTTGAAGCCGACGGGGAACGAGAGGCCAGAGGCCAGCTCACGGTGCAGTTGGCTCTCCGTCGTGCGAGCGCCGATGGCGCCCACCGAAATGAAGTCGGCGAGGAACTGGGGCGAGATGGTGTCGAGCATCTCGGTCGCAATGGGCATGCCCCCGCTGGTCAGGTCGCAGAAGAGCTGGCGCGAGACACGCAGGCCCTTGTTGATCTTAAAGGTCGAGTCGATATCCGGGT
The DNA here is from genome assembly GCA_019925375.1 of Sporothrix euskadiensis. NCBI lineage: Eukaryota > Fungi > Ascomycota > Sordariomycetes > Ophiostomatales > Ophiostomataceae > Sporothrix > Sporothrix euskadiensis. The sequence continues at coordinate 11,615 of JADHKQ010000012.1, read as the reverse complement.
CGTTGATCAGGCCCTTCCAGCCGACCGTCGTGCGCGGCTTCTCGAGGTAGGCGCGCATAACGATGCACAGGTCGTCCTGGAGGGTCGTGGCCAGGCCGGCCAGGCGGTCGCGGTACTCAAGGGCAGTGGCAGGGTCGTGGATCGAGCAGGGGCCGACAATCACCAGCAGGCGGTCGCTGCGGCCCATGATAATGTTAACGGCATCCTTGCGGCCCTTGACGACAGTCTCGACGGCAGCTTCGGTAATGGGGATCTCGGAGATCAGCAGGTCTGGCGGGATGAGAGGGTCCTGGCCGAGGACTGGAGAGCGAGCGAGCGTGTTAGTGAGAAAGAGAGAGCTCGGACACGGGAATAAAAGATTTCTTTAAAAGTAACAGCCTTACCTCTCAGGTTGTCAATGACGAGCGGGGAAGCGTCACGTCCAGGCATTTTGGCGGATGCGGCAATTGAGTCGGGAATGTATCCAAAGGTAGATCGTGGAGTATGGGAGAAGGATTGGAGAGAAATCAAAACTCGAGCTGGGCAACAACGTTGCTGGAAGGAAGATGGGGAATAAAATGAAGACGACAGGGCACGGCGCAGCAACGGCGGACGAGGCAGTAGTATTAAAGGATGGCAAGCCAGCTTGGTGTAAAAAAATGAATTGGCGCTTGTGGAGTGGTCCAATAGACGAAAAAAGAAGGGGAAAGGAAGAGACGGCAGCACGGCGGGAGAGACGGGACAAGGGGTAGCGACAAGATGTGGTGTGAGTCAGAAGCAGGAGACAGCAAGAGCAGAACTACACACAGAGGACAGCAAGAGAGACCGAGACAACAGCAGGACGCAACGGAAGGCGCAATGGAAGGCGCAATGGAGCCGAGGGCCACACTGTCACAATACCACAGCAATAGACGCAAGAAGGAGAAAGACTGAATATCAGCGAGGGAAGGCACGGAGGAATGGGGCAGAACTGGAGAGGGGCGCGTTAGGGTAGAAGGCGATGGAGTTCAAGGAGGAAAGAGCAGGAAAGAAAAACAGAAAAATAACGCGAAACAAGAGGCAAGAGAGGCGAAGGACAGGCGAGCCGCAAGACTAAATGGGGAAAGACCGAACGAAGCTATTTTAACTACGGTCAGAAGCAAAAGAGCCGCGAGGCAGGTGCGATCGACAGCGCGCTGCACGCTTGTCGATGTTCGGATTGGGAAGTTTGTTTGACCTTGCCAGTTGTCAAGGACGCAATTGAGGCCTGATCTGTCTAGAAAATACAGGAAAACACCAACAGGTTGCTCGTATGCCGTGCCACATCAGCTTGCAGAGAAAATCGAGCGGAAATATGAGTTCTGTGGCAAGCAATGGGCGTTGCAAGAAAGGGACTTTTTCTCCTGTCCTTCCCGTCTCTTTGTTTTATTGTGACGCTCAATGTTTTTTTTTTCTGGTCCGGCGTCGCTTTCACAAGAAAAAAAAAGAAAAAAATCGCCCCTCCTTCCTTCTCTATATATATAATAATATTTTTTTTCTTTTTAGTCTTGTCCTTCGTCGCTTCCTGCGATTCTGCAGCGCGGGGTGACCGCCCACTGCTCACCGCCTTTGGCTAACGATCCGCTAGTGCCTCGTGGGCTCTGCTGCGTGGGCGCTGAAATGGACGAATGACAGCGCAAGGAAAACGCAGCATGCGCCTGCAAATCGACATAAGAAATAACGTCAAGATAGTGCGGGGTCGGTGTAGAACACTGCAAATACAGGCCTATGTCTAGGGCCTATCTCGCCTTCCTGATAGCATTCGCGCCGCACTCCGTTCTCCGGAGAGAAATAACAGGAGATCAAATAAAGACTCCGGAACAAAAAGAGATCAAAAAAGACGTGCGACTAGCGAACCCAATCCGGCCAGGGCACACAGCCTCGTGCGTCTGTCTGCCGCGGTTTATTGGTTTATTGGTTAGTGGATGTTTGCAAAATACAGCAAAATAATGCGTACAGCATCCTGTCTTCCGTGGGTGCATAGTTGCCGTTTTTTTCTTCTTCGTTATTTCTGTCAGTGTCTCTTTTCTAGTCTTTCTGGTCTTTTCTGGTAGATATATCGGCCCGGCTGAATCTCACGGTACACATAGGCAACACAAAAATGTATGGGAAGACAAAGAGGCCCAAATAGGGGGACTGGGGGCACACAGACGAGGAGCAATATATGAGATGTAGGCACGAGAGTGGGATGAGAGCACAAAAATATGACAGGCAGGCACAGAGCTATGCTGTGTTTCTGTCTATTTTTGTGGGTTTCTGTGTGAATACTGCCTCCGATTCTGATTTGTCTACTTCGGGTGATGGTTTTCAAACGAATATGTTCTGTCAAACCAACACCATCTCACAACATCAGACTTTGAATGTTAAGTCCTACCGTGCAATGACTCCAACTCTCGGCATGCAGTTATGACAGTCAATAAAGCAGCTACCCATACGGCAGTAAGCTGTTTGTCAACTCTGCTCCACAGCTTGTGCAGCCAACACTCGACGGGTATCGGCGTGCTGTATGTAGCTGTAGGAGTGGGTTTACTCCGTTCATAAGTACTTGCCGAAGAATACCGGGAACCTCAACACAAGCCTGTTCGGCACGTAGTTTTGTAGACATGACGCGAGTACGGCATACGCACGGCGTTCATGGCTCGTATTATCGTACAGCTTTTGTAATGGCCTTCGTCTAGACGTACTGAAATAGATTGGTTTCTCGACAAAGGTGCATTGGAGCTATTGAATTTTGAAATAAACATAAAGACGGTTGTATATCAAGATGATTTTATTAGATAGTATTGTCCACAGTTGGCAATCCTTACACTTGGGAAAGTTTGCTCTTCGTAAAAAAAAACGTACAATTTGATTAGTTGCAAGCAACTTCCTATTATTATTATTATTACTATTACTATTATTATATATATGTATCCTTAAAAAAAGCTACAGCTAAAAAGCAGGTAGAAAGGTGAAGGAGTCCTAGCTCATGATTAAGTGTGCTTTCAACCAGTTTGCTCATTGATTGTGCGAAGATGTTCATGTAAGGTCGCTCCTAATCTGTGAGGATACGCTTGCTGTGTTTGCTCTTCACTAGGCACGACGTTGATTTTCCAAACTGATGCGGTAATGGTTAACAATGCACGAATAAGTCCAACGACAGTACGTCCGCCATATGTATACGGAGTAATAAGAGGGCACTCTTCATACCCGATAAGCCTGTCTATTTTCAAGACTCTCCTCTCTTCCATAGTGGACATCCAGTCGTAAATCCACTTACATGGAACCTTACCTTGTCGCAAGTAAGCAGCGCCAAGCCAAAACCGCGCTCTGCTATTGTTTACGTTTCTATCTTCGTCTTTTGCGTCGTCTATTCTTATTCTGCTTCTGCTTCAGATAAAACAATCAAACCACCGTCTCGTCCTCCATGGACGCGTCGTCGCGCCGACGTTTGCAAAGTTCTGCACTGCACCCGGTTCATCTTGAGGCAGTCCTGAAACCTGCAGACCCGCGGCAATCGCCAATGTCACGGTGGGCGCACCAGAAACGACAAAGAACATTTGTGCGAACCAATCCAGAGAGGCGGGTCTTTCCAACAAGTGGGCTTCTAGCAGACGGGTGAATCAACATTTAACTTTGACAGGTCGAGTGAGACCCAGAAAAGGAAAGAAAGAAGAGGAGAAGAGCAGCAGAACAATGTCTCGTAGCGGATGCACCTGGAGCATGCCAGTCAGTGGTTATCGTTCCCGCCACCCATCTTAAACGGAGATAATAATTCGTGAATGCGGCAGCTCTCTCTTTCCCCCATTCAACCCTCACTTGTCTTTATATGTACGGAGTACGTCTCCTTCACGGTGATTTGGAGATTATCCGTATTGGCTCTACACAGGGAACTACTGGATCAATGGAGAATAGGGGAAATCAACAAAAATACGAGCAACCCGTAGAAAAATACGAGATCCTTTTTGTTGACGGCCACGGCACCCAGTTGACCTTCCAAAACGACCGGCCCACCTCTGCTTCCTCTGCGGCAGAGGTGGGCGGCCCACGCCGTGCAAGTCACTTTCACGCCCGTCTGCTACGATGGCCCAGAAGAAGACGATCCAGCGGCCCGGAAGGGCCCTATGATGCTCGCTAACGCCGCTTTGGGTAAGGGGACTCTCTCGCCTCTCTCGCCTGGGCTAGAAGCGATGCCAGAAGCCCGGAGACAGGACCCTGGTCCCCTCTATTTTTGCAAGTGTTCTGCCTCTCGGTATGGTGGGGACGGGGTTTGTGGTCTCCCTTTCCCCTCCATTCCAAACGTCCGTGCTGCCTTGAAGTTGTCTCGCTGTTTGCCTACAGAGTCTCTCTCCTTTTGTGGATGTCTTGTCTATTGATGTCCATGGCTGTCTCGCGACTATCTTTCTGGGAAAGGCCCTGTGCCCCGTAGTCGTATGTCTGAGATAACGCCCGGGCAAGTGGCCAGTGTTTGTTTTCTTTCCGTGTTTTCTTTCTATATTTTCTTTCTGTATTTACTTTCTGTAGTTTCTTCATTGCTTCTGCCTCTTCCCCTTCCATTTTGTAAATCTTCTTCGTTTCCTCTTCTTCCATAAACATCGACAGACATCGCCTCTAGTTCTTACAAGCCCGCCTTGAACCCGCCATAATACACCAAAACCTTACCGCTGCCAGGCTTTTGCTGTCTCACACTGATTCCTGTTTTCCTTCCACCACTGCCTGGTCTTTCACTTTACGTTTTGTCGTCTTCTTCCAACGTCTTAACATCGTCTCCAACTGCTTATCCTCATCTCCTTCTTTTAATACTGTCTTCTATCGTCCGTCATTTCTTTCTTTGTTTTCCTCCTTTTATCCCCGTTCCTCCATCTCGTCCAACCAGCTTCGCTGCCAATACTCGCCATCCAATGCGACCAGCTCAATTCCGGAAAAAAAGGAACGTGAATTAAAGCACCTTACGTCTCTCCTTTCAACGCGTCCCTTCCCGTCCGCCGTCCGGCTGCTCCTGCCATATTTTCTGTCCGCCTGCCACTACCGACTGCCCTGCAGGAAGACCCTCTCCGCCACCATCGTTTTCTCGTTTTCTCTGGGTCGCACTTGCCTTCTGGGGCTGAAGTCCGGTTGTTCAGCAGCCAAGCTCGACAGGCTTTCTTCTGCTTCCCTGCCTTCGACCCGAGTCTCCTTCCCTCCCTGTCGATTACCACCAAGCTGTTATTGTTTTTGTTGGTGCCTTGCGTGTGGCAACTCCTGCCTCGGCTGCAAGCCGTCTTCTCCGACAATAGAAGGACAACAACCTTTCACCGTCGCTCTTTCCACCTCTCGCCCTTTCATCGAGCATCCTGTCGCCGCTTCTACTTCACACCAATTTGAGGCCCTTCTTTGTCTTCTCTTTTTTGTCTTCTCTTCTTTCATCTCTTCAGCCTATCAACCTCGACTCATTCAACAATAACAAGCATCTGTCAACGACTGTCATTCTTAGCACCACTAGTGCCACCAACCACGCCACACTCACTGCCACCCCAGCGAGCCAGTCTCTCGCCCAGCTAAACCTCGCAGCACGAAAATACTACTCCGCACGTCGATCTGCCCAGTTGCTTTTTCAGCACCTGTTGACTGGCCCGGCCCTGTTGACATTTTTGTCCGTCACCAACCCCCGCCAAAAAGGTACACCGTAGGCCGAAAACCCACACTTTCAATCGCCCTCAACTCGCCTTTCGTTGGTAGCGGACTCGCCCTACTTCCACGAAGAGTGTCCCACATTTCTACACTACTACTCGCTCTCCCCTCCCCTCTTCTCTTTCGTCCTCCTCACACTCCTCTCTCTCGCTCTTTCGCTTCGTTCCGTTTTCGCTCGCTTTTTTGCCGACCTCAACCAATACATCACACCTCTTGTCGATTTGTTTCTCACAACCATCCGGAAGCTCTCCTCCTTTTCAAGCACACAAAAGAGCTTCTGCCACCATGTTCTCCTCACAACCAGAGTCTACGGACTTTGACTACCCTCGTGGTCCATTAAAACGGTACCATGAGGAGGAGGCGGCTGCCGACGGCATGGATGGGTCGACTATGGGCTTTACCGAGCACAGAAATGTAAGCCATCGCAACTGCACCATCCTATCCCCCCAAGCTTCTTCAATTCCATGTTGTGATGCAATGCGTTTCTTGCATTCTGCGTTTTGCGATTGTCAGAATTGCGACAGCTTGCATCGCCGGTGCATCGAAACAGCACTGGTGTAGTTGTTTACGAGCTAAAAGAGCTGCACGATTGAGGCAGAAGCTCGCCCGCCGCTCCGGCAAAGGCCGCAAACCCCCAAACGAGTCTCAAAACTAACGCACCATTCTTAGAAACGGTTGCAAACACTGCCGTTTAGGACTTCGCCGACATCACAGCGGAAATGGGACCTCGCCGTTGGCCCCGAGGCTGGTCAGCAACGCCCGGATCCCGCGATGACCCCGCCTGGCTCGTTTTCGGAGAGCGCACCACAGGCCCACCTCCAGCATGCCGCACAACAGGCAGCTCTACAGCAGCAGCAGTCGATCTACGCTCATCAGGGCGGTGTCCCTGCGGTTGTCGAGAGCGGCGACATGGACATGGATATGGCGACTGACGACATGCTGAGCCCGCCCGCACACATGAACTACGCACAGCAGCAGCACCACCTCGTGCCCGGCCCATCACAACCCGACCAGGACTCGGTCATCGCCGGCCGCATGCCGACGCCGATCCAGCCGAGCTTCGCCGTCCAGGTCCGCGGCAACAACTGGGGCGGCGCGGCCGGCAACGTTATGCACAATAGCATGTTGACCCCGACACCGGCCGTTGCCACCGAGGACCGATCAGTGCCTCGCACGCTGGAACACCCTGCCGTGATGGGCGAGTGGTCCATGGTCCAGAATCGGTCGCTTCCCTCACCTATCAGCGAGAGTGGCATCGAGGAAGCCGGCAGCCCCGATATGGTTATGGACAGCATGGCTCTTCATGGCCAGGGCCAGGGCCAGAGCTACGATCAATCTCACGAGCACATTGAGGGCTGTGGCGAGCACGATGACGAGCTTCTCAACACACCGAACCGGTCGTCCGCCATGCGTTCGTCGCCTGCGCCAATGGGATCGTCTCCCACCCGCGGCGGTGCTCTGGACAGCGACCCCGCAGCTACGCCGTCACCCCGGAAGGGCCACACGCGCAGCCGCCACACGATTGTTGCGTGGACGCAGCAGCCCGGCATGAAGAAGTCGTTCAGTATAGGCTACCGTGCCGACTGTGAGAGGTGCCGCAACAGAGTCCCGGGCCACTTCAACCATATCATTGTCTCTTAGAACGGACGATCCATCCTTGTCGGACCTCCTAAGGAGGGCCCAGTGACAAGAAGTCGGTCGCGGAGAGCGGCCAACCGAAGTGATCGGACGGAGAGTGTGCTTTCTGCTGTTGCCCAACGGCGTGCCCGTATTCGTGAGAAGCATCTGCGCAGACAGAAACTTCTCGACGAGTTCAAGGCTGCCGAGGCGGAGGCGGAGCAAAAGGTCCTTCCTACTGCCAGGGAGGATACCGAAGAGAACGGCTCGAGTTTCTATGTTGCCGACAAGACAGGAGACACTGGAAAGACCATCCAGACCGGCAATATCGTCAGAACAAAGTCTTACATGGATTGCTCCGTGTACGAGATTCTCTATGGTTCGAAGGGCGGAGAAAAGAGCCTAGAGTCCTGTTCTCTACCCCCTCCGGCGCTGCCAAACTCATCATGGCTTCACTGAAGCTGCTTACGCCGGTTTCTTTTCTTTACTCGTCGCCTTCAATGGCCCTTTGACACCGACACCACCCATCACTCGGACTGACCACAACAACCGCCGACCGTTTTCACACTCCTTTATTCCTGTTCCATTTCCTATGGCGTTATACCTGTTTCTTTTACAGTGTGTGTTTCTACTTTGCTTTTCCACCTCGGCATGGCGACTCTCAGGTTTCTTTTTCCTTTTCCTTTTCCTTTTCCTTTTCCTTTTTCCTTTTTCCTTCTCCTTATTTTCTTCTACGGCAAACGGGGATCAAGGCATCTGATCCATGGCTCCACGGAGTTTTCACACATTCATTTTTCTTCTGCTTAGCAGCAACGGCACTGAACTGCTCTCTGCTCTGCACTGACAGCAGCACTAGGGGCGCATTCTATACTGCTATACTGGCCACCTACTACAAGTGCATCATTGCTTTTTTATTTGTTCATTTGGTCATTTGCTTATTTGCTTATTGCTATTCACTCCTTTCTTTCCACCAACTAATACCCCTTCCATTCCTTTCCTGTATCACTTTTACTAGTACACTATAATGAGAACACGACCAGACTGCAGACAACAATGCAATGCAGACCAGCAAGGAAGACTATCTTCAGCTGGCATTTCCCTACCAAATTTCTTGACATTGCCTATGCTTCATGTGACCGTTGAGTGATTTCAGCATGTCGAGAAGATAATGACGTGTGGCAACCCAAGAACCACTCAGATCGTTAACGGGGGGAAGCTTTTGCTTGTCAAGTGTATGTTTTATTGACCCGGCAGGCCATGCTCTACTAAGATGCCGGATATGCACACAAAAAAGAACGAAAAAAAGGGACAGAAAGATGTGAAGGGGGGTAGAAATGTGATGTGAATCAACAGAAACAGGCATAAATGACAAAAAACCCACCGGTCCTCTTTTATGTTTTGATAATGTACAGTCGGCTAGCACGCCTCTTATGAGGGTTCGCCGATTACTTTTGTCAACGTCCGGCCAGTACTCCCTTTTCTCCCGTTTCAAATTTCGAACTGCATCTACCACCAGCTCTTCTTGGGCGCCGGGGCAGCAGGTGCAACCGCCGCCGTGCCGTTGTTCTTCTCGTCCAAGCCCAGACGGTCCAGCGGGCCGCCCTCGCGCTGGTTCGCCTTCTCCTTCTCCACCGCCTGCTGTGCCCGGTCGGTGATGGCCTGGTAGGCCGCCGCAGCCGCCTTTTGCTTCTGCTCCAGCGCGCGCACCACATCGCTCTCGCGCACACCCGTGGCGTCGTCCTCCTCGCACAGGCTCTCGTAGCCCAGACGGCGCTGCGACGAGCCGGCCGCCTCGCCCTCCTCCTCGCGCTTCAGCGTCGACGAGAACCACGAGCGGATGCCGCCGGCACTCTCTTTGTCGGGGGTGGCCTCTGCCTTGTCGGCGGCAGCCGCCACAGGCTGAGGAGCACCGAGCAGGCTCGGCACCTTGAAGGGGGTCTGCTCGCCGCCGGCGTGTACGCTGCCACCAGCGGCTGGGGCAGCAGCCGGAGCACTGCCGCTGCCACTGCCGCTGCCGCCATCCAGAATCAGAGCACCGCTCCGCACGGCATCGGCGTTGGCGGCCTCGACCATCAGGACCTGCTCGGGCGTAGCGTCGCCGCGCATAAACGCCAGACGGGCAGCCGCCAGACTGTCGGCCTCCATCTGCTGCTGGGCGGCCATGAACTCCTTCTTGCGGCGGCTGTTGAAGCGAATCATGTCGACAGTCGTGTACGCCGTCAGGAGACCGGCGATGGCTATACTGTTAGCGGCGGTAGAAACAAGACGCTTGCAAGAAAACTGGGGACCTACCTGTGAAGCCAATGAGACCGATAATGGTAAAGCGGTGGGCATTGTCAAAGACCCGACGGGTGCCGCTAATTACGCGGTCAACAGACGAGACTTGTGCATTCTTGGCGGCCTGGTGGGCAGCGCGGAGACGAGCGACTTTCTGCTCGGGTGTCTCGCCGCCGATGGGAGAAGCAGCAGCAGACGAAGAAGCAGGGCCGCGGGGAGGCGGACGGGGACCGCCAGCACCGGGCGGCGCAGGGCCTCGCCGTGGTACCTGCGGTGCTTGTGCTGCTGGTGATGCTGGTGATGCTGGTGATGATGATGATGCTGCTGCTGCTGCTTTGCTGCCACCGGCAGGGCTCTGGAACCGGGAGGTTTTGTTGTTGGAAGAGGAGGAGGACGACGAAGAAGAGGAAGCGTAGGCGGCGTGTGGTGAAGAATTGGCCCGGCGGACCGAGGCGGCGGCGGCAGCGCTCCAGGCATGGGGTGTCGTCGCAGTGAAGCGCGTGGCGTCCGAGACGCTCTGCGCCAGCTTTTTTGAAATGGCCATGTCGGCGTGTGTGGTTTGTGTGTGCTCTCGCCGGTGTATCGAAGTAGCTTGTGATTTTTAATTGCCGTGTTCGTCTGTCGCTTCTGTCGCTCGTCTGTTGTCGAGCAATTGGCCGTCGTGGGGAGGTCAATGGGGAGCTGCCGTTCAGTGGTCAGGTCAAACATCAGGAGATCTTTTTCGACGTTTTTTGGTGCAGCTTTTTTTCGCCTAGCAAAAAGAGAGAAGACCCCTCGCATTGGAGCACCACTTTTTTTCCCTCGTTTGGTAGGCGGGGCCGCTGGCGGAACTGAAAGCACTAAGTACGACGTACGACGTGCAAAGAGAGAATCCGGCAGCTGTTATTGGCTAGAAGTCGACACCAAAATGGACCCACCTGCCAGCTGGCGAAAACGTCATGGCAGTTCAACCTCTAAGAAGGGATAGAGAAGAAAGTAAACAATGGCAATAGGCCAAGGAAAATCAAAAGCTGTCAGTTTTATACTATTAAGAGAGTTTAGTCGCAGCTGATTTCATTTCTGAAATAGAAGTGCATTTGTTAGTTGGAGTGATGTAGTAAGTGGAAAGATATATGCAGAAGCTACGTCGTACCAGCTGGTGAAATGGCAAAGATCGACACTCGCACCTTCCCAACAGACGACTATAAACGCTGTAGAAGTTGGTTATAAGGAAGGCAGAGAGAAATAACAACACTGTAAACAACACAGTAATGCCATGACAGCAGCGAAAACTCGGCCTGTCACTCACAGTGCCATTTGTTTACCCGCTCGTCGCAGGAGCGGTATGCAGAGTGGGGCCACTGGAAATAGGAACAGGATCTCGAGCCAGGTTTCTCCACTGCCAGCTCCGAGCCTCGCCTCCTTCCTCCACACTTACAGAGCATTTATCGTCTCCTTCTCGCGCATCGCGGCCACCTCTTCTCTTCTTTTCTCTCACACTTCTGTCATCCTCATCACATCTTCTCGACCACCCACGCAATGACTTCTTTCCACATGTATGCGCAGGCCGCCGCCGTCCGCTCGCAGCAGCAGCAGCAGCCAGCATCCAACCCAACCCGCATCCTTCTTCCTGTCGTGCTCGTCATCGCTCTCCTCGCTGCCGCGCTGCTGCCTTCCGACGAGTCTTCGGACAGCTACTACAGCTACTGCAGCTACACGCCGCTGCTCGCGCTCCTCCGCCAGACCATCATCATCACTGCCGCCGCCATCGGCATCCCCGGCTCACTCTGCTCGATTGTGCTGTACCACGCCGGCAAACGTGACGAGCTTGCCTACCTTTGCTTGCCCCTCGGACTTGCCTCGGGTGCCGTCGCGGCGGCTGTGACGCTGGCACAGAACCTGCCGCTGGAGGCGTCGATGATTGCAGCCGCTAGTGGAGGAGTGACGTATTGATTTCCGGGGGGGGGGGGGGGGGGGGGGGGTTGGTTTTTTTTTTTTTTTTTGTTGGTGGCGGGTGGAGGGGGGGGAAAGAAAAGCCGGTGCCTATAATGGGCGGGGTTTTATAAGTTTTTATTTTGCAATAAATTTTATTAATG